>CAWUFW010011250.1:0-628469 GCA_963921515.1 Calotriton arnoldi | reverse complement strand
CCACTCCCATCATGCAATTGCCTCCACCCCCTTCCCAGCATGCCCATGCTTCCTTCCTTTTGACTCTGCTTCCCTGTGGAGTTGTGTGCCTGTGCTGACAAGATGGCTGACAGTGTTATCCTGGGGTTAGTTTTGCTACAAGTCCCATGTGTGTCCCTGTGCTTCACACAGCATGACCCAGGGTTGTGGTTCTTTGTGGGATATTTGATTAGAGTGTGAGGCAATGCATTCTCCCAGGTGAGTTGTGTGGAGTTTGTGTTAGGGGTGTGTGTGAGAAACGCTGCTGGTAACTATGGTCAGAGCTGTCAGTCCTCCTTCCCACCCAGCCAGATATCCCACCATGGAACGTGCTTCCATTGCAGGGAGTGCAAGTTGTCTTTCAGGATGTCAGTCAGTGGTGTCCTGCTGTTGGTTGATGCCCAGTTCCCAGCCGGGCCTTGTGCTCCCCACAGCAGTACCCAGTGTCAGCCATCTTGTCAGTTCTTTTCCACTCCCTGTGATGTGCGCATGGTTCAGGGTGGTGTTGATGGGACAGTTGTGGGGGTGACCAATATCTGTGACTCCCACTCCCATCATGCTATTGCCTCCACCCCCCTTCCCAGCATGCCCATACTTCCTTCCTTTTGAGTGTACTTCACTGTGTGTGAGTGTGACAGCAATGGCAAGATGGCTGACAGTGGTGTCCTGCTGTTGGTTGGTGCCCAGTTCCCAGCAGGACCTTGTGCTCCCCACAGCAGTAGCCAGTGTCAGCCATCTTGTCAGTTGTTTTCCACTCCCTGTGATGTGAGCATGGTTCATGGTGGTGTTGATGTGCGCATTGTGAGGGTGGGCAATATCTGTGACTACGACTCCCATGATGCTATTGGCTACACTGACTTGCCCAGCATACACAGGATTCCTTCCTTTCAGTGGGCTTCACTGTGAGGTGGTGTTGTAGTGGTGGCTACATGTCTGGATGTGTTTGTTAGTTATATTTGTGCCACTGCCTAGCTGTAGTTGTAGTTGTGTTTGTACATGTGATGACACAGTTACATATCACTATGAGATGGCATGTGTTGTGTTTATCTGACTGACATACACATTTTGGGATGATTCTGTTGTGGTTGCTGTGTATTTGCTAAGGGTGCATGGTTTGACTCTCCCCTTGACAGTGATGTGTGTGTATTGTCGCACAATATTGTGTACATTTGTTGTGTACTCACCAGGCTCTGGGATGTTTTCTAGTCCATATACGCTCACTGGTGGTAGGATGGCCCGCACCTTCTCCTCCCAGGGCCTGAGGTATACTGGTTTGGCAGGAGGGCCACTGCCGGTGTGTTGGCTCAAGAGGTAGTCCTTCTTCAACAGGTCCCTGACCCTCCTGCGCACGTCATACCACCTGTTCTGGATGTCTCCCTTTGTGCGCAAACATGGTGATTGTGCGTTCACCCTGTCGACAATCCTCTCCCACATCTTTGTTTTCTGCGACATGGGGGTCTGTTGGACCAGTGTACCAAACAGCTGTGGCTCTACCCTGAGGATCTCATCTACCAGGACTTCCAATTCACTATCTAGGAACTTTTGATTCTTCTTCGGGGGCATGGTGATGGTGAGTGATGTGTGTGTTGGTGTGCAAGTGAGGGTGTGTGAGTGTGTGTTTTGCTGGGTGTATGTGAGGGTGCTATTTGTTGAGGTGCTGATGGTGTGTGGCTTGTGTGATGGATGAGCTGTGGGTGGGTGTGTGGTTGCTGTCTGTTGAGTGCTGGCAGGTAATTTGAATTTGCAAAGGATCATGGTAGGGATTTGTGTCCTTTATATGGGTGGAGTTGTGGGTGTGTCTTTGTTCCCTGTTCCCCCCCCCCCAGTATTTATTGCCTTTGTAATTGCTTGTTTGGCCTTTTTTTTGTGTATTTTTCCCTTTGTACTTTTTGTGCATGTAGGAGACGTTCTTGTGACCGAGTCGGACCCTGCAGTTGTCTCGTACGAGCTTCTCCGAGTCGTTCACGCTGTGTTTGTGCTGTTTTCTATGCTACGTACGCGTCGGTCGCGGTGTATTGGGTTGCTGCGGCTCGCAGTTTTGTATGCGTGTCGGTCGTACGGCTTGGGCTCCGTGCGACTCGGTCGTGTTTTCCACGCGTTGCATCGTACTTGGCGGGTAGGAGTTCGCGGGTACGTTTCGTTCGGGATTCTTCCTGGTGCGTGTCGGTCGGTTCGATTCGCTTGGTTTTCCGGCCGGATAGCCGTTTTCCGCGCGGTTCGGTCGTTCGGCTTGTGTTCCGTACGAGTCGGTCGGATTTTGCAAGCTTCTCATCGTACTTTGCGGGTCGGGCTGCACCGGTACGTGTCGGTTGGAATGAATTCCGGCTCCGAGTCGGTCGGTAAGTCTGGATCTTCCACTGCTTTCACAATGGACTTGGTAAATTCAGAATTGTTAGGGTTAAAACTCTCATTTTCAAATATAGCAACCTGTTGAACTGGGTTCTGATTTTGTTTCTGAAAATAATTCACATTTGCTCTGGACAACTTATTTAAATTAATTTTAGCATTTTCCATATTTAGTGGGACCATCTGTGCTTAAAAATTCCTGCCATTGGTACCTGTTTCTGAACTGACATTTGCATTTGCTTAACTGGCATACTTTGCATCTGCATTTTTCTATGTGTTTGTGCATCATGTTTAAATTTATTTTTCTTCTTCCAATGCTCAAATCTGTTATAAAGATGGCAAAAGGACACCTTTTCCAGCAGTACAACATCCATACCTGAATTTGCACAGACCAAAACACCTTTACTTCCATCCTCTGTTCTTTTAATCTGTACCCAATCAACATCCTTTGCTGGCACTCTGCCCTTCAGGAAAGTAATCACTGCTACGTTTTTCTCCATAACAACAGAAAATGATGGTGCATTCATGCAAACCTTTTTCATTGTCTCCTCACCTGACCTTTGCACAGCAACTTTATAGATTCTAACCACAATTCAGTCTGCATGGCAATGTCAAAGAACATTTCCAAATTAATGCACAACTCTTTTAAAATTTCAACAAATCCATCTACTTGTGGGTACCACAGCATAAGTTTGTCTCTCAATTGTGGGAATGTGTTCAGAAATGCTGCAACTTCACTTTTGTTCCGTGGCACATGAACATGCACTTCTCCCACCATTTCTCTCAATGAGTAAGCAAAAGCTTCTCCCTCATTCTGCTTATTATTTTTCTCAACTAGATCTGGTGGTTTCTTTTTCTTCTCATGTTTTCTTGCCCACTTGTCTCCTAATTTCTCAAACCCATTGCATTTAAAAATATATTTCATTTCTGCAATGTGCAATTGCATTCCTGAAGAACACATTGTCTCATTTGCTTCATCATCCATATGTACCCTGAAGCTTTTCTGAAATGGAAAACTTCCTGAAACATCAATTTCATATTTTTAAGCCAAATCAGTCAGTCTCTCATGTGTAGTTACTGCACATGTAGCTATTTCCTTACTCAGGGAAATTATTTCTTTTTCCTGACACTGGTTCACATTTTAATGATTTGAACAGCAGGGACTGTTAATTTCTTCATGTTCAAATGTTGAATTGAAAACACTAAGCTGTTTCTCTTTTCCATGGTCTGGGTTAATTTGGTCCCCCATACTCTCTATCTTTTTAAGCACTGCTGCTTCCTCACAGCAGGTTTGAAAAATCCCATCTTCAAATATATTCATTTTTCCCTGGGCTATTGGTGTTGTAAAGACTATTTCTCCCCCACCTTTCAGTGCTTGGACTGTCTGGGGTAATTTCTGTTCAAGAATCTGTGAATACTGAGTTTCTGAAATAAACCCTGACATAATGACTCCTTCTGCAGCTGTTTGAACCTTTTGAGTAGGGGCCATATTAATTGGGACAGTCACAATTTTTCTAGGCATTGCCTGTGCATCTGTAGTTTGTGATATCTGGACTGAATCAGTCACATTTGAAGCAGTAAAACCTGGAGATATCACGGTCAGGGCTGAATCAACAGATAGTGGGTCAATCTGAAATGTCTGCACAGTTCTCTCAATCTGTGTTTCTCTCTGTTTAACAGAAGCAGTAGCCACTGTAGTACTTACTGGTACACTATTTTCAGTATTTTTAATGGGAACCACATAAAGTGGTGGACACTCAGTTAACAATGCATCCATTATTTCATCCCCTGAATCATTATTTATTTGAAGCTTTTTATCATCATTAATTCCCTTCTCCTGCATCTGGTGCTTTACCTTTTTATCCTCACTTGCTTTGTCTCTTGCTTTCTTTTCCCACATGCTTAAGGCCTCAAATTGTGCAGCTCTGGATGATGTCTTTATTTCACATAACACTTCCCTTAATTTGTCAATAATTTGCAATTCAAAAGTACCATCTTTTGGAGACCTCAAAGGACCTTCTTTTTCAGTAATCTTGCACCATTGGTGAACCCACATACATGAATTTTGTCTCAAATTGGTAGACATAAAATGCACGGGTGTTCCTTCAGGAGCATCACCAATTAAAAACGAATTTTTCACTTTACCTCCCAACAGTTTCTTGAAACCTTCAAACATTTTCATTTCTGCAATAGTTCAATGCAATTTCTTTTCTCCAATGCTGTCAGTTTCAATTTTAGTCAGTTTAACTCCTACTACTGACCCTCCACAAAATCTTACTGCAATATTTTTCTGAGTTTTCTTAATCAAAATTCTGTTAGTAACAACATAAAAACATTCGCTACTCTGTCTGCTCCACTAAACAAAGGATAGATTTCTTTTCACTGCAAGTAACACATTCCGCTTACTCTTCACAAAATAAGAACTTCTGTTTACTCTTCAAACACTGCGAGTAAATCCCTTCCGCTTACCCTTCACTCAAGCTCCAGATAAGACCTGTTACTTGGATACCCCTTTTGGGAAGTAGAGCCAGTGACTTCGCAGGTAAAATCCTTATGCTACCATTCACACTCACTTTTATACGATATATGGTCCCTGTTGTAACACTGCCAGCCCTACGTAGCTTCTCAGTATTACTTCCAACAGACGAGTAACCTCCTGCAGTGTGGCTTCCAGTTACCACACGCTATTCCTTCCCGGGATTTCCACAGGTGTACATACCTGTTTTTCCAGACAACATAGAACAAGACACTAACTTACTTAACATGAAGAGTTAAAACATGTAATCAATAACCAATAAATCCTGTCCTATGAAATTACCAATATAATCAATAAAACCATCAAGTCAAAATTGAGCAAACTTTTCACCAACAGTCAAAACCCTTACTATTTTCAACACTTCAAAATACATCCTAGCACATTAACAACATTTCACAACCCTATTGATACTCACACCACTCCAGCAATCGCCTTCTTGCATCACCTTCCAGTACTGCTTTGCCAGTCTTCAGGTTCTGAGCATTGGAACAGGAATCAGGACTTTCTTTTGAGAATCTGGACATTTATCTAACTTGGGCAATTATTTTACTTCCCTCCTAAGGTCAATGGTCCCTTAGTCAAATAGTTGATGGTGATATTAATAATCCTTAATCACCAAACTAATTGATAATAACCTTCCTCTTGCTACCAGAAACTGATGCAGCGGTAATTTCACGGTAATTTCTCAATGCAAAACCTCATTTACCTTCTAATTTACCGCTGCAAAGGTACTGGACCCTTGCCACTGTATATTACCATCAGGAGACTTTACATAAACATGAAAAATCAAAATGCAATTAATATTTAAGCCAATAAAGAGAGTTGGTGAGTATTTTAAAGGGTTTTATTTTCTAGTTAAAAGTTAAAGTTCTCTGACCCTTTATTCATTAGTCAAATATCAATCAGGTTACAGAATTGAAAATAGGAAAAATAGAATTAATACAAAACATATTATAGGTTGCATACAAAAACATTCCATAAAGGAAGGGAATGAGGCAATCAAATGTCAATCAGAATTCTCCAAAGAAAGTTCAGGAAAATTCTGCTTCAAGAGTGAGTTTTTGCAAGGCTAATCAATAATTAATAATTGGCAAAAATCTCCCATAAAGAGAAATAAATGCATAAGACAAATAAATCTTTTCAAAACTAATTAATTAGTCAAAGCATAAACTTATAGTTTTAGCATCTAAATCTGCCTGTTCTATCCAGCTCCACTCTCTGCACTGGTCTGTTCAATCTGAGAGAGGCTGCTTCACAAGGAGCGAGACAGCCCGCCCTTCACAAGACCACAGAGGAATGTGATCTGCCTTGCCAAAAATATGACGTGCAAGGCTAGCCTATGCCCCCCACCTCCCTCTATCTCTCCTCGGACGCAATCTGCTCTCAGACTGCACTTGCGACATTCGCGTACCTAACCCATATGATGTCTGATCTCATCCGCTTCTTCTCCTCTCCTCCCTCTCAGACTAAGGCCCTAAAGCTTAAGGCTTAAAAAGCGAGCCCCCACGCCCCCTAAGAGGTCATTATTTATACTCTAATTCTTGGCTGACTATTCTAATAATGTTGCAAATTTTCAGTAAAGCTTGTACCCTGATTGGATAGCTTAGATGACGAGGGTCTCACCATCCTGTTCTCATTGGCAAATCCAACCCACACCAGTTTTAACAAAAGAAGCGTTAATGATTAATACAATTATATGTTTTAGCAACATTTACTAGGAAAAATGTTTCAGTCTATTTCCTCCTTCCTGTCACATCGCACGCAGGAAGGACACATTCCACAAACACTGGTACATTGGCAGGGTAACAAGAATGTACAGTTCATGGTGGCCTTGACTTCTTCCTCCACTTGAGGCAAGCTGGTATAATCTGCGCATGCGTTTTTCAGCACGATTCTCAGCCATGCTGGATTCTTAGGCAGCCATTTAATGGTAGGCCCATAAACAAAACAAACACAAAAATAGTATTAATTTACGAAATAAAACCCATTATGTTTTACCTCCCCCATACTAATACCCTGTATAAATGATTACCTAGCAAAAGCTATTAGTTTAAAGCAGCTTTTCTTATTATTTGAGCACAACATGCAAAAATGTGCAATGTACAACATAGCATAAAACATGCACTAGTGTAAATTTTGAAAGCGCACACAGTTAATACATACTCATAGCAACATGCTCTAATGTTTTAGATAGCTTTTCATGCAAATGCTTTGCCCCCGTGTAGTGATGGTGCATGGTTAATTAATACACATTATAAAAGATGTGTTATGAACTGAATATGCATTGTCTAAATATGCAACAAAGCCAAAGTCTCTTGAGACAGGAACAGGGAGGGTAGATTATAAGGGAAAGGAAACTGGGAAGAGAGAACACATTCCATGATTCAAAGCTAACGAGGCCACTGAAATCACGAGTTTTCTCTACACTGCAAAAACACATGTTAATTCAGCACAAGCATTTCAGACTGAAAGCATTTACCAGGCCTCATTTCATGTCTCATGTGCCATGTGTTTTTCACTTGCACCAAAATCTGCGTGCCATTTTGAATGCAATCTGTCTGAAACATAAAAATAAAGCAATGCTTAATCTTGATGAAATCTAGCTCTATCACCAGTAAATAATTTCAATGAAGGGACCTATATACTAATAAGCTGGTTCATATAATTCTGATTCACAGTGGGTCTTAATCCGACCTACCTCACAAATATTAATGAACTAGACCACAAATTGTGAATAGTTTACAGACTCCTGAAATGGCTTCAGTACATTGAAAAGTATGTTAATGGTTGTAAACACTGGATTGGAATGTTTGCGGCCTTTATCTTGCTCAGTATATCTGGACCCTAGTTCTTCGGCACATTAATGATCTAGGCAAACTCACCTTGTTCATTTGCCAGTGTCTCCAGATGCGGCCATCTCTATTTGACATCTCGGGTAAGGGTTCACAAAAATAGTTTTCTTAACTTTTCGTTTCGACCGTTCAAATGTAGATCTGCAGGGATGTCATGAGTTTAATTTTCATTTCATGCTTTTTGCAGGATGGGATTCTCTTCGGCACTGTTGGAGCCTATGACTGGGATGGCGCTGTTCTCAAGGAGACTAAACATGGCCAGATTATCCCTCCAAGGGAAGCTTTCGAGAAAGAGTTCCCAGTAAAACTCAAGAACCATGCAGCCTACCTGGGTAATTAAGCAGGCACATAGGCGAGTCCTTGTTTCTAACTGTGCTTCCTTTTTTTTTTTCCTCTGATTTTTTTTATAGCGCGAACTTGACCCGAAGGTATCGGGTATCAGAGCGCTTTACATGAGCATTTGTTAGGCACCAGCCTTCTTCTGGGGATTATCTGTATCTAAAAAACCTGCTCCATACACATTACTCGATAGTTGTGCAAGAGTGGAATTCTGGGTAATTGAAGTCCACACTGCTGGAATGGTCACTGCCAATCACTGTTCTATCAACGTCCCCTGTATTTGTCTAGGGCAGGCTTCCCCAAGTGGCTTGTGAGCTACTAGTAGCTCTCCAGCTATCTGCGAGTCGCTCTCCTTGGCACAGCCCAGCCTACTAAATTGGAAACTTTTGCTTGGTTGACTTAATATATGTATACCAAAATTGAAAAGTGTTTATTCGAGATGAAAATGTGTTTATTTTCAGAACTCTCAGCTGATGTTTGGAGAAAATTGGTTGAATTTTCAAAATAGATTTAAAGGTGATATTTGAGTGATAAAAATGGCAGCATTCGAGCAACTTAACACAAGCATTGTTAACTTGATGCCAGTGGCATTGTAGCTACTGCTTATATGTATAGTGCGTGTAGAGTCATTCACCATTGACAAACCATTTTTTACTTTACTGCTGGTAAATGGGCCTGATGCACTAAAATGATCACTGTTGGTAATCTTGCATATGGTGGCCAATGATGTAATCTTGTCTGATGTGGTCACTGTTACAACTCTAATAATATGAGTAGTTTATGAGGATTTTTGTTGAACTTAAGCAGCTCTTGTTTAAGAAAAGGTTGGAGGCCCGTGGTCTAGAGAGAAATCCTCTTGGGGTGGGAGGAACCCTCAGTGTCTCCTATTGCCAAAGAAGACAGAGTGAAAACCATTTGTACCAAAGCGATGCCGGAAGGTGAGATTGTAGTTTAAAGCACAGATAATTCACAGAATTTACCAGAACCCTTCTAGCATTGTTCGCTAGACAAGATAAAACCTGGAGGTAACGCAGTTACTTCTGGGCGGAGCCTGGCCCTGACATATGCCTCACGCCTCATTGAATGGAGAAAGGTTGTGTCTGACCCAATAAACTATCATGTTTCTTTACACATTCCAAATGCACCCAATAGATCCAAAACTTCCAGTCTGCCATGACGAGAATAACTGCTGCTCACTATTCAATGGTAGCCAGTCGCAAAGTACATCAGGGTTCCTTTGCATCCTCAAAGCCCATCACAAAACTCTTGACTTTTTCTAAAGGCCTTTTGGGGTCCCAGTGGGAAAGTTTATACCGTTGCTTCATTTGTGTAAAAAACATTTTTTTTAAAGAAAGTGCCAGGACCCTTCTCAGGAGGCCACTGCAGCTTGAACTACCCATTTCCCCAGCCAGCACTACTAATGGCATTGACAACCTCAACTACTAACATCACACTTCTACAGGTGTGACAATTCGGACTATTTGAGCCCCCCAAAGATATAAGACTGACCTGGCAGTTGGTACTATGAATTTTTAATGCATTTTGAATTTTTAAACTCCCTGGTGATATACTCACCTTAAAAATAGACAAGCAGTGCCATCATGTGGTGAATTGCCATAAGAGCCGGTATTGAGAAAGGCAAGTATGGGCTCAAATTAAGCATGGCTTATGATATAACAATGTCACGATACGCTACAGTTATTAAAAAAAAAAAAAAATTCTATTAAGATGTACTTTTCTTCGGGTAAGCGTCTTAGTGAACTGTAGATACTTGTTGTGGGGGTTTATATCTCCTGTACTTTATAAAAAATCTCATTCAAGAGAAGGACATGATCTTTTTGTGGTACGTTTGCTTCTTCCTGACATACTAGAGGTGCTGGAATGATTTTCAGATTGGGGTTGCTGGCCAGTGAGTCACTTAAGTGTCCAGCAGCCTCCCACACCACAACCTCACCGGGATATAGAATAATTCTGAGACTGAACGAGTAATTCTACGACTAGCCACATCTTTATTGAGCACAGTGGTTCACTCCGTCGTGGCCACCCTGCAACTTTTTTGAAAGATGGAGTATAGATGTGAATTATAAAGCATATTTTCCCCAGAAATATAAATTCAGTGTGGTATGGAATGCTCATTTTTAGACAGCATGTTCACTATTAAATGCCCCCGCCACTTGAAGTTGGGAAATAAATTGAAAGAATCACTGGAAATGTAATTTATAATTTAACAAGTGACGACATTGTGGTCTCTTTTAAAGGCAGATCTTGAAATGACTGAACGAAGCATTGTTGGGCCCCTTCACAAACTCAAATGTACAGGTAAACCAGACCTACAGGCTGGATTTACAACTACAAGAAATTCCAAAAGGTGACCTTCTGTCATAAATTCTTCCACGTAGTACTACTCCCCAGCGATGAAGTCATATTCAGAAGTAAATGCCATCCACTGGCTTCAGAGTGGACATTGCAAAGCACAAACACCTTGGAAGTTTGTAAATGTCCAGAAACACATGCAAGTGGAGTCATTCACAAACTCGACTCACACTCTTTTCCACCTCAGAAATGGTCGCAGATTTACTCAAGGTTTGGGTAAATACATTTTCTGGATGGGAAGGGGAACTGAACATCCCCAAACTTCATAAGGAAGTTGGGAAAGGAAGGGGGGTTCAGTAGAGAGGAAAGTGTCTCCTTTTGAAGAAAAATAATATAAAAGAATAGAAATTGTATTACTGCACAAAGGTGTTTTATTTCTACAACTTACATTGGGGAAATGTCAACAGAAAAAACATGCATTCACGTGACTTTGCCTGGATTATGCCTCGAAAGCTGTGCCTAGGACACAATTCCAGATGTAAGAACAGAAATCTCTGAAATATGTTAAACTCGGCCCATGTGGGAGTGAAAATCTCTATGCGCGATTTAACACATGTCTTTGCGACTCTGGCCCTGTGTGACCAGGTGAAATTCTGGCTGCACACCATTCATTCTCTCAGAGCTCTGCTCCTGATTGTAAAATGCACTAGGAGTTCCCTTCTAAAAACCGAGACTCATTCAGAGCTGCTCTCCTGACAACATCCAGACTCTATCAGTTATACTCTTGACAATGCACAAATATTCACCAGATAAAAAATGCACACATATTAAGCTTATGATACGACAGACAGACAGACAGACAGACAGACAGACAGACAGACAGACAGATAGGTAGATAGATAGATAGATAGATAGATAGATAGATAGATAGATAGATAGATAGATAGATAGATAGATAGATAGATAGATAGATAGATAGATAGATAGATAGATAGATAGATAGATAGATAGAATTTGCTCCCGGGGATAGGCTATGTCACAAATTTAAAAACAGAGGATATTGACAAGCAGTATTTTGCTGAGGAGTCAGTACTTAGTAGTAAATACCATAACGTTTTTTTTTACGATTATGTGTCTCAAGCATGCCTTGCAACAAAGGCTACAAGAATTCTTCATTGTTTTTGTCTTTTTGGGCAACAATTTTCAAGTCTTTCTCCAATTGATGGCCTTTCAGGAATTTGCTTAGAGCAGAACGGAGTATGTAGGTCCGCATCAAGGACTGGTGGTTGCTAAGTTGCACTGATTTACTGAGGACACTAGTTCATTCACAAAAGACTCCTATGTCATTAATTTTGTGCAGTCTCAGGAGTCACATTTCACGCTGAAAGGACCAGGTTGATACAGCCAGTCTCTTCACACCGAAAATTACTAGCGAAACTCAGTATCCCTTCTGAAACCCAACCTCCTGTATCCAGACGCAATGTAACGAGGTCCCATAAAGGAAGACGCTTTTGTCGTACCAGGACCTCTTATCGCTAATGGTGTCTATCAGCTTTTAAATCTTGGTTCTCGTAGACCTGCATGTGGAAACCTGTGTCAGGAGAGTACTTGACCAATGCGGGGGGCTTCTGAGTTAGAGGGCTAAAGGGTTAGTTAGAGAGCTTAGCGGCGTGAAAACCCAAACACAGAACAGCAAGCGCAGATGGCGGCCATGTTTTCGGGTGAGGTGTGTGGCTCCCCACGCTGCATCTGGTACGTCAAACTGGCATTACCACCTAGACTTATGAATCTGAGTCTAGGGACAGGGGATGCTAGTTAGTTTGGGCCTGTATACTTAGGGGCCTATTTACAAGAGGTTTGTGTAACATTTGCACCACACAATGCGGTATAAGTGCAACGCAAACCATAAATTAGAATTATGAAGCCACGGAAGGCCACTTTGCGTGGCCCTAAGTGGCTCCATGAATCTGGAGTAAAGCAACACAGCACAAATCGCTGCGTTGCCTTAGTCTGCGCAATTGAGGCATTTTATGGGCGTTGCTTGGGTGTTCCCACGCAACTTCTTGTGGTTTTTGACACATTTCCAGATTTACCGCAACTGGTAGAACTGGGAATGAGCCAAAAGATATGTCTTCCCAGGAGAGGCGTATCGAGGAGAAATATCTTTATTTCTCCTCGTTACTTCCTCTTTCTATGTGAGCTGCATTCAGCAGTACACATAGAAAGAGGACTATGCCTCTCAGGATTGTTTTTGTGCAGGAAGGTGCTCCTTCCTGCACAAAAACAATCCTGCGTGCAACGCAGGCACCCTGGCACCATGGCGCAAGGATCCTTGCATTGGCGCTAGGCTGCCAAAATGACACCAGCGCTTGGGAAAAGGCAGGAATGTGCTGTGTTGCCTTAAATATGGTGCATTCCTGCCTTTTCCCTGTCACGCAGTGCAGCACAGCAAGGTGACTTGCTGCACTGCATGACTTTTTTGTCAATAGGCCCCTTAGTATGTCAACCTCAACAACACTTACAGTGGGGCTATGTCCATATCTGTGCCCCATGCTCTTCCAAATGTAAGGCATGTGCATTTGTTGCGGTCATTCTGTTGTACCAGTAGTTAAAGTTACTAGGCAGATCTTACGTCCAACTCACCCAAAGACACACCTGCCTTACAACCTATCATGCCCACAAAATTGATGGAGTGTGCTGAATAAGTACAATTAAATCCAATTTTTAGTCTCAATTGAACTTGTTGACATGTGGCTAGTATCTTACAAGATGGAGGAGGAGCAGTCTGCCTTTGTTATTTCTTCAATGTACATCATTTGAATAAGTAGCCTGATTTGAATGATTTCATGCAAGGCAGGTACCCCCTGCAGCATTACTTTGTGTAATGATACACAGCGCAATGGGTCCTTCGGTGCCCTTTAGTCGGCTGTGCACTATGTATGACGGTTCTGATGGTTGCCATTCTCATCTGTTTAAGCAAACGCCCCTACCCAAAAATCTGCAGTCTTCCTGTTTATAAGTGATGCTTTCCTCTTGCAGGATACACAGTGTCTTCGGTCAAGCTAAGGAATGGGAAATCGCTCTATGTCGCTGGCGCCCCCAGGTTTAAACACAAAGGCAAAGTGATCCTGTTTGACATGAAAGCCAATGGGAGCATCTCCATTTCTCAAGCCTTGATGGGAGAGCAGGTATGCAGATGACACCTCGAAGCACTGTCTATGGAAAGTATTGCAGTGTGGTAGAGAAGGCCCTTTAGATGACATTGCTACTATAGCCTTATAACCTGCTGCCGAGGGTTATACTGGTATTTAATAACCCTGAACCCAAGTTATAGGCCCGAGCCACAGACGAGGGCGTATAACGAAGGAGAGGGACTTGTATAGCCTGAGGCAGAAGGGATTTGAGGGTATTAGAACATTCCACCCACTGAGGGTAGAATGTTCTAAATTAAAAAGAAAGAAACATGAAGACAAACATGGGAACTCCGGGCTTATACCAGCCATTATAAGCCCAGAGCTACTCCACTGTCTTCGATAGAGCTCTCAGCATTCTAATGTTCTACTATAACCTTAGAGCCTGCCGTAGCGGGCTCTACCGGCCATTAAAGGCCCACTCCAGCATTAAAGGCCCGAGTCGTAGGCAGGGCCTTTAACAAGGGAGCTGGCCTTTAATGGCCGGTAGAGCCCACTATGGAGGGTTCTAAGGCTATTAGAACATTCCACCCCTGGAGGGCGGAATGTTCTCATTTGTAAAACAAGGGCCTCACAGAGCCCGAGGGGATTGAAATCCCCTCGGGCTCCGTGAAGCCTTTGTTCACAGCAACAGCTGTGAACAACCATTGGAATGCTGGAGCTCCTGGCTTCTACCCGCCATTAGAAGCCCGGAGCAGGCATGCATAACGTGCCTCTTCCTTCTTTAGGCTTTCCAGTCTTGCAGAGAAGGGCCTTCTTATTCTCATCAAAGGTCTTGCGTTCCTGCAACAATATATTGTTGCTTTCCCATCAGCAATTCTGTGACCATGCATGGGAGGTCTCAGTTTTCTCAAAGATAGTATTGCAGTCTTGCAAAGAAGTTCTCATACTATCTCATTAACTTAACAGTACTGCCACCCTAGGAGACCATTCACCACATCTCATCACAAAAGTTGCAAAGAAAGGCTAGTACAGTCCTAATAAATATATTGCAGTGCTTTAAAATTGCTGGTGCCATCCCAGTAACAAAACTGCAGCCCCTGCGGAGAAGTAACTGCCCAGTCCACTAACAGTATTGGAGCCCTGTAGAGAAGTGCCTGCCCTGTCCCATTTACTCTACTGCAACCTTGCAGAGAAGCACCTGTGCTGTCCATTAACAGTATAGCAGCCCTGCAGAGATGTGCCTACCCTGTCCAAGTAACAGAACTGCATCCCTGCAGAGAAGTAACTGCCCAGTCCAGTAACAGTATTGGAGCCCTGTAGAGGAGTGCCTGCCCTGTCCCATTTACTCTACTGCAACCTTGCAGAGAAGCACCTGTGCTGTCCATTAACACCATAGCAGCCCTGCAGAGATGTGCCTACCCTGTCCCAGTAACAGAACTGCATCCCTGCAGAGAAGTAACTGCCCAGTCCAGTAACAGTATTGGAGCCCTGTAGAGGAGTGCCTACCCTGTCCCATTTACTCTACTGCAACCTTGCAGAGAAGCACCTGTGCTGTCCATTAACAGTATAGCAGCCCTGCAGAGATGTGCCTACCCTGTCCCAGTAACAGAACTGCATCCCTGCAGAGAAGTAACTGCCCAGTTCAGTAACAGTATTGGAGCCCTGTAGAGGAGTGCCTGCCCTGTCCCATTTACTCTACTGCAACCTTGCAGAGAAGCACCTGTGCTGTCCATTAACAGTATAGCAGCCCTGCAGAGATGTGCCTACCCTGTACCAGTAACAGAACTGAATCCCTGCAGAAAAGTGACGACTGCCCAGACCAGTAACATTATTGAGGCCCTGTAGAGAAGTGACTGCCCTGTCCCATTCACCCTATTGCAACCAAGCAGAGAAGCACTTGTCCTCTCCATTAACAGTATAGCAGCAAAAATATCAAATGATGGATGGAATGCTGAACAATGCAAACATTCACCCCCAATCACAAAGATCTGGGTTTAATGCATAGTGGTTTTGCTCACCATGCCACCCCAGTTTGGACCCAGCCTTATGCAAATCAGTCTTGACCCTGCTCCTCATGGGAACAGTCCAGCCCGAACTCCTAAGTCAGGTCCTCCCTGGACCAGAAACAAGCATCCTGGGACTGGTTTCGGGGTATCACCCCTCATCAGCCAGGCTAGCTTGAATCCAATGGCACGGTGAGCACGAGACCCATGTCTGGGCATACCCTTCCCACTTAGGGTGGCAGAGGCAAAAAGAACAAATAATGGACGGAATACTGAAAAATGCAAACATTTACCCCCAGTCACAAAGATCTGGGTTTAATCCGTTGTTTTTTGCTCACCACGCCACCCCCATTTGGACCCAGCCATATGCAAATCAGTCTTGACCCTGCCCCTCATGGGAACAGTCCAGCCCGAACTTCCATGCCAGGTCCTCCCTGGACCAGAAACAAGCATCCTGGGACCGGTTTCGGAGTATCACCCCTCTTCAGCCAGGCTAGCTTGAATCCAGTGGCACAGTGAGCACGGGACCCATGTCTGTATTCCGTTCATCGTTTGTTCTTTTTGCTTTTGTGGCCCTAAGTGGGAAGGGTATGCCCAGACATGGGTCCCGGGAGCAGGGTCAAGACTGATTTGCATACGGCTGGGTCTAAACTGGGGTGGCGTGGTGAGCAAAAAAACGATGAAACCCAGATCCTTGTGACTGGGGGTGAATGTTTGCATTGTTCAGCATTCTGTCCATCATTTGTTCTTTTTGCTTCCATTAACAGTAAAGCAGCCCTGCAGAGATGTGCCTACCCTGTAAAGTAACAGAACTGCATCCCTGCAGAGAAGTAACTGCTCAGTCCAGTAACATTATTGAAGTCCTATAGAGAAGTGCCTGCCCTGTTCCATTCACCCTATTGCAACTTTGCAGAGAAGCAACTGCCCTTTTCAATTAACAGTTTTTCAATCCCTGTAGAGAAGTTCTTACCCTGTCCTACTGACAGTATTTCAGCCAGGCAGAGAAAGGCCTGCCCCGTTCCAAAAGCAGTACTGCAGCCATGGAGAGAAGTTCCTACTCTGTTCCCTTAGCAGTTTTGCAATCCCTGCTAAGAAGCGCATGACAGGTCCGATTAGCAGTTTTGACGACCTCCAGAGAAGTGATTGTCCTGTCCCATTAACAGTATTGCATCCCAGTGGCATAGCTAGGCACTTTGCCGCCCATGGCGGTGCCTGCCTTTGCCGCCCATGGCGGGCACATGGAAGAGCGGGCGGAGGCCGCCACCCCAAAACTCGTGCCCCCCGGGGCAGACCGCGCCCCACCCCCCCCTTGCTACTCCACTGTTGCATCCCCATAGAGAAGCACCTGACGTATCCTTTAACAGTATTGCATCCCCATAGAGAAGCACCTGACCTGTCCATTAACAGTACTGCACCCATGTAGAGATGCGCCTGACGCATCCATTAACAGTTTTGCATCCAATGTAGAGATGCGCTTGACCCATCCATTAACAGTATTGCATCTCTATAGAGAAGTGCCTGCCGTGTCCATTAACAGTATTGCATCCATGCACAGAAGCCCCTGACACATCCATTAACAGTATTGCATTCCTATAGAGAAGTGCCTGCCTTGTCCCATGAAGAGTATTGCAGCCCCGTCCTGCATGGAAATACGGGCCTTGTCCCATTATTAACATTGAGGTTCTATAGAGAAGTGCTGATCTCGTCTCTTAAAGAACATTGCCGCCAACCGAAAAGTGCTGGCCCAGTCCTATTATTAACATCCAAGCACCAAAGTTCCATTCAGTCCCATTCCGTCCTAAGTGCAGCAGACCTACAGTGAAGGGCAGCTGCTGCACAGTGCTGTAACGCGAAATGATGGCGCCCCCTGCAGATGTGAAGAGCAGGCCCGAGTCTCTCACAGATATTCATTGGCCTTGGGCTGAATGGGGCCCTCTGAAGAGTTGGGGGCCCCCTGCACAGCAGGGGCTGCGGGTGCCTCAGGGGACTGTGGTACGCCCCTGCAACTGTCCTACAGAGGTGTTTCAACCTTAAAGAGCAGGTCAGATACTGCGCTGCAGGAACCTTGACGGGCGTGCACTGGGCGCCTAACAGTCCCAGCAATGCCAAAGTAATGCTCTGCCGCCGCTCTGTAGTGCCCAGCTCACTACTCCTGATTTTCAATTTCTTTTCAGATCGGCTCCTACTTTGGCAGCGAAGTCTGTCCTGTTGATGTGAACAATGATGGCATCTCTGATGTTTTGCTGGTTGCCGCGCCAATGTACCTGGGAGCACAAAACAGGGAAACGGGGAGAGTCTACCTTTACAGAGTGGGTCAGGTAAGCACTGCTTTACCAGGCTGGATAAGGTTAGGTGATGTTGTGCTGAGTTATGTTGTGTTATGTTACAGAATTATCTTTATGTGTGAGATACAATCCAACCGGAGGAGACTAGGCTTTGGGCAAATGGTCTTTATTGCATGCAGCCTCCACATAATGGTTTCAGATGATCTCTTCTAGGAGTTCAACATTCACATCCTATTTGTATATTTATAACGTGAGAAATAAAGCTGAAATATACAGTAGAAATCTTTTCATTTTGAAAAAGCAGCTTGTGATAAAAGGTTCATTTAACATAATAGTGATAAATATGTTCAATGTTTTAAGGCAGCTAAAGTGTGAGTTTGCTTTTGAAAAACAAAAAAATAAATGACCCTGACACCCAGGTATGGGGGTCATTTTTAGGTCTCACCTACGTAACGCTTGCGCATTCTCTTTGAGACATGCTGTATTCAGGTGTGGACTTGAGGCTCCGCCCACTTTCTCACATCTTTTTAATTGGCTCCTGTCCCTGTCCTTTGAAAATTGTGGCTTTTCATTGATCAATAGGCTTAGTAGTCCCTCCTTAGTACCACCTTTTCTCTTCTTGTAACCTCCCATGAGGACAGCCCCTGTTACATGTGTTGTTACTCAGTAAGGTTTAATTAAAGCCTCGGAGCACTATTTTGTGAAATGTCTTTCTGACACGCTCTCCCACAATGCTTTCATTTTTTTTTCATGTAACCAGCGCGGCACGCCTCAGCTGATATAATGGTGGGCGCGCCTTTCTTTTGTTATTTGCAGCGCCGAATGCGGCCGCTTGTTTTTTTTTCTATTTATTAACTTTTGTTAAAATGACAGTACCTGCGCTTAAGCTTTTAACATCTTAAGCTCAAAGCGCAGGTGCTTCAATTGCTTCAAAAGTAAAGTAATAGAAAAACATTTTTTTTCGTTTACCATTTCATACTCTTTATTTTGGAAAATTACCATAAAAGAGATACATAAAACAATAAATAACAAGGTTAATAACAAAGATAAAAATATACATACAAACATTTCTAAAAGAAAGAAAGTGCCTAGTCTACGGGCCAGGGGCTAAATTACAACTAGGGCATTGAAAAGGTTGCACTGCTAAGATAATTGTTTAACATTTGCCACATTTTGAGAAGAACTCAGGGATCAATGTCCTTTAAAATTGCTACATTGTTCTGTCTTTTCCTTATCAACCATGCATGGAATAGAAATCTGGAGTCAGCAAAAACCCTATGGGGTGCCAGGTCTGTTTGGAGAATTCTATATGCCTGCTCATAACTTCTAGTGCCCGAGGTTCCTACAAATAGGGATCAATCACTTTATTCTTGCCCTGCTATATGCAGGGCAAAAAAATAAGAAATGTGGTACATTTTCTTTCTTATAACCACTCAAAAGGCATCCTCGGTCATTCGCATTTGATGATCCTGGCCAACTTGACGTAAAAGCATGCAGTGGTAGTGTCCCATATCTAAACTGAAGATACCGTTTTTTGGCAGGATTAGGCTCAATTTCATCATTTGTTTTCTATTTCTTCACTTTTGAAGCAATCGTGGCACCCACGCTTTAGCTTAATATGTGTAAAGCTAAAGCGCGAGTGCCACGATCCATTTGCAATGCGATAGCTCTCGCATTGCTGAAAGTTTGACCTATTTGCGTTGCATTAATATTTGCAACGCCAACAGCTTAAACTTTCAGTAATGCGAGACCAATTGCATCGCACCGAGAGCAGGCACAGGAAGAAGATCGTTTTTAGAAACTATGACAAGTGTTTACTGGGATCTGTATTGAGGTAACCTCATTTAGCACACGCCACAACGGAGTCCCCAAATGCCTTCGTGCTCACGCCTCAAAAGGCTCTGAGTTGACCTTGCAAATCACTGTAACATCACTAATTGAGCAGTGCAGCCTGCTTGTGTAGGCTTTCACTCATTTTTCCAAGCACTCTCCAGTGCTACCTCAAGTGACTCAACTCAGGGGTTTGCTTTGTCAAGAGCATAGTGTTACAAATGCTCCATTGTTTACGAGGATGCTGGGTTTCCTTTACCGCCCACGTTTCTCTCTATCGTATCGGACTGCATGCCAACACACCTTACAGGCACATGGGGCCCTGCCTCCCAGAGATTATACCCATTCAGGGCTATAAAGAAATCCATCGGTTCTTCCAGCCCCATTTATACTTTAAATAACCTGATCCGCTGCATATTTTCAGTAAACAATAAAGGGAGAGATATGCGATTTGTCACTGCTCAAGAAAGCACTAATTTGAAAAAAACATGTCCTCATCCAGGTCTAGTGGTCCTTCGAGTATGAACCAGGAGTACAGCTAAACAGAACAAGCATTGCAAATACAATAGGTCTCGCATTTGTTGGAGTTATTGGCCTTATAAATGCCAATGTTTTTTACTTAGCCATGTTACAGTACCCATGGTCTTGTGGAACCTTTTTTGGCCACATACGGTACTGCACCCTGCAACATGGCTAGGTAAACAAGCATTAAAAATGCAATAGGTCTCACATGTTTTTGAGTTAGAGCTATTGGCATAGCTCAACAGCTATTGGACAGAAATTGCCACTTTGCAGGAGCTAAACAGAGCATTGCTCCGTGAAGCGGCCTGAAAGCCTAAAACGATGTTGATAGCCTACAAAATAAAAAGGCAGATCAGGATGACCAGGAAGAACCACGGACGTATTGGGATGGCCAACGCAAGCAAACAATGAGTGAAATCGCCTGGGCGTGACCCAAGCACGCAAAGGCTGGAGAATCAGACCCAATGCACCAATAAAAACCCCGTATTTCTAAATGCCACAACAACGAACAAATGGCAATTCATGGGCATGCCAAAAGCCGATAGAGGATATAACAACAGGTCTTGCAGACAGCGCATGCGCGCTGCCTAGGATCGACCTAAAACATTGGCATTTATAATGCCAATGACTCCAACTCCAACAAATGCAAGACCTATTGCATGTGCAATGCTTGTTCTTTTCTGTAGTTCGTGACTGCCATGATTTCCCTGGCGGGCCAGACCTGAAAAAGATACATCCGACCGCCATTTCTAGAAAGGGTGGGCGGTTTGTGGCAGCTACAGCAACAACTCTGACTCCAATGGGTCGTCAGTGTAAGGTTTCCAATGGCGGATCCAGCTGGTACGACACCATCGGAAAGATGAAGGTCCACAAGACTCAAAATAGAGCGAGCAGGCCATCAGTTTGGTGGACGTAAATAAACAGGGGCACAATAAAGCAATAAAAAGATTCAAGTATAGATCCTGAAATACCCCCATTTGATTAAACAATAATATTAAACATTGCTGCAAATAAGTAATTAATAGTTTTTAATATAATTTGGAAATGCTATAAATTTACCATCCATCAGATTTATTCCTTTTTATATTTTATTAACGTACAATCTTCTCCCCACTAGCATGAAATTGCTAATAAATAAATGTGTTTTCCTTCCTACATTACTGTGCCATTTTCAGAAAATAAGCCAATGCTGCCAGTAAATATTAACTCTTCATTTTATCTAATTTACTAATTTTGAATCAATAAATCAGCTTGTTCTTTTCTAAAATTACCCAGGTTTTATCCTCAAATAGCAATTCTTTATTTTTTGGCAAATGTGTTACTTTTAACCCAAACACCAGCTAGACATTTTCTGAAAATACACGCATTTAGAGCTCCAATGCTTGTGTTTAGATTTTGGCAGGTAAATATATTATGCACCAAAAATGTAGACCGTCTCTGAAAATGCACCGTTTCTTCCCCCACCACACCAGCCTTTTATTTTCAGCAAATAGATTTTGTCCCCGGCAATAGCTTGTTCTTTTCCATAAATACAACGATTGTGCCCTCAAATACCAGCTTTTGATTTTACGTATTAAGTGATATCCCCAAACACCAACTTGTCTTCTTCATCAAGTACTCTCTTGTATTACTTCCCCAACATCAATAGATTGTGCTTCTGGTATCCATGTGCTAACCTGACCATGTTTATTGTTTACGTACTGCCTCACATGCCCATGACTTGCATGGTCTGCCAAGGATTACCACCTAATCCAAGGAAAGCCCATTAGATGAAAGTGATGGGAAACAAATGTTGTTGGCTATCAGGTGACAGTAAGGTCCACCAGTACCATTGTATCTCTGGGATGTTCATTCAAAATATACCAGTTATACCGATCATGTACCGCCAAATATCTGTGATGGCGAGCACAGGATGCATACAATCGCCATACCCCAGAGATTCCAATCATATGTCGCGAATGGCAGTTAGATATTAGACAGATATACTACATGCCAGATACGGCAACAGGTACAAATCACGCACGCGCTCACACTTACAGACACACACCCAAGCTCAGACACAAACTGTCTCCCACAAACCCAAAGATGCACACGCGTCCTAACTCCACTGCAGCCTTTGAAAGTATTCACCTGTCCATCCACCGCGTATGTGTACTTGTTCTTAACTATATTATTACTGTAATTAAGCTAAGAAGACACTATGCACGTTAGCCGCTGGGCAGTTAATAATTTTGAATTATTATTGTTGTCAAGCAATTTCAAGTGGTTTTTAAGATTTAACATATTTTTTAACTTAGTTGGGAGGGTGCATGGTGGTGCTGATAGGCTCTCAAGAATATTGATATAATTTATCTATTTTAAAAGCTTTAGGACCATGAGCATTGGCCGAATATTGGTTTTGGCGCCTTGTGATATTAATTAATGTTTCACTGTGCATTGTTTATTTTAATGTGTATTGTTCACATTTGCACTGTGCACTTTTATGGTTCTATTTAATCCGAATAAAGTTTATTATTGATTAATATGTATTGGATACTCTATACTGCAAACTAGCTGGGGAACAACAGTAAGGGAGATAGATACACCTATGCCGGAAAGGGAGAGATGATCTGGAATCTTAGACAATCGCGGTTAGAAAAGAGGTGGCGGATTTATGTTGCTGGTCAGAAGAGCCTGGAGGGCCTTGGTAATCGACGATATGTTCTTGAAGAGGCTTGATCTTGTTTGTGAACTGTAGGTGAAACAGTGGAAGCCTGGTAAGAGGAATGTGCATGAATGAAAATGATTGACTCCTGGTTTTCTTTTTTTTGCACTCTTGCTTTTGGCCTTTGGTGTTTTGTCTTCGGTTGTGGTTGTTGTGAACCTGGAGTGGTTCGTTTTTCATCCCGGTATGCTGGTTGCCTTGGTACCACCCTGGCTGTCTACTCTATTGTAGCCTAAGAAAAATTCCTTCACCACTGTAAGGGCAACTCATGTAAGCACTCCGATTCGAAAAAATCGCTTTCAAAAATTAAATCTCCATTCGTTGTATTTCACTATGGTTTATTTACATCATGATCCAATAGTGAAAAAAATCAATTCATTTGTTAAAAAATGTATATTTTCAATCTTCATTGCGATCAGATATTGAACATCTATTGCTGATTCACAGGAATATAAACTCAAATCCCCGATGCATTTCGGGACCAGCCCTTCTTCAGGGGTTCTCCCTGTGAAAATGCTCAAAATAAAGCGAGCATTTAAATGGAGCACGCTTTATTTTGAGCAAAATATACATTTTTGAACAAATGAATGGTTTTTTTTTCACTATTGGAACATGATGTAAATAAACCATAGTGAAATACAACTAATGGAGATTTAATTTTTTTAAGCGATTCTTTCGCGCCGGAGTGCTCACATGAGTTGCCCTTCCAGTGGTGAAGGATTTTTTCTTAGTCTATTGCTACACCTCATGATCAGGAGGTGCTACTCTATAGCACCCATACTTTGTGAAATTGGAATTAATAATTTACCATTTGAGAAGAAAGGAGTGCGACTGTTTCTACCCTTCTTTTATTCTATTGTAGCATCATTGTAGGGTCTGCCAAGGTCCCAGGGGATCTCAGCGTAGGGCCACATCTGTCCTTATTGATAAGCAGGACCATAACCCTTGCATGATAACAAAGGAAGGGGAGGGGCATGTATCACTTCTTGTTTGTATTATGTTATGGTATGCTGTTTATCCGCAGTGATGAATTATGCCACTTCAAAGTTCTGTTCTGACATTACCTGACTACTCCGAAGAGAAGAGCCAGAAAAAATAACACTTCTAAGATCGTCATTACGATGAGCAGGTTTCGATTCATCGGGATTCTGAGACCTGCAGTATTTTTTACTTTTACCTAGAGATTCACTGGGTGAAAATAGGGGCTAAAATGAGGAATTACTGAGAACTGGATGTGGTTCCCCTTGAAATTCCTTGCAGATCAGGGATTCTAATGGTTCCATTTGGAATCTGGGTTAATGCTCCACCCTCATAGTTAAAGGGTCAACAGGTATTGTTGACTCCGGGGATGCGGAATCAACACCACCACATTCAGAATTCTTGTAATGAGGCCATAAGTAGTTTAATTTACAACCCATTATATCAAAGAGATGCATAGGTTCTCTCATAATTGTCAACACTGTCCCTGAAGAAGACAATTCAAGACAATATTGCTTTTCTCTTCAAGATCCTATTAACGTTCAATGGTACACTGAATGCTGAGAAGAAGCCACAGGACTCACGCTTTGGTTACTCGCTCGCTGCCGTCCCAGACCTCAATCATGACGGGTTCAACGATGTTGTGGTTGGCGCGCCACTGGAAGACAACCACCAGGGAGCTGTGTACATTTACCATGGATCCTGGAGAACCATCAATCCCAACTACAAGCAGGTCAGAACAGAGTGCATCAATGTCTTTACATATAATATGGGAGCCACACGTGCTATAAATGTTTTGAACCCTATGACATTTCGACCAGGCGCGCGTCAAACTGAGAGAAACTGGGTTTAGGTCAGTGGTAGTGTAGACTGACAGATGTAGCTATTGGACCTGTAGAAGTAAGAAGCTATGTTACACCAAATTATGTGGTAAGGAGGGCTGCATGTGACAAGGGGAATGCAAGTTATGTGGCATGTTATTAATTAAATGCTAATTATGTAGCACATTCTGTGAAAATACGTACTATACAATTATAGCACACTACGACACTGATGGATTCAAATGAGTTAAATGAGTCAAACATTTTTGGAATGAAATGTGAATATTCAGTAAATACTATTTAAAAAAATATTCACTAACATATACTAATTTTATATTGCACGGGCGCAAGAATATCAATGCTTTAAGGCTTATAATTATTTTTACTTGTTTTGCTGAAAGGCGCTTTAATATTGACAGCATCAGATTTAAAGAGAGGTGCAAATTGTTTAGGAGCCTTCAAATTATGTGTTCCGCACTCAAATACGTGCTGGTTCGAGAACTTTGAATGTAAACAACAATCGACATCGACAGTGACACAAAATATTTTCACGACAGGAACATCGGTGGGTTAGTCTGTTATTTATTTTTACGTGTTTTACTGAGAGGTAATTTTAGATTGAACACAACAGACTCAAAATGTAATAAGTTTGGAATCTTTCATTTTTTGTGTCTCTTGTATAAATAACTGCTATTTTGAGAATTTTGATGTGTAAACATGAATTTACGTGAACAGTGAAACAATGCACTTTCATGCCAATGAATACATCACTATCGCAATTCTCCTTGAGTTACAATTAAATATATGGGGTTTTCTGCCATAGACCAAAGTGCTTCTCCAACCCACATGTAGTTAACATACATTATGAAAATGAATACTATATGAGTCATATTGCCACCTCTTTAATGTAAGCATAAAGTTATTGACATCTGAAATATGAGCAGTAAACTATTAAATCATGTCAGTAGCTACATTGTATTCCACATTCTACACTCTTAGTAACTTGTGATTTGTTTGAGCTAGAAAAAATATCCTCTTCAAATCTACAGAATATATAGTAAATTATGTACTATGTGTCAAATGTTAGATTATGTAAAAGTCGGAACATGTGAGGTTTGACATAATCACAATTACATTGACTATAGTGTATTAACAAATATGTGAACAACAATTTATGATTACTCATGTTTTGAAGATGCTATATTTTTTTTAAGAGATATACAGTAATTGACTGCCATTTTAGATCCATAATGCCACACAGCATGCCTATTTCCCTGATTTCTGTAGTAAGACTGATTCTACTTAGTAGTCAGTTCAGAGTAGCCCTAGCAGTTGAGGTGAGTTTGGTGTTGTGAGTCCAGGATATTCTAAAGGTACTAACAACCATATTCTCAGGACCGCCGTAACTTTGAATATAGGTGCAGAGCATTTGCGCCCAATTTCAAATCTCAGATTCCAAGTAAATTGCGCTTGATTTCGGAATTTTGGCCACACAAAATCCTCCATTTAATACTTGGAGGAAAACACGTAGCCAAAACATTGCTCGAAGGAGAATACTGTGCTGTAGTAATAATGATGATAATAGCAAAGGCCATTATGTCACATTATTCCCCAATGCATAGGGGAAAACTGAATCAGACACAAAAGATCCAATAATAATTCATAATGCTATTTCCCTAGGGGTATTTCACTCCTGATTTTAACAAGACGTAATGAGCGACAAAAGTGGAAACCGGGTGTGAAACTCACCTCGTCCTCTCAGTCATTCATGTATCTTAGAAATTACCAACATATTATTAGATTAGATACAGCCTCCTGCCCAAGCACTACACACATTACATGAACATAGACATACAATGTCACAGTGCACCGCAAATGTAAACAGATAACGCGGAGAGTGCCTTGGGATATCATACAGCGGTACAGAGATTTGGTAGTTATTAAGTAACACAATTGATGACATAAACCCTGGTTCCTCTTTTCCTCTGTCTGGTCCCAGCGGATAGAAGCTTCTGCACTCGCCGAAGGCCTGAGTTACTTCGGACGCAGTGTGTCCGGACAGATTGACTTGGATGGAGATGAGCTGGTGGATCTCGCAATCGGGACCGATGGAGCGGCCATCTTGCTCAGGTAAAGCATCCAATTGAAATTCCTTTTAAACATCAAAAACTAATAACCTGAATATTTTTGGAGAACCTTTTACTTTACACCTGATGTGGTTTGCCAATCATCTGATGTTTTTTGTCTTAAACAAACACAGAAACCACACAATGTGTTGTTTTTACCACCATGCAGTAAATTCACCTTTTTGTCTGAATACCTTAAAGAGAATGTGTAGGAACTGCTGTACTATCAGTTCTCACCCTAGCAGATTATATTCCATCTTGTTGTATTTAATTATTTGAGTCATTATTAAGGACACCAAATTTGATTTGGAGGACCTTCATTTTAGCACAAAGTTGTTGAACTGTAAGAGTAGGAAAATGAGCGCCTAATACTTGACCACATAATTTAAGCAGAGAAGGCATTAGATGTGTACACCTGGTAGTTGTATTGATTTGGTAAACCCAAATCTGTTGAAAGGTCAGGGGTGATGATACACATCTTGGTCATGAATTTAATGGTTGCAAGTGCACGGAGAAACAAGTTATTTGTGTAAATCCTCTGTCTTTTGACAGTCTGTTGAAACTGCCTATAGAGTTGGTTGGAAGGGGTAATATTGTTTAAGGTACCATGAAATAGAGGTAACCATAAAAGAGTCCTAGGCAGGTGGGGTGGCACATTTCCTTCAGTTACAGGGACCATTGATTGAATTATCCAGTCTCTTACTGAAAGGCCACAAAAAGGAAATCACAGTGTTTTGTTACTTATTTATGGTTCAAGTTTGTTTATGGAGAACTTTACAACTGTTGTAGTTAATTGGGTTACTGGTTGAGGTGGGTGGAACCCTACTCAAGCAGCAACCACAATCTCTGTCAGGGTGAAATACAGGCAAACCCCAAATTAACCTGTGCGTAACCCTCTGATAGATAGACATAAAAGCAGTCAGGCTTATCTTAGAGGCAATGTGTAAAGTATTTATGCAATACTTCAAACAGTAATAAAGTGAAAACACAACACAAGAAAAATAACACACCAATTTAGTAAAATAGAGTAAAATGTAATAAATTATTTGACACCAAAATTACAAAAATACACTCAGTAGAACCGGAGCTGTGCAAATTTAAAGATTTAAATGAAAATAGTGCCTACAAGCTCAAAGCTCCAACTGTGGTTATCTGGTCACTCCGGACCAGGACAAAGTCACAAGTTCAGGCCAACCACGATGGAGTGCGGGCCGAATACAGGGACCAGGTTAAGCCTGCTGAACAAAGTATCTTAAATCAAGGTTCCGGCTCGTGTTGAGAATGCATTTTGAGGAGCTGCGGGGCTGTGATACGAGGTCCTTTGTTGAGGATGCGTCACGCAGAGTTGCTTCTGAGGAGCTACTCGGCTGCAATGCAAGGTCCTGAGTTGAGGATGCATCATATAGCTGCGGTTCCAAGGAGCTGAAGGGTTCTGTGTCGGGTATGCATCCCGCTCTGGTGGTTAAAATGCGGGGCTGCAAGGCGATGTGTTGCGCTGCGTCGATTCTGCTTGAAGCACAGGTTGGGCTGGCAGAGCACCTTCAAGCCTACTTCCAAGGGACTGGGGGTGGAATCATTTAGGGGCAAGACATACAACAGACAGAGTCCAGGTAATGGGTTCAAGGTGGGTGGATCCTTTTCTGTCTCTGAAGCTCTGATCAGGAGGCCAGCCAACTAGCCCTTAGAGTCACTCTCTTGGTCCTGGGTTCAAGATGCAGGTCAAGTCCTTCTCACTCAAGCAAGAGGGCAATAGAGTAGTATAATAGCAGTCCTCTTTGCAGAGCAGCACAGCAGTCCTTCTTAGTCTTCTACAGGTCCAGAGGTGTAATGAAGAGTTGGGTCCGAGGGTGCAATATTTATAACTGGTGCCCACTTTGAAGTAGGAGAAGGCTCTAGAAGTTTCCACCCCTGGAGGCGCTTTGAATTTCTTTCCTCCCTGCCCTGGCTCCAGCTTGTCTGGGTTCACAAAAGACTAGTGTTGAACCCTTTGGGGAAGTGCTCAGGCAGAGCCTTTGTGATGTGCAAGTGTGGTAGGTGACAGCTCCTCTCCCTCATCAGTCAAAGATGGCCTATATGCCAACACTTATCTCCCTTTGTCCCACTGTCTGGGAGTAATTCACAAAGTCCAACTGCCAGCTACCCCAAGTCATGAGACCTAGGATACAGGCTGCAGGCACCAAATGGTTGGGACAAGAAAATGTCAACTTTCTAAACGTGGCATTTTCAGAATTATGATTTAAAATCAGACTTTACCATTAAACAGGGATCTAATTCACAATTCCATAGACACCAAACTCGACATTCCTATCTGCTCCCAATTTAAAGTTATAACTTTTTAAATGTAATACAGTAACCCAATGTTATCCTATGGGACAGGTAGGCCTTGCGGTAGTATAAAAAACTAATTCAAGTTTTTCACTATTGGACATTGAATAGTTAAATGTTGACGTCCATTTTGATAAATACATTCCACTCTGCCCTATGGGATGTTTAGGGCCTACCCTAGGAGTGACATATGTATTAACAAGCATTGGCATAGTCAATAGGTCTCGCTTTTGGGACCTTATAAGTATTTAGTTATGCAGCACAATATCCTTGGTGCAACAACATCAACTGTTGCATGGCTAAACACTTATAAGGTCCCAAAGGCGAGACCTATTAGCTATGCCAATGCTTGTTAAACTTGTTAACACTGCGAGCATTGGTTGCACCTCACTAGTACCAGTTCAACACCCAAATATAGGAATAAGCAACAGAAAGGTGACCACTCATTCTTGCAAAGGGCCTTCCGCTGTGCGGCAACATGTGTTGCAGCGTTTTTAAGTAACTTTTGAACCATATGAGCTACGAACCATTTTTAGTTTTTGTTAAAATCTGCAGATTATGCAGCAGATTATGGATTATATGGCAAATCGATAACCGCACAATTGCATAAATCCATTGACCCTAGGTATAGGAGTCATAAAGGGCAATGACATGGGTCTGATAGCAGCTACTGGAGATGAAGGGTGGAGGGTGAGGTAGAACCTGAATTGGGCACTAATGAAGAGAGGCATGTCAGAAAACTCATGCTTAACACCTGAAAAAGCATGCAAGAAACTTCAGTTTCAGCTTTCTTGTGATTGGTGGAATCTTGACAGCGTTCTATAACCGTAAGTGAAGGGTGAGGAGGAGTCAAAACTGATCACCATTGCTCAAAAGTTGTACCAACAATGAACAGCACAGAAGAAACTGAGGCCACACGTGTAACATCTGCATGGAGCCTGTTCCGTAACACAACACGTCCCGCTCTCCTGGTTGGCTGTTTCACTCGCCCTACACGGGGGTCCCAAAAGTTCTTAACGTTCTGAAAGGAGCAGGCTCGTCACGTGAGCACGGGCGGTCCCTGATACCCCTGGCAGTGATCTGACGAACAGAACAGAGCAGTGAGGAAGGGGGTCAAAGCCAAGACCCGGCGGCGGCCCTGGGGAGAGAGAGCCAGGCCCCGCCTGTGAATCACCCCCAGGCAGACCGCGAAGACTGGAGTCACGAGAAGCAAGCAGGCAGCCATGCACAGGCATCCCAGCGCAGGCAGGAGAGGAAGGGAAACTAAAGCAAGACAAGGAAGAGGGGCGAGAGGGAACTGTATGACGGGGGGCACTTTAAGGCGGGGGCACTTTAAGGCAGGGGGTGGGGAAGGGGGGGTGGCAGAGGGAGCACTAAAAGGCAGGTGGCAGAGCCGCATAGGGGGACCAGATTTTGAGAAGGTAAAACCGGGACAGGCCAGAAATAAAAGTAGGACTAAAGCCTTTATCCTTACTTTTATGTCTGGCCTGTCCCGATTTTGCATAGCCTTGTAAATGTGTACACACATAACATTAGCTATGCCACAACCTATACCTGGAGTACCCTTAGCACCCCTGACCTCCATCCCCACTCTGTTTCCCCATCTGCTGCAATCGACCTGCTGCGCTGCCTGAAAGAAACAAATAATTTACTTAACGAGTGCACACCTTTCAGTTCCCCTTTCAGGATGACTTGACCTTGGCCCCAAAAACATAAGCTTAAAATTAAGGAAAACCTCCAGGCACCGGGCCATGCCTTTGAAAACCGGGACAGTCCGGGGAAATCGGGGACATCTGGTCACTCTCTGCAGAGGGTACACTAAAAGTCAGAGGGTGCACTCTAAGGCGGGGGGTGCACTCTAAGGTGGCGGCAGGGCTACACTAAAAGACAGAGGGTGCACACTAAATGACAGAGGGTGCACCCTAAGGCGGGGGCAGAGGGTGCACTCTAAGATAGAGGGGCAGAGGGTGCACTCTAAGATAGAGGGGCAGAGGGTGCACTCTAAGATAGGGGGCAGGGGGTGCAATCTAAGATAGGGGGGAAAACATAGGGTGCACTCTAAGGCGGGAAGCAGAGCGGGCACTCTGAGGCAGTGTGTGCACTCTAAGGCAGAGGGAGCACTCTACTCTAAGGCAGAGGGTGCACTTTGAGGCGGGGGGCAGATGGTGCACTCTAAGGCAGGGGGTGAACTCTAAGGCACAGGGCAGATGGAGCACTCTAAGGCAGATGGTGCACTCTAAGGCAGGGGGTGAACTCTAAGGCACAGGGCAGATGGAGCACTCTAGGGCAGATGGAGCACTCTAAGGCAGATGGTGCACTCTAAGGCGGGGGCAGAGGGTGCACTCTAAAGCAGGGGGCAGACATAGGGTGCACTCTGAGGCAGGGGGTGCACTCTACGGCAGAGGGGCAGACATAGGGTGCATGGTAAGGCGGTAGCAGAGGGTGCACTCTAAGGCAGGGGGCAGATGGTACACTCTAAGGCAGGGGGTGCACTCTAAGGCAGGGGTGCAGAGGGTGCACTCTAAGGCAGGGGGCAGACATAGGGTGCACTATAAGGTGGGGGCAGAGGGTGCACTATAAGGCGGGGGCAGAGGGTGCACTATACGGCGGGGGCAGAGGGTGCACTCTAAGGCAGGGGGCAGACATAGGGTGCACTCTAAGGCGGGGGGCAGACATAGGGTGCACTCTAAGGTGGGGGGCAGACATAGGGTGCACTCTAAGGCAGGGGCAGATGGTGCACCCTTAAGGCGGGGGCAGATGGTGCACTCTAAGGCGGGGACAGAGGGGGCACTCTAAAGCAGGTGGGCAAAGGGGGCACGCTAAAGCAGGGGGCAGCAACTGTAAGGTCCCCTGAACAGTATTTGCACAGTAACACCGGAACAAAGTGCACAACACAGTACAAAAATACGGCGCAGAGGCTGCCTCGAAAGTCACGGAAGAGCAAAACATGCTCCGTGGGACGAGTTTAAAGTGGAAGGGTCATCTTTGTCTACCACAGGGGCTGGTGGAGGCGCTCACAACTGGTGCCAACCTGCGCACTACTGTGAGTGAACAGCGTGAGCAGTACTGTAAAAGTGCACAAACAGTGCGCCGTGAGCATATCGCACACACACACGTTGTGGCCTGCTAACACCCTGCCATGCTGTGTATAAACCTGCAAGATGCACCCACTGTGGCATTCAACAACCTGTGCCCTCCTGTAAAACTGCACGTTCTCAGCTCTCCTGCACAACACGCGAGCTGCTGCCCTCGGCTCTGCAGCAAACTTGGAAACCTGTGCCCTTCCCATAGCCAGCACGAATAATGCCCAGCTGCCATAACACACTGTCTGGACACTCTCTGCAGCAAAGGTATAACAAGCATTGGCCGCGTGGCCGTGCGAGACGAGCTCTGTGGTGGGGGAGGGGGGAGGAGCGGGAGAGCAAGTGACGCGCGGCCGTGAAAGTGACACGGTCGCGCGGCCCCGAGAAGCGCTCTGTGGTGGGGGAGGGGGAGGAGCAAGTGAGAGGAAAGACATATGGCGCCTGGAGCATGTGAGGAATGCGCGTTACTGTGCGCGTACTCGCATGCTCTAGGCCAGCCAAAAGTTGTGGTCGTATTTCTGCAAGCCCACTACAAAATGTCTCGCCCAGAGCCAGCGCTGAAGCGCTGGCTTTCAGGGCGAGACCTAAAAAGGAAGGTTTAGACCTGGCAAAGGGTTTATTTTGCCAGGTCGAAATAGCAATTTAAAATTGGCTTCAATGACAGGCTTGAGACATGTTTAAAGGGAGAGGAGTTGGCCTAACGGCTAGGGCGGTCGACCGCGAATCTGGGGAACTGGGTTCGAGTCTAGGCAATGACGCTGAACATCCTGTGATTCTAGGCAAATCACTTAATCTCCCCGTGCCTAACAAAAATGAATGTGTCCTCATGTAACGCAACTGGTGCTATGTAAAGCTCTCTGATACCCGATATCTTCGGGTCAAGTTCGCGCTATATAAAACTCCATAAAATAAATAAATAAAAATAATTAAATGGGTGCTGCAGGCTCACTATAGCAGTTAATTTCCACGAAGTTCCACTTTACTAGGTACATAGAAGCTAATTAAATGTGCCAATTGGGTGTCAGCCAATGTTACAATGTTTAAAGGAGAGGTCACAAGCTCTTTAGCACAGGTTAGCAGTGGTAAAGTATGCAGAGTCCTAAGACCAACGAAAACGAGGTCAGCAAAAACAGGAGCATTGAAGGCAAAAAGGTGGCGGGAATACTACGCCAAGGATGTCAAGTCCAACAACTGGGAAATGTTATGTTTTCCACCTAATGGAAACTAGGGCCTAACGTGCATGCAGGCATACCAAGAATTATACATATGGGAACAGTTATTATACTGGCACAAGCCTTTATGATGTGAACTGTAATACCTCACCTAGACAACAATCATTTTGCAGAAAATATGTGGTGGGGAGAGTTTTGTAACACAGCACCAGAAGACCAGTAACTTCTCTGGTATGCAGACGTTCTCATGCCATACCCCAAAAACGCTCTGATTCGAAGTGATGGGTGGAATGGGGGCTTAAGACTTCAGCTCCTTGGTGGAGGGAGATGCATTCCAGCAGGAGATAAATCACTTATTTAACAAAGGCTGCTCTTCATTTAGGTATGATGGTTAGAACACAACAACTATGATTTCAGTGTGGTTTTAGATGTTGAGTAACAGACACAGCAGATCATATGAATATAGACGATCATTAAGTGTGACAGAAAGGGATATCTGCTAAAAATTGGCTATTGTACTGTTTAGACACCCTTGAAGTTTGCCCATCTGATTTAGAGATAAAGGGAACTGCCTCTTGGGAAGTGCTGCCCTCTGGTGGTACCCCAGCTCCTTCTCTGTAATACATAAGCATCTGAACACCATCTGTGAGACTACGCATCGTATGGGAGATTCCATAATATATGTGCACTGTCAATAGATATTGTTTGTTGTCAGCCATATTACAACTGCAACTGAGCATTTACGACTGAAACACATGTTGTTCACTATTAAGATCCCAAAATGTTTCATCAAGACTTTGGTAGCCATGGGACTCGACCTAAATCACATGCTCACTAACTCAGAGACTCTGTTGAATTCAAATGCTTTATTGAAATGTTGTATACCTGCACCATTTCACAAAACCAGAATCTAGACCAAACTAGCTGGGTTTTTCATAGCACCCACTCTCTAAGCTAAACAAAAGTTCAATAAGTGAGACAGCGTGACTGCAGCTTTTGAGAGTCAATATTTCATTCTACCTGGCAAACAAAACTTTCATGTCGTAATTGCTAACACTGTCAAAAGGGCATTTTCTCAAAAGATTGTACCAACCCCTGAAACCTGTTGAACAGAAGATATAGGTTTTTTCAGGTACTGACCCATTTGGCTCAGATTTGTAGGTCTCGCCTACCGAAAATGCAAGCGGTCTGGTTGCCAAAGACTTAGGGGCCGATTGCGATGTGGCCTGTATAGCCTTCCGGGCCAAGTCGTAATCGGCCGATTGGTTTACTTTCAGACCGCCACATTACAATGCTGGCGGTCAGAAAGTAAACCAGCTGGTTATTCCGTCTGGCTTCCGACGGGCTCCAGGAGCCCGTTGGCCAGTTGTAGCGGGCTCGTAATCCAAAAGGGCGGGCCTTTCCGCCCTTGGGATTACGATGCACAGTTTCCAACATGGTTTCCATGCCACCCTGTCTGACATGGAAACGATGACGGAAAGCATGTTTGGGTGGCCCCCAGCAGGGGGCCCTTGTGTTTGCAGCCTCTGGTTGGGGGCCGAGGCCCTGTTGATCCCTGCACCTTGTGGCAGGCACCTTGGGGTGCCTGCCATGGGGTGCAGGAATGAACAACACCTCCCCTTTCTCAATGGGAGCTTGTGTTACGGCCGGTTTACAGCTGTAACACGAGCTCCTATTGAGAAATGGGAGTATGCGACCGAACAGTGTTCGGTCGCATTGTAATTAGCTGGTCAGGACCGCCAACCATAGGTTGGTCAGTCCCAGGACCGAGACGGTGTCAGGAGGACTTAAGTCTGTCTGACATTGTAATCAGACCCTTAATGTGAGCACACCAACAACTTCCAGGGGCCTATACATAGCTCATTGCTTACCATTGGTTGGCTTTATTGTCACTCTCTTTTGCCTATTTCGTATTTAATGGCTTTTATTGTCCCAGCTTGTCCATCTTGAGTTTGTTCCTCCTCTGGAGCCTAGCCCCTTTACCATCTCCCTCATTGTCTGGCTTCCATTCTTCCACTGCTCACTTTTTAGGGAACTTTTTTCTTTTTGGAAAAGCACTCCATGAGAGTATATGTGTTTTTCAGCTTTCTCCTTCTTTCCTCCCAAATACTCAACCCTGGACTCTGTGTTTCTTCCTTGTGCGCTTTTCCTCACTACCTATTGTGCTTCGTATAGTTCTCACTCTTGTGTGCTTCTCCCTCACTTCTAGTGTTGCATTCACTTTCCTGTGCTTCTTCCCCCTGTGCTTCTCCCCCACTCGCTGTGTTCTTCTCTCCACTGTGCTGTGTTTTTCTCTACATGTATGCTTTTCCACCCGCCCCTGTGTTGCTCTCTCCCTCATGCAATGCTTTTACCCCCCGCACTCACTCCCCCATTCGTTCTTCTGTTGACTCCACCACCCTTCCTCCCTTTGTTTTTTTTTTTTTCATTTGTGTTTTTTGCACTGTTGGACTTGGCCCTTTTTGGCTAAAGTTCCTTAAACTTTTTGCCTTCCTCCTAGACCTTTTTCTGACATGGTGTTGCCGACTTAGATGCTTTGGGCACTTTGCCACTGCTGACCAGTGTCAAAGTGCAAGTGCTCCCTGTATAAAGTGTTATGGTAATTGGTTGTCCCTAATTGGTATGTTTGTCTTACTAGTAAATTCCCTAGTAAAGTGCACTATATGTGCCAGGGCTGGTAATGCAAATGCTACTAGTGGGCCTGCAGCACTAATTGTGCCACCCACATAAGTAGCCCTAAAGAGAGATCTCAGGCCTGCCACTGCAGTGCCTGCGCGCAGTTTGTTAACTGCCTTGTTGTCCTGACAAGTGCACCCACTTGCCAGGCCTTACCCTTCCCTTTTCTATGCACATCAGACACCCCTATAGTAGGCCCAAGGTATCCCCCTGGGCAGGGTGCAGTGTATGTGAAAGGTAGGCCATGTACTGAGGTGTGTACCATGTCCTGACAGTGAAATACTGCCAATTTCGTTTTTCACTGTTGCAAGGCCATCATGCCCATAGGACAAAATGGGGAATGCTGTGTCACATGTTTCCAGCATATCTTCCCATCGGCATAAGATGGAGAGATGGAGTTTAGTGTGCCTGAACTCAGAATTTAATAACACATCTTTTTATGAAGATGGTTTTTAAATTGTGTGTTTAGAAACCACGCTTTTAGAAGTGGCTGGTTTCTTGTCCTAACCATCCTGCGTGCCTCTGCCTGGTTGTGTATTGACTGTCTGGGTTTGGATGTGACAGGGCCTGCATTTGGTGTGATGAGAGGAGTAGCCCCCTGGATGTGAGGAGGGCTGTGCTGCTGCCACAAAGGGATGGCTCCACCTCCTGCGGAGCGTCTGAGGCCCAGACCCTCACTATCAAAGGAAGAGGGTGTGCACTGGCAGGAAGACATTCAGAACTGGTTTGGACCGGGCTCAGAGCCCCCTGAACACAAAGACTTCAAAGGCATTTAGGGGTATAAATGTGAGAGCTGAAACCCCTGAACTCAAGACTGAAAAAGGATTGAAACTTGTTCGTGATCAAGAGGAACCTCTGCCAAAGAAGAACAGCTGAAGAGACTGAAGAGAAGGACTGCCCTTGCTGTGTGTTCTGGGGCTGGCCTGCAGTTTGCTGATTTGACTAAGGAGAGGACAAGGGACTTTGCTGTGTGCTGTGTCCCCCTGCTTAAAAGGACTTTGCTGTGTGCTATGTCCTGAAGTAACTTGCCTCCAAGGGCCCGAGGAGAGCTGGTCCCCTGTTGTGGAAACTCAGGAACATCAAAGTTTCCAACCGTGTCTCAGCGACGCTTGGTGCGTGTGCTTTTGCACGCCTGAGACTGCAGTGTGGTCTGTGGTGCCGTTTACGAGGTGCCCCGTGACCGCAATGCCCCCGCAGCGTGAAACATCGTCCACGCTGCTGCATTGCAGTTTGTGGCCCGAGCCGTCATCTTAACTGAGGCTGTGAGTAAGGATCGCCGCCGCCGGCCCGAGCCGCAACGTGCTAAAGGATTTCTTGAAGCTAAGGAAGCTGCAAGGTGAAAGGGATCGTGATCGTTGGTTCGCCAAGATGAATCTGCCCAAGATCGTAACCCGTCCGGCTACAGCGTCGCCTAGCCACGGAGCTGCAACGTCATCGGGGCCGCCCAGCAGGACGTCCGATGAGCGGGGAGAGAGAGAGAGAGCGAAGCAGCGCACCCCCCAGGTAAGGCTTGGACTCCAGTCGGGAGCCGCAAGCGTGTGTGGCCTGGGGAGGTGTGCAGGAGGAGTACAGGAGTGCTCCGATCTCTCTCCCGCTGAACCGCGTTAGACGTGCTGAGTCCCCAAGCGGCCCTTACCTGCCCAGCAGTACCGGGGCCGCCCCTTTAAGCTTACGACCGTTGTCTCTGTTGTTGGGGCCTAGTGGGGCCCGAGCTGATCGCGCATATTGGCGTATCGCATTATTCTTGCATTACGATTTGCCTTATTCTTGCATTACGAACTGCATTATTCTTGCATTACGAACTGCCTTATTCTTGCATTACAAACTGCCTTATTATTGCATTACGAACTGCATTATTCTTGCATTACAAACTGCATTATTCTTGCATTACAAACTGCATTATTCTTGCATTACGAACTGCCTTATTCTTGCATTACGAACTGCATTATTCTTGCATTACGAACTGCATTATTCTTGCATTACGAACCGCATTATTCTTGCATTACGAACTGCATTATTCCTGCGTTACGAACTGCATTAGTACTTGCATCAAGGACTGTCTTATTTCTACTTTATTCTTGCATTACGAACTGCATAGCATTGCATTAGGACTGCATTAGATCATCGTGAACTGCTCATTAATACCGCAAGAACCTACAAGTGATTGTTGGCCTAAATAACCGGCAAAGTGAAATATTACGAAGATGCATATGTTGGATTTCTATCGTTTGGTCTCATCGTATTTCTTTTGATAAAGATACCGCTATTTTTATAAAATCAGTGTGGTGTCCATTTGTGGTGTTATCACTGTGTTACTGGGAGTGTGGTTGCAAATACTTTACACATTGCCTTGGAGATAAGCCTGGCTGCTCGTGCCAAGCTACCAGAGGTGAGCAGGGGTTATCTAAGAGTGTGTCCCTCCTTTCCCTGACTAGAAGCAAGGGTCCCTATTTGGACTAAGGTACCTACCTCAGCCAACTAGAGACCCCCAGTTCTAACATGCACACAATAAATCAATTTATTTTATTTAGCAATCCAGGTGGTGTCCGCCATCCTGGATCCATCAATAAAAAATTAAAGGAAATGGCAACCACATCATTCCACTAGTGCACAGACCCGTTCTGGTGCATGAATGCACATATGTCACACATGAGCATGCCAGTAGAATGAGACAACAGCCAGCAGCAGTCATCTCACTGTACCTTTTATTTATTTAAATTTGATGATGCTGCAAAGTGTCGGGGAAAAATCATATGCTGCGGAGCCTCACCAAGCCACATAGGCAATGCCAACAGGTCCCAAAGGTGCTACAAATTTGCTTTGCCAATGCTTGTTAGTACTGTGGCGTTTCCAGCCAGTGGTATAAGGCATGTCACATGCTTCACCTCTGTTCCAGACGGTGTACTAAAAAGCTTCTTAAAACACCCACCACCAAGTGCAGCCAGGTAGAGACAAACTAAAGCTCCCTGGCTCCTTTTTCACATCTTTCTGTAGTGTTCTGATAATACAGACGACACCGTAGTAGAACTCATTAAGAATAAGTGTAGATATGTGAAGTCCCATGGCCAAAGACAAATCCTCTGTACTCGTCACCTCTACAAGCCTGTCCTGATTGATTCGCTGTACCTTTTGATTACGTGGATATTCCCAGACCATCAGCTCAGCTTCCCTTCCTAGGTCCAACTGTCCCACTCAGAACTTCCAATGAGGTAGCTCAGCATGGGATGTGGATATAGATGTTCTATAAACAGTTGCATAACAACTCCACAGTTCCCTTCCCCTCTTTTGTTCAAAAACTAGTGTTTGCATGTAAGATGGTCATGCTCATTCCTGTTGAATGAAGTTCTGTACATGGATCAGCAGATGCAAGACTTCTAAGTGAGCTCCAAGCAAACCTCAACGTTTGTGGTAGGAGAAGTAGGGGATGAGGCTAGCACTGCAGTTATTGAAACATTAATCAAGTGTCATTTGGGCACAGCACTAGATTGACAAATGTCTTTCTTGGTTTGTCTCTTTTCCCCAACTTGACCCTGCTGCTGAAATTATCACACCCTTTATGGCTAATTTGAAGGTTGTCTTGAAAAAGACACAGGGTGGTTGTAGAGAAGCAGTGGCGGCCGGCATGGCTCGCAGGTGATGGGTCGAGGCAGCGCAGGGGGTCACAGTGGGGATTACCGGGGGGGCCGCACGGGAGGGCGGGAGGGTGCGCATAATAAAAAAAAGTACTTTAAAAAAATGTAACTTACCTTGCCGCCGGGTCCCGCATCTCTGCTCCTGCTCTCCTAGAGGAAGAGGAAACCCAGCCAACCCTCACTGACCAACCACAACGCTGCATTGCAGCGTTGTTATTGGTAGGCATCCAGCCTCCCCTGACAAATCACAACGCTGAAATGCAGTTTTGTGATTGGTTTTGAATGTCCTGGTTCGACCCTCTGCCGCTGGATGGTTGCGACCGCCGCGTGTGGACTGCCGTTCGGACGCCTTCTCAAATTATTGAACCTGAGCCACAAAGATATTAAAGTGTTGACCTCTTGAATTTCGACATCTTGGATAACCCCCCTCTTTTGGACCTTCTTATATCGTGTTCCCAGTACCTCGGGTCCATTTGACGCAAGTATTTATGTGCTACCGCAGCTGTTCTTATCCATTTGTTCCGGGTCTCCGGGTGAAGCCCTCCGTTCATTGTTTCATAACTTCCTGTATTCTTCCTAGTGACTACTACTCCAGGCGCATCTTATCTTGTGTCTCACACACGATCTGTTCGCCCTGAAGAAGGTGTGACCCACACCCGGGTTGGACACCGAAACGCGCGTCGGCGCTGGAGAGCCTTGTGTCTCCTTTGTTTCCACCTTCCCTTATGAGAAGAAACTGCATTATGGACTGTATCAATACTTGAGAAATTGACCTCTTGATATCTATTGATTATGCACTATCCCATGTTGATTCACTTCCGTGACGGAAGGATTGTTGTCTTTTTTCTAAAATGTACAATGTTTTTTAACGAATTCTGAGCCTATGGGATGTATGAGTATGTTTGGGTTTGTGGTTGTTTGTTTGAATTGAGAGAGTGTGTGTGTGGGACCACAGATGTGCTTACATATGTTTGATTCTCATTTTGTTGTATGTTTTCCTATCAATTTGATACAATGATATAAATAAATGCAATATTTTCTATAGACCAGTTTTCCTACATTAACTGGGGAAGGCTTTTGGCTGTTTGGGTATGTTCTAATACATCAGTGACTTCAAGCGCCCTATAAGCTAATTTCAGGCAGACCGGGTTGTTTTTGACTGTATTCTGGTTCGACCCTCTACCAGGGAATGGGAGCCTGGGCATGTTCTCCACGCAGGCTGTAATGCAGCCTGCATGGAGAACGGGGAAAGTAGGCATGACTAGTTTGGGCAGCCCGATAGGGCCGACCAAACAGTCAATGCGCACTTAGGAGTGGGCAAACACTCCTCCCCTGCCCTGCTCAGAGAGCAGAGCAGCCCCGCCAGCCCGCCAGCTAAGCAGCACAAACATAAATTGATAATAACTGAAAGTTATTATCATTTCATGTTTCTACTTCTCGCACTGCTTGAAAGCAGTAGGGCGACGCTCCTCCACCATAGCGAGGAGCCGCCACTGTAGAGAAGGCTTGTCCAACACTGAACTGAAGCGGGAAGATCCATACCATCCACTCGAGGCAGGAAGTGACATTGGACACAAGTGTTTATGGTTTAAGAGTTATATTCTTCCAGGTGATAAGGGGAGAAGAGCAACTGGTGGAGTTTCTCTCACACTTTGTGAAATTATTCTGAGCTAGATCAGGAGGTATCAGCATTGCTGGAAATTATCATCTTTTGCGTGGTGAGCCCCCAGATTTTTGCCTTGATTGTTTGTAGATTTCTGTGCCCTTTACTACTGATAACCAGAGGTAGAGTGCCTGTGCACCCGATTTCAACATGATTAAATTTGCGTAGCCCTAATAGTCATATTTAACTTTCCTATTAGTCCCTAGTACATGATACAGTGGGTTCCTGTAAGCTAAGGGGCATATTTACTAGAAAATGTTGGAGCACGGAGCTGTGACAAATTTGGCAGCGCCGAGGTCCAACATTTCCAAAACGCAGAGATGAGCCGTATTTACTACAGTATGGCACACCCTGTGATTTTCGTACCGCTGGCGCTAAAATTAGCTGCCTAGCGCCAACGCTGGCACCCTATGGTGCAAGGGTGCTTGCGTTGCAGGGAATGATTGTTTATGTGCAGGAAGGTGTACCTTTATGCACATAAACAATCCATAATAACTATTTGTTACATCTATGTATGCTGCATTCTGCAGCACACATAGAAGTAGAAAATCGTCATTATTTAATGTTTGTTAATGGTTTTTTGCTCTTTTTATGTGTGCTGCAGAATGCATGGATCCCGCCACGACGCGCACAACACCGCGTGCTAGGAGGGAATTCTCCTCACCGTTAAAGCCCGCCCTTTTGACAGCATTTATTCATCCTTGTCACACACGCCCTCGACTTTCTCTATCCTTACTAAATAGGATATATGAAATAGCATATATAATGCTAAGGTGGGCCAAAAACATAAGGATAAAACGAAATGAAAATGTCAAAGAATAAATAACATAAAAACTGGAGCCCTAGTGATAAAATCTAAGCCTCACATGACATGTAATAACAGCAACAGCCCTCTTAGGCTGGCCTATGACTGCAGCGCAATCACAATATAAGTAAATAACTCAACGTTCTATATACGTGCAGTTCCTGCTCTTATGGACACATAGGCAATGCCTGGCGCGTTCTGAAAAATGAAATGTGCAGCAGGACTCTTTTAGCGTTCTCTGCTGCCACCTGGCGTTTACGTGGGAAAGTTAGGACAATCTCCCATTTCATCTTTTACTGCTTGTAAATAAACCCTCTCACTGCGAAGCTACGGGACATTTTGTAAATGTGACTCAGAAGAATTTTTCACTGTATTGGGTTAATATTTCAGATTTTTGGGATCCTTGAGTTTTCGTAAGACGGTTGCAACGGGCCTGATGTTTTAAAGATAGTTTTTGGCAGATGGGCATGCGACTCGGGAGTTTGTTGACTCCCCCTCCCTGCCTGATGGTCTGGGTCACCTATCTTTTTTTCAACGCACCGCTTCCTTCCGTTTTTTCTTTTACAAATATGGGGGATGTTTGAATAAAATTCTACTATTTTAGTCTCATTGAAATATTTTAGATTGTTTTTTATTTCCAACTGTTTATATGGAGCCGCATTCTCCTTTTATCCACGGATTCCAAAGCTGAAAATGGCAGTCTTGGCCAGGGCTACCATCCAAGGCCGGTTACTGGAATAAACAGTTGGCGGTGTTGTGGCAACTGACACTCTATGGCTCAGTGCCTTGTTGATGTTAGTGCTAGCCTGCCCACTAAAAAAACGGGAAAAAAAATATTAGTACGTCAGTAAATATTCAGATTGAAGAACATGTTTAAGACTTGTTGGAGGAAAACAATAGCTTCCATCAATGTCACTGCTCTCAGGCACTGGCCATGTTCCATTGTGATCAGAAGACCGCGTCTAATAATATAGCCTTATAGCCTGCCGTAGCAGGCTATACCAGCTATTAAAGGCCCGCTCCAGCGTTAAAGGCCCGAGCCAAAGGCGAGGGCCTTTAACAAGGGAGCGGAACTTTAATAGCCGGTATAGCCCAGCTACGAAGGGCTATAAGGCTATTAGAACATTCTGCCACTAGAGGGCAGAAAGTTCTAACAAATTAAACAAAGGCCTCTCGGAGCCCGAAGGGATTGAAATCCCCTAGGGCTCCGAGAGGCCTTTGTTCAAACAACATTGGAATGCTGCTCTGCGGGCCTTTACCGGCCCGTAGAAGCTCGGAGCACTCCATTGTATTCAATGGAGTGCTCCACATTCCAATGTTCTAATATTGCATTCACGCGCGTTATGTCTACCAATGTAAATAGTGACACCAGGATCTAAGCCAGACAGATCACCTCCTTCACTCTAGCTCTCTAGTGCTTTCGGAAATTAATCTTACAGACTAATCCAAAATATGGTGTTTGGCTATTTGATTTGATGAGATAATTGAAAACCTCACAATTTCCTTTTCCATCTACAGTAGGTAAGGCAGCGAGGGATATTACGAAGAGAAGATGAACAGTGGCCACTGTGCATGGATAGACGGTGGCTGTTGGGTTTTAGGAACCGCATATTATCTTGAAATTACATTAAACATATTGCTCAAGATTCCTATACGTCCTCTGGCTGTTAGATTTCTCTTCGGCATGTTCATGAACAGATTTACAATTGTTTTCTAAATACATAAATAACTTTTCAGTTCTCTCTCCTGCACTATTTTCATTGGAAATTCCCTTTCATTAGTCAATAAGGAAGCATTTATGGCAGTATGTTTATTTATTGCACGGCTGGATTTCATTACCAGGAAGCCAGAATCCATCTGCGGCACACCACACAGACTAGTGCCATTTACTGCCTAAAGTGGGGGTTGCCACTTAATCTGATGACCTGACCTTCTGGGTAGCACTAAAACAGTGATACTCAAAGTACGGCCCGGGGGACAATGCGACCCTCCTGACCTTTAGGTGTCCCCCCCTCCCCTGGTCAACAGCAGCATGGGGCTGCTTTTTACTCGAATCAGCCCTAACATTAAAAAAAAATTAAATAAACAGGCAAGCATTTGTTTTTAGGTTAGTTGAAGTTATGGAAAGGAAGTAACTAAGGTTTCCTGCACCAATTAACTTTAGGAACAATTTAATTTTCAAAGACATCTTGCAACAAACCTATGAAAATATAATAAAGCTTCTTCAAAATTCAAAAAGTGTATTTCTTTAATGTGCAGCTCACCTTAGTACATCGGATTGTATCAGTGCATTGAGAAGTGTGTTTTTAAAGTGATATTTTTCAAACATGAATTTAAGTAACATTCATGCTTCCTTCCACCCATACTGACAACAATCTCAATAGTGAACTAAGAGGCAAATTACTTGTTATGTGCGCTCTTTGGATGGCTTGGGTTGCTATTCTACATGGACAATATTATAGTTTATTAAATTATACACAGGAGAAGGTTTCGTACAGTGCACATTTTGAAGTTACGAAGTCATGTATTTCAAGGTCCTCTTATATGTAATAATGAAGAAAAAAACGAGGGAAAGTGAAATAAAACATTTGCCTAGAATCACACAAAGTGGGGAAGCCGGGATTGATCCCAGGTTTTCTGGTTTCACATTAAGCAATTCAGCCACTAGATGTTATTGCTTCACTTCCCCTACACCCACCTTACAGTATCCAACACTCACTCCCCCCCCCCCCCCCTGCCACTGGCATCAATGCAGCCCTCGGTCACACCACAGATCAAAATTTTTGCCCCTTGGGAAACTTTTTGTGAGTAACCATGCACTAAAACATTTCTCAGATTTGTGTTGGCCTCTTCTTTGTGCAAGCAGAAAGCTCATAAAATGCTTTAAGGGAATGTGAGGGCACGGTGTAGGGTGGAGACAGTGCCGTCTTAAAGCATGGGCACGCTGGGCAGTTGCCCGGGGGCCTCGCGGGCATAGGGGCCCCATGCAGACCAGAATTTAACACTAATTTTCCGTTAAACATTTTTATTCCTGTGAGTGGTTGTGTAGGCAGGCCCCAGTACAGTGCTTTGCCCCAGGGCCTATAATGCTGTTAAGACAGCCCTGTGTGGAGATCCGGGACTGCTAAGCAAATCAAGTTCAGAGGAGGAGACAAGGAAATGATGAAAATTAGGCAAATGGACTGAGAGCATGAAAAAAGTGAGGGGGCCAGAACAATGCCAGAAAGAAAAATAAGGTGAGAAAAGAAATGTAATTGCTAGGTAGTAACGGAGGGAAGGAAGGGAAAGAGCAATTGATGTGATAAATGTTAGGGCAAATGGACTTAAATGGAGCCTTTCGGAATCCTTACAAGGTGGTTGTGGAGATCCTGCAGCAACGCGATTCCAATAGGATGGGTCAGTGAAATAAGAGGTGGTGCGGGAGAGGATTGGAGGGAGTCGGAGAATGTGGACAAGAGGGTGCGGTGATTTATGGATTCATCATCATCATCAAAATAACTTTATTCGGTCTAACTAGACCACAAAAAAGTACACAATAATAATACATAAATAAAAGCAGCTATATAAGTAAGATAAAATCAATAAAAAGACCAGATAAAAATTAATAAAACAGCACATCACAATAAGGGTGCATTACAGTCGGGTCCATCCGACTGACCAATCTTGGGCTATAAATATATTGTGCAAATTAAGCACATATGTAAACAATCCAGGCAATTCAAAACCAAATCACTATGAAGTGCATTACGTACCGATTTCAGGATGAACTGATCGCTTTTAATGCTTTGTGAATAAAAGAAGAACTTTAAGAATACATCTTTGAACACGGATCTGATTTTTCCTTGTGTGTTTGTCTCTTGGTGGTGCACCTTTGCTTCTGTTTGAAATAGTGACATTCCTGTTTTGGACTGCACCGTGACAGTGGGTGCGCTAACAGTGTGCACACAGATCTCTGGGTATTTCCAGTGAAAATATATTACATAGGGATAGCAGGTCAGGTGCTGTTTCTTATAGGGTTCCACTGTCTAGGTTTGTTTTTTCCATTGCATTACGTACCGAGTTAGGTACCCCAGCAGAACACCGGACAGGCATACAAAATGTCATGACAACAATAAAGTGCATAATAAAATACAAATCAGGCCTGCCCAAAACTCGTATCAAGCACCTTCCGCAGCCTCAATAAGGAGTCCAGAAAGCGAGCAACAACATAGGTTGTGTGAACATCCAGGAGTGACTGAGGATGCATAAGGGATGGCATAACCTGGACAAAATTGAGAGATTTCAAAGGTGGTAATAAGATTGTCCTTCGTGGAGTATCATAATAACCACAGAAAAAAAAATGCACAAGATCCTGAGCAGATAAGTTATCACATGTGGAAGGGCTCAACTTCACATTCCAGACACTAGGCTTAGGAAAAGCCAGCGACAGAGGAAGTTGGTTAAATCTAAATCTGGTAGGGAGAAACCGATGGTGACGCCTTCTTTGGAGGCAAGGAGTTTTTGGCCCCACGGACCACAACGATCAGAGGGGACTCCATGCCCCTTTGCGCCTTGAGACGCCTGTGCTGACACACTATGAGGGAGGGGGCGGGGTCTGCTGAAACGCGCTACAAAGTGCTTCTTGCAATTCTGCTGCTTGGGACACCTTCTTTGACAGCAAGGGGGTTCTTGGCCCCCATGGACCACAACGATCAGAGGGGACTCCATGCCCCATCGCCCTTTGTGCCTGGAGGCCAGCTGCGAGGAAGGAGGTGGGGCCTCCTGAAACGCACCACAAAGCGCTTTGTGCAGTCCCGCTGCGTGGGCAAAGCCCAGGCAAAAGGTGGGCCCATCATGCACGCTTCATCGCCGGGAGGAAGCCGAGCTAGGCCATCACTCTAACAACTAGCAGGCCTGAAGAGAAACGTGAGACACTTTGAATATTTTCAACACTAACCTTGGAACTAATTTTGGAACCTGATTCTGGGGACCTGGTACGGTGTTTGCTTGTTGCCCCGGGAGGCTCGTGGTCCTCTGACTCTTTATCCCAGGCATACAGCGGACTTGAGGTGGACATTTTGTTTATTCTTGCCAGCTTAAAGGGGGAGGCGGAGGTGAAGGATACTAGTTCTTAAACCGATGGGCCATTCCCTGTCATGAGGGTGATTTTGCCAGACAGCGACTGGACCATACCGGTTCCCTCCTCTCTCCTCCGTTTTTAGATGGGTAAACGAAAAAACAAACACCTCTATAGACATGGGAGGCCCACAGTCCGCTGTTGCCCCCAAAGGATATTGTTTTGAATTATGGCCTCTCTAAGTCTTCAATGCTTTCTTAACTAACATCTGTGGGGGTCAAATTATGTAAAAAACAGCACAGTGGAGGAGAAGTTGGGCATTCAATCTGCCCCCACGGAGCCCATAGATACTTGTCTCTGCCTGGCGCCGGCCCCATGGGGAACGTTGCATCAGGGAAGAGTGGGGTTTCCCAGAGGGTGGGAGTTACTGACTCAATTGTTTTTGTGGATGTTCATCATTCAGAGGCTGAGACTGTGACCAGGAACTCCCAAGTGGATTGCGCCCCTCCGGCATCTAAGCAGGGAGGCTGATTTATGGATTCAAACACGTCCAAGAGATCCCACAGGATTACAACATGGAAGTCAGTAAGAACAGTTGTGATCACATGGAAGAGGTCTCCGACATGTTTCGGTGGTGTGATAAAACTGGTTGGAGAGAATCAAGTATAGGAATGAAAGTTAGCTAGCTTCGCTGGACGACATGGGTCAGTGGTAGGCACGGAATTTGAAACAATGAGTTTTTTCTCAGAATGAGTTTAATTGCTTTCTGTGTGGATTTTCATTTGACCTCTTTACCATAATCTGACCATTTGAACCACAGTGGCACTTCCTCTAACACTTCTGGGTCTTTTTTACATTGACTAGTTTTGCTGCAGAATTTCAGAACCAATATTTTGGGCAAGCAGAGGGCGGATGGAAGTCCATTCACAAAGCCATTGTAAGACACGGGCAGGCAATGCAATAATTTCGTATAGGAGCTTTTTCCCTGATGCTGTTCTTGTAGAGATGTTCTGAACCCAATGGAGGTTTGTTAGTGCAGGCTTTTATGCCATATTTAGAGGGGGCACTTCTTGATCAGAGCCTGGCAAATTGCTTTAGATAAGTACTGACTGAAAATGTGTGTCTTTAGTTATTTTCTGAATGGGTCCTTCTGGCCCTAGGAGGTGAGCTTGCCCCCGTGAGTTCCAGATTTTAAGGGAACATCTAAAGAAGGTTTGGAGAAATGAGTGCTAGATATGAATTTAAGTCTTTCTACCCGACATCATATGTCAGAACATCATAGACAAATATCGTATGACATCTATCTTGTCTGAAATGTTCTTTACAAAATATGATCCTGTTGAATGCAGGTTTTCTATTATTTATTCCATTGGGCAATATATTTTCAATTTATATTTAGGACACAATATTTTTGCCAGACAATTTCACCCCCTAGGTTCATATGCCCCTTTTTCACAGCCTGCTCGTGCCACCTGCTATATCAAGCTTTTTGATGTCCTGCCCCTGTAACTTTGAAGGATAGCTTTGAAGACCCCAAGAACTTCCCTTTTCTTCTAAGAATTGTTTGGTAATTGTTTTTTTTCTTCTGTAAAGTGTTTGGATGGGCTTTGAACCTGAATATGATACACTTTAAAAATAAATGGAAAACAACGCTGTTCTCCGGTTATTTTGAAATAACTATTTAAAGAGTGAGTGTGAACGGTCACGGTGAATGAGGTAAAAGTGCTGCAAACGAGAGATGAGAGATTTAAATTACACAGTTTCTTAAAACCTCCAAATGCACTCTGAGCAAGCAGGCTCCCACCCTAATTGGCAGGTTTAAAAAACAAATGAACACTGAGCCATCTGGAAGTTGGACAAGAACTGGCACTTGTTCACTTTCAGTCTGCAGGACCCTGTGAGTCATGTGTTTCAAATTATTTAAAGAATGTTGTTTTTGAACCGCTTGGCCTCAGGGGTGTAGCTATCAATAGTGCAGCAGGTGCACTGGCACCAGGGCCCAGGAATTTGAGGGGCTCTCTGAACCTGTATTATGGGTGTATGGTTATACCAAACTGGTGGCAGGAGGCCATTTTGCTTGCATGAGAGACCATGACTCTCTTGCTATGCCACTGTGCTGCCTTCCTATTCTAGAAGAGCCGGGCACCTACTTAGAAACAGAAAGTTAGACGGTCGAGGGACACAGCAGGCAAAGCCCAAAATGTTCACATTTCATTGGGCCTCCAGAGGAGCCGTGGCCCAATCATCAGCCCGCTGGTGTCCCCATGAGTTGCATTAGACTGTGAGAGCGATGACGGGGTCTCTATGGAGACTTAAATCAGGGGCCACACTCAGACCTTGCTTTTTGGCTGCCTAGTCACTGTGTGGTGGTGTGCACATGGAAGGCTCCATTGGTGAGAGCTGGGGTGGCCAGGAAGCATGGGACCTTTGAGAACAGATGGAGAAGGAGAAAGGCGGCATTAATATGGCAGCAGATTGAAGCATAACTGGGCTTGCGGCAATATCAAAATGATGCCCAGGAAATTAGCAGGAGGAGTATCTCGCCAGAAGATGCACCAGCTTGATCCATCGGTCACCAGTGCACTGCTCATAGCCATGGGGCGACACTAACTGAATTGAGAACCTGATAGTGCACCTAGAAATACCCCTTCTGTGGCACATCAAGGACCTTCCTGCAGGATCCGGATTTTATCTGGAAACTTGTGGCCCAGTCAGAATTTTCAGTTTTGTTGCTGAGCCTTTCTTAACAGTGTTCCACTGCGTCCAATAGATAGAAGTAGAGAGAAGATTCCATAAACTTTCTGTAGGTGAAAGAGAATGGGGGTAACATGAGTGTTCTGGAAGTTCGTCCGAGGACTGCGGAATCTTCACTCACAGAGAGAGCTCCTCTGAAATTAATAAATTCATCACACGCAGATATGGCTCCAAAATAAGTTGCAGTGAAGGCCATGGAGGAGAAACTGGAAGGGCTGGCGGGTGGAGTTCGGGAAGCAGAGCAGGGGCAGGAAGCTTTTGTGCAGAGTCCAAAAGCAGGAGAGTCGGGTGGCCATGATGGAGAACAACCTCCAGGAAATGGCCTCCTTCAGATTAAGTGTGGTTGGGGGCGTCACTAACCTGAGGTGTCCATCAAGCTCCTGGATACCATAGAGAGCGGGACACTCCTCGGAGTGCAGAGGTTCCCCCTTAGATCCAGGTGACACAAATGACTCCGGTAAAAGCAGATCTTGGAATGCAAGCTGAGTGAATGCAAGCAGAGTGAATGCAAGCAGAGTGAATGCAAGCAGAGTGAATGCAAGCTGAGTCAGTTCTGCGCCTGGTAACATCACTGTGTAGACTTTCAAGAAAGAATCATAAAGACCAGGGTCATTGCAAAAGGACCTGTGATGGTGGCTTTGAAGACAATGGAATGGAGAAAAAGGATCCTACAGGCCTAGCCAGTGGCATAACCATGGTTCCATTCAGGGCCGGACTGGCCGTAGTGGGCACCGGGCATTTCCCCGGTGGGCCGGAGGGGTAGGGGCCAGTTTTGTGCCCGTGGGGGGCGTTTTGTGCCCATGGGGGCCAGTTTTGTGCCCATGGGGGCCAGTTTTGTGCCCGTGGGAGACGGTTTTGTATCTGTGGGGGCTGGTTTTGCAGCAGTGCTGCAATATCGGCCCCCTGTAACAAAAGCGGGAGCAGTGCTTTTTGCTAGCACATCCCCCGCTCCCAGGGCCGGTCAAACAGCAAGGACCTCTTGCTTGCAAGGTAAAAGTACACCCTGAACTTTGGTTGGAGACTAAAATTCCATAATAGTCAAGGCTCGTTGTGCCCTTGCAGTCTCTCAGCCCCAGTGCTACTGATCTGCTGCCCCTGAGCAACACCCATTAAGAAAGTGGTGAAATTCTGGCTTGCTAGGCTTCTGCTACCTGATGATTTGAAACTGAACCCATTGTTCAGTAAGAGCCTTGTGTCAACCAATGTAAACAATAGTGGCAAAGAGGCTCACGGTGTCTATGGGTTTGCTAGTGAGGCGCACAGTGGAGAATCGCAGAAAGCAATATGTTTTTACAAGGGCCGACTACCCCTAAACTTTCATTGATACCTAGAACGCATAAGCTGTGCATGTGACATTTGTAATGTATATCTGGTTTCATGCATTCTTTGCAAACGACTAACTTCAATCGCAAATTAAGTAGCGATGTCCATTCTGTTAGCTGTAAACCAAACTGTTTTGATGTAATGACCACTCAGGCAGATAAGGCCTTAGAAATTGTGCCATAAAAGGTGGATGCTGGATCCTTACAATGCAGTCTGCACTTAGCGAGAGGCATGCTAACACATGGTTCACACCACTTGGACAATTTTCAAGGCTTATGGTGTAGAATGAGAGACTGTAGGTAAAGTAACAAAGGAAGTTGGTTCTTGAAGTAATTTTACCTAGACCATACAAAGCTTCATCACTAGCAGTGTTTTCTGTAGAATACACAGGGGCGGCTCCTCCGCTAAGGCCGAGGAGCGTCGCCTCACTGCTCTCAGAGCAGTGGAGAAGGATAAAATAAAATGATAATACCAATGTTATTGTCATTCTATTTTTAGTTGCTACAGGGCTGGGTTAGGGCTGGCCAAACAGTCATGCGCACTTTGCTTGTTCTCCACTGGGCTGTAATGCACAGCCCAGTGGGGAACATGCACAGGCTCCCAGTCCCCGTCTGAGCGCCGAACCACGGCGCTCAGACCTATCACAACGTTGCATTGCAGTGTTGTGATTGGCTTAGGGGAGCCTGTGTGCTTCCTGCTTCTTCTGGACTCGGAGTCAGGAAGAGAAGAGAAGCGGAGACGCCGAGGACAGACGGCAGAAACTCCCCCCGCCCGCCACCTCCGTTCCCTACCAGCTGCCACTGAGAATACACTTATCTTTGTGATTCCGTTAGATCGTTTTTGGTTAGAAGTGCTATTAGGTATGAGTATCTAGTCTATATAAACTCTAAGTCAGACCAGAGAGCCAGAGTGAGCTTAAAGCATACATCAAGTCAGTTTCAGTCAAAGAGCCCTTACACAGGAGAAACAGTGTAGCTAACCATGCCACACGACTCTGAAACATCATCAGGAAAGTAGCCACTGATGGAACCGCTAATGGTCCTTCAAATCATGTCTCTTGGCAAATGTGGACTCAGATCATTTCAAAAGGGCAACCAGAAGAGACCAGACATGCCCAAAAGTCAAACAGATGTCCACCTAGAGACTTTAAAGGAAATGAAAAAAGCAAGCCCACTACAAAAAGACTGTTCAAATGTGTTATCAAACGTTTTACCTTCCTGAACTGTCATTGCAACATAGTGGTACTGCATTGGGCCAACGTGTAGCAACAGTCGGCACAAAAATCACTCTTCAAAGGTGTGCAAACCACAGAGATACTATTTGTATTTTACATGGGGGCAGAGGTCACCACCGGTATTTATTTTTGCCGTGCTCTTAATCCTCTCCTATCTTATTTAGGAGATTCTCCTCTGCAACGACTATCTTCCCGTACTTCTCCCACCCCCTTTTCTGTAACTTCTGCCAGTTCCATCCCCTCCCAACCCTGTTTTTCTCTATTTTTCCCATGTCCACACCCTTTACTTTAGCTTGATATATCTTTTCCCTCACCGTACCTTTCCCTTACCATCCTTACCTGCTTTCATTTGAGCTGTCTTCATGTCTAGTGGACTCCCTTGCTTCCACCTTCTTGTCCAAATAGAGTTTACATCAAAGATAGACTACCGCAACATGTTTTTTAAATTTTTAAAGAAAAACCCTTGTTATTAATATTTTAAAGGTTTTAACCTTATAAATTGTATTGTTTTAGGAAATGTAAGACATTTTGTAATTTTTCCTTCCACACAAGTCTTAATTGAATATTAAGTCCACAGCATTTCGCAGATGAACATCATATGATTTTCAAAAAAACGTTTTTCAGCATTTTAGTAAATCACCAAAATGAAGATTTACCTGGGGGTGCCATCAAAGTGGTATTCCCTATTTTGGATTATCACCTAAACGGGGCGCAGCCACAATTGCTGTGCACTGTGTCACTCTAGTACCCTGATCAACAGCGACTCCCAAGACTGTACGCCAATCTAATGGTCTAGGCCTGCTAGGTTCACCGTGTGGCCTCTTATCAAAGGCGGTGGTGCCCAGGGAGGCTGAGGGGGATGGCAGGATTGAGGCCGTTGACAGCGGTTGCAGATGGTAATTCAACAGTCTGAGTGCGGGGGTTTCAGGTGTAAGGTTGGGCTCTCTGGCAATGACAGAGAATCAGCTGGACAGCTCCTGCAGGAGGCCGTAATTCAGCGATAAAGAGCAGGTTGAAGAAGAGCCTTCAGAAATGCAGCAATCAGGAGGATCATTTGACATTAGGATCTAATCAGAGTTGGTTGGCCAGTTCCATTTCCTTGTCCATATCTCTTAAAATTAGCCTGTTCTGGTTCAGGGCCTTTCTAAGAGGTGGGCCTAGAGTAGATATATTTCCCGGCCAGGATACAACACTGGGTCCCTTCCTTCTTGGGGAGGATTGGATGGCACAAGACACAGGGAACACGGATCTGCCATTTTCAGGTGTTTTTTGCAGGTCAAGCCATTACCATAAATTGACTGTTGACTCGTACAGAATCCATTTGTTGGCTAGTACAAAATGAGTTTGTCCAGCGTGAACAGGATTTCCAAGTACCTAAACACAATTGACATGAAATACCATGCAAGCAACATTGATTCTGCATCGCTCAGTGTTCAATAAATTCTGTGGTTCAGTCTCTTCCTTAAGGTCACACAGGGCTGGAACATGTTTTGATGGGATAGATTTTACCACAGCTGAGAATTCCAGTCATGGAATATGTTAAAGAGAACTGCTGTTGCACTGTAGCAAAGCGATACCAAAGGGGATGATGGACGGAGCTCATTGGTATCGCGTAGCACTATAGCAGGCAGTAGATCAGGAATCAAAGAGGCTCCAAAGTCCAGACCTTGCAGTTATGTGAGCAGAATGATCCCTAATGACTTCAGGATGCCTATATTTAAAGGGATTTGTTCTTGCTCCCAACAACAGGTCGAGGAGCATTGTACAGGTTAATGCCTCCATAGACGTCAAGCCTCTATCCATTAATCTGCTTCAGAAGAACTGCCAGCGGAGTGGGAAGGATACCGTGTGCATCTCCACCAAGATCTGTTTCGGGGTGACGTCAAGGTCCCCAGGCAAATGGGACAGCCAGTTTGGTAAGTGAAGGTGCCTATTTATTTATTTATGGATTTATTTTGAACATTTGTCAAGCCCAGATCTGGTTCAACTGAGTTTGACAAAGCATGCACTGAATATGGTTTTCCACTAAGATCTCACATGAATGACATACCTGTAAAGTGGCACAGTTGCATTCATTTCTTTCAAATAACACAACCTATTGATAGATCAAGCAAACTCAGAGAAGCAGGGTTAGCAGCATGCTAGCATGATACAGCATCCGCTCACTCAAATAAATCACCACTGCAGTGAATGCAGGAAGATATAAGCACTTAAAGCGCAGTTAAACACCCATGAGGGTATACAGGCAATAAGTAGGGCAGGCCTGAGCGGGGAGGAGGAGATCATGCCTGTTTTGTCTGGAAAATCCATGCCTTGTGGTTCCTTTGGAAGTCCATGAGGGAGGGGTAGATTCTGAGGTGTTTCAGGAGGTCGTTCCAGGTCTTGGCTGCGAGGTATGGGAAGGAGAGTCCTCCGCTTCTAGTCTTCTTGATGCGAGGGAGGTGTGCTCTTGCCTGTGACAGAGATCAAAGGTGTCTGGTGGGTTGGTAGAAGTTGAGGCGGTGGTTTAGGTAAGCTGGACTGGTGTTGTGGAGAGCTTTGTAGACATGGGTGAGTAGCTTGAACTTACATCTTTCCTGGACTGGGAGCCAGTGGAGCTTGATGAGGTGTGGAGTGACGTTGTTATTTTGCAGGATGTTCAGGATGAGTCTGGTGCAGGCGTTCTGGTTGGTTCGGAGTTGGCGTAGGACATGTGCTGGGATTCCAAGGGCATTTCTGTAATCAAGTCTACTTGTGATAAGAGCCTGGGTAATCGTTCGTCTGGTGTTCATTGGGATCTACTTGAAATTCTTGGGTAGCATTCGCAGGATGTAGAAGCATGGTGAGGAGATGGCGTTGATTTGTCTGCTCCATGAGAGGTTGGAGGCCAGGATAATCCAGATGTTCTTGGCATGGTCCACAGGTGTGGGTGGGGGCCCAAGTTTGGATGTCCATCAAGAGGCGTCCCAGGGGGAGAGGTTGTTGCTGAAGATTAGGACTTCAGTTTTGACTGTGTTGAGCTGGAAGCAGTTGTTTTTCATCCAAGCAGCAACATTGCTCATGCAGTTGGCAAAGTCTGATTTGGCAGTGCTGGTTGAGTCAGTAAGGGGGAGATGAGCTGTGTCATCGGCACAGGATACTATGTTGATGCCTTGGGCTCTGACGATGTCCGCTAGATGCGTCATGTAGACCTTGAAGAGTGTTGGGCTGAGCGACGATCCTTGAGGGACTCCGCAGATGGGTTTCTAGGGTTCAGAGGTCTAGTGGGGAGGTTTAACTCATTGAGTTCTGTCTGTGAGAAAGGGGGATACCCACTTGAGGGTTTACTCAACCCTGCTGCATAATTCGGCCCTCCCCTGACGCATTATTCCTGTGGCCCTGATTATGGACGTACAAATGATCAATGAAGATCTGCTATAGGTTGGAGACAGAGCCCCTAGAAATTCCCCAGTTTCTCACATAGTCCAAAAGGGGTGACTCAAGGAGAAGATCCCATCCCAGTTGGCCCTGCAGACAGTGCTGTATTTGCCAGTACTTCCACAGTTGCGACTAAGTCAATGCAAACGAAGCATCTCAAAGGACCGAAAGGTATTCCCAATGAGAAGGACATCAATAGTTTGAATCCCCCTCGCTTCCCATAGCGACCACCTAACCATTGCACAGCTATATTGACGCCCCCATTGGAGCAGAGTAGCGCATCTTTATAAAGGTAGCTGTCTAGTCCCAGTAGTCTGTGAGAGTCTTTCCACACCGACCACATCACTTTAAGAGTAGGGTAGCAGAAAGCAGACTGAAAAGCACTAGTAACAAACAGTATTCCCAAGCCTGCTGAGGCCTGTACTGTATTACATTCCAGGGTCACCCACATCAGTTGTTCATTAGTGGGTGCCAGAAAAAAATAGTGTGCAAGGTAGTACAGGTACATGTCTGGTAGCCTCAGCCCCCCAGGCTCTAGTGTCTGTGTGTGATCTTGCCAGCTTGAAACGGGGTTTCCTTCCCGCTCAGATAAATGTCTTAATGAGTTTGTTCAGGGTGCGAAGTATGCCCTTGAGGACCATAAGTGGCAGCATACCGAGAAAATAATTAAGCCAAGCCGACGTCACCATCGGCAACCTACCCCAGAATGAGTCTTGTAGAGCAGACCAGCATAGAAAGTCATGCCCCATCTTTGTCATCAGGGGTTGCAGTTCATCCGCAACCATATGTTTGCGGCCTTTGTTGACCAGGATAACCAGGTATTTCAACCCAGAAGTTTTCATGTGAAGCAGAAGCCATCATGAATAGGCCTAGTCCTCCAGGCAGTCAACAGGAGTGCCTCCCTTTTAGTCCAATTAATTTTAGAACAAGAAAAGACAGAAGAAGTATCAAATAAAGAGACCAGGTGCAGTATCGAGCTTTCAGGGTCACTGAGTGTCAACAAGATATCATCAGCATATAGGATTATTTTATTGCAGCCCACTGGCGTCTCAGCGCCCTAAATGCAGTCACACTGGCAAATGGCAGTCATTAAGGGTTCCAAGGCCAACAGAAGCAATAGTGGGGATAATGGACATCCCTGCCTTGTCCCACTATGAATAACAAAGGCCCGTGGCATGTTTCCTTCACAGTTAATCTGTGCCGTACGGTCAGTATAGAGTTAGACCAATCAAACTTTCACCAAGAAGTCAGGGTCAATCCCAGATCTACACATTTTTATGGTATCGGTACCACCTTTCAACCCAATCAAAAGCTTTCTCCAAGTCCAGTGACAACAGAATCTTGTCATCAGTGTCATTGCGCACGTGCAACAAGATATTTGTCAAGAGGCGCATGTGGATTCCAGAGGAGCGGCCCGGCACAAATCCCACTTGCGAGGCATGTATCAGACTTGGGATGACCTTTTTAAGCCAAACGCTAAAGCGTTTGCAAGCACTTTCATGTCTGTGTTTATAAGCGATATCGGGCGATCACTTGCACATTGAGTGGCATCTTTGTCCAGTTTCAGTATAAGGCTCATAAGTGCCCTATTAAACTCTATTAGACTTTGAGGAGCAGAGGCACTTTCAGGTGCTTGTTGAAGTTGTAAAATTCGACAGGGAAGCCATCATCTCCTTAGCATTTCATTACTGGAAAGGTCCATTATGGCCTCCGATATCTCGTCCTCTGTTTTCTCCCCTCTAAAAGCTGTCGGCCGTCCTCAGAAAGAGTAGGCATCGGAGGCCATCGAAAAAGGCCTGTCCACATCAGAGGTCATCAGGCGCCTCCGAGCAGTAAAGGCCACCGAGGAATCGAGCAGATATGTTCGCTATCTCCACCTGGAGTCACCAGCCTCCTCATATTTAGTGGTCCCATGCGGATATAGAAGGCATGACGTGGGGTAACGCGTGTACTGCCTTGCCAGGTTGCGCACCTCCCATTCCAACTTTGCCAGTTCCACCCAAGCCTTCCGTTTCAGCATGGCTGAGTGCTTCATAAAGTCTCCCCTTAAAGTGGCTTTCCCCGTGGCCCAAAGAACTTGGAGGCAAGGAAACTGAGGGTTCATTGTCCACCAAGTAATGCCGGAGGTGAGTCGTAAGTTTCTGTTTGTCCTCAGGTAATCTTTAATGGAACATGTTCAATCTCCAACATTGAAGGTGGGCGATCTATGCCTTAAATCCATCTCCAGGACCACAGGGGCGTGGTCCACTATCCCACCTTCTCCTGTGCTGGAGCCTTTCAAAAGGGCCAACAAGTATGGTTCATAGGGAAGTAATTGATCCTCGAGCAGGTCCCATGCACACAGGAAAGGAAGGTATATTCCCTTTTGCGCTGGTCTGTCAGACGCCAAGGGTCCTTGGGGGCATGATCCTACATAACATCTAAAAGGAGCGCCCAGTCTCGAGTGCTGATCGTATCCAGGGGGCCTGGCCAGATTTATCTCTCACCAAGTTCCAATCTCCGCTTACTATTACAGTGACATTACCGAATTCTGTCAGGGCTCTCGATATGGAGGGCAAAAAAGAGGCCCTTTCCTGTTTGGGGCATAGACAGATCCCACTACCAAAGTCCATTCCAGTGTCTTCAATTTCCCAAAGACATAGCGACCAAGTGGATCCGTCAATGTTTTCTGTACGGTAAGGGGGAATGATTTGTATATGAGAATGGCTATGCTGCAATTCTTCAGGGATGAGGTGGCCCCAGAGAAGGGGTTGTAAGAGTGTCAATGAATCAATCATAAACTTTATTCGATTTGACAGGCAAATCATAAAAGCACATACATGACATCTCATTTAATAAAATATGTAACAGAATAAAAGTACATCATTTAAGTAAAATACACAAATTCGTTAAAAGGTTCTAAGTCCAATGGAAACAATGAGAAATGCAAGCAAATAGGTTAAGAAGCAAAATAGCAACTCAAAATAAATCTATTCCCGTGTTAATTTCTTGCCAATTCTATCAAAAATACAAGAGAATCCCATTCACGCCCTGCAAGGAAAATAAAGTGCATATGAAAAATTTCAAATCATAATCCCCTTTCATACTTATTTGATCAAGGAACACGAAAGGAGAAAAAGAAATGCATTGTAACATTCGCTACAATTTAAAACACTCAGTTATCCGTATTGTTTTCGTATTATGAGCGCTCCTCTTATAAAATTTAAAACAGCAACACAGATATCAAAAGAATAGAGCGAATGTAAATAACTAAAACCTTCTCTATAAGAACAAGGGTGGCAAGGCCTCAGTACCGAAGGCAAAAAATTGGATCTCAAATTTTTGTACAGTGCACCAAACAAAACAAAGTGCAAAGTAGATTGTTTTGCAACGTTATTACATGGGCAGGGTGGGAGGTTGTCATGCCAACCACCTTGATTGGTAAAAGCTACAAGAAGATGCACCATGCTCAAACGAAATCTCGTAAAATAAAATCTATGTTGAGACTCCAGAAAAATATATAAATAAGTTTGCATCTGATTGGTAGGAAAACTAACATTGCCCATGCTCAAGGCACTTCGCTGAGTCGATTGCTAGTTAAACGTGCACCGACACTTGAATAATATAAAGACTTTATTAAGAATTTTGCTTGAGGAGGCAAATTGAAGGGATCATTAAAAAATTCTATTACACCCAATTCACTAAATGCCCATTTCAGATAACAAAGCCTGGGGATCCTCTCAGTATTGGCCATGAAAAGACAATCCATAATAATGGATCTTAAAAAATCTAGCTCCGGTGTCTGCCAGATTTTCACCCATAATAACAAAGGGGCAAGACCAATACGATCCACAATGTACTCCAGGCCCAGTTCTGTGTGGTAAAATGATGTTGATGCACTCTTGGGGACCAACACAAGCTTTCTAATTAAATTATCCACCACTAAGTCCATTCCAGTGTCTTCAATTTCACAAATACATAGCGACCAAGTGGATCCGTCCACGTTTTCTGTATGGTAAGGGGGAATGATTTGTATATGTAATATGAGTGCGGGCTTATGGGTTTCGACTTTTTATTATTATAAAATTCGGTAATGAGTCTTTTTATACTATATGTATTTTATAATACTAGTTAGTTCTGGCATTTCATTTTTAATGTATAATTGATTCCTCTTTTAATATGTATTTTACTTATGTATTTTATCTATGATGGATTTGTGTAATATTTGGTTCTATGTGATGGGTATTTTAACATGCTTTTATGGTTTTGAATAACCGATTAAAGTGATCTTGACTGACTGACTGATTTGTATATGAGAATGGCTGTGCTGCAATTCTTCAGGGATGAGGTGGCCCCAGATAAGTTAGGGGTTGTAAGAGTGTCTCTATGAGGATACTAATGGCTCTGCCCACCCAATCTCTCTTCAGCTTATCCAACTTCGGGCCCAACAAGTGTGTTTCCTGTAATAAAGCTATGTCAGGGCTTTTTGAAGCAATGTACATAGGAGTCTTTTTTTTGCTTGATATAATGAGTCAGGCCATTGACATTGAGGAATAGAAGACAAATGCACTTGGGCTGTGGTGGTGATGTCATGACGTGCGGTCCTTCTATGGTGATTATTAGTTGGAGAGAGAAGGTATTCTGCTCCTAATGTGGGAGTCATTTCTTTGAAAGTGTGCGGGGGGCCAACGGTGCTATTGGGGAGGGCTGTGGGTGATGAGGTCAAATAGGCTTGAGGGTGAATATGTATGTAGCAGGGCGGTGCACAATTGTGCCTAAAGAAGAGTTAAGTGGCATTGGAATGACAGCCATGTAGAATACAAAATAGGAGGCACAACTGAACACACTACAATACAGTAACAAGATATCAAATTGGTGTGTAAAGAGAGTACCTAATGTCTCCTTGTTCAACAAACAATGTACAATGAGAAAAACAAAATACTGTGCACAGGTGCATGTATCTCCCTACCCTCACCACACCCAGCACCTCTAACAACCAACAGAATCAATAAACAGTCCAGGCTTCCCCCGGGAGGATAGAATCCCACACAGAATGGCAAAGTCACAACAAAAAGGATAAGTATATTGAAACAGCCACCGACCACCAAGGGAAGCGCCCAAAGGGGCAAACCCAGGGTAGACAGCTAGCCCAGGTTGGACTGCACACATCACATGGCGGCTGTTCGTATTATCAAATATCAAGTTAATTCAGTTAGATCTTACCAGGAAGAGTGGCTGTAGAGACTCCAATATCTCTAATATGTCCCACATGCACCTCCTGAGAGGCCTTGTAACTCAGGGTTTGATGGAGGAGCTAGATTTGTCTCTGCCTCTAGAGGGCAAATCTACAAAGGCCTGTGGTGCCCTGCCCTCCCATTTTTGCAACACAGTGTCTAATCTTCGGCAGTCAGAAGCGGTATCACCACCGGCTGGCCTTTATCAGGATGAGAGGGCAGTCCTCAAACCCTCCGTATCGTTCTCTCTGTCCGCCATTGTTGAGATGTCAATGGCTGCAGTATCCATTGAGGCCATGAATTAGTCAAGATTAGTCCTTGTTTCTGTCATTAATTGTAAGCAACATGGTAGCAGGCTTCAAAAGGCTGAAGCGGATGTCAAGCTTCCGGAGTATCTGCCGCAATTCTAGGAATGTCCGACTGGCATCTCTATACAAGAAAGGTCAGTCATGATTCTTTGCTGCCGTAATTAGTTGCTGGGCCTGCTGGTGATGAAGAAAGCATGCAATGATCCACCTGGGAGTATTCCGACAAGCATCCACCCTTGTACATATTCTATGGGCCCTTTGTAATTCCAGCTGGGGTGTGAACATCAGGCCGGTGAGCTCTGGGAGGAACATGGTTAGGAAAAATCCATATCCTTCTCTTCTGCCCTCTCAGGCATCCCCAGAAAGCGAACATTGTGTCTCCGACTTGGATGCTCGACCTCCACCAGTTTCCTGTGTAAGTGCAATCAGCGGCTGCTGACTGCTATGGAAAGTGGCGGGCAGAATGCCCTTAGGCGCAATCCCAGAGCTCTCAATCCTGGTCCATTATATAAGTGTTTATAATGGGCCATGATTAAGAGCTCTGGGGTTGAGGCTGAAGGCATGGCAAGTTTCTCACACTGCCTGGCAGTGTGTAAAAGTAAATAAACACTAAAAACAGTACATAAAATAAAATAAAAATACTTACCTACTCCTCTCTGGTCCCGCAGTCCCTCGCAAAAAGGCAACAAGGGGTCTCTAAGCTAACCCCATACCAATACAGACACTGCTCTCCTGCTGTTTCCAGCATGAGAGCAGCGCCATGATTGGCTGTAGTGGGCTGCCTTGACGCTCCTACAGGCCACTGGAGGCCTGTGCCTCCTCTAAGACAGCTTGGGTCATCATCATCACATCATCACCAGACGTCGCCTTCCTGACAGAGACCTGGATGAACGACTCCTCCGCCCCCGACATCGCCATAGCCATCCCAGACGGCTATAAGATCACCCGCAGAGACCGCGTCAACGCAGTAGGAGGAGGAATCGCCATCGTCCACAAGAACACCATCAGGGTCTCGACCAGCACCGCCGACACTCTCAGCACCGCCGAACACATGCACTTCCAGATCCACACGGACCCCAACACCACCCTTAGAGGCACCCTTGTCTACAGACCCCTGGGCCCCGACCCCAGTTCAGCGACTCCATCGCCGACTTCATCAGCACGCACGCCCTGACCTCTACCGACTACATCCTCCTCGGAGACCTGAACTTTCACCTGGAGAACAACAACGACAGCAACTCCACCACCCTGATCGACAACCTCGCCAACCTCGGTCTGAGCCAGCTCGTCACAACACCGACCCATTCCGCCGGCCACACGCTTGACCCCATCTTCTCCTCAAGCTCCCACGTCTCCTTCAGCCACACCATGGAACTCCTCTGGACCGACCACCGCTGCATCCATTTCACCTTCCAGAAACCCACCACACACCACCGCACCCAACAGATCCCACGCCGCTGCTGGAGCAAAGTCACCGAAGACCAACTACGGGCAACCCTCGCTCTCAGCCCTCCCTCCGACCCATCCAACACCGACGACGCCGCCTGCAACCTCAGACGATGGATGGACGACTGTGCCAACACCCTCGCCCCGCTGAAAAAACTCACCTACAGTGACACCACCAAAAGAGCCAGCTGGTTCACCTCGGAACTCCTAGCTTCCAAGCGCACCTGCCGGAAACTAGAGAAGAAATGGCACAGTGATAAGACACCGGACAGCCACGCAGCCCACAAACACGCCATCCGTAACCACCACCACCTCATCAAGTCCGCCAAGAGAATCTCCTTCAAAGACCGCCTCGACAACAACGCACACAACAGCAAGGAGCTTTTCAACATTGTGAAGGAACTCTCCAACCCCAGCTCCAACACCAACGACATCCCGCCATCGCAACCCCTGTGCGATTCCCTCGCCACCTTCTTCCACCGCAAGATCGCCGACATCCACGACAGCTTCAACACCCAGACAGCCCCAACTAAGATCGATGCACCAGACCCGCCGCACACCATTGACCACGACCCCCTGCCAGCCTGGGCCAGCGTAAACATTGAGGACACCATCAAGACCATGAGCACAATACACTCCGGCTCCCCGTCAGACCCTTTCCCGCACCACATCTTCAACAAAGCCAGCAGCTCCATCACCCCACCTGTGCAACGTCATCAATCTCTCCTTCGAGACCGCGACCTTCCCAGAGAGCTGGAAACACGCAGAGATCAACGCCCTACTCAAAAACCCAAGGCGGACCCGAGAGACCTCAAGAACTTCCGGCCCATCTCCCTGCTTCCGTTCCCAGCCAAGGTCATCGAGAAGATCGTCAACAAACAGCTAACCCGATACCTCGAAGAAAACAGCATCCTGGACCCATCCCAATCGGGGTTCCGCAGCAACCACAGCACTGAGACTGCCCTCATCGCCGCCACCGACGACATCAGGATCCTGCTGGACAACGGTGAGACCGCAGCCCTCATCCTGCTGGACCTCTCCGCCGCCTTCGACACTGTCTGCCACCGCACTCTACGCGCACGCCTCCACGACGCAGGGGATCCGAGACAAGGCCCTGGAATGGGCCACCTCCTTCCTCACCGGCAGAACCCAGAGAGTCCGCCTCCCACCATTCCGATCCGAAGCCTCCGAGATCATCTGCGGCGTACCCCAGGGATCGTCCCTCAGCCCAACACTGTTCAACATCTACATGGCCCCGCTCGCACGCATCGCCAGACAGCACGACCTCAACATAATCTCCTACGCCGACGACACTCAACTGATCCTCTCCCTCACCAAGGACCCCTCGCTGCCAAATCCAACCTCCATGAAGGAATGAAGGCCGTCGCCGATTGAATGAAGATCAGCCGACTAAAACTGAACACGGAGAAGACAGAGGTCCTCATCCTCGGCTCCAACCCCTCAGCCTGGGACGACTCCTGGTGGCCAACGACGCTGGGAGCAGCCCCGACACCCACCGACCACGCACTCAACCTGGGAGTCATCCTCGACTCAACGCTCTCCATGGCCAGGCAAGTCAACGCAGTCTCATCCTCCTGCTTCAACACCCTCCGCATGCTTCGCAAGACCTACAGGTGGTTCCCGACAGACACAAGAAGAACAGTCACCCAGGCCCTCGTCAGTAGCAGACTTGACTATGGGAACGCCCTCTACGCGGGAGCCCCGGCCAAGCTCATCAAGCGACTGCAACGCATACAAAACGCCTCCGCACGCCTGATCCTCGATGTACCACGCCACAGCCACATCACCCCCCACCTGAGGAACCTGCACTGGCTCCCCGTCAACAGGAGAATCTCCTTCAAACTCCTCATCCACGCACACAAGGCACTCCACAAGACTGGCCCAGCCTACCTCAACAGACGACTCCTCTTCTACGTCCCCAACCGCCAACTCCGCTCCGCCGACCTCTTCCTCGCCACCGTCCCTCGCATTCGAAGAACTACCACCGGCGGCAGATCCTTCTCCCACCTCGCCGCCAAGACCTGGAACACCCTTCCACTAAGCCTACGACAGACCCAAGACCTGCTGACCTTCAGGAGGCTACTCAAGACCTGGTTGTTCGACCAGTAGCAGCACCCCCCCCCCCCTTTTTTCTCCCCAGCGCCTTGAGACCCTCGCGGGTAAGTAGCGCGCTTTACAAATTCTGTGATTGATTGATTGATTGGGTTGGAGAGGTTTAAAGTGTGCATGTCAGGGTAGCCATTAGAAGACAGCCAGCCAAAGTGACATGCGCTATTTAAACTTTGTGTGCCCCATTTCTCCTCCCCTGCTGCCAGTCAGCAGTGATTGCCCTGCCCCAACACTTGGATCCGGCTGACAGGCTGCATTGAAAAATAAAACAGTTTATTACTGTTTTATTTTTAATGTTTGCTGCGCTGGTGCCAGGGTGGGCAACACTCCTCTGCCCTTACGGAGGCACCACCGCTGGGTGCAATCCCTCACTATCGACATCATGGACGGTTTCCAATACAGTCATGCGGTCCTCCAGGGCCTTCACTTTGTAGTCTGTGGCATAGAGTCGAATATTAAAGGTACGCAAATCACTTCGCAAGGATTTCAGCTCAGCAGCCATAGATTTAGTATCCCTGTGCATGGAGTTCATAGTTGACTTAATAGCTGTGAGGTCCCTCAGTAACGTTTCCAATGTGGTGTTGCCATGGTAGCCGGAGGTTGCTTCGACTTGCTGGCCACAGCATCTGGGAAAAGGAGCTGACGTATTGCCTTCCCCCTTGACATCCCGGCAGGCAAATGAGGTGAAGCCAAATGGGACCAAGTAGCAGGGATGCAAAACCTCCACAGGACTTACGCAACAAATTGTTTCAGGGACAGCAGGGTTTACTGCCTGTGTAGGCCAAAGGGCAAGTCTTACCAGGACAGGCCACAAAAATGTCTATTTGACCCCTGTAGTCTGAGTATCAAGGTCAGCGGCCTGAACATAACACAACTAGTGTCCTGGCCGGGTGATTGCGAGGGATCCTGAAGGCTCCAGGGGAACAGCTACTCAAACCGGGAGGTCTAGAACAGTCCTCAAGATGGTGCTAACTCTCCGCCTCTGCATAATCAGGCCAAGCACAGGGTGTGTATGGTAAGTCGAGGACCATGCTGGACCATGTCGAGGCATCCAGACCTGCAGCATCTCGAGGCGGTTGGGAGGGGTCAACAAGAAAGAGAGGCTCCGGCACCGCGTCACGGTCATTGACAGAGCGCAGACTAGAATGCGCCCATCTCCTAGTGTCCTTGAGACAGCCGGGACACCATCTGGGCAGATGATCCCATGGGGAGGCAAGCGATCGAGCCCCACACGTTCCATTGACTGTGCCCTTATATGGCTGACATTAGCCAGCCCGGGATCAGGTGCCAGGCGGTCGGAGTGCTTCAATTGGAGCCGAGCGATACCAAAGGGGATGATGGACGGAGCGTTAGAGCAAATCAAACACTCACCCCCAGTCAACTGATCTGGGTTTAATCCATCATCATTCTTTAGCTCACTCCACCACCCCAGTTCAGACATGGCCATATGCAAATCAGTCTGACCCTGTGCCTCATGGGAACAGTCCAGCCCGAACTGCCAAGCCATGTCTTCCCTGGACCGGAAACAAGCATCCTGGGACCGGTTTCTGGCTATTCAGCCGTCATCAGCCAGGCTAGCTTGAATCCAGTGGGGATGATGGATGAAGACGTGGGTCCCTTGCTCACTTTGCCACTGGATTCAAGCTAGCCTGGCTGATGAGGGTTTTGAACCCGAAACCGGTCTCAGGATGCTTGTTTCCGGTCCAGGGAAGACATGGCTTGGCAGTTCGGGCTGAACTGTTCCCATGAGGCACAGGGTGAGACTGATTTGCATATGGCCATGTCTGAACTGGGGTGATGGAGTGAGCTAAAGAATGATGATGGATTAAACCCAGATCAGTTGACTGGGGGTGAGTGTTTGATTTGCTCTAGCGCTCCGTCCTTCATCCCATTTGGTATCGCTTTGTTCGCCCTAAGTTGGCAGGGTATGCCCAGACGTGGGTCCCTTGCTCACTTTGCCACTGGATTCAAGATAGCCTGGCTGATGAGGGTTTTGAACCCGAAACCGGTCCCAGGATGCTTGTTCCGGTCCAGGGAAGACATGGCTTGGCAGTTCGGGCTGAACTGTTCCCATGAGGCACACGGTGAGACTGATTTGCATATGGCCATGTCTGAACTGGGGTGGTGGAGTGAGCTAAAGAATGATGATGGATTAAACCCAGATCAGTTGACTGGGGGTGAGTGTTTGATTTGCTCTAGCGCTCTGTCCATCATCCCCTTTGATATCGCTTTGTTCGCCCTAAGTTGGCAGGGTATGCCCAGACTTGGGTCCCTTGCTCACTTTGCCACTGGATTCAAGATAGCCTGGCTGATGAGGGTTTTGAACCCGAAACCGGTCCCAGGATGCTTGTTTCCGGTCCAGGGAAGACATGGCTTGGCAGTTCGGGCTGAACTGTTCCCATGAGGCACAGGGTGAGACTGATTTGCATATGGCCATGTCTGAACTGGGGTGGTGGAGTGAGCTAAAGAATGATGATGGATTAAACCCAGATCAGTTGACTGGGGGTGAGTGTTTGATTTGCTCTAGCGCTCCGTCCATCATCCCCTTTGGTATCGCTCAATTGGAGCCGGCCATCTTGAATGCGGTTAGACTCCGTTCCATCAATATAGCTTATGATATCTTCCATAACACAATGTGAATCTTTGTTTCTAGCAATTACCTGGGTGTTTATGATTTCTTTACTTGTATGACATAGCAGGGTGTAATTCCAATAGAGAAATAGGTGTGTATCAGACAGAACCAAATAGAATATATTAAAAGATTACAATTTCCTATGGCTAAAGTACAATATATTTCAGAGGCATAAAAAAAAGAATACAGAGACATTTTAAGGCAAAAATGTCCTTGTATAGTGGGTTTCAGAGCAAGGTACTTAACAGAATGCCATCAATCATTCATTGAAGGGGGAGATCCTGAAAGCTCCAGCTTACTTAATAAGGTGCCAACTCCAACAGAACACAATTCTCTTTATTAAGAATAGAGACTCAACTCTCAATATTGCCGCATTAGGGATCAATCAACATGCCCTAGCCTATATTGGATCAATGGAGCTCTCAACATTCAAATGTTCTAATTAGAATTCGAACATGTTTCTCCCTTTTTAATTTAGAACATTCTATCCTTAGTAGCCTTATAGCCGTTCTGCCTCGGGTTATACCCGTTGTTAAAGGCACTCTCCCTCGTTATAGGGTTCAGGGCCTTTAACAACTACTATATCCCTCGGCAGCGGGCTATAAGGCTAAAATAATAGGCTCCTAATTATGATAATCTAACCTATCGGACAGGAGTTGTATTTCCTTAGCATTTGAGTTGACAAGTTTGTATTCAAAAGGGACATGTTAAGGTCCTCAGAACTATTTTGTAGAGGCCTAATGAGCAACCTCTCTAATTTTCAGAGGTTGATAAGGCCCAGATGACCACGCAGATGGAGAAAAGCTGCAATCTCATCTGCAAAAGGACTTCCGGGACATAACTAGAGTATGTTGGTAGATACAACCACATTACAATGGTTCTAAAATCCAACTAAGCATATCCTTTATGTTATATCTTCTTAATCTCTGGATGCGCCTGATGATTATCCTTTCTTTTTATAGATCGCGAACCACATTAAAGGTTCGGTCCATCAACAACTTGACCCCCATGAAGGAAAAATATATTTACAGAAAATAATGAGGCACTGGTTGTTGGACCGTATATAGGTATCCTTTACTGAGATGCAAGCTTCCCACACAATTCCAGTAACCAATAGAAACCTATCTTCCAAATCAGCACAACATTAGACATTTCTAAACAAAACGTGTCTAGCCATGTTTAGCAGCTCCTAATCAAGTGGGAATTGTGGAAAACCTACCTGCCTTATCCACGATGGAGTTTAGGATTAGCTAATTCTTTAGTGTCTAAAGAAGTCTCCTGACTGTTTAAAATATTTAAACAATGCTCCCTCAAGTAGTTCAGCAAATACAGTGTCTGAATAGCTCTGCCTAGGCTCTAAACATTGTGTGTATCAATTTATGTTTGCCCGTACCATATCCTGCTTTTCCTGGGATCAGAGACTGTTATGAACCACAATGTACCCCGCTATAGGCCTAGGTAGTTGCACAACCTTTTACCTACATTTGTCCTACCTTGCTCTACATAACGGTTCTGGCGGTGACCTTTTACCTAGTGCCCCATAAATGTTGTGTGGTTTTCTCCGAAAACTAGCCTCATTTATAATGCCTGAGGATTCTCAGTATCACAGCAGGATTACCATCTTCTGCATAATAACTCTGTATAAGGGTCACCACTATTGTCATCCTTGGCTGACATGCCCACAGTACCATGACACATCTAGGTAGAACACCTGAGGGTACCTTTCGGGTATATAAGTACCATATCTTCACTGGGTAAGCAAGAGGAGAAAAAGACTTCCATGCTGACACACTGACACAAGACGCTGAGGTCCCTGCTGCAGACATTCCAGCACGCAGTGGTCTGACATCCCTTGCGGGGTGTCCAACTCGAGACCAAGACCGGGTCCGTCGTTCTCTCACATCAGGTAAGGGGGTTGGCTCTTTCCTACGGGGATTCTCGGCTATACACCTACACACATGCTAGACACACTTAGGTGCATCTAGTTAGGGTTAGCATCGTAGGAGTACGCATTATTACTGTCATGTATCCATATGCCTGCATATATTCATTTGTTTAATGGTTGTTGCAGCACATATATTTTATACTAGAATGACGCTGGTTCAATAAATGCTTATTGAAAACGTCCAAACCATTTATTCTGTGTATCTCTCTGAGACTAAGTAAGCACGAGTGACTGAGCGAAAAGTACTGTACGGTTTCCACGATCCCTGAGGGGTCAGGGTTGTCATGTTCGATAGTTGCCAGAAACTATTCGCTCCTTGGTAAGGTTGTGGGGCTTATACTGGCACTGTGAGCTAGCTGGTCTACAGACTAACATATCCTTTGGGGGTGTCTGGAATCAGTCTGGACACCAATCCCTTAGTTTATGTTGTCTAAACGCGCAGATCCTCTATAGATTTGTAGGAACTACACAACAAGATGAAGAAAGCTAAACTTCCCAAGTGGACCTGCCAAGGCAGATTCAAAATGGCAGATACATTGGTCTCGATTACAACCCAACATTTAACAAAAACCTGAACCATAAACTCCTTGGCCTCTTTATAAGTGAGTTTTAGGAAGCTATAGATTCTAATGGTAGCATGAGAATCCACCACTGGCCAAACCACCCACCCTTTGGGCATGAAGGCACAGACAAAATGTTTGTGGTCTGTAATGGGGAGCTTTGGCTATCAATAAAATGTGACTTTGCTCTACTTGCTAGGCAAGAAACGAGTTTGACCGCCACCTTGGTTGATTTCATCCAATAAGTTCCCCTTTGCCTGCTGCTATACACAAGGTCTAAATAAATGAGAATATTAATCTTGCTACACATGATAAGCAGCAGCTAATAATGTATTGTTGGTTTCTGTGTCTTCCAAGTTATGATAGAAACCCGCCTCATAGTGCGTTAACAACATAACGGGTAGATGGAGGAGGGCTGCTTAACAGCCAAGAAAGCAACATCCAAGAAAAGGTCCCTCAGACAAAAACATGGACACCCACATGCTATCCTGCTCAAGCACAGCCTACATTTGATCTTCTCAGGCAGTCATCGACAAAGAATATGACTTGGGGAAAGCAACATCTGTGCAGCGTAAGCCCCGGAGAGTGTAGATTCGGACAGTACATCTAGTGCCATGAGACTCCCTTTGAAGAGTATGTTAGCGCTTTATAAATTCTCCATAAATAAATAATAAATATGCCAATTTGATCTCATGACATGTCTACTCCTCCATGTTAGAAAAGCCCTCCTGTTTCTCAGCATTTCGAGTAAATTTGATCCATTCGATTAGCCGCTGGCTTCTCCTGGTCTTGGACTTCAATTGATTGTCTTGTTCAGCAGGCGGACCGTGAGTTCACTCCCTCCCACGTCAAGACCGTTGTCTTCAAGTTCTGGAACTAATGTGGCTTTCAGTGTCGAGCATTTCTGTATCAGATCTTCTGAGTCATCTGAACACTCTTTGTTTGTAGTAGAGAGGCTGGGTACTTTCTCATAATGAGGATCAAATGTCATCTTTTGCTCTTGATCTACAAGCACCCAAATCCTTTCTCCCGATTCCTAAAACATTTGTCCCCTCTTCTTGATGGGATACAGCTTCACATTCAGATTTTTCTATTATGTCCAAACAGAGAGTCACTTTCTTTCTGATTCTTCTACCTACTCATGCACATACACATTTGGATTTCATCCTGTATCAAGAGCAGGGCTTGGTAGTGATTGAAGGCAATGTATGGGCTACGTCTGCGTACACCCAACTTGGGTTAATGCGTGATGTAATGAGAAATATTATGCCGCTGAGCTCTGCAGCTCCATCAGTGGTGCATCTGCAATATGATGTTCAATAATCATTTCCAGCGACACTGAGAAAGGGTCATTGTGGTCCATTATACAGCTCTGGTATTCTTCTGCGTGGGACTTACCGTTGTCGTGTGCTTGCAGTGAACAATTCGACATCTAGTTCACCAGATCGTGCCCCTTTGCTGTCTTGTGTACGCTTGTATATTTACACTGATGCAGTGCGAGTGGTCAACTGCCATGTACAGTATTGATGAAGCAAAGTGTTTTCTGCCATCTGGAAACCAAGCAAGCAGAGTCATATGTACATCCATAACATGCTCCTCAGCAATTATTGCTTTGTCTTTAAACCTTAGACTTGGGCAGAATCATTCTATGCATCTCATGGGTTTGTCTTCTATAATTTTTTGAAATTCAACTACAGATAATAAGTTAAGTGATGATAAATGGCAGCTCACGAATGTAGTGTGGGTTCTCAATATCAAAACAGGAATCGCTAGTGGTCCCAATATCATCACCAGAATATCTAAACCCAAAATATCGACAGGTAAGTATGTACAGGTTTTCTATACCTAGCTCCATGCATATGTACCTTGACGATATATATCTTCGATGTGCATAGATGTGGAGTTAAGAATAGTAAATCTATACCAACTTCTGTTCACTTACCTCTTTAATATTTTGCTTTTCGATATTTTGGTTACAATATTGTGACCACTCCATAGTTCTGCTTCGATGTTCCAGACTACAGTCCTCTAATGTACAGGATGATTTCCTCCTCCACCTCCCCCACACCCCTCCCGGCTTATGGATGGACTCTTCTTTTTTCAGACACCCTAGATAAACCTTCACCACTGCGTTTTGAGGGATCTTAGAAGGATGAACTCTTTAAGAAGCTGGAGAAGTGTATGCACTACTTCTCTTGAATATTGCCAAGATGACCTGTCCTTGTCTCTTTCCTTCTATCAATTCCTGAGGCATTACAAATCACCTCAAAATTATTCTCTTTGGCATCTCAGTTGCATTTTAGTCCACCAGGTGGACACTTTCAATCAAAAGGGTATGAGAGTAAGATTTGATTGTCTCTCCTTTTTCATGGTATCTATTTGTCTCCTTCCAATCCTCGTTTGATGGAGATCTCCAGGTCTCCTATCATGTCTCTTTTCCCGCACCTGTAATTTTCAATCGAGTGGTTCCATTGCCTCTTCTCTTGTCCAGCTTTGCTCAGCTGATTTTTTTTTTTTTGACAGCGAATCTTTCCTTGGTCATAAGTTTTTGACATTTTCATGGTGTCCTTTTCTGCAGGAATCTACAAAACACGTGTTCAGACTGGCAGGTAGTGTTAAATGGATTAAGTCTAGATTGCTTCTTCTTCCACGATTGTGTTAAATTTCCATTATGTACAAGTCTCCTTGATTGATTGACGAATTATTTTTGTAGGATGGCCAAATTGAAGTTATACTTCTGAATAATATGCATTGCATTTTGGAAAGATCTTCTCTTTTAGAGTAGCTCTTAGTGCACATGGCAATGGCTCAGCACTATCGCAGTACATCACATGTGGTGTGTAAGAACATCGCTACTGTGCACATGGGTCTGTGACTGCCATAGCCTGGCTGCTTTCTTGTAGTGAACCAGCACCATGTCTTTATGCAGTCCTATCACAAAATATACCAATCCTAGTGGTCCAAAACAGAGTGCATAGCATTAAAATGTTACTCTACATGCCAATGTTAATGAATTCCAATGCTATAAAGTGCTTGGAGTCCACCACCACACGCCACTTTTCCATCTGCCAACAGAGTTTAAAAGTTTGTCCCTAAATAATCTAACCTTTATTTGGTGGAGGGGCCAGAGAGAAGCCCCCATCTGGTGTTAGCAGATTGTTTCAAACCATTCTGTGCTGCTCAGCACTGGGGTGCCCATTTGACCCCCTTTCACACTCGTTCCTACAACAGGAAGTAGTGTCTACTGTCTGTCTCGAAGGGCAGTTCATCCCTAGGTTTGTGCCCTGTATCTAGATATACTACATGACACCCTCACCTAATGTAAAGTTATAAATGTGGTATACTGCACCACATTGAGAGTTGCCTGGTGTAAGTGTTGTGAGATCTAGGCCTAACAATACATGGAGAGTGTGAGGACCTCGTATTACGGCAGCTTGCTTAGTTATTTTGGACTCCTTGTATTTGCCAGGAGAACTCCCTCTAATCATGACTCTGGTGTGATTGGCTGTCCGTATTATTGGATGGGGTGTTCGAAGCACAGACCAATTGTGGGATATTTATTTTCTCTTTGAACGGACTACAGATTAAGACTAAAAAGTGTCTTTGGTCTGACTCAAGAGCGCTGAAGAAGTTCTTGAGGCGTGTTGCCTCTATAGAACGAAACGCGTTGGCTGCTTTTAAAGATCTTATTTGGATGTTACAATAAAGGATTTATCTAAAGAAAATACGTAAAGACTGAAATGTGTTTTGTTCAGTGCACTGCTCCATGTCGAATCTACTATAGGAATCTGTGAACAGTGGCACCAAAGGGTGACAGGTGCCGAGAAGTGTGCACGAACAGTAGCTCTAATAAGACAGCAGTGAAAGTGTGAGGTGCTGAAATATAAGTCTGTTGCCCTTTGTATTGGAATTAATACATGGAGAGTGTTTCAGTACATGACTTGCATGGGTCTGCTTCTAAACTGCCCAATCACTGATCCATCCTCGAATGTCCATTGCTGCCATCATGTTTGAGACCCTGAGACGACTCCTTTCTATCAAAGACCACAATAAAATATTCAAATCAGTCTAGTCAGTATACCCACTAGAATCTAGACTGTTTGTTACCCATAGTAATCACAGTACTACCTATAGTATTACCTATAGTGTGTCACAGGTATGCAGCATAGCCCTCATTGATGTTCTTCACTTCCTCTTTTCCCTTCGACAGCATGTTGTGTTCAGTGGACAGACTACAAGGTATTTTGTTGTCTAGTTTCTAGAGTTTTTGAATATAGTTTAACACCCCGTTTATTGCATGAAAGATAAATAAATTGCAATGGAAGCCATTACCTCTTTCAAATTAGAGGAATCAGGATACATTAGAAAATTGTGTTGAAATTTGGGAGCATCCAGTAGCTTGAAGAGAAAAATCGGTATTGAAAGGCTAAGTTGCAAGATAATGCTTAACACAGGTAGTAAATGCAACTTATCCTGATGCAGATGAATACATTTTCAACAGTTTGTTGAAACATGTTTATACTTCAGCAACAACACTACACCAAATCAAGATTGCAAACTTTACAAACTTGTTTGAACAATCATAGTTACAAGCTTTGCAAAATGTCAATATGTGTGCACTTTTTTTTATCTTATGAAATCCGGACAAGTATTAAGAACTGAATGATAGCTTTCGTCGCTGAGGGCTCTCTCCTAAGGCAATGAAAATAGCCACGAAGAAGGTGAAGCAGAAGAGCAAAAGGACACAATAAATTAAGGAATGACTATGGGTGCTGTGAGTTCAGTTCAGATACTTGGGAATCTAAATACATTATTTACCCTATGGAAAGAATTATTGAGAGCGGCTCTATTCAAGCTCTCTATAATTCATAACATTGAGGAGAATGTAATTTCTTCAAAAGTGCATTTTCCTTTAAACATGAGGGTCATTTTGGATGGGATATTGACATATCAGTCTTATTAGTATCTGCATGGATATTAAACAGTTTCCGTAACCAATGAAATGATTTTGACGTACATATCTATATTGCGTTTGGTAAGATCCTTAATGATATCAGGAGGTTTCTCTGTTCACCCTTTGTCTTTGATTCCTTATCTACACAGCCATACGGTACAATGTCTCTCTGGACGACAAGAAGTTCAGCCCCAGAGCAATGTTTGATAAAGCATCCCAGAAGGTACTGCAGAGAAGAATCCTTGTCACAGTGGGCAAAGTCACCTGCCAGAGCCTGGACTTCCATCTGATTGTAAGTACTGTGCCAACATCTCAGAAATGTTGTGTCTGTTCTTTGATTTTCACCCAACCAACCATTTTTTCTTCTGCACTGTAATTTATTTGTAAAATAATGTTTTTTATTTTTACGCCTACTTGAGTTAGCACGCATTTTTCTCAAGCTGCTACGAAGAGGTTAGGTGGTCTTTTTAAAATAGGCCTTAAAAATAAATCCTGCAGCCTCAACCTCAGCACCTGACCCACACTGGCTTATGCAATTATCACAGATGGGTAAATGTAACATTGAAATTTCTTCAAGATGATGAAAGCAACATTTATTAATGTAAGAAACTTTTTTAAAAATGCAACTAATTCTTCTATAGTGTTATTTTTTAATTTTAAACAAATAAACTTTGATGCATCTTGAGTTTGAAACTTTATTTAGGAACGAATTCAGATGTCAATCAAATTTCACATTCAGTTGTGCCATCCAAATACTCAAGCCATATAAATGAAAACAAGAAACCCACTCAAGCCTAAATCTACTCTTTTTCAATTTCTGTGATCATGTGGCACACATTCCACCAATATTTGTATTTTCATCTTCAGGTAATTACTTTACCCTCAAGCTTTCCAAGTTCTGCTATTTCGGGTGCCACAGGAGAAAAATAATGTTCAAAAACAACTGTGCTAAATATCCAGTTTAACTTCTTCCTAAGATGTTCTTTAACAGGTGTAAGCTCAGCGTGTTGCATAATTCTGGAAAAAGGAAGGAGAAATATTTAGTACCACATTCATGTGAGTTTCATTTGAATTAAATGGGGAAGAATCAAGTGAGGACGCTGATGGTTTTTGTAATGCTCTGCTACACACCATGTTTGGAAGGCTACCCTTCCCAAAAAAAAGGGAGGCAGCATAGCTTCTTGGTTCACATGGAAGTCTGAAGTGTTTTTTTATTTAGTAAATATGACAGTATGTTTATTTGGTAAATTTGTCAATATTTGTTTCTAAATTACATCAAGTGAGGCCATATTTACATATTTCACGGGTCAGCACAACTTACTTTTTGCAGGTTGTGGATAAATTCAGTATACAAAAAGCATGCATTCTATACCATGTGATTAGACTAAAATGTCAAATAACTGTAGATACAACTGTAGACACTGTGTCCACTAGCATTCCTGTTGGAACATATTGGAGACATAGTTACCGCCACTTTTTTAGGTCTCGGCTCTAGACTGCACGAATGCGCTGTGTCGAAGAAACATGCTGTATCTACTTTGTGGGCTTACAGCCCTTCCCATTTGCTAGCACCATCGTTGCTCCATTTTTTGTTCTCCCCATTTGGCAAAGGCATGCATATATCATACCTCTTCTGGTGTTTAGCCCTCCCCGAGAGCACTGACCAACTACTTTTAAACAAATGCAGCGACCATTTTCATCCATTGTTTCGGGACTACTTTTTAATTTTTTTAAATGGGTGACCGGTCCCACCACACGTTAGCAGCGCTGGTGTTTGAATTAACGCGAGAGCCATTTTAATTTTTTTAAATCCTGTGCCATTTCCCGGTTCCTGTTTGCCCCATGACTGCGCCAAAAGGGGCTACGGCCACCGCTTCCTCCTTCTGTGCCGGCCGGGAACTGCAGCCTCCAGTGCTGCCCCCTCCCATCATCCCAGCACTACGCCTCTGCAGGGCAGCTGCCAGCAAGCCTGCTGAGGTCGCTCGGCTTGTTGCCGCTCATCCTGGGCTGCTGCATGGTGGCACTCTCCTTCGAGATGCTGTGCCTTAGCAGCTCCCTTCTGGCCGGAATCCTCGGTGAGTATACTTCACCGTAGTGCCGGCACCCCCTCTCCTTCAGTAACATCAGGGAATTTCAAAAGAGAAATCAAACTTATCACGACTAAAACGTAATTCCAACCTCACTTCTTCCCTCTTTCAAGGCACACACTGGATCGTAAGTTCAGGTATACAAACTCATCCCCAGTTTGTTTTCATTTACATTCTTTGAAACATTTTGTACCACTATGTCCCACAGTCAGTTTGTCTTTATCAGCTCTTTCCGACAATCTCTCTAAACATACCTTAAGCAGGCGTGGACCCTGCAGGTAAGAGCGGTGGGGCGGGGTAGGGGGGAGTCGACAGACGACAACAAGGGAAACTTAAATAAAACGAGCGCAATATAAGTGTTTTTCTTTAATTTAAGTTTCCCTCGTTGTCGTCTGTCGACTCCAACCTGCACCCTGCCCCCCACCTCACCGCTCTTACCTGCACGGGCAGCCCCTGACCTTAGGTAAGGGGAAATGTGTTTACATTATTGTTTCTTATGCTCTTGCATAGCTGGGCGAGAAAGCTGCTCCCTGAGTATGTTTTTGAGCTCAAACAGCAGCCAAAAGACAGCTGAGTCTCTCTTACGAGATTGCTGTCCTATGTATCGACTTTGTGACATTTCATGAACAGTCAATAACTTAATTCATTGTAATTGAACTGACTTTGCACTGTTAGAGCAGATAGGCATGCAGAAGTACTGGTTTACCATGGCGTCTTTGTGCGGAAGGGACGCGTTACGGCACAATTTTTCCACTTATGTTTACAGTATTAACATGGAACATATACAGATAACCTGTATTCTAAGATTCAGTAATAGCACCCTTTGGACAATACGGGTAAAACTCCCATTGTCATAAGTTACCTGTGGTTTGCAATAAGACCTGCAATGTTTTGTTCACAGTACCTCTTCTTCGAAGAGGAGCTGTGCACACTACCCGGCAGAGAGCATTGAAGTCTGCCTCCTTTGTTGTCAAGGGGGGTGGGGTTGTTTAAAGTTGTCTGTTGACTTTACTTCGCCAAAGCCACCATGCTTCAGTCCCGGGCTTTTGAAGCCATTCACTTCAAAGTAGGTGTTCTAGTAGTCAACGTTAAAACATATTTGCTGAAATATAAAGGCACTTTTCATAAATGAAGTAACACCAATGTGCAGCACTTTATGCAGGGAACAATTTTTAAAGGGCAACCAAAGTCAAGTAGTTCAATAATAAAGTGCTTCTTGCATAGCCCTAATTAAGCACTCCCATTGCCGAGACCAATCGGCTATGCCAATGCTTGTTGGCAATTTGAAGTTTGGAGTTGTAATTCACTAATATTAGGGTTCATGTAATAAACTGATTCCATGTTGCAAAGTCGTACATCCGCGAGCCTTGAACAGGTGCGTAACAAAGGCCCTTGCACCGCAAGGGGTCCCAACCTGTTGAGCCCAAGGCTAATGACTATCTATAAAATATGCGAGCCTCATGGGCCCCTCATCACATTCTGCAGGGGGGGCCCTCAGTTTTTTTGCTACGCCTCTGGCCTTCAGGAACATGGTTCCTACAAGCCTTCATTAGGCCCCTCGGGAGGTTCCATTTGAAAACATCACTAAAATAACATTGACGTTACTAACTTCAATATGATATCCGCAGTTATAATTATATTATTTATGTGTAATAGCGCAAATGTTTTTCCGTTATCTTTATTTTAAATTGGAGATCTTTCATGACCATGTATTTTGTTCTAGCTGTGGTCACCCTACCTGACAAATTTTGGGATACACCTCCTCCCTCACCTGTTTCTCTCCTGCGTCTGTCACTATTCCAACCCTCCCGCCCTAGCCCTCCATCCACCTCATATATCCGACTATGAATTTCGAGAACAAAGAAGTACATGTTGCAAACTTGCTAAACACACACAAAGCATTAATGTCATTGCAATCCTATATTTTTATGGCTATAGCTGCATTTTCATTGAACATAATTGCAGCTAATATATCTTCAGCAGTGTGACCCATTATTACTAGCAAAGTTTATTCTAAACATAAGGCTCTTCTTTTTGTAGGACACTGCTGACTACCTGAGGCCAATAAGCATCTTGGTGCGTTTCTTCCTTAGTGAGTCCGACTCGGGCCCGGTGCTGGACGAGAGATGTCCCAGCTTTGTGAAAAGGCAGGTGAGCCACAGGACCTTTCATGTGAAGCTTCTGATGGGTTTGTCAATGTCGGTGCTTAGTTTATAAAAGAATAAGAGCCAGGTCCAAAGTTTTGACCAGAAGCCCGCAGCCAGCGCTATCGAATGTCGGGGTTGCCAGACACCAAGGCTGCGTAGTCTTGATTCCACCTAAGCCTTTTTTTTTCCCACCAACAGCCTCACCCTGCTTCTTTATCTCACTCTTTCAGGTTCTTTTTCTTCTTTGGTTTCATTCTTTGCCACTGTTTTTCTGTCTTTTTCTTCTTCCTTCTTTCCCCCTTTTGTGTTTTTTTTCTCTCTTGCTCTGGGTCAAGGTCATAATAGGGAAAATAAGAACCGGTCCCCAAAAATGAGTGCCAGGGCTCCAATTAAGCCCAAATTAAGCACTGGTCATTGCACTGCGGCAGTGGACAAACAAGCTACATGAAAAAAAGTTTCAAGTTTTCTTGGGCACGTGGGGCTTCTACTGACTGTTAGGGTAAACCCATGCCTGACAGTTACCGTCCTGCTCTATCCGTATGCTTTTGTATTCTCCTATCATCAACCAATTTGCTGCCAAGTATCTTCATTAAACGGCGTGACATTCTCAGCCAGTCCAGACATTTTAAAAACAGTACTTTGTATTACTTGCTGCCCTTCTTGTTTCACTTTTCTATTATAAATCTGGGTATTTAATTCTCAGCACGCAAAGTGTATTTGGCAAAAAAATCCTAAAGTATCTTAAAGTAGCACATGTGGAATGGGGCTATGTGGCACCTACTATTGACATCCCAGCTTTACTTGCACAGGTGTCAACCCATATGATTCCTATCGATGAATGTTCTTAAAGTACAGAATTCAGCATAACCAAGAGATTTTCTGTCATGTCAGACTGACTTCTAAATAGTTGTGTCAACCACAACTTGGAATGCCAATAGCGCAAGTTCAAGATCATAGAAGACAAAAGTCACTCCATGATATACAGAAAAAGGTATCATAAAGGCAACCCCTATACAAAGACTTTCCTGTGTCTTCAAATCTAAAACCTACAAAATCCTTGAGTCTATAGCAACTAAAAACCATCTCCATACCCACACACCTTGCCACCTGGAACTCTAAACGGTTCCATCACCTTAAAGACCCTAAAGTACAAATAGATGCTAAGTGTTTGAAAATAAGTCATTAGTTGTGTGGCCTGCACAAGTAATGGATCTACATCTGTCCTCCACTGGGAACCAAAAACCCCATTTGTGGTGCTTGACTCCCATTGGGTAACGAAGCAGAGCAGTCCACAACCCACTCAAGGAGGTGGTGTGGACTAGTAGTCTCAATTCACAGATACACAATAATAACACTCAATAAATGATTGTCCACCAGTCTCTGCTTTTTCTTTTGAAAAAGAAAAAAAGTAAATTTATTACACACACACTACTCAATACTATGCAGCAATTTACAAATATACAAAAGCTGATGGAAATACTTCTTGATAACATTGCGTAAAAATCCTTGCCCCTCCCAAAGAGGGGGCTGATTCCACAAACCTCATGTCTAGACATTAACTTGTCCCGAAATGCAAGGATTGAATATAATTTGAAGTAAGAGCACTTAATACTGGCACCAAAGCAAGAGTCTGTCAACCTCATTATCTCAACAAGCATCTCCTCGAAGGAATAAATGCAATAATTACATATAACCATGACTGAGAGCACTTACTGCTGGCAATAAAGCATGCAAACTTTGATCACAAGTGGCTGCCAATCTCATAACTTAAATAAAGCATTTGCAAGAATAATGTATTTGCATGTCTGAGTGATTTGGTAGCTCTTAATACATTTGGAACAAGGAAAATGCAATTATACCATGGCTCCTAAATGGCATTACATTTTATAATCAAAACACTGGAATTATAGACCTTCTCTCCTAGAGGATGTAGTACTTTAGACATAGTCCCTAAAGGACACATCACCTATATAAATTACATAACATGCAATTAGTACCTTTTACCCCTAGAGGGTGTCTAATGTACTTCAGGCCACAAGCACTGTAGCCATAGTCTTTATCCCAAGGGGCCCAACACTACCCACTGCAATGCAAAAGCTCCAGCCTGGGGAGTGCTTGAAAACCCTTTGCAACTCTTGAGGGTCATACTTTTTGAGTCCCACCCAACTTAGGGTGGGGACTCTGGGAATCTTTGGGGGGAGACTGTTCTGCTCCTGCAGCCCCCCCCCCTGCGCTTTTGTCACATGTTGGTGGTGACCCTGTCTCCTGGGGCCATCACAAAGCCAAAACCAGGAATTTTCGTTCATAAATGGGCCAGGTCCGCATGGCATTATGGGTCACTCCTTGCGCTTCTTTATGCATTTTTTAGCAAACTGCCATAACTTGAGCCACGTTCGTCTGATTTGGGTAATATTTGTCTCGTTTTGCTCCTGGTGATGAACCCTAGCCCTCTGGAGAACTTTCCTCAGGCCTCCTGGCTTTAAAGGGGACTAACTTTGCAGGGAGCTGACTTCACTGGCTCCCTGCACCAGCCTTTCACTTTACTTTTCCTCTGGGTTCTCTCCTTCCTCAGATGCCCAGCCTTTCCCCCAACTAGTCCTCAGGGGGTGAAGGGGACAAGTGTCCTGCCCCTGGGGGAGAGCCCCACTGGTCCTGGGGTCAATCAGAGACAGAGTCCTTAATCCAGATGGCAGTCGGGGGGTTCTTCCTTCCAAATAGGTTTCCGGGGATGAAGGTGACCAGTATCCTGGTTCTAGGGGAGTACCCCACTAGTCCTGGGATCAATGAGAGACAGAGTCCTTAATCCAGATGGCAGTCAGGAGGTTCTTCCTTCCAACTGTCCATGGCATGAGCTTCCAGTCCCAGTGTCCAGCAGAAAAGCACAATTAAGAGAGAGCTCTCCCCCCTAATCAAGACCTTTGTAAGTGGGGACTAGAGGTTTCAGCAGGGATGCACCTCTGGCCTATCCTGAGGGGCCACATCACCTCTCCACCTCTGTTTCCACCTTCCTGCAAGCCTTCTGGAATACTTCAAGATAGCGTCATGCAGGAGTCACTTGCCACGTGTGCTCTGGCAATCTCAGTTTCACCCCTCACTGACATTACTGCCAGGGCCTACCCCAGCAAAACTTAAGAGGAGCCCCCCTCTTGGTTTGGATCCAGGGTCTGGGCTCCCCCCCCTTTGTTTAGTGGGCTTGGGCACAGGATGACAGCTGGCTGATTGATGCAGAGCAGTCCACCCCACCCCACCCCTTCCTCCTCTGGAGATGACCTAATCAAGGCTAATTGCTCCCTTTGTGGGGGGATGTCTTTGTTCCTGCTGCTGGAGAGAAAAGTAATTAACCCAGCCTAGCAGGATGACAAAAGGCCTGGGCTCTGATCCTGAGCCAGAGAAACATGGCATTCTTGGATGACTCATAAGCTGTACATATATGACTTTGGACTTTACAGCATTGTTGTTTTCAGACAGATTACACTGTACATTGGTATGACCCTAGTGTCTTTAGACCAAGGGGAAGCGGAGCTGCATTCTAAGGCAGTTTTCCCTATAGTGTATAATGGAGTGTCATTTCAGACCAGACATTAAAGCACACCAACATTATGAGGCCTATCCCAACCCTGCACAGTCCCTTCTGCGCCAGGCTACCTGTGCGCAATTCCTGGGCTGCGCACTACAGGAGTCTCCCACATGCAGCCCTCACACATATGCACACACGTGTGCACATGTGTTCACATGTAACCAGTCAAGTGCCTCCTACCCTTGCTGCATCACAGCTGCCTTATCTTAAAAGACGGGCACTGGCGGTAAACAAGTGCAGTCCATTTTAGCATGAGTTTTCCGTGGGCAAGTCACAGGTTGTAAGGCTCTCCGAAACTAAAAGGTCAAAAAAACAGGTGATCAAAAAGCAAAAAATCTGGGCTGATTAGATGGTCAGAACCACCTTCTCAAACTAAGGCTATCTGCCAAACTAAAAACATCTGGTTCACCAATGTACTTGTGGCCAAACAATTTCACTTTTTGCATGCACTTCAGGCTATAAACATCATCAATGCCCCCCTTTGATCAAAAGTCACAGCTAACCCTCTAAACATGCTATCATAGCCCGACATCTGCAGAAGCCAAACCCTGACCCAAGACCCTTTCAAAATACAGGCCCATTTTCAGCTTATATACCTAAGCAAGATTCTAAGTGCTGTAGTAGACCCAAGACTCTGTGGAAGTAAACCCTTACCTGCACAGCCATCAATCTGGGCTCAGACAGACCCACCAGAGACACTGAAATAGCTACAACATATATGTGGGAGGATCTCCCCTTCTCACTAAATATAAGAAAACAACCTCATATTTGTTGACCTTTCCACAGATTGACACTGCTGGGCAATCCAATACATTGGACAGACTAGAAAATTGAGAAGCAATAGTGGTCTTGGCTCTATCTTGGTAAATCCTCCCTACAACCATTGTCCAAAAAGCAGAATGACATTCCCTGCAGTATTCTGCGGTGTTCCCCTTTGTACCTCTATGGTTCCTCTTGTGCGTCATCTATGTGAGGCTTGTATGGGACTGGCAAAACTTCTCGAACAGTACCAAATAAACCTATAAGTATAATCAGATGACAAACAAATCAATTTCCAGTCTGATAGCAACACAAGCACTGCTAATGTCACCAGAAGTGTGGACCATAGTCGACTACATAAAGAATGGTGTCTACAGCTGAATAGTACCAAGGATGATGCAAAGAGAAAAAGTGGAGATCTCTCACTTCCATTTGACTGGTCCTCAGGCATTGAACCTATCCTTTATCAATTTCAAAAGCCAGGAGCCTTGCCTTCACATTTAATTCAGACGATCAGGTGGAACTGAGGAGAGCCCTCAACTACATCTACACTGGCCTCGCCAAAGTACTCATTAACAGGTTACAAACACTATAAAGCAGGCATCCAGAATATACAATATAATTTGTAGATGGGTATATCATGCCTGCTAAGAAAGCTCTTCAATGATTACCAGGCAAAGTCACTGTTAAATTCAAGTTGGTCTGCACCATCCGTAAAGGCTTTCTTTGAAAAAGGAACAAAATTCCTGAACAAACCTGCCCAACGCTGCACCTCGACTTGAAATCTATGGTCCTCTTGCTAAATTCATCAATGTTCGTTCAAACAAACAAAACGTTCTGCAAGTTTCTTGGGTGCAAAACACAAGACTAGAATTCCCTCAACCACTCCTTGAGATCAAACCCAACCACCTACTTTTCAGGAACGCCCTGAAAACTGAACCATTCAGACTCTCGTCTTATGCGAAATGCTGAACCACCCCTGACTATGACAACATACGTTCAGGTAGGGCTACTTTTCCTACTTGCCTGGTGGCTCCAGGTTCTAAATCTACTCACCTGATGATTCTGTCTAATCTTAATTTCAGATGTCCAAAGAGTTAACTTTCAACTTTAAAGCTCTATGTTGAGATGTAAAGGTAATGGCACTAGGTAACAAAATAAACTGTCTGTAACAAGGCCTACAGTCCCCACAGTCCACTAGCTCCTCAGTCACAGTTCTGTTCCATATCACGCCCTGGATGAAAGCCCCTCACTAATATGTTTACAAATAGTGACTGACAAACCAAACTGCCATATTCCTATAGCCTCGCTTTTATACCTCACCCTCAGCACTTTGAAATATGCTCCGGCAAAAGTGTTGGTACCATGCAATGTAAGTGCAACACACCGCAAGAGCTTCTCACCCTGAGATACTCTTCCTTTACAGAGCTTTTATGGTTCCTGTGCTGCAAGTCACAGTCCCCATTGATAATGGGCTTACATTTTTTAAATATAGAGATACCTTTCAGGGCAGCATCTTAATTGACAAGGTCCCAGTCAAGACAGCTTTCATAGCATCAGTTCTGTGTCCACCTTCATTAACAAGGCATATGTTCAAAGGACAAGGCAGCTATCAGAACATCAATGTAGTGTCCACCTCCTTTCAGAAGGTTTTTCATCTCCTTCCATTTCAGGTCCCATTCTTTAAAGACTGTGGGGATGATGAAGAATGCGTCCCTGATTTGGTTCTGCAGGCGAACATGGACATTGTGGGAAACAGGTCAGTAATGCTATGAGGGATGAAGGAGAGGTTGGCTGGGTGAACAAAGTGGACAGGGGAAGCGAGCCAGTTGTTGCACTCAGGCCATTATTTTGCTTCAGCATCTCTGATATAGTGTTAGTAGCCAAGGAGGATAAAAACTGGTTCCACACCATAAGTCAGTTTGCAGCCTTAAATGGGAAGAAGTGACAAATAAGACTTGTCCCACACATGCCCCACTGCATCAGTCCTATAGTACCTCCCTCAGCCACTGACAGGATAAAGAACCCAACGGGAACACGTCTCAGTACAGATACATCCACACACCACACTCTCAGTCAGCTCACTGGGCATATTATGTAACACACAAATAAGAAGAAAGGGCCAAAGTGTTTTTTGGAGCCCACCATCAATGCTGATGAATGATGTGGTTGTCAAATAGCAAGGCGGCTTAGAGTTGATTCCACCTCATGCCTCTTTCATCCCCCCACCCTGCACTTTCTCTCTCTTTCTCTCATTTTTGCAGGGTTTTCCCATCCCTGCATTCTCCCTTTGGTATTGTTTTCATATCCTTCTATCCCTTCCTCTTTTTCTCTTTTCTGCTTTTCATTGCTCTGCCTCAAAGTCGATGAAGTCCCGTTCACCGAAAATTAGTGCCAGTTGTCACCACTTGCACCGTCACAAATTAAGCACAGTTAGAATGGAGAACTACACTTTCCATAGACATTCCTCTTCACAAAAGGAATCATGATATAACACCAGTGACAGAAAGACACCAAAACACATTGTTGAAAGATGGAAAGGATGACAGGAACAGATCATCAGAGCATACTTCTTTATTGACCATCCACTCTCCAACAACTCTGAAACACCAACATTCTAAGGTGAGCTCTCACCGGGGGAATCCAAAGGTGATGGCAGGGGAGGGGTGGACGAAATGTACCAAATGGGGAACAAGATTACAACACACCTCCCTTCCTATACAATGAAAGGAGATAACAAAATCCATAACGTTATAACAGAAAGTTAGCAAAGGAAAACCTGGAACATAGAGATAACACTTCAAGTCTTTAGGTCATGTCATTAAACAGAAATAATTTCACACGGAAAATTAGGAACATATAGATCACATTACAGATCTTGCGATTTTGTCACAGCTCCACCATTGCCCATTGTCGAGTTGGACAACATTGTCGAGAGCTTTAGCAATGCGGCAAGGAGGGTAGAATTTACTCTGGCTGTGCCAGTCTTTAGTATCTCTCTTGACTTGTACCACATCGCCAACTTTCCAGTCGGGGATTTTTACGCCGTGCTTCTGATCGTACCATTCTTTGTAACTGGTTTGATGCAAATCCACCTTCCTAGTAATTTCTTCCTGGTTGGGAATTGTCTCTCTGCCTCCTTCCAGCCAACTAGGGTTGAATTTGGTGCACGGCTCTCTCCGACGGAGTGAGACGAAAGGGGAGATTCCAGTCACTAAGTTCGGGGAGGTGTGATATGCCCATAAGCAATTTCGTAGGTGGTGTTCTACGTCGTGACCGTTGGCCACAGCCAATTGAATATGTTCTTTGATCATCCTGTTAGCTCGCTCAACTAGCCCATTAGCTTTTGGGCAATACAATGCCCTCAATTCATGTTTTATGTTCATGTTGTCTAGAAATTCCTTCATGGCCTGCGAGGTGAACTGTACTCCGTTGTCCGTGATCAAGGTTGCGGGTATGCCCTCCTTAGAAATTACATCCTTGAGAAATTCTAACACCGTTGTGGTGCTGACACGATGCACAAACTTCTGGGTGATCCAATGTGAGGTGTAGTCAATTAGGACGAGCATAAATCGCCTTTGGATACCCAGGTTGTCCATGGGTCCTATGATGTCCATGGCTAGTTTGTTCCATGGCTTGGTCGGTATCTTGACCGGGGACAGGGGTGCTTTGCGCAAGGTTTTGGACTTGTCGCTCTTGGCACAGCTTACACAGTCTTTGACTTGTTGCTCTGCCATGGTGTCCATCTTGGGGAACCAGAATCTCGCCCTGATTCTCTGTTTCGTGATGCTGCGCCCCAAATGCCCTTCATGCGCCAATTCTACGATTATCTTCCGGAGACCTGTAGGTGGTATCACTCTGCATTGGCGGTACACTCTATTACCGATGATACTCAACTCGTTTCTGACTTCCCAGAACTCTTTGAGTTCCTCTTCAAGCTCATCTTTCTTGTCGGGCCACCCTTTTACCATAATGTCTTTGAGTCTGTGTAACTCCTTATCTTCCTCCATGGACTTGTCCCATTCTCCTTCTGTGATGGCAGGGTCGTCCACTATCATGATGGGGTTATCCAGTATTTCCTCTTGTACTTCTGTTCGTAGTGGGGTCCTTGATAAATAATCAGCAATTTTGTTTTCTTCTCCGGGTTTGTACTCCACTTTGAAGTTGAAGTTCTCGAGCCCCAATATCCATTTACTTATGCGTGGAGTACAGTTCTCCATTCCTTTCACTGTGAAGATGGAGGTGAGGGGCTTGTGGTCCGTCCTGATGGTGAAGCTCAAACCCCACAGAAAGAACTTGAAATGCCTCACCGCCCAGAAACATGCCAGGGCTTCTTTTTCAATTACGGAGTAATTCTGTTCGGCACTCGTGAGGCACCTGGACGCAAACGCAACAATCTTCTCTTCTTTCCCTTCCTTTTGTATGAGGGTGGCTCCTAGGCCCTTGTTTGAAGCATCTGTGGTGAGGATAGTCTTCTTCCTGGTGTCGAAAGTCCCTAATGCTGGTGAGTTCAGGATCTCCTCCTTTAACTCATCCATGACACATTTATGTTCCTCCTTCCATATAAAATTCGTGTTCTTCTTCAAGAGATTTTGTATCGGTTCACATTTTGCTGCAAAATTTTTGATGAACTTGGCCATATATTCCATGAGTCCCAGGAATGATTTGAGTTCCTCTTTGTTTTTCGGGTAAGGGGCATCCTTAACTGCACCCAGCAAGCTGTTTTTCGGCCTGAACCCTTCCTCCGAAATTGAATGTCCCAGATAGTCAACGGATGTCACTCTTATTTTACATTTGTTCCTTTGTACCGTCAGCCCAGCATCCGTGAGCTTCTGGAACACTAACTTGAGGGTATAGTCGTGTTCTTCCACACTGCGCCCATACACCAGGATGTCGTCCTGGAAGCACATCGATCGGTCCACTCCTCTCAGGATTTGTTGCATTATCTTCTGGAAAACCGCCGCAGCTGACGCTAATCCGAAAGGCATCCTCCTAAACATGAACGCACCCTGGGGGGTTATAAAGGCGGTGAGTGGCCTGGATTCCGGGTGGAGATCCACCTGGTGATACGCCATCGACAGATCGATTACGCTGAAGTATTTTGCCTGTTCCATGGTGCTGAGCATCTCGTTGATGTTCGGCAGAAGGTGCCTCTCCACCCAAATGTTTTCGTTGAGGCTGCGTAGGTCTACACATAATCGAATTCCTTCCCCATTGGCTTTGGCTGCGATAACTACCGGGGCCAACCATTCAGAGCAATCCACAGGTTGTATGATCCCCATGTCACAAAGTTTGCTCAATTCCTTTTCCAAAGGTTCTCTCATTAGTTGCGGTACTGGGCGCAGTTTGTGGACCACCGGTTTTGCGCTGGATTTGAGTTTTATTTTGTGTCGGAATTCATGCAGACAGCCTAACCTTTCTTGGAATAATTCTGGGAACCCTTCACAAATGGTGTCACCTCTGTGGATTCCTTCTGTAAGTAGGACTTGTTCTTCGCTGTTTGGGTCCAGGATGATACCCAAATCCGTTTGGTGCTGCCATCCCAGCAGGTTGGAACCATACTCTACGATGTATACTTTACCGAAGGCTTTCCTGTCTTTGAATTGTATATTCATTTCCTTCATCCCCATGAGAGGTATCGGTTCCCTGCTGTACCCCGTGGGTGAAATGTCAGGTTTCTGTAAAGAGGTTATTAATTGTTCCCCAAGGTTCTCAAAATCTTCCTTGTTTAGTAAGGTGAACGGAGAACACGAATCAGCATACATAGTAACATTTTTGTTGTTCAATAGCACATCGCATTTAGGATAAATGGCATTAATAGAACCAGCATTACTCTTAAGCTGTAGTACATATGTTTTCTCACTAGGTATCACACATTTTACTTCCTTGTTCTGTGTTCTCCCGCCTTCTCTCTCACTGTCTCTTATGTGAGGTTCTCCTTCCCTGCATACTCTTGCAAAATGCCCCCTCCTGTTACATTTCTTGCAGGTTATACTTCTGGCGGGGCATTGAGGGTAATTGGCAAAATGATTACTGCTACCACATCTGTAACACTTGGAATGACTGGCTTTGTCAGTTGCCCTGCTACTCATGCTTTCTTTACTTTTTACCTTGTAAACCTCGCTCTCTTCTTCCTTCTCTTTTACATTAGCCACCACCTCACTGCTAGGCTTCATTTCTTTTATGCACTTGGCAGTGTGCTCGATGGATTTTGCAATCTCAACTGCTTCCCTCAAGCCGGGGTTCTTAGCTAAGAGTTTCTCTTGTATGCGAGTGTTGTTAGTGCAACGCACCAACTGGTCCCTTATTAGAGAATCAGTGAGATTGCCAAATTCACACAACTGCATGAGACCCCACAAAGCAGCAATGTAATTTTGGACGGACTCCTGTTTCCCTTGCACTCTGTTAAAAAACTTATGGCGTTCCAGAGCTACATTTATCTTATCTCCAAAATGCGTCTCTAACTTTTCCACAGTGCACATGAACAAATCTACATCCCCCCCTTCTACTCCCCCTACAGGTTCAGGCAACGTCTCATATATTTTCCTTCCATGTACTCCTAAGTTGTGGAGAAGGATATGTTGTTTGCGCAAGGACGTAAAGCGCTCTCCCCCAATTGCTATAATGTATGATTCAAATAACTTGAACCATTCCTTCCAACATATCTCTGGCTCACCTATTTCGTTTAGGAAAGGGGGTGGTTGGCTCATGCTCGCCGCTGCCATCATGGAGATAGGAGGAGGGAGAGTGGCAAGATGGGGGAAAATACCTGACCAGGAGGAGCTGGGGGAACCCAAGAAACCCCACCAGGCAAGCCCAAACACCCCACAGGTCCGGTAGGAGAAGGATAGGGACGGACGGTAAAAGAGGACACAGAGGAAGGACAATATAAACCCTTGAGAGGGGAAAACCTAGCCAGGAATGCTAGAGGGAACCCAGGAAAACCCCACCTGAAAGGACCCAACACACCACTGGGCCGGTAGGAAATGGAATGGACTGAGGGTAAAATAAGAACAAAAGTACCTTATACCCCTAGACACACACAATTGGAAGTGAGTCAACGTGGTGAAAATTCCATGTCCGCTTCCAAAACAGTCATTATCCTCAGTAAGCTTGCTGCAGCGTAATTGTGTAGTTGCGTTGCAGAGGTGAGGAATGTACCGGCTCTGGGCACCAAACGTACACTGAGGTGCTCCGGACTTGAAAAGAGAGGAAACACAGTGGTCCTACGTGGAGAAAGGTCCGTGGAGCAACACGCTGCAATAAAACAATCAGCACGGGGATGGAACGCCCCACACGCCTATGTGAACTTCGGTATTGCACCCCGTCAGTCCGGCAGGAATGCAGGAAGTTTTCTCTGATAAACCACAGTACGCTGACAGGATCTGGATTACAGCTTGCGCTCCCACACACCACACGAGCAGCGGGACTCCCCTCGTCAGGCTGTCAGGAATCGGTGAGCCTTCACGGGGACATTCCCAGCACCGACTTCGCGGCGTCTATCTTCCACTTCCAGCGCGTCATCCAACAATCCCCAGCAACTGCAGGCAAGGCAGGGGTGACAGGAGTCAGGAAATTCCTCACTGCTCTGAGGGTGACTGAGTATCGAGCCTAGACCGAGGAATTAGGCGGCGGTTTTCTCCCCTTGGAGACGGTACTGGACACACACCACAATCACAGGCAGCATATGAGGAGAGTCAAAACCTCACGCTGTACAGAGGGAACTCGATGCACTAGCTGAAGACAGCGTACCTTCCACCTCCTCCGTGACATGCACCGGGAACCGCAAGCAGCACAGAGACGATCAGAGAGGCGAAGAGCTGGTCCAGCTGGAGATGCCGAGCAGTACATGATCACACCTGAACATATGTTGTCAACCCGCCTGGATGGTAAGTATAAGGATACTTCACTTGAGGCTCAGTCTTCTCTGTAGACTCACACAAAGGTCATCGGCAAACGATATGATGGAATGTGAGTAACACAATCTCCGCTCACCCGTACTTGATCGTCCTTAAGATAGAGAGAGAGCAGCGCTGTTCTTCCACTTAGGATGAGAACTCCAACTCGCGTTAGCGTGAAGAGGTTTTGCCGGTAGACAAGCAGGTTCTGGACATAAGCAAAGCGTTCATCAGTAGGAAGCACCAGTGGATGGAATGGAGAGAGTACACAGAGGGGAAATGGTCAAAACTGCCCCCTACGCAGTAAAACGTCACCAGTGTTGAAAGATGGAAAGGATGACAGGAACAGATCATCAGGGCATACTTCTTTATTGACCATCCACTCTCCAACAACTCTGAAACACCAACATTCTAAGGTGAGCTCTCACCGGGGGAATCCAAAGGTGATGGCAGGGGAGGGGTGGACGGAATGTACCAAATGGGGAACAAGATTACAACAGACATGCACATTCCAGATTACTGAAATGAGCTATTACACATTGCCCTCACCATTCTTACATTTCCAATGCTCCTTAGATGTGGGGTTTGCTGTGTTACTACCTCTTTTGACCACACCTGCAGTCTTAACTATCTTTCTCTCTCATTGTGATGGATTCTTATGGGTTGCTAATCTCTGTTCTTCCAGTGTACAAAACATTTGGACAGGATGTATATTGGAAAAAAAAATGGGCAACCCTTGTAGAGTTTGACTGGTACCTCATTTCTTTATACTATCACCCATATTCACCCACACAACTTTCACCACTTCCTCATTGCAAATTACTGTTGCCCCTGTAGTTTGTTTGCTTCTTACTGGTAGAAGTTTTTACATCTCAAATCTTACTCCTTTTTTCTTCCATTTCGGGCCAAAAACAGAACACATAGAACATAGGAGCCGCTTAACACCATGATATCCTAGCTGCATATGAAGGCAGCCAAGACCAAATGACAACATGCATAACACAGTGATAAAATGTAGGCTATAACAGATCATCTACGGTGATTACAATAAATTACCTATTTATTAACATTGATGTTCTTAAGAACACATGTACCTCCAATATTGATACTTACTTAATTTTACCATAGCAAAACTATAGATTCAGGAACATAAACATAAATAAAGCACTTCCTGCTAACATACAATGCACTCTAAAAACATTATTTGTATTTTTTTTTCACATATAACCATACCAACAACAATTCACCACTGTGCTGCATACAATCTGAACATAGGTTACAGGAGAACAAAAGACAAGCTAAATGAGGTAACCCCCAAACTCCAAAGAGTGATATGAACAATGACATCAATCAGTGCCAACCATTAGTGCCTACCCCTTGGTCCCTGGAAATCGTCTGCCCATGATTCTGCAGAGTGTCAGGGTTATCCCATCTCGGGGAGTCTTATCTCCGACTGGATTAGTCAGTCGATCATCAGTGTCCTAATCTAGGCTACAGTGGGCCCACCAGGGCCCTTTCACCTTAAAGCATGTTTTTGGGCAACCTCTGGCTGTGCATACCACTCTTTCCGCCTCCATATAATATGTCATACCAGTGACCCATTGGCTCAGGGATGGGTTTAGGGTTGGAACGCCCCATCCCAAGCCTAGACTACAGAACAGGAGCTGTTTCCTAGGCAAGTCCACATCCCCAGGGATCCCCAACATTGCAAAGTGAAGGATGCAAGCTACCTGTACATCCAATATGGACATCAATTTCAAAGTTACCACCTTCCAATATGGTTGTATCCGGGGGCAATCCCAAAGCATGAGGAAAGATGAGCCCATATCCTCCCCACATCCTAGGCATTTGGAAGAGCTTGCTATTACCATTTTAAACAGTCAGTCTCTGTGATAATAAATTTTATGAAGGACCTTAACTTGTATAAACCTCAGGCTCGATTTTTATCGCAACCCCCCTAAGCTGCTTCAGGGCCGCCTCCCAGTCTATGTCCTCCAAGGGCCCCCATCTATCTCCCACTTCGTTGTAAGGGAATGAAGGTTGTCTGGTCTGTTATTGATCAGGGTGTGAAAGGTAAGGGAGATAGCCTTGGAGGTCAACTCCTCCAAGAGTATCATGCCCTCCAAGGGACTATTGTCCTCCAGTTCTGCCCAGGGTATATTCTCCACATGTAGAGCATGGCGGAGTCGTAGGTATTTAAAATGTTGAGTCATACAGATCATACTCCTTCTGTAATTCACTAAAAGACTTCATACCTTTCCTACCTGCTATGTCCCCCAGGGTCGAGATACCAATGAGGTCCTAGGCTGTCATCTTAGTCAGACTCCTCAGTTCACATAATCGGTCTCCCACCTACAAGGAGTCGTTCTAGGTTATTTGTTTTCCAGCCTACATAGGTTGTAGCCTTATCCCAAGCCGCCCGAGCGGTCTTCGCCTGTTCCAGTAAGGGGTGTCGCGAGGATACCCCATAAATATAATGTATATGAGATTTCTTTTCCATCAGATACCTCTCTGCCCTCATTGCCGGATCATTCCTCGGTGCATAGCCCTACTCGTTTACTGACTGTAAGTGAGCCACCAGTAGTACACACTGAGGACCGGCAGGGCAATTGTGCCCTTATACAGGGATCTAAACAGGGTACAGAGTGCTAACTGGGGGGTCCTGCCAACCCAAAGGAGGGTACGCAGGGTACCTTTAATTTTTATTAAAGAGGACACCAGCCAGGGAGGGTTTTGAAGGACATATAAGAATTTGGGTAGCGTGATAATTTTAAATAAGGTGGCTCTACCCAGAATCGACAAGAGGAGGTGATGCAATCGAGCTGCATCACTCTGGAACCGTTAATAGACCACCTCGAGGTTCTGTTCCAGGAACCTAGTCTGGCATTGAATAATTTCTATTACCAGGTATCTGAAACATTCTGTGGAAACCATAACCTCCGGAAGGAGCTCCTCTGTTGGAGGCCAATCCCCCATCTTCTACAAGACCGACTTCTTCCAGTTAATTTTGTAGCCTGCATAGCGTTCAAATGCACAAAATATCAACAGTACCCCTGGCAAGAAGGTCACGAGTTTTGTTAAATACAGTAAAATGTCGTCTGCTTAGAGTGATACCTTTTCTGGTACACCCGTTACTTCCTGGAAGCCAGACGCATCCGAGCAGAGTCTCAGACAGCACGCCAATGGCTCTAGGCACAGAGGGAACAACGAAGGTGAAACAAGGCAGCCTTGTGGTGTCCTTCGCGCAAGGAGAAACTCTCTTGCAGATATTCCATTAACCTTTACCATCCCCGATGGGTTGCTCTAGGGCAGGCGAACCCAACTGCAATATTTCAGGCCGAACCACAATCTCTCTAGGACCTCTAACAGGTACTGCCAGCATATAATGCACACTCAAGAGGGATTAACAAATTAAAATTTTACCCAGAGCACTACACAAAATATGTTGTGCAGGTACAGTGTTGTTCAGATGATGAACTTCAAATTATTACTATTCAGATCATGTTCAATTATATAAGGACTTAAATAATTGGAAAGCAATTGGCAAGTTGCATCAATCGCTCCATTTTATTTGGCCCCATAGTTGATGAGAGAGGAACTCTCCACCCTGTGTCTGGGGAAAAAGGTAGCAAGATGTCCTCAAATGATGGGGTTCAGATAGCATAGCTCCCTTTGCATCGATTCAAACCATTAGGAAGCATGGTTTATTTGGAAGACAGCTTCAGCCATGGCTATTTTTCACACAATCGTGAATAGATCATTTCAGTAGGTTGAGACCAGCTTGTTGCAAAAGGTGTGTTGCAATATAGGCAGGTGCAGAGAAGCAGGAAAAGAAATAGACAGGAAGACAGATATAAAGAAATAGAGATATAATGATAGAGAAATTGACTGATCAATTGGTTTGTAGATAAATAAACAAGTGGGAAGGATGAATGGATGGAAAGATGTGCAGGTCAGGTAGGTGAACAGATGACAATTGGAGGTACAGATGAATGGACATACCAATATTGGATTGATGCTCTGTTGACTAAGCCTCTCATCCCTCCAAGGGAGATACCAGTGTGAACTGAAATTGGGTGGTAATGGAAATCTGCTGTCATTTATATGCTGCTATATAATCCCAACAGTGTTATCAATTGTGTCCTATTGCTATTACCACATACCATAGCCCAAGCCCTAAAGCAAAGTAGCAGCTATTATATTCAAACATGTAGAACATAATTTATGCCATTTTCAGTGACACATTGATATGAAAACGTAAGGACCCCATATGAAGATTCTCCAATTTTACATATTAGTACACTTCTGACCTTCAGCTTGTCGCCACCAATTCCCAACAAGCACACAGTTTGTTGTTTAATAAATAATGACAAAGTGAAATTTGTTTGTGTCATTTGTCACATTAGGTTAGGTTCATCTACTTTTAAAGCCTGATGAGGACAAGATGAATTTCAGATATGAACTAATCTGTAAAAACAAATAAAATCTTAACATGGTTTTCTGTCTTTTTTCACATCACTTTATATGGCGTGAAAGTGGGTAGGAAGCAATGAACAGTACAGAATGATTCAACATTGTGTGCACAACGAGGATTGGAATTAGGTAGAGCAAGATTGGCTTATATGTAGTACTAAAGGATGACATATCTATATGTGCATTTACCATTACATTTTCCCTTTAATGCTTTCTAGACATAAGCCGTACATCGTCCAGAGTGGTAAGAAGAAAGTAAGCCTGGACATCATCCTCGAAAACAGAAAAGAAAATGCCTACAACACCAGCCTGAAGCTTTGGTTTACTAAAAATCTCCACTTTTCCAGCATGTCTGTCAAGGTATACAATTTATGCCTTCCCTCTTGTTCCTCATCTGTTTATGGTGTATAGTATAGGTGGTCCACGCAAGGTTGTTATTGTACATATTAAGCCACACTTCAAGAAGCTATCTACAGGTTTTTTACATTTTTATTATTTTTAACTAAAAACCACCGGCATTTTCTTCTATCAGTTCTTTCTTACACCACTGGGTCACTTTCAATTTAGTTGGATGTAGGTGCTCCCAGCTCATGTTAGGAAAGAAAAAACACTGTTTAAAAAAAATATGGAAAAATTAAATGTTGAACATGTACAGCTTGTAATCTGTGCTGCAGTGTAAACCAAAGCACTCGCAAACTTGAAAAAGCACAGGCAACAGAAGTGCATGCATCTTCCGCACCATTCAATTGTTGGTTGTCCCCAGCTAGAGTTAGCAACTAGCCAGCATTTTACTGATATGATCAGTATTTTTAAGTCAAGGCAAAAAAAAAACCTCAAATCTGAAGCTGGCATTTTGTCTTTTTGACATATGAATTTAGACATGTAAATAAAAAAATTCATCAATCACTTCAGAAGTATGTCCAAGCTATATAAACAATTCCAAAACAATTCTTATTAAAGCAAAGTTTAAAGAATACAGATGTTTTTAAACAAAGTTCTATTCAAGAACCAGATCCGCGCCCCTCCAGAATTGAATCTGAAAACATGAACTCTTAATCTATATTTTTCACAGAAACAAGGGCAACCCTTTCCTTAAAAATAATTGCATGCAAGCCTCCAAGAAGCAGCAATCCATGAGGTATACTCTGCAGTCACCACTGACATGAAAAACAGCTCAGAGGTGAAACCTCCACTATGTACTATTAAGACTGATATTCCAACCATTATTACTGTGACATTTTCTTTGTATTTTTAAAAAACTTTTTTATCTTTTGGTTTCATCTATAAATCTAATAGAAGTTCATTGCCATCCATTAGATCTTCACTCATCCACAAGTTATACCTACTTGCCAATGTCTTCTAAGTTGACAATTTGTGTTATTTCACAGGGGGATCCACAGCAAAAAGTTGAATGCACAGCCTTAACCAATATCACAAGGTCCTGCAGCATAAGTTACCCTGTCTTCAGATCTCAAGCAAAGGTGAGAGGTGACCATGTCCAACAAGAACCTTTTGTTAAACATGTTACCGCTTATAGGTCATTAAGTTGGATATAGATTTTTCTTCCAGCAATATGTTAATTCTTCACTCCATTAGTGTTCAGAATAGTCGAAATTCTTTCCCCTCTCATCAGGGTTAACGATTTTCTCACTCACTGCAGCACTTTCTAGAGCATTTTATAGTGTTAGTAACATTAAACACCTACATTAACATGCATATTTGCTTGTTGTACATAGGCATCAGTAGAAACTATAATATTACATTTTTGTCAGTGCAGGGTGCACAAAAAAACACAGCTAAATAGAGACAGAACCTTGAGTAAGTTGTCATTAGTATTTTAAGTTTCTCTAGCTTTTCAGGTATATGTTTTCATTTCCTCTTACCTTTGCTGACATCCCAAAGTAAACTGGCTTCATATTGAGACAGAACAGCGAGAAAGAGGATTTACATGGAAAATCAACAAAATTCACACATATCTTTCATTAATTACAATTCTTTTTCATTTTGTAAACTACCTTTAGAAGGGATGAATGTTTAAGCACTAGTGCCAGTATCTACAAACTGTCTTAACCCCTTTCTAGTCCCCACTACAAATGTCATTAAATATAGTTACTGAAATTTCAATACTATTCAGAAAAGCCCCATAAAATTCCCTGCATTAGGTACTCTTGTTGTCACCACCCGTATTGTTGGAATCTATCTCCAGCCAGATTTGGTTAGTCGTCGTCTAAATAATACGTGTTTGGAAAAACAGATCTTTCTACCTTTTTCATTGCTTTAGTTCAATTCAGTTTGTTGAAGTTCTATCAAACAATTATTATGTTGTTTTGAACTTGTACTAAAAAGGATCTTTACAATATGAAATCAAGTAGCAAGCAGTTTCCAAGATGTTATCTCAAGAAATCATACTTCATTGGCAATGGGTTTTAATTTTGGATCACATAAAAACTGTTACTTTCAGCACCTAGTAGTTTTTGATGTATTTATTTTTGCTGGTATTTTCTCATTTTTAAAAATAAAAGTATGAATTGCTATCTCACATTCCGGTCTGGCATACAGAAGACATAGAGAAAATCCCATCCCATTATAGTTCTTTGCACATTTAAATCCTTCATGAAATTTAGAATACGGCAGGTGTGCTTGGAAAGGCTAATTCAATAATTTGTTACTCCTCTGACAAGTAATCCCTTACCTTTGCCCTTCTTAATAATAGCTACATTTTTCCACATTCTTAGGTGACCTTTCTTCTTGATTTTGAGTTCAGCTGTTCAGCCCTCTTAAACCGCATTCAGATAAAGCTCATGGCAAACAGGTAGGACAATTTCAGGAAGGATCTTTACTATGTATGACTAATGCTTTCAATGATGGGTTTCAGGGTTTGTTTCAAGATAAAACAAGTTTATATTTTATTCCAGATTCCCAGTCTCTTTGTAAATATGAGCTTTTTGGGTCCAGCCTCTACTTTATATGCTGTCTACACTGGAAAATGTGGTTATTTGTCCACTAGCATCAGGATCTTTAAAGAGGTTTTAACGTTTAGAGCCTCCACAATGCCCCTGGAGCTATAAACCACAAGGTGGTTCAGCATACTCCTCCCAATTACTCTTTCAGGAGGAGAGGGCTCGGCTTTCTCTTAGTATGCGATGGAGCACCTAGGGCCAGTTGGAATCATGATCGCTGTCAAATTCAGCTGTATCGGAAGCTCAGCCCAAGGTCATCCTTCACAGCATAGTCTTGAGAGCTTGATTCCAGCCCTTTCTGGGATTATCTTAATTTCTTAGCTTACATTTCTATGCCTTACTATCTCCCTACATGTCCTCCTGTTCCACTCCCACCTCATTTTCTGTTTCAAATCTCTAATTTACCCATCTCTATATTTTCCCCATATCCCTCCTGCTTTCAAATTACCTTTGCTTTCGAGTTTTCATGAGTTTGTCGTGCCTTATTGTAATGCAGTTCTAAAAATGGTTGTTTTTAGCACTGAATCATTGACAAGGTGAGTGCAAACAGTTCTGTCATCAGATTCAGAGATCTAGTTTGCCACCAGAAACTTGCTGCTCATGAAATGGGATGCAAAAGAATGCAGTTGAAATAGGTTGACCATCTCACTGCATGTCATCAAGGACACTGCTGTCAGTCCTGGGCTTTCATCCCATAAATAATTGTATTCAGGTCTGTGGATCTGATTAACTCAATGGAATCAAATCAAGGCTACAACACCCAGAATGCACTAGGTTTTACTTTAAAGCTTAGCACTGAAAACACTGGCTAGGATGACATGGAGTGAGGTGGTCATCATAGATTAAAATCGTTGCAAAGTCTAATTGTAAGATCTATGCCTCAGTTTGTGCAGCAAAGTGTAAATCAGGTGAAAAATTCAGAAATAACCATGGCCAGATATTATTTACACTCTCTTTAGTGTTTTTCATCCCTTTAATTATTTCTCTTTGCTCTTTTCTATCACTTAATTGCACTGTTTACCCTGTGTTCCTCTCTCATACACCTACCTTTGTTGTATGTTAAGACTCCATAATTCTTGTTTGCAGCGACAGCACAGAACTGAATAAAACCCTTCATGACAACACAGTTCAGCTCTTGGCTTTCATCAGATATGAACCTGATCTTTTCATATCCAGGTAGGTACAAACGTTGAAGCGTAAATTCAGTCCGTCTTCTTCAATACAATTGTGTGTACATCTTGTGCTGACGGCCTACATTGCCCTGTTCTTCCAACAGCTCTGCCATTTCCTGTCCCTGTCATGGCTTGTAAGCCTCCCCCATGTGCCATTAACCCTCCACTGTAATCCAGTCCCCATAGTTCAGTATCTAGGCTAAGCTTATACATATTTTTCCTATAACATTTACTGTATACCCACCATTCTGTATAGTACTCCAATACTTTGTGTCTTTGTTAGTGGCGTGTAAGTCACACGTATACATACATATGAAGAGGTAACATTCTCTGAGGTTAAACATTGTGTGGCTAGTGTTTGTTTATTATCATGGCAAATGGTGTATCTATAGCAGAAGGTATTTATTTATTTCCATCATAATCTTACCTGTAAAGCCCATTCATCAACATTGTTAGTTCTGGCATTATCCAAGATCTTTTTATTTTACTAAAGCTATATTTATACAGTGCTTACTTATAGGAACTTTCAGCCAGCTCTCTTCGTCCATTGGTCTGTAGTTGTGTTGCTCACATTTTCCTTACTCCCACTATAGGACCCAGCATGAGGCAGTGGGTCATCCCACTTAAGCCATTGGCTAATTTCACCACACACAAAGAAGTTCCCTTCAGTGCCAGGGGTTACTATGTCAGTGTGTGCTTTTTGAGACCACAAAAAGATTTTTTTCTTTTAGGCTATGCTTTTTAATATTGACGAGGTTCCAGCAGCTCACTCAACAATAAAGTTTTACAAAAACATTGCAAACCAAAACAAGAATTTACACAGCCAAATGGCTAGTAGTCAACACCAGACCAATTGGCTTTGTCAGTTTTTGTTATCTATAGTATTACATATTATTGTAATTCCATTAGCCACAGACACCGGACAAAGTTTCACCCAAGGACCATTTTCATCTACGTCCAATGGCCATTTGCCTTTTTCCGACCCAAAAGCAGTTGGACCCCACCTTCATGATGCAAATACTACCAAATCCCTCTTCTGCCTTTATTAAAGGTCTATTGAACACAAGAAGGGGCATCTGCGTTGTAAATGTGCCATTAATAATGTAAACAATTATGCAACCTGTTGCAGAAAAAAGCATGTTCCGTTCCAAGATAAACCCACCTTCCTCTATCTATATCAGATGTTGTATAATCAAAGCAGTCTCTACCCGAGCAACCAACCTTTGTTTCTGTTGATTTGTGTCCACAGTGCATCAACACTAAACCGGTATGAGACACTCCCAACTAGGACAACTCTTGATGGAATGGGGCCAGAATTTAAAACCACTTTTAAGGTAATAGTATTGGTATGAATATCACTGTGTGTAAGTGTGCATGCCATGTTCCAGTGAAAATGTAAAAGTATATTTTAGTGTGCATTTGTGTGTGAATATAATGCTTTCTGGCATGTAATTGGTGTATGTGTGTGCACAAATAAAACACCTGGTTATTCTTGCAACAAAATTATTGCACTTGAGGCCCTGATGAATACATCAAATAACCAAGCATCCTCTTCCTTTTGAGTTGATGTTTTAGAGCACTATGCTGGTGCATCCCTGACAGACATTTCTAACATTTTTAGGTTTCGCCTGCACAGCGCTTGTGAAAACTCTTGTAATTTAAAAAAACAAAATTGTTAAAGGGGACTTAAAGCCCGCCCCTACTTAATATTTGTTGGTCTAGTTGTCACTCTGTTTTCCTATCTTGTTATTGGGTGTAGCATCTTAATTCCTGTCGGTTTCTGGTTTCTTTGGGTGCGTTTTTCTTTTCGGTGGAGCCTTGACCAAGTACTCTTTCCTTTTTAAGTTTTCATCCGCTATTTGTGGATGTACTCTTTTCTTTGTCTTGAAGCTCGTTTTTTTACTGCATGCTATTTGCACAGCTGCATTGTTTTCACTATTTAGACTCTGTTAAATATTTTATTTTGTTTCTTTTTAGCATTCAGCTTCTTTGGTGACTGCAGCTCTGCTTTTTTGGAACGCATCTTTTATTTTTTATTTCTTCTTGTGTACGGACGTCATTATTTTTTCTTGATCTCTCACAGAATTTCTTATTTGGATTAGTTAGACTACTAATCATCTTTGGTGTCTGCATGTAGAACACATTTTTATAGCATGTACTATTTACATTGCATACGGACTTCAACCTCAGTCACAGAATTGTTTATTTGGATTACTTTTAATGTTAAGTGTCTTTGGTGTCTGCATGTGGAGCACGCTTTTATAGTTACACAAGAGAACACATGTAACTGTTACATTACTAACATAATTCAGGTTTCGTTCTTAACAGTTGCTTTTTTAATTACTCCTTAATTTTGGACACTACGATTTATGAATATAAAATACATGTACTTTCGTTTCTTGATAGACAGAATATATGTATGTTTGCAAGCACATTTTCACATGCAGAAAAGCACCAGATGCAGATGTCATGCATGAATCATTTGAACAGGAAAACATTTCTCTATTTTGTATTAATGCAATTTCCGTGAGACTTCTGATGGAAAGAACCAATCTTCTCTTTCACAAATCTCATTATTTGACACAAACGCTTTCATCAGTTAGTTCAGGATTGTAATTAATTAGCAACTTCACAGTACTTGTTTCTGCTTGCACAAACTTTCAACCTAAATTCCTGAATTTACAAATAAATATTTATTTGTGCAATCTCGTACTCAATTTTGTGGCACATGTTTTAGAACATCAAATTTAGCACAGGTGACTGCAATAGGTAGATAACTTAATTATGATCTTACTTGGGTTTTACATTCTTTGCATCTTAATAAAAAATGCTTTAGTTATTTCATCTCCTGCATCATTCTCTTTTTCGTAACATTTCAATTACATTTCTTTGTGTAAAGATCATTTCATTGCTTGAATGCAGTCATGGAAATGTGTTGTGCTAAACAATTTGAAACATAAGCTGATTTATTGATCTTATACATCTACTGCGTCTCAATGCATTTGCCACAAGACTTTTAATAAAGAAAAAAGAAATGTTTTAGGCATTTAACAAATGCACTGTGTCAGTTGAAATTGTATGCCTTTATTTCTATGTAGAACTAACCTTTCTGTCTTTACACGCTTAAATATTTTGGTCTTCTCCTTTCACAAACTTTAAATGCACTCCGTGGCCACATTAGTAATTATACACAGAGCACAAATATTTCAAAGTACAAAACCCGCATTTGAGTCTCAGCATCACCATAACATATAGAGCCCTATTACAATGTTGGTCGGAGTTGCCTCCGACCGACACCGTTTTGGTTTGGGAACCGATCGACCATAGGTCGGCGGTCCTGAACACCGTATTACAATGCAACCGCACATCTTGCAGCCGCAAACTCCCATTTCTCTATGGGAGCTTGTGCGGCGGGCGGAAACCTCCTGTAGCACAAGCTCCCATAGAGAAATGGGAGTTTGTGTAAATCCCTGCACCGTGTGGCAGGCACCTCATGGTGCCTGCCACATGGTGCAGGGGTTTACAGGAGGGCACCATAGGTGCCCCCCAGGCCAACAACCATAAGTCGTGGAGGGATGGGGGCCCTGCTAGGGGCCCCCAAAGTCTCTTTCGACACTGTTTCCATGTCGGAAAGCCCGCCATGGAAAGGCTGTCTGAAACGGACATCATAATCCTGACGGCAGAAACACCATCCATAAGGGATTATGATGGGTATCCGCATTGACCGGCCGGTTTACACTCCGACCTCCAACATTGAAATTTGGCAGCTGGACTGTAAACCTACGTTGTTGGTCGGTAAGCCTCCGACGAGTGGTCGGAGGCTTAACGACCGACAACTTAATGAGGCCCATAGTGATCTTGGGCACTTCACACTGTTTATGGCTCATTCACTGTCGAGACTTCAGAAACTGTTGGCAAATGATAAGATGTCTTCACAGGAAAGAGACAATCTCAACAAACTTTTGGCATTTTCACTTTGATGTCAGTCTATGCCAAGTATGATGCAAGCATTGTTGAGAATTGTGTTAAAAGATGGATGCCTCTTTCGTGTGAAGAGATTTTCATCATTTGCGTAAAAAAATTCCGAAGTCTTGGGCCACAAACAGTGTGACCTGCTCAAAATGACCATATGTTACTGTGACGCTGTGACTGTAATGCGGGTTTTGTACTTTGAAATGTTTCAGCTCTGTGTGTAATTGCCTAATCTTTCAGAGTAATTACTAATATGGCCATGGAGTGCATTTAATGTATGTGAAAGGAGAAGACCAAAAATATTTAAACGTGTAAGGAAAGAAAGGTTAGTTCTACATAGAAATAATGGCGTACAATTTCAACTGACATAGTGCATGTGTTAAATGCCTAAAATATTTATTTTTTCTAATGCATTGAGACACCGTAGATGTATAAAATCAATAAATCAACTGGCAGTTATGTTTAAAATGGGTAAGAGAAAAAATTAATGTTTCCGTTTCAAATTGTTTGGAACACTGTTCCATGCCTGCTTTCAAGCAAAGAAGTGGGCTTCATACAAAGAAACGTAATTGAAATGTTACGAAAAAAAGAGATGAAATAACTAAAGTTCTTGTTTTTTTGTTTTTTTAGACATAAAGTACATTAAACCCAAAACTCAAGTAGGGCCATAATTAAGAGCTATCTACCTATTGCAGTAATCTGCGCTGTATTTGATGTTTTAAAATTTGCGCCACAAACCTAACTCTGAGATAGCACACAGAATTATTTGTTATTTGTAAATTCAGGAATTCAGGTTGAAATTTTGTGCAAGCAGAAACAAGTGCTGTGAACAATCCTGAACTAACTTATGAAAGCAATTCTGTCAAATAATGAGATCTGTGAAAGAAAACATTGTTTCTTTCCTACAAAAGTCTCCTGACAAAGGCGTTAATACGAAATAGAGAAATGTTTTCCTGTTCTAATGATTCGTGCATTACAGCTGCATGTGGTGCTTTTGTGCATGTGCAAACGTGCTTACAAACAAATATTTCTGTCTGCTAAGAAATGAAACAACATGTATTTTATATTCCTAAACTGTGGTGTCCAAAATTAAGGAGTAATTGAAAAAGCAACTGCTAAGAATCCGTTTCCGTTTCCATAACTTTATTCGATCTAATTTTAAAACATAGACCATCAAAGTATACATATTAAAAAGATAAGACAGTGTCATTCTTCTCCGTGCAATACAGTTCAATGCATATGTTATTAAATACTAATAATTAAAATAGCAAAAAACAATGTACAAGTGCAAACCCCAAAATAATGGGGATATAGAATTGAGCTGTGCAAAGTATGCAATTCGATGTCTATTATTTGTGCAGTGAACATAATAAAAGAGTAGATGCTGAACTGCAAAGAATCAAACCTGAATTCTGCGAGCAATGTAACAGTTTGTCTTTGTAACTATAACACGCGTTGGCAAAGCCAATAGGTTTTGCCTATGAGAAATCTATTGTCTTTGTCAATGTTTTTTAAACGTCGCACATTAGTTGAGTTGCTGTGCAACATGGCTTAAAAACTTTTTAAAAGAGCTATGATGTGGCCAGCCTTGTCCGTGCCATGGTGCTTTTTTTTTTTACTTTAAGCCATGTTGCACAGCAGTTCAACTTCTCTGCAATATGTAAAAATAATTGACAAAGCCAATAGAATTTGCATAGGCAAAACCTATTGGACATACTTCACTTGCCACCAACATACCGTAATGAGGTGCGTCCCCAGAATATTGATAGGACACAATATTGTGGACAAAATATCGAAAAAAGTATTGACAGGCAATTAGGTCTAGTTTTTCTATAGCTAAACTCACATATATGCACCTACGTGATACATATATCGTCAAGGCACATAGATGTGAAGTTAGGAATAGTAGATCTATACTCCCTATATGCACTCAACTCTTTGCTATTTTGTCCCACAATATATTTCCCCTATATATTATTTTAGCACAATATTCTGAGAGTCCTTATTCAATAATACAATCCTTTAACAATAATACTTTGGAAATCCTAAATGACATAATGATTCTGTAGAGCTATTTCCCATCTAGCCCCTCAATCTCTTTCCAAGTATTTTCTATTAGGATAGTTTTCCAACATGTTCAAGTTCCTGGAATAATGAGTTGTCATGCTTTAGTAAACCATGCACCAATTTCAATCTTGCAGACCCACTCTTCCACAGACACTCTCAGCTCACCCTGCCAGATGTATTCTTAGCATTAACTGTTATAAATCCAAGATATTCCTTAAGGCTCCAAGCAAAATTTAGGAATAAGGAAGTGTTAGACCTGTCAGCCCTAGGGTGGCCTTCCCCCCAAATTTTTGCCTTCCTCCTCCATTATTGCTGATCTTGTTTTTGCTGGCCTAGGACTCTGCACACTTTACCACTCTTTAAAACATGTTAACACTGGCTTATCCCAATTAGCATATTTAATTTACTTATAACTCCCTAGTAAAGTGGTACTACATGTGCCCAGGGCTGTAAATGAAATGCTACGAGTGGGCCTGCAGCACTTATTGTACCACCCACTTAAATAGCCATTTAAACATGTCTCAGGCCTACCATTGTAGCCTGTGTGTGAAGTATTAAACTAGCATTTTTACCTGCCAACATACACCTTAAGTCAGGCCCAACTCCAACTTTTTAATACATCTAAGTCACCCCTATGGTAGGCCCAGGACAGCACAAAGGGCTGGGTGGAGCGTATTTAAAAGGTTGGACATTTACTTTCATGCTTTACATGTCCTGGAAGTGAAACATCCTTACATTTATTTTTCAATACTGGCCTACATCTCCCATAGGATAATATTGGAGTTAACTTATTACATTTAATAAGCTGTAACTTCCAAATGGGAACAGATAACCAGTTTATGTTTGGTATCTTTGGAATTGTAAAAATCATCTCTTATGGTAAAGTCAGATTTTAAATTACAATTTTGAAAATGCCACTGGAAAGTTGTTTTTTCCTTCCTTAACCACTCAGGGTCTGTAGCCTGTCCCTGGGTCACATGACTGGGTGTAGAGCTTAGCTGTGCCTGGATGAACCATCATTGGCAGGATGGGAGGGCGTAGCTGGGCACAACCCCACTTACACTTGAGTAGGCTGTGTCCTGCCTGTACACAAAGGGCTGCATACCCCCTTCTCCCACTTCAAAGGCAGAACTGGTTATAAATATTGGACCTCATACACCAACTCTTCAATACACTTCTGGACCTGTGGATTCCCTGCCAGGAAGATGGACTGCTGTGCTGCTGAAAGGACTGCCACTCTGCTGGACCTCTGCCCTGTTGGACTGCTGCCTTACTGTGTTGACCTCCTGCCCTCTTGCATGGGTGTGCATGGGTAAGAAGGAGAGAACCTGCATCTTTTGAACCCAGGACTCTAGAGTGACTCCAAGTGCTAGTTGGCTGGCCTCCTGAATAGAGCCTCAGTGGACACAAGGCTCCAACAACCTTGAACCCAGCACCTGGACTCTGCCATCTGTGAGTCCCAGCCTGCCAAGTGGTGCCACCCAAGCCCTGGTCCCTTGGATGTGGGCTTGAAGGTGCTCTGCCTGCCCATCTGTGGACCCAGCAGAACCGACGCATCTCCCATGCTACGTTCGGTAAATTTTGCTGAAATCTTGATGCAGTGTGGTAAGCTTCACAAGAAAGCTTGTGAATCTATTAAAACATCCAGTGCTATATACAAAATAGTAACTTACCTGTAACAGCGTTCTTTCAACATTAGTATCTTGAGATTCACATGGACCCTCACTTTTCACCTGTGAATCTGGTGCCTACAAATATGCACTCCAATTCCAAACTATACAATTCTAAGATGGCTACTGTGGCAGCGCAAGAGGTTTCCAACCATTCATCGACTTTCAAAAGGCCAAATCATTCGATGAATAATAAAGTGAAATAACTATTTTAAAGTCATTGCAGATTTTCAGCCTAGTAGCACTAAATATTTGATGAAGTTTTTGAATCTAGAATATACACCAATTCTAAAGTAGTACTGTTATAGGTAAGTAATGTTTTTCTATTTTGGGGGGGGGGGGTAGTCTGTAAAATAGGCACAATGTCAATAATTGTGTAAAATCTTCAATGACACACTTCACTGAAGAATGTTGCCCTTTTTAGGATAAGGCAAAACATAATAAATAAACAACATTTGATTTGCATTACTAAAAACAATAGTAGTTGTATCTGAATGTTCAATTATTTTAAGTGTTCAAATATTTTGTTTCCTTTTTCATGAACAGATTCAATACATTGGATGCTATTCCATCAGCAACTTGACAGTGAACATCTATTTCCCTGCAATGGCCTACAGGAGCAAATATTTCTTATCAGTTACTAGAATAGTGGCAAATAATGTAAGTGTCTATTGGACCTGGAATTACAATTGGACCATAACATTAATGAAATCCTCAAAGTGCCATTCATAAGACTCCACGTAACTCAGTTTTTTATTATTTACTGCAAAATCTGAGATATAAGGTAATTAAAGATTGGAGGAGGGGAATGCCTGGATGGCATAAATGTAGCGGCATGGCATCTACATCCAAATATCTAAAAAGACTTCACTAGTTAAGTCACTGGCACAACCTTAACTCCAAGCCCTACTATTTATGAGTAAGAGAGTAACTTTGTGGTTGAGTATCTGAGTCTTAATTGAGAGATTAAGTTCAGTGAGTCAAGCATTAAGTTGGTTTATAATTTTGCAGTCTTTTCTTCATCCGTATATGAGTGTTGGTTTAACCAGTGTTAAAATGTACACGAGGAGTATGTTACTTGTTGAACACATCATTCAATGGTAACTAAGTATTATCTTTCATAAGGTTATTGCACAACACAGTATGATTATAGGTCTTGTAATGTAGGGTATTGTTCCACTTGTATTCCCTCTTAAAATGTGGTTCCATCCCATGTAACTGGGATGGAATCACATCTGGATATTCAAATAATGTAAACATGTCATAGACTTTGCAAGTTGTGTGAAAATTTGTGTTATCAGAGATATTGTAGCTGATGTCCATTTATAAACGTTGTTTGGGAAAAGGTTGAATTAAGGTTGCGTCAGCACCTTCATTGGATAATTTCCAATCTTTTTAGATTTTTTGTTCTGAATGCTATATTGCCATAAATAAATCATACAAAATCTTTCACAGTCAACCTCAGCTAAAGTTTAGCTAAGTCTTTCTTCAAAGTAAAGTAACTTCAAACTTTAAATTTAAAGTTCTGTTTAAGGTTGTGCTGATAATATTTTAAGCATTAGCAGAGTTATGTATCTCTTTAGTGCTTGTGATCATTTAAATGCCGCAGTTGTGATTTTTGTCTCATAAATGTAGTAGGCCACTCTTTGAAGATAGTGGCGATTCAGTGTTTATAGTCCCAATTTTTTGGCAGTGTACAAGATCACTGTTGCTAATTCAAAGTCGCAGCAATAAAGTGATAGAGTTGTTAGTGACTATCTCAATATCAAGTTATTTTTTATACTCCGCAGAAGTGTACTAGAACCGGCAGCACAGATTGTTGTCTGTATTAGCCATTCACAAACATTTCATGCAGATGACGAGGATTCCAATCAAATGCAAGAACTTACATAATGGCGTCTTTTGGAAAATGTTATCTCTCCATCATAGGAGGAATCTAATTTCTTTGCATCCCCCCTTCACAAACATAATAAATAATTACACAATGAGAAATTAGATTCTCAGTTTTCTAATGATTATTATAATCAAACATTTGTAGATATGTATATTAATTGATTATGGATAATCCTACCATTTTTAAAGTATCTCCTGTAAGAGCTCAACAAAAGGGCACAGTATCAGTGGAAAGCACCAAACAGAGCCAAGCAGTACACGCCTGCTAATTCTGGCACAATTTTGTTTCTGCTATTTTTCAGTTCTTCATTGAGAAATTTCCCAATGGTGGTTGCTATGCACAACAATACTTTTGACACCACCACCCCAAAGAAAATGTTGCTCCATCCCCTTGGCCATCCTATACTAATTTTGCCAAATTGAGTGTGCATACTAGATTTTATTGGGTGAAATTTAGTTCATTTTGTTCAAGGTGGTCGAAAATTGTCAGTGTTTATCCTATTAAGTGTTGTCAACTTTCTCTCTCTCTGTAATGTATTTGTTTAGTGCCACTTCGTTAGAAGTAGGTTTGCTCAGTGTGCTAGCAAAGTATCTCTAAAGAACGTGTTAATAAGACTGGGTTGATAGGATTTAGTCACAATAAAGTTCATTGTTATGATGTCTCTGATTAGCTTTGCTGTTTCAGAAGACCCTAGTCATTCTTCTCAGGCTTTTTAAGCCCCATTGTTCTCAGGGTGGTAAGTGCTGTCTGTAAGGTGCCACACTTTACTGGACACTGACAAATGCATCTCATGGACCATGAAATTAAGAAGCTATTATATTCAATATGTGACTCTTACGTATGCTAGCTTTACCACACTATGTATCGTCTACGTGACTAAAGCAGTCTGCATGGATAGATTCAATTAGTTTCTGCACTTTTGACTCTGTTTCAAAGCAAATAGTGGTAGAACCTGTGTGAATCTGAACGTTGCTGATAATAATTATTTCAAGGTCCTTGTGGCCTTCTGTCCTCCAAGCATACATAAACAGACTTAAGAATATAGAGGAGGTAGTAACAATAATTGAATGTATCTTATAAATTTACTTGCATGGAAGTATGAGTGCTCACATTGTTAACATTCTGTCTTCCAGGCCACCTGCGTCCTGTTAAACATGACCGAGGCAATGGCAAGGAACCAGTCTGGGGTGGTCCCTATTCATCCGGAGGATATGCTGCACACTGACAAGCTAGTAAGCATTTGATAGACATCAGAAGACATGGGTCAAGCATGGTTGCAACATTCCACAGCTCACATAGACATCTTGTTATGCATACCTTCTCACTCAATTATGGCACTTGCAGTGATTTCATTGCCATCGAAGACGCATTATGCAAATTAAAATGTACAAATGAAGCAAGAGTAAGCAAGATTTTTAGAGGGAGAAATAGTGGGCCGTCCGATGTGTTTTGAGGGCCTGGTCAGTATCGTTCTTAATTCTGCTGATATTCCATAGCCTGATGCAATGTAAGAAAATAACTTCCCCTCAAGTGTCAAGTAATGCGAACACCCAACAAGTAATCCAGTATTTTGAGATCATGTTGTAAGGAGTGGCTCGATTTTAGGCACGAAACCAAGTCTAATAAAGGTATGCATTCGACCCTTCTAATTAAATATTAAGGGTCCTTCTGGAATCCATATGCATTTGTGGTCTGCCTAAGTGAGTGGATTTGGAGATGCCAGGATTGTTGTTTAGGAATTGCACCTACAAGGGTCACTATCAACATGAGAAGGCTGGGGGATATGGGGGGCCAGATCAACCAGTCCTCTAACTTTTTGATTTGCAGTGAAACATTGGCTTCTCTAAGCCTCTTTGTCTGTCCTAACCGCAAGGGTTAGCTCGCATGTGGTGGTGAAGCACAATTTTATGTACTCTACAACACAGTTCTTATATTTATAATAAGGAAGTCATTGTTCAGACACCAGAGATGTGTTATACTTCAACAGTTCAATATTAACTTAACAGATATATATACAGCCTTTCTGCTGCCCCCTTATATAGCTTTTTATTTCATTTTGACAACATTTCCAATTTTTCACAGTAAACAGTAATGGCGGCCATTTCATTTTTAACTGTCCAACAGCCAGCCAGTCAGAGCAGTAGCGGTACTCGCAGGAGCCTCTCACTTACATGAAGGCTCATGGGAAAAATGGGCCTCTCGACCAATCACAGGGCTCCATTTTTGTATGCTCTCGGGGGAGGCTCACAGACTCTCGCAAGCCACACACACACAAAGAACACACTGTAGACCAAGATCTAGCATCCCGCCGGGTTTGTTGTAATTCCGTTCAGCAGTTTTTGCTGTAGACTTGTCTAAAGAAGTCTATGGAAAATGCACGGGGAGTTTACGTTTTAGGCCCCCCTTTTTTCTTGACCCCTGCTTGACGGATCACCCAGAATCTTTCCAGGAAGGAACCGAGGTGGATGAACTTTTTCTTGGGAAAGTTTTGTGAAGATTCATGAAATGGGGCCAAAGTTATTGGCAGACTAAAAAACGCTTTTCTATGGAAAAGCAGACCTAACTATACCTACCTACTGGCAACCGAGAAAGAAAGAGACAGAGAGACATTGTTTACAGTATAAAACAAGAGGTTAATTAAGTAGAACTTACATACCACACAATACACAAGACAAAATCAAAATAATGTAGTGATAAATCAATACAATGATAAACGCCAACTCCCCCGGGAATACACCGGATATAAAGTTTTAAGCCTCATGAAACTCTAACTTTCACAAATTGCAGAACAGATAAATAATACAATGCAGTGTACAAATACTAATCGGGCAATATAACACTGCAATTTTCACAACTGGCTAATGATCGTAAACAATTGCTGTGAACCCCTAGAATATTATAACAAAGTGGAGAACACAATCTTCATGCCAAAGCCACTACTTTGTAGCAAGTTAGTAATATTTAACATTTGTAAGGTTTGATCTTTCTAACACACCTGCAAATTAAAAGGACAGTGTCTGTGAGTACAAGTGTAAGTTTACTGAAACCAGGAGTTATGCTGGCCTGCTGTTCTGGAGTCTGGAAATTAGTGAGTGGAAGCCACAAGATTACAGAGATAACAATGGACCACAACAATCGCTTGTGATCTGGCTAGGTGTCTGGCTAACAAATTGTTCAACCATTGCAACCACAGAGTCAAAGCAGCTGCATTCGTCTCTAAGGAGGAGGCCGATGGGCCTCATTAGATGATCTCAAACATCTACAGTCAAGGTAATTCTTATGGCAGCCTACAGCCAGTGTTTGATGAGTAGCAAAGTAGGCTTCAATGTACTGAGACAGTGTTCCTAATCTACGTGGCTGGCTGAATCACAGCAGGACAGAAGAGATTCAGCAGAACCCTCGGGCTTAGTCCTAACTAGGAAGAAGTGAGCTGCATGCAGGTCCACATTCTAAATACCAAACACAACTAGATGATGGACAGAGTGTTGAAATGTTTCAACCACTCACCCCCTGTCACAGATCTGGGTTTAATCCATCGTTCTTTTGCTCACTATGCCACCCCAGTTTGGACCCAGCCATATGCAAATCAGTCTTGACCCTGCTCCTCATGGGAACAGTCCAGCCCGAACTGCCAGGCCAGGTCCTCCATGGACCGGAAACAAGCATTCTGGGACTGGGTTAGGGGTTTCACCCCCCATCAGCCAGGCTAGCTTGAATCCAGTGGCACAGCGAGCAAGGGACCCACGTCTGGGCATACCCTTGGCCACTTAGGGCATACATTGCAAACACAACAAGATGATGGACGGAGTGCTGAAAATTTTCAACCAGTCACCCCCAGTCGATGGATTTAGGCCCATATCTCTGTACTGGGGTGAATGTTTGACCCTGTTCAACAGTCTATCCATCAATTGTTCTTTTTGCTTTTTTCACCCCGAAGAGTGACGGGTATGCCCAGACTAGGGTCCCGTGCTCTCCATGCCATGCGAGTCAAGCTAGCCTGTCTGATGAGGAGTGAAATCCCGAAACCGGTCCTAGGATGCTTGTTTCCGGCCTAGGCAATTCAGGCTGGACTGTTCCCATGGGGAGCAGGGTCAAAAATTATTTGCATATGGCTGGGTTTAAACTGGAATGGCATGGGGAGCACACAAAAAAACGATGGATTTAGGCCCAGATCTCTGTACTGGGGTGAATGTTTGACATTGTTCAACATTCTGTTCATCAATTGTTCTTTTTCCACATCCCAAATACACCAGCATCATGGGGTCGAAGGAGTTATAAGTCCAAAAGATATTTAGAAGCTCCACAGGGGCTCCATCTTACATTTACAAATTCATTAAGATCAATTGATAGCCAAAAAATCAGACTGGCTGCAGTTTTCCTACACAGAGATCAGTATGAGAAGGACTTCTGCCCAGAATGCAAGCATAGGCCTGTATCTACATGCAGAGGCACAGGTAAATATTTTAGGAGGCCTAGTAGTTGGCAACAAAGTTGTCTTATGTGGATAGCATTCATCGTCTATCTTGAAAATGTCATTGTCACACAAACGTAAATGTTAATGATCAGCTATAGGTAACCCTAACGTGCACAGACAGTGTTTGTAAAACATTTAACACATGCATGCATTCTGATGTTTGTGAAGGTTACAGCAGTGCTGCTACATGTAATGTTTGCAAACATTAGATTCACTAAAAATAAATGAACACAAAGGGACAATCTAGTCTGCCCCAATCCTCTTGCTTATTTATATATTGTGGCCAGCAGGTAACTCCCCTGGGTGCCACCCCCTTGCGAATAACAGAGGGAGACAAATGGAGATCTCACTCTTCGATTGTCTCTCTTTCTCTCACTGTGACAGTGTGTGAGAGAGAGAAAGAGACAGAGCAAAAAAGCAAGGCCAAATGGTCAACACTACTACCACTTATGAGGAAATGTAGACCCCTATGTCCAGCAGTGGAGCGGAACCTTTAGATGGTAGATGTTTTAGGACCACAAGAACTATATGACAGCTAGGAGAGCACCACAACTTCCAGTTGGGTCTGTGATTCAGAGGTAAGAAGGAAGAACAGACCTTCCCACCTAAGCAGAAAGGCCTCCTAGCAAGAGTAGCGAACCCTGTCCATTCAAGGTGCAAACCATTCACGGTTTCTTCCTCCTGGTCAGAAAGAGGTCCACATTGGCATCCCTGCAGTGGGGAAGGAGAAGGGAGACTACAAAACTGTTGAGTTTGCACCTATGAGCAGCATAGGTCAACATGCTCAAAGAGTCTTCTTGTGGGTTGATGCAAAGTAACTGCTGACAATCTGAGGCCCTAAGCAAAGCCCAAACCCTCAGATGAATGTGTAGATCCTGGTATCTCAGATGATTTTGTGAAAATGCCACAAGCAGAAAAGGTCGTAGCTTCACAGTGCAGCAGCAGAACTACAGGTGATGCCAAATTTATCAGATACAAGGAGATGACTGTGAGAGTCTCAGTACGGGAAACCTCATATTCTGTGTGTGTCATGGTGATTGTCCATATTGTGATTGTACAAACGGAAAAAAACGAGTAATTCACAAGGGTGGACCACTTTGGTTTTTCTTCCCATACTTCCTATTTTTAAACAAACACATACCGTAATAAATGTAGTGTTGTTTGGATACCTAATGCAGACAATATATGCTTCCATGGCATGTGAAGGGACTCTTTTCGGGTGATGAGACCCACTCTGGTCCTTTGATCATTAGTCAGTTCACTCCACCTAAACAAGGTAAGGTGAGGCACTTTTTGAAACCACAGAGGAAGTGATTATATTTTGATTATGTTGGAAGATATAAGTAATTGGTGGAGTTCTGATGGTTACTTCCTCTACATGCACTTGTGGAATCAGCATGACAACCACATGGGTGGTGAAATTTTGTCCCATTGAAGGGATTTGGCTATCTCTTTATATGAAAAGCAAGTAGATCTGGACACCAGGCAGGGGTCTGTCATCTTCTTTGCTTGAAAGAACGACAAGGGATTAACCAACAAGGGCAAATGATTTGCATTTTGTCAACTGGTCATCGGCCATCTCTGTGAAAAAAAGTATTTCCCACTAGTTGGAAGCTCATGTGCCCTCCTCTGAACTTCTAGTAATGGGAGAAGCACGACTATATTTGGTGCCACCTGGAACCCGAGGACATTCCCGAGATGTGGGTCACTATTGGCGACTTTCTTTCACATGGTCTGACACTGCCCAGTGGTAATCACCTAAGGTGTCTAACCCTGAGAAGGCAGCTGGAAGTGAAACCGGATGTCTGCTTTTTGAGGGCTTTCTCCCGACCCGTACTCAAGAAGCCAACTAATAGATTGTTGGACCTTGTCCTAGCCTTGACTAGAAAATTGATAGCCAAGTCCTGGAAGGTGAAAGTTGGCCCTACAAATGGCAGGTGGATGTGGAACAGTGGGCGAGGGTGGAGGAAGAAGCACTGATGTGTGAGGAGGCTTGCAAGATATGCAGATGCCCTCTATTGCAAATGTGTGGGGAAGTGACCCAGAGCTTTGCAGGGTACCCAGATCAACCTAGGACGCGAGCTGAAGAGATGGATGAATTGCCAAGAGGGGGGAAGGTTTCCAGAGAGTGTGATCTCCTGCCCTGGAGAGATGGCTGATATATAGGATGCACCCTGGTCAATCTAATAAATGGGATGGCTTTGATTGACCCCACGGAACTGTAACCTCGTTGATGATGCTTTTGCTGTTTGACTCTGTGCTTGTTTGATATGTTACACTGTTTATTAATATACGAAGTACCTGGCTCATGTATTTACATGAAACGTCCTGACTACATGTAGAACAAGGTGATATACTGTATAGCTCCTGCGATCACGTACAATATATGATAAAACCAACAAAAAGAGATTAAAAAAAAAATAGATTTTGTGCCGTACATCAACGGTTCATCTCTTGAGCTACAATCTTCAGAAAGCCCAGACATAAATAAAGCACTCCAATGGTGGCTTCTTTGACTTTGTTTGCACTGCCTTAAGATCCTTCTATGATTTTTTCAGAGGTCACAACTACATTCAGATAGAATCCACGCTTTTCATAGTTACACGATGCCAAACTTGCATCAGCATTCACCTGGAACATTTTTGTAGATCTTCTTCTGAGTTGCAGTCACTTTAGGCCTGGACATCACTTTGAAAGGGGTATCCTGATAAACTTCGATCGATCTGGAAGGCTTTTATGAAGACCAGTGTGTTTAGGGCCCAGGACACCAAAGAGGACATATTTAGATATTTAAAAGTTGAACTTTTAGGGGCCTTCAGTGGAAAAGGAGGCAGTACATGGAGCCAGGTTTGAAATTCGCTGGCCCGGGCATTGCGGACACTGAATGAGAGTCAGCTTCAGAGAACTAGCTTTAGCACCATGCAACCAGTCTGCTTCGGTAGGAGAAAGGGCATCCTGGGTTGCTTTGCTGGCAAAGGCTCTGGAGCTGCCTGCATTGATCCACATGCTTTAAATAAACACATTTCCACCAACAAAAAGACTGAAATTTAGGAGCCAGACTGAAAATGAGTGAAGAGTGTGAGCCAACCACTCTGTATGCACCCTTGCTTCCATTGGAAAAAAGTTAACTCCACGGAATGCACATGGCAGATGGATAATTTGAATAGAATCCCCAAAACCAACTAAGGCAGACTGAACTGTTGTCTCCTAGCCATCATTCAGATGGAGCTACAGGGGTCATTCCTTTGACACCTGGGTTAATCCTGCCTCTTACTGGAATTCAGAATACCCACATAGACACCATGTCCAAGTGGTGAAACGTGAACTGCTGGATCTTATAGTTTTAATACACCATGATCCCACTAGTCTTAGAGTTACTTTCAATGAATTCACCAAGCATCACTAGTAATGGCGTCCTTTATTTCATTTAGATATTTATACAAGGACTAGAGGAGAAATATGTACATAGAATTTGAAGAATCGCAAATCCTCAATCATGTGGACAGACCCTCAGAGCTAATCATTCATGAATCAAAAATTCGAAATTTGTCATTCTCCAGTTCTAAAAAAAAGTATTAAAAATGTACCCTCCTCTGAATAGGAGGGTGGAAGGAAAAGAAATCAGAGAGAAAGGATGAAGATTCCCTTTAAGTGTCAAGAGTTAGAGTTTAGATATGCTTTATGTCTGTGTATGTATACCTCCCAAGAGTGCTCTGAAGTTCCCCCAGGCAGTGTTTCTGTATCTACAGTCCATATGACCACCTGTGACAGGGTCACAACTGCAGCAGATCACTGCGATGTAATTTCATGGTTAACTAACTCTTAAACTGTATTTCACCGTCCGAGAAACATCCAACGAGTGGGTATGTCATCGCAGATTCAGAAATGAAAATGAAATGTTGTCGTTACCCCCGATGAGTTGTTTTATGGTTACTTAAAATGCACCCACATCGGTGGTTGGGTTCAAAAACGTGCCAAACATTCGGACATAAGTTATGATTCGAATCTGACAGCTTAAGCAGGAGCAGTTGTGACTCCAACCACTGTGTTATCCACATGTGTTAAAGAGCCTGTGCCTGTTCAGTTACTCATGCCTGAAATACTTCTCATAATTTAGCTGGAAGTAACATTTCTTAAATTGTACAAAAATGAGAGGAGTCCAGGGGCAAAAAAAGGTCCAGCATACGTGCCCCCAAGAGGTTAACTGTGAAGAAAGAGGTATGCAGTTCCTATAGAGGAAAGGGGGGGGTTAGCTGGGGAAAGGGGTTCGATTCTTACCAAGTGGGCACTAGAGGGGAGTGCTTCTTATAGGAGCAAGGGCACTTACACAGAGGTGTCATGCTTCATCATCTGGCAGCTCCTTGTTTGGCCGGCGCTGCAATGCCCAACTGGCCCGGCGAGGGGGCTCTTTGCCGGAGTTCTTTTTTTTTGTTGCCGATGATGAATGTGGGGTGTGGTGAGTTTAGAAGGTATTGTTTGTTAGTCACTTACTTTACTAAGTATCTTGAGCAGGAGGAGAGAAAAATAGTTTTTTTATATAGTGCAGCAAGCAGTTATGACTGGCAGAACTAAATGCACAGGGACATGTCACACTGTAGAACAGCCATCATGACTTCACTATAACGCAGGCAGGTGTAGTATTTTAGTAGACACAAGGAGATGATGGACAGAGCGCTGAAACTTTTCAGACACTTACCCCCAATCACAGATCTGGGTTGAATCCATCGTCATTCTTTAGCTCACTTCGCCACCTCAGTTCAGACCCTGCTATATGCAAATCAGTCTTGACCCTGTGCCTCATGGGAACAGTCCAGTAGTGTGCCATTGCACTAGGATACGAATGAAATTGCTTCTCCCATGTTGTGATGTACATGGAATGTTGAGGCAGCCTCTGTTGCATATTTAAGAGTGTTCTGAAGAAGGTATCAGTGTAAGGCATGGGGGTACTACAACATCTGGACTATCTATCATCTTAGAAGCAATGTTTGTGTTCATGCCAGGCCACAGCCTGACCTAGACCAGATGTGACCATGGCTGTTCAAGCTAGTCGTTCGCAGTCTAACTGCCTGATACCGAAAAATGGCAAGCGGTTCGATTCCTCCTTCCTCTAGCTACTAAGAACACAAATATACCTTAAAAGATCACACCATACACTCTCCGCAATGAAAAATAAGATTGGACTTGTCTGTGTCGACCCGCGATCACTTCACTGTGGTGTGCTTGTAATTTCAAACACATAAGGACAGGAAAGACACATGCACTGAAAAGGAATCTACTAGCCTTTGTGAACCTTGCTCTATTGACCTCTCAGAAGAACCCTGCCTACTGTGATGAGTTCTTCCATACGATGAGCGTTCTGACCCAAAACAGAACTCATCTGTTTTCATTCTGCAAATATAGAACTGTGAGATCTGAACTGCAAGATTTGAAGAATTTCATCTCTTCAGAAAATTATACACAATCTTTTCTGTTTTAGCATTATACGACTCCAGCATTTGAAAAATATTGTCAAAGGAGGAGTTGCATGGATCAAAGATGTTCTACTATACTTCAATGACTTGTTTTGAGTTGTTCTCACCACCATCAGTCCAGGAGGATGCAACACAAATGACTTTCCAGCACCAAAATTCTATTACCAGAAGATTTACAAATTCAAAAATATGTCATTAGAACTGTTGTTCCTTATTTCCCCATTATTACAGCTGTTACTTGATGTAATTTAGACATCAAGGTGATATTAGATTGATTATTTTGAGGAATAAAAAACTAATACTGAATATTCCGTAAGATATTCTGTTTTCTTCCTGGTGAAGTCTTGGGTAATTCCAAATTTCAGAGCATCCGCCTGTATCATACACACACACCTTTTTTGTACAGGGAAAAACACATTCTTCTTTAGGCACGAACACTTGTTTTAGGGCTCACTGTAAAGATCTTCAATGAAATGGTCAATTTGGCGGGTTTGCAGATAATGATTGTGTGCAGTTATCACAACATTTTCACCAAGCTGTCTCTAACACTGACCGCGAGAAGCAATGTGTGAGCCACAGACAACCTCCATGACTGCTTTATATCTAAGAATCATCATAAGGTTTGTTAATCCTTGAAACTATGAGCTAAACTTGCATCTTTTCTTACCTGCAGAACTGCAGCAACACTTGGTGTGAGATTGTTCAGTGCCGGCTTCACAGTCTGGAGAGGAACACGGAGATCTCATTGAAAGTGCTCCGGGTAATTCACAATGACTTCTTTGCCAAGGTAATGTTGGTTGATCTTAAGATGCCTTTATAAGATCTTCCTGAAGCTCTTTGATCTGATGAAGGCTGGGCTTGAAGTGAATGCTGAATTTAGGATTGTTCATGATAAACGAGAATTCAAAAAAGAGAAGCAACATTGTGGCTAACTTGTAAATGTTGCACTGCTACATGTGCATTCTACATCTACATTAATTCTTAACTCCTAAATTGTACTCCCCACCCTTAATCTTTTTTGTTGTATGCAATATTCTCTGTGTATTTTACAGGGCTTACCTCCATGTCACGTCCTATTCTAGCCTTCTCACCACACATTCATATAATCTCTCTCCCACTTTCATTTACACAATGCATTACTCTTAACCTAGCCGACCGCCTCAACATTAACTAATTTTAATCTCATCCCTTTCTGCATCCCTAAAAACACCGTTGATCAGTCCAACGAGAGCATGATGTAATGTACTAGAAGACCGACTTCACTTCTTCCATAACTCAGTTGAAGTGATTTCTTCAGGAGAGGGCAATCATTGGAAAGGTGTTGAATCTCCATCTACTTCCTGCACCTCAAATGGGATTTCCTCTGCAGAAGGGCTAGATATTAGGTGAACTACAAGTCTGAGTTTCCCCGGAACCAAACAAACAATAATCCATATGTCAGTCTGCCCATCCATGTTTAGTCATTTCTCTCTGCTTGTCCTTTACACCTCGCTGTATACCTTTTTGTGATTGTATGTGCACATATGTTGTGTGTGCATGTGTGCCTGTCTCTGCAGTCTGTATATATGGAAATGTGTTTCTGTGCATAGTGGCGCCTGTACATGTATCCTTTTTCTTGTGTGCATGAATGTCTCAAGGGAGCAATAAATAAGGAATAACAGAAAAAGGGTGGGCGAGGCATACCGCTCTGCCCAATCAACAGTGTCCGCTGTTCCAGCACCTTAGATTACTGGGTATGGACCACTGGTCTTTTGTCCTATGTTGATGAGTACCTATGTCTACTAATTTATGTACAGACTCATCTGTATGCAAGGGTGCTTGCATACTTATATGCTTTTTGGTGTGGGTGTCTGGGTGCCATTATGACTGTTAATCTCTGTTCATGAATATGTCTGTTGGTCAGTGTGAGCAGCGATGCCTGTTGGTGTGTTTTCTGCCTGGCCATCAATATCTCTGATTATTTGTTCTTCTACCAATTTTCGAGTGCCTGATAGCATGTGGTTAGAATTTATGTGTGTTGTGTCAGATTGTAGATTTTTAGGTCGAGTCTACCAGACAGCCCAAGCTGTCTGTTTACGAAATACCTATTATTTACCATTGATTGGCTTTATTGTCAATCTCATTGACTTGCTTTTTATACGTTGCATTATGTGGTCTATATTGTGTTGTCCCTCCCCTGGAGCATATCCGCTTTACTTTGTCCTTGCACTGCTCACTTTCAGGGAACTACTTTTATATTTTTTGCTTAAGCACTCCACAAGAGTGCATGTGTTAAACAGCCTGGCTCTGTTCTGCTCTCTCATCTGCATGATGTTCTCCACCGTCTGCTCTAGCTCCTTTTGCTTAAGCACTCCACACATGCATGCAGTTTCCAGCTGCCTCCCTTGCGTGCTTCTCTCCCGCTCCCATTCAGTGTTGCTTTTATCCTTGTGCTTTGTCCCCCCCTACCCATGCTGCTCTCTCTGGTCCATCTGCTTCTCTTCTCTCATCCTGCGAGACCTTTTGGCTTTGACAATGTTTTTGGTTGACCGGAAGGGAGAAATGTCCTCCGCTTGAGAGAGATCAGCTGAAAATGATTGACTCTATATTAAGGCAGGATGCAAATGCCTCTTCCCTTCAACCATTTTAACAGCAGGTCAGGATCAGGAGTGTAAATAGCTAACCAGTAATTTCCACAAGATGAAGCCTTAGAAATCTTGGATAACCAGGAACCATTGACTCCGTGGGGGGGGAAAACCATATTAAATATAACCAAGTGTACAACCTAGTTAAATAAAGCAATTAAAACTATGAAACAGGAACAGATGAAGCAACTATAATCAGCGAAAGAATAGGTTTGTACTATCTCATTTTAGTCATCAGCCGGTTTTCTACATAACACTGACACAGGTAATCTATTTCATTTTCTCATATTAGAGGAGAAAAGTGGTATGATATTGAGCAAAGTAAACACTCCGCCGTAGTGTCTCAACAAATGCTTCTTTCCAATTTGTATTAGTTATACAGTGGCTGAGTCTTGAACTGATTGTTATGTTTGTTAGGGACAAAATGATATTTTCAATACACTGATGCTTTTTAACCTCTCTCCTTTCTCAACCATCAGGCAAAATTCAAGTCGGTCCTAATCGTTAGCACGTTCATGTTGGATGCAAACGAGAACAGCATGCTGTTTCTGGAAGAGTCAACACATCGGAGAGAGGTTAGGATGGACAGGGAGAAACATTTCCCCTCCTGAATATTACAGATCTTGATAGTGTTTCTAGAAGAAGTGAACACAGAGAAGCAAAGACTTGCCTTCTGACTCTTTGTAATGGAAGTTAGCCGTCTGAATATTATTTTTCATGCTCGTGACCTGACAAATCTTTTTTGATGGTCAGGTCATCTTTGCGAGGTCTTTCCAGTATTATATATTTACACAAAAAAATACCCTACAAGTCTCTGGTGTTTAAACTCATGTCCTTCTCTCCTCCCTGTGACATCCTACCTTGCCTTTAGTATCTCCTCCCTTATCACCTACCTCATCATGCTCTACTTCTTCCAGATTCCCATCGTTTCTTGATTGCCTCCCTTCCATCTTCCCTTTCCAGATTCAAGTGACTGCTTATTTTTTCACATTTTTCTTTCTGTTCTCCTTTTTACTGTACCATCTTTTGCCTCCTGTCTTACCTCTTAATTGTTTGTGCTGTAGTCATTCTTTGTCACCCTTTCTTCCTCATTCCTGAATGGATTACAATACACAAACTGCTGACCATCAAACCAGTATTTTTAATTTTTTTAAAAACCTCTTCCCTGCTTTTGGAAATTAAGTACAAATGTCTTACTTTTCGTAATCATTTCTGAACATTAAGAATGTTATATTTGTTTAACCGAGGACCATAGAAGCAAAACTGTTTTCATGCAAAAATTATTAATCAATTTGTTTTTCAGTTTAGATTGATGTAGGGACCCACTGAGCGGGGTATCATGAATACTACATTTGTATTTCCGCTTCTTAAATGACCAATTTTGCAGGTACAAGTAACTCTGGGAGTCTGGCTTACCATGGTATTCAAATTTTGCCTCCACATATCCCCAAGAAATGGAGTATTACCTTCACAATTATGCACTAGATTTTGCAAGTAATGCTCTAGTGGAGTCATTCGACCAAATTCAGGAAGAACGATTTGATCAACTGCAGGGAATATCCTGAATTGCCCGATCACTCGTTCTGCCTTCTGTTCAGAATTTTTATGGTCATCCATGACATAGGCTGTCGAGAGTACCAGAAGAATCAAGCGGTGCAACGTTGTCTTTTTCTAGAGAGATATGGTCCTGTTGTATGCTTGCTAACCTTTTTTCTGCTTGACTCTCCAGCTGAAAACCTGACAACTATGTAGCGGTTGTTTGGTTTCACAAAACACTATAACTGCCAAAATATTTCACTTTTGAGGATTTTGCTAGACACAGAGCTGCAGAAGCGTTGTTTGTAGGCTTGTATTATTACAGAAAAATCAATCATAAAAATACGATTTTCACTCAACATTAAAATTTTATAAGACATAACACATCATATGATTACAGTAAAATGCCCAATGAGATATAATTTCCTTATACTAAATCAAGCCTCCTATAAACAAGATTGGCTATTCTTTTCTTGAAATTTCATCTTTGTATCCTTTAAGACCTAGCGATCAGATAGTTGCAACGTGGAGATGATTTTAGACCGAGCAGACCAAATACATTTTAGGTATTTTGCAACAGAAAAAACAATGATCGATTCAGTATCGGACCTGCATATTCTAAGTAGTGTTGGTCAGTGTTGGCTAAAGTGGGGGTTAAGATATTTTGGGTTATCAGGTTGTTTCAGAAATGTGTGGTATGTCTTCTTATTTGTATCCTATTTTAGAATTAAACAGCTTGTGCAAGTCCTTGAAGTGCTGATTCACTGTACACAGAACCTTTTTGATAGTCTCTTGGGTAGTCAGTACAGAGAAGATTTTGATGATTTCTCATTCATGGTTTCTTTCCATGTTGATGACATTCAAGTAGTACTATCTTGGTGCTCTTAACATACATTTAGTACACTCTTCTGTATTTCTTTGCACAGTGCTTTGTGATCCCCAATGTTTGATCAAATCCATTGATCTTGTTGTTAGTTTTTATCTTCATTGTGGTTGACTCAGCATCTGGCCTTTGTTACATGGTTTAACGTCTGATTTTAATTTGTCCCTTTTTAGTGTAGCAATTGTGTCAACTGTGGGAGTAAACATATGGTCAAGTGTATCTAAGATAACTTCTAGGTTTGCCTCATTTTGTTGCTTTTTCTGGATAATGGAGTGAACCTCTTGGAACTCTTTTTAGTTCACTCTCTTGAAAAGTCCAATGCTCCTCAACTCTGTGGAGATTCGTACTGTCAAATGTTTTGCATGTTAATAAAGGAGTCCAGATAATGGGTCACCTATGGGAATTTTATCAATGCGGTGTGTAAACAACAGGTTTAGTGAGTGGCCAGATGTGTGCAGGGAAACACTGACTGGAGGATGAAGCCCAAAATGTTATCGATCTCCCTGGGTTTGATACTGTTTTTTTGTTTGTTTTTTTAAAGTTTAGCTTCCTAAATATAAAACCTCTCATTATACATAGTCTCAGGAAACTTGTCTTATCAGGGTGAAAGGTAGATCACTGATAAGACAAAGGAAGAGTCGGAATCATATACGCTTTGACAAATGAATTACATGCATTGTCCTCTAGCACTTTGAATGTTGGCTTACAGAACCCTGTTAACACTCCTACATCTCCTCATGTCTACTTTTAAAAACCCTCTTAACACGGAAAGTCACTGCTGCTCTGTCTCGCTGAACTGAACACGGTGCTCATAGAATAACATTCTAGTAAGTTAGGTGTCAGACTTCACCTCAAACACGCAGTCCACATCACGTGCCCTGTACCTCAGATAAATGTTGTGTAAGGGAAATAACATAACCTTGTCTGAGCATCCTGTTTCTTTTTCAGATGATTTTAGAGGTCATCCTCCCCAAGCGCATACCTCTGTCCTTGTGGATTCTTATTGGCAGCATTATTGGAGGCCTCTTGCTACTGGCATTGATCATATTTATTCTGTGGAAGGTAAGTGGTCGATTTTTGTCTTAAATGCAAGAGCTAGCAGTTTTAAATAGTAACTTTATGTCCAAGTTGCCCTCAATTAAAAGGAACACATTTATTGCACATTCTCATTGCTTACCATCACCAGAGTGCCCAAAGTTTCATTTTTGGGCATGAAATTTGTATTAATATGATTCAACCCTCTGCAGCCTACATAGAGTGGACCATGGAATACCCCTGGAAAGGCTGAAGAAACTCAGAAGACATTTCTGGAACTGCTTTGGCCTAAATCCGATCCTTTCTTTACAATTGTGCTGAAAAAATATGATTTGGGTCAGTAGAATCATCCTCATGATTGGTGCTGTGAGGGGAACCACAGGCATCACCTGAGATCAGATCTATGTACCCTGTCCAGCACAGCTTCTTGAGCAATACCAGGAGAACGTCCAAATGTAAACCAATGATACCAAAATCTACTTTTCATCTGGAAAACAACCCAGTGAACAAAAGTAACCACTGATTAGTTGCCGCACATCTACGATTGAATTGAGAGTTACTTCGGCATGAAATAAGCTACGCCAAAATCCTAGTGATAGCTGGATTATTAGGCTGATTTTGAGATGCATTATTGGTCCTTGGCTTTGCGCCCTGGAATACACTTAGAGATAAAGAACCTTGGAATTATTTTCGACACTGAGCTCTTTCATGCCTCAAGATAGGTCATCAGAGGGGTTTATGAGCAGCTCCCCTGCCTGATTAAAATTGTTACTCCTCTTCAAGTGACCTCCAGGTGGAACCCACAACAGCAGTGGGCATGGGATGCCTTTACTACTGAAATGTTAATCCACTCAGCTCTCTCAAATATAAACACTGACCGGCTACAAAGAATGCCTCCAGTTGTGCTTCAGTGTTCACAGATATGACCATATCAAACTACCAATGAAAACCCTTCAGTGGCATCTAGCAGGAAGACCAAAAATATTTACATTCTTTACCCCCAACTATTTATTAAGTTGAAACCTTTGTTCTAAGTTGAACTCAGCGAATGATCAATTGGTGTAAACATGGTGCAGATCCTTTGGAGTCAGAGTACCTAGACCATTACGAGCTCCGAACTCAAACCTGAGAGGCAAAGCAACTACATGCAGTGCAGGAAATTGCTGAAGACCAAACCTTTCAAATTCACCTATTATTCTGTTGTCTATACGGCAAAGAGGTCACTACCAAGTAACATAAGGCAAAGGTCTACCTCAGCAATCAGAATCTAAAAACCAGTAAGGATATCCAAAGCGGACTCTTTTTTCTGATAGTTTCGGCACACTGAAGTAACGAAAAGGCAACATCCTGTGTTCACTAATCCTCTAAAAATGCATCATTTGTGACATGTGTTAAAACAATATAACATTAAAACACAAAATAATATTAAATGATGCAATAAGGTTATCATTCTTTACTATAACTTTGAAACCTGCCAAAAAGCGAAAGCTGACTCTTAAAAAGGAAATTATAACACTGTACACCAAAAATTGAAAAAGATCCAAATATAAGATAAAATAATGTACCCAAAGAAATCCATCTGTGAAGCAGGAAATCTTGTGATCTCTGGACTTATTGGCAGCAAGCATCAGAAATAGCACAAAAACCAAACACGAGTACCAAATATAAATACATTTTACAAACCCCTTAACTAAAAAACTGTCACTTGTTAAAACAATATTACATGATAAAATGGCCCCTTCTTCATCTCTTTGCATGAAGAGTGTGCTTGAGCCACCCTTACCGGTGCCACAATTAGTGTACATTTTCACAGTTCTATTATACAGTTTTAATATGCTGATTACCTACCATGTCTATTTTTAAATGTATTTCACATGTATTTTTGTACACATGAAAACAGTTATTTAAAGATATATATATATCTGTTTTAATGGTCAAAGGAGTTTTTCTCTTTATTTTCTAAATTCAGTAATACTAGGTTTTAATTTGATGTTTTTTGGTCCAGGTTTTTACTGAATCCCAAGACTACTTAGTTCAAAGAGTGAGTGCTACAAGTGAACAACAGGGCAGAACACTACGCTGTAGCTTAATCTAATAACTTTTTATATTGTATTACATAACATTACCAGAGGTCTGTGGCCTCTGATATAAGACGACTGGGTATTTTTTGTGACATGATTTAGGCTACTTTGCCCCTCTTCCTCAATGCTGGATGTATTTGTCACTACTCAAGAAGCACTACACTTCTACCCTTTTCTAAGTTTTCATCTACCTTAAATTACTGACACGTGCTCTTATTCTTTCTCAGCTTGGCTTCTTTGCCCACAAAGTCCAAGAAGAGGAAACACAAGAACCAAGGAAAGACGATCAGTGATCTTAGGGATGTGCTGCCAATATCTGCTCCTGAAACACAGCTCTCGGAGAAGTGATGGAAGAATGGAGGCTCAGCAGGGAAGAGCAGCATAAACAGAAGAGAGATATTTGGTTTTCTGTCTTACAGGACAAAGTTAAGGGAACTTAAAATAACATGCCTTCTGGGGGACATCAATGGATCCATAAGGCACTTTCTGTTTACAAATACTATCCCATTAGGTTGACGAAAACTGGAAAGGTGGGGGAGAGTGTAATTTATGATCTCTCACAAACCAGTGGGCAGTGAACAAATCTCCAGAAGAATTTCAACTCTGGATTTTTATGTGGGATCAGACCATCCATATAAGACCTCGCCCCAGATATTGGGGGTAAAAAGGCATCTGGTACCAAAACAGATCCTGTTCTTCATTTGCGGAACATAGAAGAGCTCTGTGTATTAAAGAACTCTTCAGAACCATTGCATTGGTCCCACTGTCTGGTGGAGAATTACTTGAAATTGAATGTGCTGATGGTACGACTCAACATGACTTACACACTATTTAAAAGGATTGGATGCAGTCAGAGACAGCGGTTGAAGCACAGTATCTCACCGAAGAGACTCCCAAGAGAATGACTGTTATATCAAGAGCAGACAATTCCTTGTAAGACAACATTGTTTGAAATGGTCAAGCGGACCAACCTTGGTAGTAAATATTTTTACGACAATTCAATGCAAATAGTGTTTTTGAGCCTTGAAACGAAATACCATATAGGAGCCAAACAAATGTTCTCCATCATCGTTTAAATCATGATAACATGTGAATGGTACAAAATATTAAATGATTCTGACTCCTGTTTCTTGTCCTGGAATCCTGCTATGTGCCACAAAACAATGTTATTGTAATACGATATAAGACTTGTGCACAGCCAGGTATGCCAAATGTTAAGGAATATTTAAAGTACAAGGTCCGACCCACTCATGATCAAACAGAATGTAATGTTTGACTGCCATGTTGGCATGTAAACAAAATATACATCAGTGCCCAAATACATGTATCAGCACTGTGGAGAGGTGCTTCATTATCCTTCAATTGACAAAATTATTAGTTTTAACACCCAGAGGGAAGGAGGGTGCTGGAGAATTTGGAAGAGTTAATGTGTGCTATCTCTTGGCTAGTTTAGCATCATCTGAGGAACTCAAAAGTGTTTCGAGTGCAAACACAGATCTTGAGAGAGATATATATATATATATATATATATATATACACACACACACACACACACACGAGTTAAAATCTAGCTGGGAGTAATGGAGTGCACTACAACGGAGGAGTTCAGGAGTGGATTTGAGATTGTGTATTACAAGCAGGTGCAGAAAAATGGGGTCTCTTTTGTTGGGCTCAGAAGGCCAGTGGATGCTAGAAGGCTCATTTAAAACAGCAGTCGTATTCTTTGAAGAGATGTGCCTTCAGCTCCCTTATGCACTGCAGGAGGATTTGAAAAGGTTTATGTGCAGAGAGGTGTTATACACAACTCGCTGTTCATAGCTGAAGAAGACATTGTAGCACTTTTCATCACTGCTTTATAGCTGATGCAGTGGGTCTTAAAACAGAATGCTGATCTTCACTACCAAGTAAATAGAATAATGGGTCTATGAAATCGGCATCTAAAGTTGGTTTGTGGATGTCAAAGATTTTTGAGGGCCAGTATTTTGTTGCTGTTTGAGCATAAAACTGGTGAAAAAATAGAGTTTTTGCTATGTAGGCTTAAGGGAACAATATTTGAGTGAAATTTATATTAATTGAGACTGTTATCTTGATCACTGCAGTGAATCCGCTTTTAATTTTTGTAAATGAGAAACAGAAAAAAAGACTTGCATAGCCTGGCACCACACTGTAATGGTGACGAGAGGTGAAGAGAATTGATTATGGGAAGCAAGGCTGCTCTGCGGTAAGGAGCAGAGAAAAATTTATGAACTAAGGGCCTACCATTAGTAATCAAGGGCAAGTAGGCAAAGCCAGTAGCATGATACCTCCCACCACTGGTTAAAACAAATTTTTATTTGCCATTTCGTGTCCTTGACAGATGTCCTCAGAAGGGATTTTTTTATTGACAAATTCGTCAATGGTGATGTATCGACGAACAAGTTACTTACCTTCGGTAACGATATATCTGTAAGAAACATAGGTTAGTTATAGATTCCTTACCTTAGAATTACCCCCCAGGGGTCAGACTGGATCCAGAAAGTTTTTAGTCAGCAGTACCCCTGCGCGTCGGTAGGTGGCGTCGGTCGACTCCTCGTCCATCGTCGTGGTCGCCGTGATGACGTTGCGGAAGTTACTTAGACGCCACCCTCGCACACTGACGTCAGTTCTGTACACGACTTTCCGCACCAGGAACGCAGAGCCATGCAAAGCACTGACCACTGGTGCACAAAACTAGGGCCCTGAAAGGATGTCCTTAACCCTAGAAGTCAGTTTGCAGAACGGGGAGGATGGGTGGGGCGGTATGGAATCTATAACTAACCTATGTTTCTTACAGATATATCGATACCAAAGGTAAGTAACTTGTTCATCTGAAAGAAACAGTTAGTTATAGATTCCTTACCTTAGAATAGCTACCCCAGCAATACCAACCCCGGAGTTGGGTCTGCGAACTAAGTTCACACCAGAAAGTCATGGAGAACAGAACGGCCAAAGAAGCCATCTCTCCGGACTTGGCTGTCCAGGCAGTAGTGCTTGGTGAACGTGTGCAGCGATGCCCACGTAGCTGCCTGACAGATGTCACTTAGGGGGACTCCTCATCCCAAAGCAGTAATAGCTGCCGTCGCCCTGGTGGAAGGGGCGCGCAACCCACTGGAGGCTCCTTCTTTGCTAAAGAATAGCAGGTCTTAATACAGAGAACGACCCACCTGGAGATGGTTCGTTTGTGCACAGCCTGACCTTTTTTGGCGCCCACGTAGCCAACAATGAGCTGGTCATCCACACGGAATTGCTTTGTGCGATCCAAATAAAATGAAAGCGCACGTTTTGGGTCCAGACGGTGGAGCCTCTCTTCCTCTTTGGAAGGAGGCGGAGAGAAGGTGGGTAAAGTGATGGTTTGGCCAATATGAAAAGAAGTGACCACCTTTGGAAGAAAGGAAGGTTGAGTTCTGAGGACGACCTTGTCCGGATGAACAGCCAGAAAGGGAGGCTTGGAAGAAAGTGCTTGGAGCTCACTCACCCTGCGAGCAGAGGTGATGGCGACCAGGAAGGCAGTTTTCAAAGTTAGAAGCCTGAGAGGACAGTAATGTAGTGGCTCAAAGGGAGCGCACATAAGGTAGGTAAGAACCAAGTTCAGGTCCCACTGGGGCATTACGAAGGGAACAGGAGGAAACAGATGAGTAATGCCCTTAAGGAATCTATTTACAACCGGGGACTTGAAAAGAGAAGGCTGATCAGGAAGCCTAAGAAAGGCTGAAATGGCCGAGAGGTAGCCCTTGATAGTGCCCAGAGCAGAGCCCTGCTGGGCCAAAGAAAGGAGGAACAAGAGAACCTCAGAAAGAGGGGCAGGAAGGGAATCCACAGCCTTTGCTGTGCACCATGCCATAAATTTGTTCCATTGGCAGGCGTATACCGTCTTAGTGGAGGGACGCCTGGCAGCCAAGATAACATCACAGACTTCGGGAGGCAGGTCAAACGACGTCAACTGCCGCCGCTCAATCTCCACGCAAGGAGGTGGAGGCTGGACAGGTTCGGGTGGAGGACCGTCCCCTGCTGCTGCTGCGACAGAAGATCCTCCCGAAGAGGCAGTCGGATCGGAGGATCGATGGCCATGAATGAGCAGCTCGGGATACCAGACTCTTCGTGCGCAATCCGGAGCCACAAGATTGACTTGGGCCCGGTCGCGCTTGATCTTCTTCAGCACTCTGGGCAGAAGTGGTATAGGCGGAAAGGCGTAGAGAAGACCGCAACTCCACTCGCGACGAAAAGCGTTGCCTAGCGAGTGCCGCCTTGGAAATTCCAACGTGCAGAATTGCTGACATTACGCGTTCTCTTTGGTGGCGAATAGATCTAACCAAGGCTCTCCCCACTGTTGAAAGAGACCTTGCACCACCTCCGAGTGAAGATGCCATTTGTGATCCATCATGCACCTGCGGCTGAGTTCGTCCGCCCTGGCGTTCAGTGAACCTGCCAGGTGTTGAACCACCAGGGATATGCCCTGATGTTCCAGCCAGAGACGGAGAGCCTCTTGACATAGGGTCCCCGACCCGACCCGACCCCACCCCACCCCGCCTTGTTTGTTGCAGTACCACATGGCGGTGGTGTTGTCCGTGAACACCTGCACTACTCTTCCCCGGACAGAGGGAAGGAATGCTTTTAATGCAAGACGGATCGCCCGAAGCTCCAGAAGGTTGATGTGGAGCTCGGACTCCGCCGGAGACCAGAGGCCTCTGATCTCCGCCTCTCCCATGAGGCCGACCCATCCCAGAAGGGATGCGTCTGTCACCACTGTGTTCTGGTTGGGGAAAGGAGAGGGATCTGCAGTTGATCCAATCCTGGTTCGTGAGCCACCACTGCAATTGTCGTGCAGTGCCCTCCGAGATCTGGACGCAATCGGACAGATTCCCCTGATGCTGCGCCCACTGGAACTTGAGGTCCCACTGCAGAGCCCGCATATGCCACCTGGCATGATCGACCAGCAGGATGCCATGAGGTCCAGCAGCCAGAGGGTCATCCTGACCAAAACCCGGGATAGAGGCTGAAAGATCGGAATCATAGCCTGAATATCCTAGACTCGCTGTTTGGGAGGAAAAAAACGAAACTGCAACGTGTCCAGAACCGCTCCGATGAAGAGGAGCTTCTGAGAGGGGGTCAGGTGTGACTTCGGCACATTGATGGAGAACCCCAGCGAATGCAGGAGGTCGGCCGTAGTCTGGAGGTGGGAGACGACTGCCTGGGGTGAGCCCGCCTTCAACAACCAGTCGTCGAGATAGGGGGAAGACTGGAACCCCTGATCTGCGCAGATGAGCTGCGACCACCGCCATCACTTTCATGAACACCAGAGGGGCGCTGGTAAGGCCAAAGGGAAGCACAGTAAACTGAAAGTGCTCGTGGCCTACCGTGAACCGCAGGTAACGCCGGCAGGATGTGGAAATAAGTGTCCTGCAAGTCCAACGCTACCAACCAGTCTCCAGGGTCGAGGGCAGATAAGACCTGAGCCAGGGTCAACATTTTGAACTTCTTCTTCCGGAGGAAGCGGTTGACGTCCCTGAGATCCAAGATAGGACACAGGCCCTTGTCCTTCTTGGGCACCAGAAAGTAGTGGGAATAACAACCACGACCTACTTCTGGGGCAGGAACGCACTTGATGGCTCCCTTGGCCAAGAGAGCCGTAACTTGCTGTTGGAGAAGGGTCAGATGATCCTCCGACATGCGATGGTACTGAGGTGGCATAGATGGAGGGATAGTCTCGAAGGAGAGGGAGTAGCCCCTTCGGACTATTTGCAAAACCCACCTGTCCAACGTGATGGTGCGCCAGTGGGGGAGGTGATGGGGAATCCTGCCGCCCACTGGCGTTTGATGGGCCTGAAAGGTCGGACTAGGAGGGTTTGGAGGCTGCTGCAGAGGGGGCTGTGGTGGACTGGCCCGCCCTCTGGCCCCCAGAACCACGTCGGTGGTTCCCACGTCCCCAGCTGCGCTGAGGTGGAACAGCTTACGCTGGCCTGTGGCTCTGAAAGGAACATGTTGGGGCACCCCTTCCGTGGCCACGAAAGGGGCGAAAGGCAGACCGTGCAGGGATGGTGGAGAGGCCCAAGGACTTTGCCGTAGCCCGAGAGTCCTTGAAGCGCTCTAGCGCACTGTCTGCCTTGTCGCCGAACAGGCGACGGCCATCAAAAGGCATGTCCATCAAGGTATTCTGGACATCCCCAGAAAAGCCAGTCGTCCTCAACCAGGCGTGACGACTAAGCGCCACTGACGTTGAAACGGTCCTACCCAGTGAGTCGGCAGTGTCCAGTCCACAACGGATGGCGAACTTTGCTGCGTCTCTCCCCTCGGCAACAGCATGGGAGAGCACGGCCCAGGCCTCCTCCGGACACTGAGGCAGCACTTGCGCCACCGTATCCCACACAGAGTGGGAATAATGGCCCAAGAGGCATGCAGTGTTCACCGACCGCAGCCCTAAGCTGGAGGAAGAAAACAACTTCTTCCCAAGCTGATCCAGCTTCTTGGATTCCCTGTCCGGTGGTGCGGTAGGGAATGCGCTTTGGGACGCTGAGGCTTGGACTACCAAGAGAGGAAAGTGGGGTCGCCCGGAGCCAGGCAGTGGCGTCGGGCAACCATCCTATCCACAGGAGCCCCTGTGGTGGGCCTGGACCAGGTGCCCAAAAGGATGTCCGTAAGGGCCTCATTAAACGGCAGCAGGGCTCCGAAGAGCTCGCTGCCGGTTGAAGCACCTCTGTCAGGAGGTTAGTCCTGACTGCCACAGTAGGTAGCTCGAGGTTGAGGGCCTCGGCCGCCCTACGCAACACCGCTGCGCAATACGCTCCCTCCTCCGTAGCCACATTAGGAGGAGACAACATGCCAAGGTCTGGTGAGGTGTCTAGACCACTGGCATCCCCCAGGTCCTCTCTCCAGTCCTGGTCGTACTCCAATTGAGCAGTGAGAGGGTCCTCAGACCCCTCCCAGTCTTCCTCACCCTCCTCTGGTTGCCAAACTGGCTGAAAATGGCCAGGGTGGAATGCAGGCACAAAAGTACCCATCGGCGTCGGCCGACGCCTGTCCGACTCCGTATCCACGTGGAGGTGGGAGCCGGGCTCGACGCCGGCAGGGGGGCCAGCCGTCGTCGTCTGCGGACGTGGTGCCGGAGGAGTCGGCGCCGGTGGAGGTGTAACGAGGTCGACCGGCGCCGATCCGGATCCAGGCCTGGATCCAAGGGGGCCCTGTGGTGCCGAAGTTGAAGCCGCCGGCGTCGAAGACCTAGGGCCCCAAGCCGAGTCCGCGGGGCCCGAATGCGCGCCGGTGGAGTCGGACTGCCCAAAGATGGCGTGCATCGCTTCGTAAAATTGACGAAGCTGGGCAGGGGTCGCTCCCGGTCAGAGAGGGAAGGCCGGAGTCGACCCTAAAGGCTCCGCACACGGAGCCGCGGGAGTGGCACCACCCGCACCCTGCGTTGGGTCGGCCGACGGACGAGGGGGAAGTCGAAGAGCGACGACGCTTCTTCGACTTCTTCTTATGCTTCAACTTACCTAACCCCGAGTGCGAAGACTTAGAAGAGGAGGGATGATGACTCCGCGATCGGTCCCTCGACCTCCCACGCGACCGGGACCTTGCGCGACGCGGAGCCGACTGCCAGGCCTTGTGGAGCTTTCGGGACCGCTCCCGCAAAGACTTCGGGGCCATGCTTCGACAGTCGGAGCACGACTTGGGGTCATGGTCGCGCTCCAGGCAGAAGAGGCACACGCGGTGCGGATCTGTCACCGACATCATTCGGGAACAGGAGCCGCAGGCCTTGAAACCGGGCATCCCTCGCGCACCAGGAGTCGTAAGACTCGAAAACAAAGTCAACAAAAGTCGCAAAACCACAACTCAGTCAAAAAGTGACTGGGGGTACCGCTCTTCCCGGATCTGCGCTTGCTGGCGCGGAAAAAGAAAGAACTGACATCAGTGCGCGAGGGCGGCATCTAAGTAACTTCCGCGACGTCATCACGGCGACCACGACGGACGCGGAGTCGACCGACGCCACCTACCGACGCGCAGGAGTACTGCTGACGAAAAACTTTCCGGATCCAGTCTGACGCCTGGGGGGTAATTCTAAGGTAAGGAATCTATAACTAACTGTTTCTTTCAGATAAAGTCGTTATTTCCACATGGATACAACCTCCTATGTCTGCATGATGTGTCAAACTAATAATCACATTTAAAACTAGTAATTTTTCCATTTAGAAGTGTCAATTATCCAATGCCAATGGTGTACAATTACAGTGTGCTCCTTAAACGATAATGTGGGTCAAAACTAGTAAATCCAATAACAATATAGTTTCTAATCTAACTTGTTCTGTCGAGCCTTCAGTAGTTTGAAATGGTAACAAATAGTCATAGTTTGCAACTATTCTATAATCTCGCCAATTTATTACCACCTTTGGAATAATTAAGGTACAAGACATTTTTGGATGTGCAGTGAAATTCAATTTTAACTAATAAGTTAAATAATTATTTACTGTGGTGTATAAATTTCCACAATTTTTTTTTTCGTTTTATCATTTTTCATTTAGATGTGCTAGTCCACTCTATTTTTCAAGTAACGGATTAATTATTAGTAACAATAAGATCTGAAGGCTTAGTATATTGTGTCTGCTGTTTAAGGTGGCGGGGTTGTACTGTTCCACTTGTGGCCTCATTCTCAGTGCAGTCATAATTTTTACATTTGGTGAAAAATCGTATTTTCAACCCCATTTTAAATCATAGGTGTTGAGAAAATGGTGCTTGCTTTTTTCTCCTTGGTAACTTCCTTCAGATGATACCAGGAAGAATTTGATTTGTGAGGTCTAAACTGCCAATAAGGAACAATACAGCAAGTGAATACTTGTCCTAAAGACAATTACCACGCTAGTTCCTACTGAATTGAATTTTTTAAATCAGGTACAAAAACTGATGCAATACTGTTAAGTAACTGGATTTCCCTCAGGGAGTTTTCTGTGCCACATTTTTCCTCTACACCGTTAACAGGAGGCTCAGTTTCTTGTCCTGGATTAGCATTGGTTCTAGATCTATGATCATAGTGTTTATTGTGGGCACTGTTGCATGGTGTATAAAGACTGGCGGGTATAAAAACTTGAGGATTCACTCCATGGGTGTTTGCTTGGTATGAAACACAACTGTTCCAATGGGTACACCAAGATGCATGTCGATCACGGGGGGAGGCAGCGGAATCCAAAATGTTGGTGTAATTGCATGTACTCTAGTCCAAGGTTAAAAAAAATATATATTTATTCTTCATTAAGATTATGCCATCAATTATATTTAAAAAAAAGTATGAGTACAATTAGTGCAATCACAAGTGCATAGCCTTACATGTTTCAGCCAGATTCCTGGCCATTATCCATTTGTGGTTTACTGGTATGTTCTAATAGACAACTTTTCAGGCATGTACCCACTGGGTACATGCTTTGCATTGGAAGGATAACTGTAGGATCTATAATGTCTGTCTCAGGAATTTTCTTTTTTACATCCGATTGCTTACTTCAAGATCACAGATACTTTAGTAAGTGAGAATTCAACTAATACAGTAGACAGTGTGTATATAAGATTCATGCAAAGGAGAGCTTATTATTTAGCTCAATCAACACAAGGGAGCAGAGAAGCTGTATTTAAGGTTGATTCAGCTTCCCAATGTCAATGAGAAAACAAGAGTCAACCCATTAGTTTAGGCAATGAAAACTCCCTAAATCAACTCCGAAACATAATTTCCTTTTTTGTCATTACAGTGGCATGCTTCATCATAGAGTTCTCCCTGATAAACACTGTAGTGGGTGTGCTTCTTACTTTGACCCTCGAGGGGTGGGGATCTACAATTTAAAACTGCCTACACGATATCCTGATCTTTAGCTTTACTGTGGTTCCATATAGCAGGATTAAAATCAAAGAGTTGATGATTTAGAGTTACAATCACTCGAGCACATTTGGTCTGCTCTACATTTTTCAGCCACCTTCAATGTTCGAAAACTGGTCTCATGGCATTCTTCAGGACCAACGTAGATCCCTTAATTGCTCAACTTTTGTCACCCATCCATTCCATGCAGTTTCTTCATTTCACAAGTGTACCAACATGCATGACTTCTGGTACTTTAACATTTAGCACACAGACTTTCCGGCGGAAATTCCACGCTCATGAGGACTTTTTTCGCATCACTTTATTTACCACTTTAATAACAACATTTGTTAGAGAATCCTCCAACTTCCACTGTTTGAGATTGTAGCAGTTGCCTAAAAGCAGCTGCATTCAGACAAAGTTCTTGTTTGATTGCTTTCAGGCATATACCATTCAGCTATAAAGGTGAATTTCATGCTCTAACAAGTATAGTAGCAAAGAAAACCCACACAGTGGTTTAGAAACTGCCCAGTGTGCCTTAGGGGTCAACATGAGCCCTGTACATTGGGTACTAAAACTTGACATTCCCTTAAAAATAACTACTAAAAATTTGAAGTTTAGCAGAGATGAGTCATCTATGTGCTTCTCAAACTGTGAGCAATTGCCTTGCAACTACCATCACAACTCAGAACATTTTGTTTTATGGGTCATTATTACCTGCAAGGAGTGGTAAACATTCTTTCTTCCAAAAAAACGTATTTAAGGAATCTTAGGCATTCTCTAAAGAAGCTATGACGTCACGGCTGTCAGAAGGGTAGCTACATTTGCAGATAAGCATACAAATAAAATTCTTTAATTTGCAATACAACCCTGCAAAACAATATCAACATGTTGCATGTCACAGTTCTTAAAGGTACACCTGATCTGAATGACTTCATTAATTTCACCAGGAAAGGAGGTTAGGCCTCAATGCAACTGTCAGTGGAAATGCCTTTAAGAAATTGCATATCTGGTTCTTGTGCAGTGTGACCATCCCTCTCTAAGCAATTAAATTGGTGCAATCGGCCTCTAGCAACTTGCTGTATCCCTGTAGCTGCACAGGTCTGCCAAATGACCTTTGGAGTGCTCCTCTTCGTCCTGGTAGAAGAGGGAACAGGACCAATCCTCAGAGCTTCTCTCAGATCACAGACAGTAGGTCTAGTCCTCTTCTGATCTTCTACAGGTCCAAAACTTATTCTTTGGAAAACTGGGTAAGGGTCTAGCTTTGCCGGGTTCGCCAGCCTGTGCTTGTGGGACATCCTAAGACACTCCTAATCCCTTTGCTGACAAATGGATTAAATGTGCCCAGGACCTGGCCTACCTACCTTTTCAGTAGTTCCTATTTGCCTTAACAAAATGTCACGTGCCAGGGCAATGCCAAGATGTCTGATGTCTTCAGCCACACTAACCCTGGGCTTGGGGAGCTGGGGTTGTGTATGGGAGGGTACTACAGTATTCACCAGTGTCCCTCCACATCCAACACTAAAATCCGGTTTGAAGCAGTCCATGGATACTCAACAAAACAGAAGCCTGGTAGGACAAAAGCAGGGTCCTTCAGCAACCAGACAGGGCATACACAAAAATTGTTATCTGATCCTTTTCAAGAGGCAAATTCTTACATGTGTCTCAGACAGTCTTGTAAGGCAGGATTTGACACACTTGTGTAAACAGGATACCCACAGCCCCCATCTGAATAATCTGCGGAGCTCAGATGATTCATCCCTGCCTGATCCATCAAACTGACCTGATGTGCAGCTCCTGGGAGGAACTTCACACCTCAATCACAACTCACCAGGCCAAGTACAGGCTTACCAGCTTGTCAGATGCCAATGATAATTAGTCTCCAAAAGGCTCAGGCAGGGAAAAGATAACTTTTTAAAGTACCTTTTTCTAAATATTTATAAAAAATTTGACTTGAATTGGATCTTTAACAACTACTAAAAAATTGTGGTTTAATTATTTTTCCAACTGGCCCCATTCTTCAGATAGCAGTATTACTATTTTAATCTGCACTTTGGTTTTCTACATAGGACAGCTAGGACTGCCAGAGTAAAAATAGCTTTTGGGGCATTGTCACGGTAGGGACATGGTAACATTCATTTTCTACATGACCCACTTTTAAATACGATGAATCCTACTTTGTGGGCTGCACATTCTTTATATGGGTGACTTACTAATATTTAAAATGGAGGTCTTTACATGTCAAAAAGGGTTATTGTGACAGGCAGCTCTGTAGGTGTTACACTGTAGCAGTCTTGCTACAAAGGGTAGGCCTGGAGCCATGCTTTCAGTGCCACTGTATTGATGGCACATAGGTACTGCAGTCCACAAGTGACATTTATCTTTCCAAACAGTGGGTGTATTGCTGCACCACATACTATGGCCATACGGAAAACATAATTGTGCCAATCCGGTCTGAAGGCAATTTCTACATGTTTTAGAGGTCAAGGCATATACAGTGGGCACTGTATAGCAGTGTCCATGTATTAGAGTTCAAGATTGCCAGCAGGTGAGTCCTAAAAAATAATTAATCAAAATCTACGTCCATTTTCTAGCCTGAGGAATTTGGGCTTGCTAAGGATTATGGAAAAACTTTGTATGTTTACACTGCCAGGCTCCTCGTATGAAAGTTTCCACATCTCTACTAAAGTTGAAGGAGAATCCAGTGCAAGAGAGTCTCAGTGGGACATCCGGGTCGAAGGAGTGAAGCTTGGGATTTATCCCATAGGCAAGAATCCTACCTGACATTTGATTTGGAAACCTTGAATTTGTACATTGATATGATTGAAGCAGTCTTACTATAGAACTGAATGAGCAACTGCTTGAGTGGCAAAGATGTCATTCTTTAAAGGCACTTTTCAAATATGGTCCTTTTCCAACATTGCAAAGAATTGGGCAGGGTCCAGCATGAGACTGCCAATGTCTTGTCTGAAACTAAAAGACAGGAGTTGTGACCAAACACCCATGCCAGTTTTGCCTCCAACACAGATGGCTTATAACTAAATATACTCTCTATAGGCTGTCATCAAAAACATTTGTGTTTCAATGCTTCCAACTGTGGAAGCCCAAATCTTTTAGCTCCTAGCTTGCGGAATCAGAGAGAGAATCATGTTAGATGTTCATAAAATGTTCACAGGTGCATAGGCTAAAAATAAGAAGTTTCATGGAAGAAAGATTTAATTCAATTAGTGAGCAAACTCATTATAATGATGTAGTGCCTTTAAAATGAAACTTTCGATTTGAGTCTCCATAGCAACACCTCCCATATGCACTTAGGGACAGATTGACAAATGTTTAGCACACCAGAGCTGAACTTACATGCACAAAAGAAAATGTTACTTAACTCCAGCAACTATCTTCCTGAAGATTCTTCACTTTCTGAATACTCTAGACTGGATCCAGAAAAATGTTCTATATTTCTTCCACACCAATAGAGGGCACTGGCTTCGGATTAGCGCCCCCGGAAGCAACGTCATTGTGATGTGACTAGAGCCATAATTCGCCTATTCTGGCATTGTGACAGTTTCCTTTCCATTTTGTCCACGTCAGTGAGGCAGGAGGGCAAGAATGGCAATCATGTATGTTTAGATGCAGTAAAAAAAACAAAAAAACAATTTGGAACATAATTAAAATGGTCTCTGACAATCTGTCTAGACTGAGAGGGTGGCAGTATAGGTGAGGAATCTGCAGGCCAATAGAGTATCCACCAGAAGGATAGTTATCAAAGGTAAGTAACTTTTTCCTCTGATGGATGCTTCCATCTGCAGATAAACCCTATAATTACCCTTACCTCTCTTTACCTTGACCAACCCCTAAACCCTAAAATTATCCTTGCCCCCCCCTTTACATCTAAGTACCCTTAAAACCTATAATTACCCTTGCCTCCCTTTACCTCTACCCACACCTAAACCCTAAAACACCCCTTACTTCCTTTTTTTTTGATTTCACAAACAAAAAGGACCATTACATAGCATTACAGTGCATTGTTATGTATCACAATAGAGAAACATGGGTACATGTTCCAGGTACAGGCGTGCTTTACCCAGGTTAACAGTAAGTGCAGAAATTCTATTCTGCTTGGGGTCAGGTAGAGCATTCAGTAACATTCACTACAAACTCTGCAATGGTACAGAAACCCCAGGTGTTCCACTCTCTACCCCAGCCCCCATGGAAGTGTGTTGTGGCAGTGTTGAAGCGTCATCTATATCCCGCATTGTCAGCAGGTAAGAATGAAATGGTTGCCAGATATCCAGGGGCCTAGCCACAGGCGGCTGCAGTTGTGCATATGTGTCACTATTAGTGTTGCAGTAGGTCATACTTCGTAGCCATGCATGCAATATGGGGGGGTGCTTACTGCCCCAATTGATGGCTATTTCATGCTTAGCGATGAGGAGCGCAATAGCGACAAACTGTCGCTTGGATTTGGGAAGGTCTTCTATGTACTCGCGTAGCGCTATCAACGGCGTGGGCGCGATCTCCATCTCAATCATACGAGAAATTTCCCCAAAGACTACCTTCCAATAGCCCTCTATCTTGGTACATGTCCAGGTAATATGTGCGAAATCTGCCTCTGGGGAGCGACATCTCGGGCATGTGTGTGGGCGTGAGGGATCTATATGATGTAGTTTGCTAGGTGTCATATACGCTCTCCAAAGGAATTTAAAATGCAACAGTTTGTGCCGATGGTTTGGGGAGACATGGCGTATGTGTACAACACCGACCCCACTGCACATCAGTAATTGGGTGACCAAGGTCGCGCTCCCACGCCGCCCGCACCCCAGTATCCCGACCAGGAAGCATCACCACTGCGGCCTTATACATTCTAGCCATAAGAGGACTCCCATCCCCATCAACCCCTGTCAGAATTGGAAATTCAGGGGGTTCTAATGGATAACTAAACATACTCGACCCGCAATGCCCTCTGAAGCACAAAGTGACCCCTTATAGTGACATCACGGAAGCGGGGGTCTTCCGTGCGTGAAAAAATATGACCTTTGGGAAACAAGTCTCCAAATGTTACCAGGCGGAATTTAGCCAATGTGCACTTTACCAAAGCCTCCTGTAAAATGGGGATCCAGCCATTACCCGCTAGTGGTAATGCAGATGAGTATAATATGCGGGATCAAGTTACCATGAGTAGTTTATGCCATGCCCAGCTGGTTGTGGACAGTGTTTGGATATCGTGCGGGTCTCGCAGAAATCCAACCGGCAAAAGGGTGTTCAGCGGCGCCGGGAGTGCCAGATCGGCTTCTGGTCTGTGATACGGGATCCTGATATCCGGATGGTACCAGTGTCGAGCAAAACTCGCCTCCGCTACCAGACAGTAAATACGAAAGTTTGGTACCCCGAACCCTCCTTTCTCATACGGCAACATTAAAGTGTCCCAGCCAATGCGGGGCTGCCCCCCCCCCCCATCGTATTAGCAGCGTTCGGAGGTCAAAGAAGAACCTATTATACAATGGGATAGGGATGTTTTGAAAGAGATATAGAAATTGCGGGAGAACAACCATCTTAATTATGGCTATTCTTCCTGCCATTGCCAGGGGCAACGTCAACCAACGCTCTACATTGCGTCCCAGCCTCTCCATAACCGGGCCGTAATTCAACTGAAGGATACAATCCTTCTCTCTCTGGACGTGGATTCCAAGATATTTAACAGTCATCGCACCACGTAAGTGGATACTCCACTGTTCTGTCACAGGGAGCCACCGTCGGTGGGAAGACCTCCGACTTCTCCCAATTAATGCGTAGACCTGACAGGGTACCATATCTTGTCACTTCACGGAGGAGCGGCGTTAAGTTGTCATCCGGGTGTCTTACATACACTATATCGTCTGCATATAGTGTGAGAAGTAGGGGTCCAGTATTGAATTGCAGCCCCCGGTGGCTGTGCCTCTCCTGAAGATGCCGCACCAATGGGTCAAGTGCCACTACGAACAACAGTGAGTTGAAACTCATCTGTCAATGTTCCATTAAGTCAGATGCGCGCCATGGGTAGCGTGTACAGCAATTTAACAACTGCTAAGAACCGTTCCAGCACCCCTAGCCTTCCCATCGTAGCATACAGAAAGGGCCACTCAAGCGAGTCAAAAGCTTTTTTCGCATCAAGTAGCACAGCGGCCGCTGGGACCGTCGGTGATATTCTGTGCAGTGTGGCGAACAGTGTGCGGAGATTAAGAGCTGTTGACTTATGAGGAATGAAACCTGATTGCGCTGGCGATATCAGGTGATCAACGATTAAGACAAGCCTCATTGACAGTATTTTAGCTAGGATCTTATTATCAAAATTTAAAAGCGACAGCGGTCGATATGAGCTACAGTTCCGCGTGTCCTTTCCGGGTTTCGGAAGCAGAATTATGACCGCCTCTCTCAGAGTAGGTGGAAGCACCCCTGCCTCCACCGCCTCTTGATACATGTCAACAAGATAAGGTGCGATGAGAGCCTTGTATTTCTTATAAAAGCAGCCCGTAAACCCATCAAGCCCTGGTGCTTTAGAGCCATTCAGTGCATTGATGGCCTCAATGACTTCGTCTTCCGAAAAAGGCTCAGCCAGAAACTCCTAATGCGCTTTTTACATCCAGACCAGCGAGATCTCATCTAGGTAGTCACTGTATTCTGTAGAGTGCCCAATGGCCCTGGAGATGTACAATGCTGTGTAGTACGTAAGCACCTCCTCGAGGATTCCCACATTGCCAGTTATCCGCGACTCCCCATGAAATGTTAATTCCGCTATATAGGTCGGCCTACGGGACTGTTGCATTAGTCTGGCTAGGGTTCTGCCCGGCCTCTCGCCCTCCCCATAGCGCCTGGCAACTGCATACTTGCCGAGGTAGTGCGCCTCACGCTCTGCTGCCTCCCGAAATTCAGCTAACACGGTTGCGCGGCGTTGCAAATCGGGAGGGCCAGTGGAATTCGCCTCTATTCGATCAAGTTCCGTCAGCTGCGCTTCTATTTGTTCTAATGTATGGCGTAGGTCCCCAAGTACCCCGGCGCTTTTTGAAATACACACTCCTCTGATGTATGCCTTGAAGGCTTCCCACAATGTGGCCTTGGATTCCACTAATCCCATGTTCAGCGATAAATACTCAGTGACCGCCTCCCCCAATTCTGTTGCGAAAACGGTGTCTCTTAGGGCCATGTCTGGAAATCTCCATGGGCGCTCTACCCCCCCGCTCTCGGGACTCTCAACTTTACCATGACGGGGGAGTGGGTGGACAGTGTGCGCGGGAGGTGGCTAACCGTGTCCATCCATAGTGCAACTCCAGCGGAGAGGCACCAGTAATCCAACCGTGTCCATGTGTTGTGGGGTGCAGAATAGTGTGTGTACCCATCCTGATTTGTGCAGTGATATCTCCAAGCGTCCACCAGCCCGAACTTATCTATGGTGTCTAGTAGTGATCGCCTTGCCCTGGGCTTTGTGTCTATCGTGTTTGCTGTACTATCGCGCACCGGGTCGAGGAGCAAATAAAAATCCACACCCATGTATATGTGGTCCGCTCCCATGTGCTCTATGTGAGTATGAATGGTATCAAAGAATTCGGGGTCATCAACATTCGGTGCATATATGTTAACAAACAGTACGGAGTGCTCGAGCATGCATCCCTTAACCAACAAATATCACCCCCCCAGTATCCCGGTACACCTCCACCTCCCTAAACGGCACCCGTCTATGTATCAATATTGCAACTCCTCTGGCATACGAGCTATAACCTGCTAAATATCTATGTGCCCCCAATTTGTGGCCAGGGGCGTCTTGTCAGACGATGCCAAATGAGTCTCTTGTACAAAGGCAATGTCCACCTGATGGCGTTGCATATAATTGGTCACTTGTTTACATTTACGAGCATTAAGGCCCCTAACGTTCCAGGACATCATCACAATATTAGCTTCTCCCTGTACCTTGTTAACCATAATCTACTTCTTTCATATCGAACTTGCCTGCACCCAGATAATTATTAATACACTGCAATTGATGCTTGTGACTGAACCATGTTACTAACTTTTGCTTACAATCCCAATGTCACCCTCCCACCTCCCATCCCACATACTGTAGTGTAGCTCCTATTTCCCTAATAGGCTCTGCGCATTGGAATAATATATCCTATAGGTTTGACATAGGACTAAGGTCAGTATGTCCCTATCGAGTATATTAAACTTAATTACTTGTGCCAGCTAGCTCAGAGGTCACTAGAAACTCCTTGACAACAAGAAGGGAGTAGTTTCTGGCAGCCGCAAAACATGACCACTGTTTCCCTTTAGAATCAGAACGTGTCCCAGAGTCGTGGAAACAATAGATAACTATTTCACTCAGCTCAGTCGTGCATGCTTAGTTTTCTCCAAGTTACACAGAAAGAAATAGACGGGCGTTTCAATAAAGGATTTATTGAACAGTCTTGTTTCTGGTGTAAGTTAAATGTGCTGTTACGATCACAAGACAGTATGCGAGATAAATAATGTACAGGGTGAGCAGTAGAAATAAATAATACTGCGATAGCATTATCTTTTAGTACATAGGCATTTACATAAATAACAGACTAAAAATGCGAGTACTCATACGATGCGTTGCTAAGCTAATTCTACCCCAATGTACCTAACCTAGGTGTAGGAAGAGGGAAGAAGTAGGTGAAGTATTCCTTACTATGGTATACTAAGAGTATGTTAAGTCTAGTATGCCTAGTATGCCAAGAGTCCCTCTAGGTTCTAGTCAGCTCCATACCTGAAGAATGAGAGAGGTAGGAATCTCTTTGCCAGACTCGAACTCCAACACCCCGCAAGGGAAGTCAGATCACTGGAAGCTGGGCTCTCTGCGTGCAGGGAATGGCAGCGTCTTCTCAGTGAGAGTCAGGCCGGGAAACGGGCTCCTCTGAAGTCGAGGTCTCCTCTGGTTTACAGGGGCTAGGGAAGGCATATTTATACCTGAGAGCACCTAAGAATGTTAGTATTGACGTGAGTTGGACAGCGAAAGACGTCATGAATGAACCCCCTAAGGAATAATGGTTCATGCATAATATATGAGTCCTTGAAGAAATCAATAGTCCTGGACTAGGGAAACTCCCGCAGCCTAAGGGTCTGTTCTTCATGAACTCGTTGTGACGTTAGGGTGGACGGATGTCAGAGACCATGCCTGTATTTGGAGTGCATGGTTTAATGCCTAAATAAGGGCTGGGATTTTATGCCTATATAAGGGCAGGGCGAATTGTGCCTATATAAGGACATGATACTGGAAAGCCCGTTTATGGATACCCTAAGAGGAATACAACACCCACTCCTCTTTCGTGTGTACGATAATACTAAAATGCTAAACATTTAAAATGCTAAACATTAAAATGGAGTACCGCATATTTCTAAAAATTTTCATAAAACCATTTAAAAAAGGCATTTAAAAAACCTATTAGAAATGCAAAAGGTACTGTACATTTGAAGCATTGCTTTTCATTTCAGGCATAAAGTTAGAAAATAAATGCAATTGGAATGAAATATGCAGTAATATTAACACGTGACAAAAAATGATCGATAAGTTTCTCAAAAATCAAAGTCATTTCATGTCAAGAAAATTAATGAACTGTTTTAGACACACAAGATGACTAAGTGTCCGTGGAAGTACCTTGAAGTCTGTATTATAAGGCTAGTTCTACTTTAAGCAAATCGATGTGCCATTTTCGTTCAAAAATAAAAAAAATGGGAAAAAGTCCAATTTTCGTAGAGTTCCAAGTTGTTTAAAAACGAAGGCCAGATTGTCACTGCATCTCTGGAACACTGTATGCCGAATCAGAGTTAGTTCACAGGTCTGGTGTAAACATGAGATCATCTATTTCAATAGACAAAACATCATCCACTGTTGTTGGTGTCAGTTGGAACACCTCGTGTAGCAGATTAATTGCACAGAGATGGGAAGCATCGCTTCCAGCACAGGTTACCTCAGCAATGTTCGCGTCCGTTGTTACCTGTGTGCCTGTAGATCTTTCTCGTACCTCAGCAGCAGCCGGAAGCGTCTGTGAGATCTCAATGAATGCTGACAGCAGGATAGGAAGCCTCTGGGGACAACACAGAGCATGGGCCGTTATCTGGTCCAGCAGAGTATCAACATCCGTTGGCGTTGCTGATGGAAATGTTAGACAGGTGTCCAACACGCATTCTTCACCGCATAGCAGGCATCGTAGAACAGGTAAGATGCAATCTTGCCAGATTGGTCTGAATGACAGGAACCAAGTTGTATTAAGGTCCCGTAGACGAGTCATGCCCAAAAGCTTTACTATTTGCTCACGGCACTTTCGTTCAAGGAGAGCTTTCTCCAGTTCGCTCGGAGTGATGTCTGCGAATAGGCTGGCCATAGCACAATAGCAGGAAGAGAAATAGAATTCCGGCAACAAGTGCTAGAATTAATGGTATGCCACCAAACCTCGAATGTGCAAAGTTCGGGATGATTCAGAGTATTGCCTGGAAAGGTGCTAACAGACCTGAGCAGATGCTCTTAAATACATGTACAATTCCGGTTGTATCAGACATGTTAAAGATACGTGATATCATTTCCACGAAATGTATAGGGCAGTTTGTACGTATTAAAGTCTGTATCTCAGCCGAAGTCCTTGCAACTTGTAGATCATAGGTTTCTTTGGCCGAGGTCAAAGGTACTGTTTGCTGTAAAAGCATGGCTTTCATTCTGCTTAGAGTATCAAATCTTATAAAAGAGACGTTCAGCGAAGGCCATAGAGGCGACTCCTGACTGTGTCTATTGGGGAAACAATACTTGCATACAGCAAGTGACCCTGGAGTTGACCGTTACTAGATATGGGATGCCTGGCAGCATTCCGCAGCAGCTCTGATCATTCAACAGGAGGTAACTCCCATTAGAAAGTTGTCCAAACGTTGGATTAATCACAGCAGCTGGAGTACCCTGCTGATGGCAAGACAAATTTTCCACTGAACCATTACAAGCCCCGTGCAAGGAAATGTCTTGACATATAAGTGAACCACTCAGTGCAAGTTTACAGTTTGAACCGCTCAAAAACACTTTACGATCCCCACTCCAACATCTATATGTATACGGTAAATCCCACAATGTCTTAATTTATTCCTTACCCAACCTTTCATATTTGCCTGCTTGCATTTGTCTGAGGCAATACTGAAACTGAAAAGTACTCACAGGTAATGTTATTTTGCCATGAATAAGCCATTCTGTAGCTGGTTTTTCTGCCACAGTGAATGGTAACTTCTCCAATTTTTCAATGCTCAGCACTGTATACTTTGCTCCTCTTTGTGCCAGTTCGATCTGTTTATCAGTGAGATTGTATTCTGCAAACAGAGCCGGTGTGTTGATGAAACGCCAAGGCACATAGCCTGCTCGCAAAGATTGCAGCGTCCAGCTTAATATCATAATAGAACGTAATTGAGATTGGCCTTGTTGTAACATCGCCAAATCTTGTTCTAGAATGTCGATAGCAGAGGATACAATGCCATCCAATGAATATATTCTGGAGGACAAAGTTGTTAACCCATTGTCGACCACAGAGAGTGTTTTCTCTAAATTAATACGATCAAGTTCACGTATTCGTTCTGCGGCCTCTATCTGTGATACCTTCCAAGCTTCATTATAAGCAGCATAAATGCCGGCATATATGAAACGTTTTTGACGCGGTTTTCTTGGTCCAAGCAAGAATTCCCCAAGGTCTGCGTCCTTTTTAAGTAAGGTTAAGTGTTGTTTCACATCCTAAAGTGTAGACTTATGCAGCCAATCGAGGCATAATTTTCCTACACTGTATGTTGTTACTACCCCCGGATGTTGTCTTTGGACGTATCTTGGGTCTGGCTTATGAATAGTAAAGCCCTGAGTTTTATTCAGGAATCTTTCCTGACAGTTATTCGTGTCTGTGGGCCAGATCAACCATTTTTTCCAAGTAGGATTAGATCTGTTGAGTTGTAGTATATTGTCAACTGTCACCACTGCCTTTGTATTATTATCACTGGCAGGTGTTGGTACAGAAGGTGTGTTCATCTCTTTTATCTTGGCTAATCCAAGACAAGATGTTTGTTGGATAGTTTCATTCAAAAACATTATTTGTTCTGGGATGATGCAGGCTCTAAATAAAGCTTCTATCCCCTGCACTTGCCAATCTTTAGTACCCCACACAGTTTTTGTGTCAATTGTGTCTTTCCAAAAGTCGAAACCCTGTCTAGACAGTTGGGCATTAAATAATGCAGAATAAATCTGTTTTGTATTTGTTAACATAATTTTCAGTCCTGTCTTGTTTACATTTTTATAGTAAAACATTTCTGGATCAGATGTATTGTATCCTGAAAAATATGGAAACTTACTAGCAAATGTTTTTGAACTACCTTTAGGTGGTGTAGGACAATGTTCCCATTGGTTAAACAAACACATTTCTTGGATATGCAGATTTATGCAAATAATGATGATTATAGTGATTATAACAATACATTTGTTCATAGTCTGATGAACCCTCTAAATATTCATGTTTAGAAAATGCAGCAGATTTTTCTAGGTCAAACATTATATCGTTTACAGTCTCAAAGTCCCAATCATCTGAATAGGTACTGGACGTAATTAGATCACTTAGTGAAATTTTAAACAAATGTGGAATGTTCAATTGTTCATTCGGGCCGAAGATATCATAATCTGTTTTGTCCCACACTATACCATCCTGTATAGGAACAGCTGTGATGTTCACTGATGAAGTCTCTTGCTTCACGATGGGAAGATTTATGAGGTTTCAAAAGTACGTTTACGTCTTTTCCTTCAGTGTTCACATGGATGTATCTGCCACTTATAAGCACGCTTACAGTTGTTACCAAAGCTAGCCAGAGCAGGAAAACAAAAAGTCCAGATGTAATCCAGAGTTCAATCCATGGAGAAACCAAATAAGCCTTTTTCACAAAATGAAGAAAGTCTTGTACTTGCTGCTTGAATTTCAATGACACTGGCGTCGTTTCAGGTTCACTCGGATCTTCTGAGAACGTATCAAAGTTAATGAAGTAGCCAGAAGCAGTTCTGTCAATTGTTGGAATTGCATCAGGATTTGTAGAAATCACTGGAACCAGTTCATCACTTGCCACGTTGGTGTAGACAGGTGTATTTGGACGAACTGTTACTTGGTGTTCAAGAGGGATGAGTTCCATAGCGTTGTTGCTTAGTCCTCCGTTACAGCTGAATTCTCGATTGTCATCAGTCTTTCAGTCTGAACCCCTTGGATAGTAGCGAGAGGAGTGCGTTTGCTACTAGGTCGGAGTCCACGAGGCCTACTATTTAGTATTGGCCACATACTGTGGTTTGATCAGGTCGATGGACACAAATCTTTTCTCCTTTCTTCCAGCAAGGGGCGGCAGAAGTACTGTTCTTGTTCCTTGAACTGCTAGGACAGGTACTGGTTGTCTGTAAGAAGGTCCAAATTCCTTCTTGACCGCAATTTTTCTCTGACTAGATCCCCAACTTTTGGAATCCAGACAGGCCTTGCTGGGACAGCCGGTTGATCCCCAGTGGTGGTTGACTGTAGGAATACGTTGCTTTGTTTCGTTCTTAATTTGTTTAAGTCCTGTAAAACAGCCAAACGATCTTTGATATCAAATGGTTTATTTTCCACCACTGTGCCTACGTGTTCAAGGTCTGGTACCCACATTCTTGTCCCAAATAGGATCTCATATGGAGTGACCCCCCCCTAGAGAACTTCTTGGCAGATTGTTCATTGCGCGCTGTACGCCATTAAGGTGTTTGACCCACCCATCACCCGAACCTAATACCCTAGCTGTTATAGACTGCTTTATGTCCTGGTTTTTCCTGTCCACAACCGAATTTCCCTCAGGATGGAGAGGAGTACCGCAATGCAACGCCCAGACTGGCCATTGCTTCTTTGTAAGCCCTAGAGCTAAACGCAGGACCCTGGTCAGAATGTAGCGTGCCTATTGCGTATGTGCAGATAAAGACTCGCAAATCTTTTATAACAGTTCGAGCGTCAGCCGAGCGCTGAGGCCATAATCATAGGAACCTAGATTCAGTATTTGCGGGAATGCCTTTGTCCAGTAGGACGCAGGTGCGTAGATAGTCGAATGCTGTCTAACAGTGGTGTCTGTACTGGGCTGCCGCATTCGCAGCATGGTGTCTGGTGGCTCTCTCGCTGTAATTTACAGTCTAAGCAGTTGTTGATGAATATGTGAATTTCTGTATTCATTCCAGGCCACCAGTACATCTCTTTTAACATCAAAATTGTTTTAGAGATCCCTTGATGTGACAGACCCTCCCCCAAATGCATTTCATAAATCAAGGCTGCTCTACGTTCCATGTTTGGAATTACCCTATCCCCCACTCCAGGGATTCCAGCAAAACGAACGTTGTTCGCATCAATTACATAAGAGTACTTGAGTGGAAACTTTTTTGGTAACGCTGCACTGCTGCCTTTGCTTGATGCATTGACAGCCAACATTATCTCACCGTCTATTTTTGTTTTTGAACGAGTGATCGCAGCTACGGAAGCCGTTTGCACAGCCCCCTTTGTGGCTTCGTCAGCCAAAGAATTCCCTGCAACGTGAACGCCATCACGTTGATGACTCAGTGTGTGTATCACGTGAGCCTTTGGTAGTTCGTTTTTCAACTGAACTACTTGTTCCCAAAGCAATTTATGCCTTATTGTGCCACCTTTCGCATCTTTGAAACCATTTTCAAGCCAGTTTTGTATATAGTCATTATACGACTGAACACAGTAAAAGGAATCGCACACTATTAGTGTGGGGAATTCTCGATCTGTACTTTCAAGTGCCAGTTTGAATGCTTGTAGTTCAGCTCGCTGAGCTGTACAATCCCCTAGAGATTGTGTTTTAGTGACCATAGGTCTGAAGATGCCATCTCGCATGCGTCCTTTAACGATAGCACACGCTGCACTGGAAGCTTGCTTACCCCCTATTGCGGGTTGTGCGGATCCGTCAGTGTAAATTATAAATTCGTACTGATCAAGAGGCAGAATTTCAGTAGGCAGAGGACATTCTTGTTCATATTGTAGGAATGCTTGTGTTTTTAAATCTGGATCAAAAACATATTCAACATCTGTTGCAGCAAGAGAATTAACCCATTGTATCCATCTTGGATGTAATGCTTTAGCATTTGGAATGCTCGCTTTTGTGACCGCTTCTAAGGCCGGTACTGGGGTTACGACAATAATGCGTTTCCCTTGGGCTAGCGCGCTTTCTTTTGCTACAGCGGTTTGAACTGCTGTCAGAATTTTTTCAGTAGAACTGAAGCATTTCCGCTTGTGTGTACAAATGGGATTTGTATGCTATTGGTATCTTCTCACCCTCATTGAAGGTTAAGTAGGTGAATCCACATTGACCCGAAATTATTCGGATCACCAAATTACGTTGACTTACACGTGTTTGTAAGTGATTTGTTGCTAACATGTTAGCCTGGAGTGAACGCAAGATTTCTGTGTGTTCCTGTGTCCAGTTTTTGATTGAAAAATCAGGTTTGATTAATGCGTAGAGAGGTTTAACCCTTTCTGCATAATTTAGAATGTATGTTCTTCCAAAATTTAGGAAACCCAGGATGGATTGTACGTTTTTGGAGGTTGGAGCAGCGCACACTTTTCTAAAAAGTTAGCTGCCAAGCTCTTGCCTTCACTTGAAAGCTCATATCCTAGAAATAGGACATTGAGATGGGCAATTCTGGACTTTTTAAAGTTGAACTTATAGCCCTCAGAGGCGAAACCCAATATAATGGTGCTCACCCTGTTCAAGTGTTTTTCCAGGTAATCGTCTGTCAGATATATGTCATCAACATAGGACAATGTCTCATTGTCATAAATTTGTAGTAACTCCGTTACCCTCGCTGAGAATAAACCTGGGCTGTTCTTGAACCCTTGTGGGAGTCGACAAAAGTGACGCTGGGTCCCCATTATGGAGAATGCTGTTAAGTACCTGCTTTCAGGTGCTGTTTTGACAAAAGAAACCATTTGAGATGTCTAATGTTTTATATTTTTTACGCACAATGTTATTCATTAATGCTGTGCTATGTGCATTTTGTACTGCAAAAGTTTTAGAACAAGTGTTTAGGTGTCTGTAATCCAAAACTAGACGATATGTATTGTCTGGTTTGGAGACAGGAAACAAAGGATTGTTCATTGAGGAGGTGCATGTTTCAATCACCCCTTGATATTCAAGTTGACCTAAGATCTCCCTGACCTGTTTTTTAGCTTCTTGCTTTATTGGGTACTGCTGTTGTGCAGTTGGTTCATGTTTCAGATGTATTTTATGGTGAGGTGAGTCCTCATCCCATCCTACATGATTTTTATATAATGCTGGGGCCTGGGCCACTGCCCATTTCCTGGCATATGTATATTTTAGGTGAATTGGAATATGGTTGGAGAAGGCAGGCATAATAATGTCCTCGCCATGTGGGCACTCCCTGACAAATTGTGGTGGCCAGTCCTTTTCTGCTAGAAGTATGTCATAGCCTCTTGATAGTCTTTCCCAAAAAAGTGCTTTCACCTGTCTAGGTTTGTCTCCCTCCATCCGGAGTGTTATTTCATATAACCTTTGTGGAGTACTAACCCTGGTGTCTACAGTCTCTACTGTGATGTACTCATTCAAGTCCACTATCTCCAGAAGTCCCTTCACGGTCTGGCGAACTATTGTGACTTCTGCTGCACTGTCTAGCATGGTCTGAGCCCATTCTCCGTTCTTGAGTTGTGTTCTCAGTATTCTCGGCATGTCTGATCTTCAGACCTGCTACCTTCTTTTTGGAGAATTGAGGTTGTTTTATTTTTTGGAGCGTGCTTGTCGTCTTTCGATTTCACGCGTTCTTCTTTATGTTCTGATCGTCCTCTTCTTTCCGAAGTCTGTGATGAGATCTGAAAGGGACGAGAGGAACGTGTATCAGTATCTTGATACCTATCAGGTTTTCTCAAATTATCCCTATTCCTGAGGTCATACCTCCTTTCAGAGGGCTCCTTTTGAGGAGACCTACCTCGGGATTAAGAACGTTTCTCGTTTGATTTTTGTTTAGTAGACTCCCACTTCTTTTTAGAAGATGTAGGAGTTTGTTTTATTGAGTCCTTCTCAGGACTTTCCGATAGTTTCAGCTTCAGTGGTCTTCCACCCAAACTATCTCTGCCTAATTCTGCATAAGATTGTTCTATAATTCTGGGTAGCTCTGTTTGATGTTCTGTAACATCGAATTCCCTCAATTTTTGGCGGATCGCCACTGCTGCTGCCTCCCCTTTAATATTAGACAATATTATTGTTGAGACCTGGTCGAAATTTTTCAGTAACTTCATACCTAAATTTAGAGCAGGCTCTGCCCCATATTCATTTTGAATTTGTTTTAGGACATCAGGTATTACCGCAATTGATGGAATACCATGTGTTTTAGTATAGATGGCAGCAAAGACTGAGCCCCAAGTGGTGCAGTCTTCCAGTTGTGGTGTGATCCCCATCAGTAAACTGATTGTTAGGATTCTGTGTTTCTCATGCGGGCTAGTATTTGGAAATACTGCTTCGATTTGAGTAATTTTTTGAGCTATCCAGAATGGAATTTGCTCACGTTTGTGGGCATTTTACCCATGACTGCGTGTAGAGTCTGTGGTGTAATTTTTAGTGTATTCCCCTGTTGGGGAGTTGCATTTGAAAATGTTAATGGTGGTCGGACTGTAAAAGTCTGCATGACATATTGGACCAATTGTCTGTAGATTTTTATTAACTCTGTGAGTTGAGTAAGTAATACCTCGTCTGACATCTCTTCAATGTCAGGATGAGGTGTGTAGCCGGCTAGAATCGGCCATGTTGCTCCTGGTCTACCTAGTGGACCGAGCCTGGTAATGTTTTTGTGATGTTTTAGGGCGCCTTTAAACCAGAGCTGATGCTCTTGGTATGTTAATGGAATTTCAATATCCTCGAAAGGACTGTATTCCTCTGGTGGTTCATCTTCTTTGTAGAAGTGAAACGTGCGTTACGGAATTGGATTCAGGAAATATTACCCATTAATAGAATACCTCTGTCTGAAAGGATTCATGTGCCTCTATCACGAAAACTGCTCTACCGCCTCTTGGTGGTAGGCCATGTTTTATAAGTTTTAGAGTGATGGCTCTTCTTAAGTTTGGAGCGATGTTTATCACACCCTCCTCGGTTTCATTTAAACCGGTAAAGTTAAAAACTGCTGGTAGGGCTGGATCAGCCACAGTTACACCGTCTCCGGTTTCATTGTCGGAGCCAGGCATTTTGTTGTTTGAAAAATGTAGAACAAGTTTCAAGGAAACAAAGATTAGGTGGACAATATTTTGGAACACTCTATCCTTCAACATTGAGCAAACCAAAGAGCTAATATATAGGGTACTGCCCTATGTAGCCGTGGTGGATACCTAACCCTGCCCACTCCAGACGTCTTTTGGAGTATATGGGTAGGGGTCTTGAGAAGAAAAAGCACGGCTGACTTACTCAGTATCTAACGTTGAATTACTGCCTTACCAAACCGTTGGGCGCCATGTAGTGTAGCTCCTATTTCCCTAATAGGCTCTGCGCATTGGAATAATATATCCTATAGGTTTGACATAGGACTAAGGTCAGTATGTCCCTATCGAGTATATTAAACTTAATTACTTGTGCCAGCTAGCTCAGAGGCCACTAGAAACTCCTTGACAACAAGAAGGGAGTAGTTTCTGGCAGCCGTAAAACATGACCACTGTGTTTCCCTTTAGAATCAGAACGTGTCCCAGAGTCGTGGAAACAATAGATAACTATTTCACTCAGCTCAGTCGTGCATGCTTAGTTTTCTCCAAGTTACACAGAAAGAAATAGACGGGCATTTCAATAAAGGATTTATTGAACAGTCTTGTTTCTGGTGTAAGTTAAATGTGCTGTTACGATCACAAGACAGTATGCAAGATAAATAATGTACAGGGTGAGCAGTAGAAATAAATAATACTGCAATAGCATTATCTTTTAGTACATATGCATTTACATAAATAACAGACTAAAAATGCGAGTACTCATACGATGCGTTGCTAAGCTAATTCTACCCCAATGTACCTAACCTAGGTGTAGGAAGAGGGAAGGAGTAGGTGAAGTATTCCTTACTATGGTATACTAAGAGTATGTTAAGTCTAGTATGCCAAGAGTCCCTCTAGGTTCTAGTCAGCTCCATACCTGAAGAATGAGAGAGGTAGGAATCTCTTTGCCAGACTCTAACTCCAACACCCCGCAAGGGAAGTCAGATCTCTGGAAGCTGGGCTCTCTGCGTGCAGGGAATGGCAGCGTCTTCTCAGTGCGTCAGGCCGGGAAACGGGCTCCTCTGAAGTCGAGGTCTCCTCTGGTTTACAGGGGATAGGGAAGGTATATTTATACCTGAGAGCACCTAAGAATGTTAGTATTGACGTGAGTTGGACAGCGAAAGACGTCATGAATGAACCCCCTAAGGAATAATGGTTCATGCATAATATAGGAGTCCTTGAAGAAATCAATAGTCCTGAACTAGGGAAACTCCCGCAGCCTAAGGGTCTGTTCTTCATGAACTCGTTGTGACGTTAGGGTGGACGGATGTCAGAGACCATGCCTGTATTTGGAGTGCATGGTTTAATGCCTAAATAAGGGCTGGGATTTTATGCCTATATAAGGGCAGGGCGAATTGTGCCTATATAATGACATGATACTGGAAAGTCCGTTTATGGATACCCTAAGAGGAATACAACAATACCAAACTTCAGGGGGAAAACCCAACCCATTGCAACAATATTTGAATATAAATGAAAATAAAAGAGCAATGTTCTGTAATACTGCATCAACTTAAACCGGTGCATCCGCACTCGGGGGGTGGCAACGCATCGCCGCTTCCCCCATTATCTAGGAACATAAGTGCCTGAGTACATGGATATGGTTTGTCCTGGTGGCAGTCCACCGCAACTCAAGAATAAGCAAGAGGTGACCCAATCTGGGTGTTATGTAATTCACACAGTTACTAGCCCACTATACTCTGAAAATTGGCATTAGTTCCACTTAACTGGCAGAGAAGAGGTCAGCGCTTGCGCCAGAGTCCGGTGTATTCTGTGACTGCTGCGGGGACGATGTTCCATGCAGTCTCCCTGACTTAGAGTACTTCTGGCAGAACTCCTGGGCATCATGGGGGGAATCAAAGATTCGTGACCATCCATCCACGACCACCTTTAGCCGTACGGGGTACAACATCCCGTACCGAAGCCCCAACTTCCGGAGGCTCGCCTTCACCCCGGTATATTTTCGACATGCCTCCTGCACCATTGCAGTGAAATCTGGATACAGGGATATGGACGACCCTTGCCATACTAGTTGTCCCTTCTCACGTGCCATCCTTAGGGCAGTGTCCCCGTCTCTAAAATTCAACAGACGGCCTATAATCGGTCTTGGCGGGCAGCACGGGTTTGGTCGTGGCTCCATGATGCGATGTGCGCGTTCCACCACAAATGTGGTGATGAAGGATTCATCCCCAAAGAGATCCGAGAGGAGTATTTCCACGAATCGGTCCAGCCACCCAGTGTTGGTGGACTCTGGCACCCCCATGATCCGAATGTTCTTACGCTGCCCTTGTGCCTCCAAATCCTCATTCTTAATGGCGACCGCTTTAAGAAGTTTCTCCATTTGTTTTTACTTTCTGGTGGTCTGGGCGGCGCCACCTTCTAGATCAGAGATCTTGCCCTCCGCCGTGGTCAAGCGCCCTTCGTGTTGGTCAAGTCGGGCGCCCATGGATTTCAGCCTCTTGTCCAGGGCATCAAAGCGGGTGTCTAGCGCCCTAAAGCCCGCCCTAAGCTCCAGTAACATGGTGTCAGGTCCGGCCGCTTCGGTCGTGTGTGTCACTCCACCCTCCGTCCATGTTGGCCTGCTGCGTCGCTGAGCAGGTTCCAGGCATTTTAAACAAGGTGCTTTGCCTGGGGTCTTAACGGCCCATGCCCCAATCTGGAGGGTTACGTGGTCAGTCTCGTAGTTTCAGCCCCCTTCCAAACACACTACGCGGTGAGAGACAGACTAGGCACCCGGCCGAGTTGAACCAGATCCCCAGCATGATCCTGCGCTGAGCAGCCGTCCGCCAGCGAGGTTTGTGTCTCTTCTTAGTGGCCTTGCTTTTAGTTTGTTATTGCACCAACATTAAGGCTTGTGCGTCCTGCCGTGGGCCGCTACCGCTGGTATTTATCCTTCTTGGGGGGAGGCTGCGTTGCTGGTGCAGCAGGGGGTGCGGAGGCGGGGGCTGTTGGTCCCGCAGCTCCCGGCCCGACAGCCAGTCCCCAGGCTCACCCATGGACCCAGTCTCCATGGGGCCACAGGGGAGCGTCTACAGGTCACGTTAAGGGATGCCTGGCCTCTCTGGGCGCCCCCACCACTGCTTACTCCACCGGGGTCACTTGTTCTGGGCTCACAGCGGTCTCAGTGGCCGCCACCACTGGCATTATCCTTCTTTTGGGGCGAGGGGGGGCGCGTTACTGATGCAGCAGGGGTGCGGAAGCGGGGGAGCCACCAATAAAAATCCCGCAGCTCCCAGCCCGGCGGCTGGTCCCCAGGCTCACTCGTGGACCCTATCACCACGGGGCCTCCGGGGAGCGTCTGCGGGACACTTTAGGGAATACCTGGTTGCTCTGAGAGCCCCCACCGCAACCGCTTACCCCACCGAAGTCACTTGTTCTGGGCACGCAGCGGCCCCCTCCGGTCCCGCTTCGGCACACGCCGGCTCAGCCTACGTGACTCCCCGGCTGCGCACGAGGCTGTAGGCCGCTCCCCGCCCGATCTCCACACACCGGTGCCGATCATTCCAAGGGCCACATCCCATACCGGCAGCCCCTCCACCGTTTCATACAGCGTGTCCCAACCCGGCGGTACCGCCGGAGCCACCAGGACGGGCATTTCTTTAGGAGTCAGCGGCGGAGCTACAAGCCTACGCGGCCATTACGGTTGGCGGCTTGGCCACGCCCTTACCCTTAGTTCCTTTAAGCTCTGCCAGCCCATATACAAAAAATCACCCTTACCTCCCTTTGTCTCTACCCACTACGGAACCCTAAAATTACCCTTACCTCTACGCACCTGTAAACCCCAATATTATACTTGCCTCCCCTTACTTCTACCACCCTTAAAATTAAGCTACCTCCCTTTACACCTCTAACCATTCTTAAAACCTACCCTTATCTCCCTTTACATGTACCCACAACGACCCAAACATTTACTGTACCTCCTGTCACCAGTACCCCCTCATGAACCCTAAAATTTCCCTTATCCCCCTCACCTCTACCCACCCCAAAACCCTAAAATTATCCTTGCCTCCCTTTACCTCTACCTAACCCGAAAATCACCGTCACCTCCTTTTACCTCCATCCGCCCCTAAACCCTAAAATCACCATTGCCTTCCTTTACTTTTACCCATCCCTAAAATCAAACTTATCTCCGTTTAACCTCTACCCAGAGCCCTAAAATTACCCTTACCACACTTTACCACTGACCTCACATTTCCTCTACCCACCCCTAAATCCTAAAATCACCCTCGCCTTCCTTTACCTACTTCTAAAATCCAACTTACTTCTCTTTACCTCTGCCCACCCCTAAATCCTAAAATCACTCTTACCGCTACTTCTGCCCAACCCTATACTCATTTTCCATACCCCTCTTTACTTCTACCCACCCATGAGCCCTAAAATTACCCTTACCTCTACAATCCCAAAATTACCCTTACCTCCCTCGATCTACCCAGAAAATCATCCTTGCCTCCCTTTACTTCTAGCCACCCCATAAACCTAAAATTACCAATACCCACCCCTTAACCCTAAAATCAACATTACCTCCCTTTACCTCTAACAAACCCTAAGCCCTAAAATCACTGTAACTTCCCTTTACCCACCCTAAAATGACCCTCATCTCCCTTTACCTGTACCCACTATTAAGCCATTTTTAAAAAAAATAACAAAGATCATGTTATTTAAAATACTTACCTGTGTGGTAAAGGTACAAAGAATTGCCCGTGGGGTAAAGACAAGTATGGCAGTGGTGGCTGCTATTTAACGAAGGTGGTGGGGTGCAACGGTAAGGGGATGAAGAAAAATAAAATTACATACCTGCAGGCCAGCCGCCGCCTCTCGGTCCTCTTTGGTCGACTCCAGATGCAGGAAGCACATAGGCTCCCAGACTCCCTAGCCAATCACAACGCTGCTGTTATCAACTTGACAGCAGCGTCGTGATTAATCTGAGTGCTGCGGTTCGGCGCTCAGACAGGGACTGGGAGCCTGTGCATGTTCTCCACCCAGACTGTGCAATACAGCGGGTGGTGAACATGCTAAGGGCGCATGACTGTTTAGCCGGCCCAAAGCTGCTGGCCAAACCGAAATGAGCACTTAAGACATCGCCCACCACTCCTCTCCCTGCTCCTGTGAAAGTCCAGCCCGCCCGCACTTGAAATGTAAACCTGCTGAACCAGGAAAGAAACCTCTATTCTGCCACTTCTAAAGATGGCAGAAATCTAATTTTAGTGTACAGGCCAGGCTGCTCAGCCTGGAGGTGTAGCTAGTCTTCTGGGGGTTGCACACCTCCCTGATGAACTAATTTCCCGCCTGTCCAGGTGCTAATGTGCCTGGGGTAGGAGGAGTGCTGTTTTCTCCACTGGGAGTCAGCCCTGATGCAGCCTTTGAAGCTCATCGCCTTGATGTGCAACTTCACTAGCCTGCTTGGTAGGAGGGAGGTGTGACCTTCCTTCCCTCCCAAGCCTTTGTTCCTGACTCCCGGGAGTAATCACACTGACTGGCAGTAGGTCAGAATCCTATCTTGGTTGCAGCAGGCACAGGAAATATGGGCTGGCCAGCCAGAGAACATAGAACCGGGTTCAACCAGGTGGGTAAGGTAGCCATCTGGGTGAATGCCACCTCACCCAGGGAATGAGATTCATGTCAGGGGTGAGAAGGCATGATGTTTGATACCAAACATTACATATTTAGGCAGTACCATGATGGAGCTGCCTAAATATGGGTTTGCCTGGGTGCCAGCCCATGTTATCCTAGAGCCCGTCTATTACATATAGTGTCCTTTAATGGAAAAGGCACTATAGAGACATATAAAAGTAACAAAGAGGATACACTCTTGGCCTTCCAATCAATGCCCGTTGTTTGAGATAATTGCTTTGGGTATAGAGGATATTGGGACAATCATATGAAGGTAGGGCCAAATACACCACTTTGAAGTTAACTGGGAGAGAGGAGTGTGTCCTCCAAGTAGTTTATTTTTGTTTGATTTTTGTTTTCAGGTTGTACTGATATCTCAATGTGGGAAGAATTTGATCCATACACAAGAATGGAGCAGTGGGGCGACGCTCCTCCTTCTATTGGAGGAGCCGCCACTGATGTGTGGTAAAGGAATCGGAATAAAGGTTGTTTCCCTCCTGTGACATTCATCTTTTAACATGGAAAATAGCTATTTTCATTACTTATGCAAGAAGGACTGAAGAGTCAAGCTCTCTTCATAAATCTATAGCTGGTTTTCGAAAAAAACAAAAAACACAAATAGGGTATTGAGAACAGATCCGACATCTTATTCCTACGGTTTTACCAGCATGTTTTAAACCAGAGAATATGTAACTGTTTTCGACCAAGGACGGGAAATAGAACGCTAGACAACCTGGATGTTTCTGGGGATTTTAAACTGCACCAGGAAAAAATGAACAGCTTTAGGAAGTCATATAATCATTTTGTCTCTAGGGTGGTCATATCACAGCAGCAAAGCAACGAAACCTACTGGTACCAGGTAGAGAGTAGTGTCCTTATCCAGGGAGCAGAACACAAGAGGATGTGCAACCTCAGACAGGCGCGCACGCTTTTACTCCAAAGCCATGGCAGCAAGGGTGAATGTCCAAAGTTGTACTTATTGCAGAGATTTGTAGGACATCAAGTTGAGTTACACCATATGCTATTGATAAAAGTCACTGCACTGTGGTTGCGGCGAAGTCAAGTAGCAATGATGCTTCAACTATGGGATTCTCTGAACAGTCTAGAGTTACGCTGACTCCCTGTAGTTTGAGTATCTTGATAGCAAGTAATACTTTCATGTCAACCGATTTAGAGCGAAATCCATCGATGTTGTCCTTAAAAGGAGCAAATGTGATACTAATGTGGTGGTAAAGACCTAGCAACGTTAATGGGCAATATATCTTTTGATACCTATTGGCAAGGACAAAGGAGGTAAAAGAGGTTTGAGGTAGCACTGTTATGGAGGCTGCAGAGCAACAGAAGGTTCTCCTGGACTATTTGGCTTTGAGTCAGAGTACCTCTATCCTTTAATTTAGAGTAATTTTTGGCAGCTTGGGCCTTCAATCGGACACGGACAGAATACAAAGACAATGTTGATCTTTCTGAGATAATTTCTTTACAATGGATGCGCCCTTCACAAAATGTGGAAGCTTAGTTAATCAGCAGAAATTGATAGAGAAATAACTAATGTCTCTGAAGGAAAAGGATTACAAGAAATGTAAAACAATAGATGGTGAATGGGAAGAGTTAAGTTTCAACACCTGAGAAAAACCTATAAAAAATAAAAAGTGGTCATAGACAAATGTTTGATAAACTCCACAGAGTGGAACCATAAAATGTCTTTGAACTGCCTCTGCTTAGCACACACGATTAGGAGGCGAATCTGGCTAGCATTGTAACAGTTTTTACACTAATTGAAGCTGTGATGTTTATTAATTCCTTTATTAGGTCCCATCTATCAGACAGTGCAAGCTGTCCTTGAGAAAGATCTATCGCATGTATGTATACTGTATTTCTATAGCCCAAATCTACCCAAAAGGCAGTTGTCTTACCAATAATTTAGTGGGCTTAAAACCGTCCATTGCTTACTACTGGTTGGCTTACTTGCTAATCTTTCATGCTTGCGTCTTATTCAATGGCTTTGCTTGCCCATCTCTTGTTTGTCCCTTCCCTGAGACTCAGCCTCTTTAACATCCTGACTTGTATTCTTCCACAACTTACTTTAAGGGAACTATGTTTTTCTTTTTTGTTGGGCACTCGTTGAGACTGCGTGTTTTTTGAGCTCCCTCCCTTGTGTGCTTCTTTCCCTGAAAATACCCGCCATGCTCCGTGTTGCTCTTTACCTTGTGTGCTGTTCACTCGTGTGCTCTTACAGTGCTCAGCGGTGATCTCTCCCTTGTGTGTTTCTCTCCCCACACTGTTTTGCTCTCTCCATCATGTTCTGGCTTTCCCCTCTTCCTCCGCGTTACTTTTTTTTTTTTATCCCTCCCACACCCAACACGCTACTTCATAACACACACACACACACACTTATTCTATTAGAGGGTAGAGCAGCAAATTGCTGTTGGCCCTTCCACCTCATTAAAACGGGGGGAGGGGGTGCTTGTGTTACTCAAATTTACATATTTTATTTAACGCTCCATCTTGGATTGGTAAATTTTAAAAAATGCCATCCCAGTCCTTTCATAGATGCATTTATACATGGTGATGCATGCATATGTGGTGATGCATGTAGCGGCTACGAAATGAAGCAACCAAGCCACTGCACCTTTTTTTCCCACCGACGTACAGCATCACCAACAGGCATTGGCAAAACCAATAGGTTCCAAATGTGAGACCTATTGGCTTAGTCAATGCTTCTTCCTTCACGTCTGAGCAAAAAATGAAATATGAAAAATCTAAATAGGCTAGGACATCTAAATTGTTATTTAAAAGATTTAATTAAATGTATTTTAAAATAAGAAAGAAAATGTTCTGGTGTTTCTGTTTATGAGTGAAGATGTAATGATGGAGAATTTTTACGGCATGTGTAGAGATGTCAGAGGAGGTAATTTTGCATTTGGAGCAGCTACAATAAAGTTTGTGCAGTCGATCCCTCTCCTGGCTTGGTGCTTTGACAGTACGACTATACAGAATTGCCAGCTGATGTTCCAGGAGGCCTGGAATCCAACATTTGGGTGGAGGGATGTCTTTTCTGGTCAACAGTCCAATGTCTACTGTCCAAGGCTTCGAGTTAATTCTCCAGTAGAGTTCTACAGCACAACATACAGCAAAAATGTGCATCTTTAAGGTATTTTACAAGACCATCAAAAATATTCGCTATTCTGTATTCATAGTTGTTTTTGTTACTGACATTTCTCAGTTACAACAAGCAAGGAATGGGAAAGAAAAGAACAGAGCAGTATCTGTACAGACCTGATGAACAATCATATTGTGTACTAAAACACAAAAGTAGGAAGACAGAAGTTAAAATATACAAACTGTTAGGCTACAGTAAATTTAACATTTGTTTAATTGAAACTTAAAATAATTTGCCGTCACAATAAAGCTAGACTTTCAAAAAAAGTGTTTTTCCTCTTTAAATAAATATTTCAATTTCAAAGCACTCCCTCCCACCCCGTGACTGAAATCATAATCAATTTGAAAAGTACATCATTGTACCAACAAAATAACAAAGCCTAAAATTGAACAAACCGATGACTGCATACGTGATAGAGCTTTGGTTCTTTGCACACACTCCTTATGCAAACCTGAACTGTACTTCCGGTAGCTCAGCAAAACTTGAAACTGTACTACGCCCACTCTCGTTTAGTTCTCAGGGATTTTCAGGGTGCAGTATATTCAGATTATGGATTCCGCGTTTTCTATGAGGATGGCCACCTGCAACTAAGATAGACCTATTAAAATTAACCTGTATAAAATGAAGCTTGCGATGCATCCTACGTTCACACCATAGGAATGGACGGAAACTGCGCCTATGGTCCCATGACTTGGATTCAGCAGCAGTATCCTTGCAGGTCAAACGTCCACACCACTTGACAGAAATCTACATATCACATTGGTAACTGGAAGGCAACAGCCTGTGATAAGAGGCACAAAGCATGCTGACTGTATACTTGGACTGCTGTATGAGACCATAGTCAATAACTAACGAGACTTGGGATTTCCACCACATATTGTTTTGGGAAAGGTTAATAGCAGTAAAAATTTAACTTCCGAAGAGAGTACCAGCCCCAAATTCCGTCTATCTCCACATCACCGCTGCTCGGGGACAGCCTCCTTCAAAAAAAGACTGCTTCTCTGCCTTGAAACCAAAACTGGTATCTTCAGAAGCAGTCTTGGACGAGAGACTTGCTTATCCCACTGAGAAGGCACCACCACAGCTATGAATGACTACACATTCAGGATGGCAGGTCAGGGGACCTCACATTCAAGGAACACATCCGATTAAAGTCTTCACAAGTATAAAATTAGGCAAATCACTAAAGACTTTGATTTTAGGACTAAATTGCATTCTGGTGGTGGTCGTATTCATTCTGCAGATGCTACTTATTTCCTGTTCAGAAAAGGATAGCACTTGTGGCGAGAATATCTGGACCATCGTGGACATGTGTTATTTCCACTATTCCAGCGACCTTTTTACACAATTTACAACAATAGTAAGAAGGACTAAGTGCTCTGCTCAACAAGTCCTCTCAGAAGGGCCATCCATCATGTAGCTGGTTTTCACTACTGAAGCCAATGCTGGCAGAAGGATCTGAGTTCGGTGTTTGCCTGGTAGAGTCTTCTCCGTTTAAACTCTTTCTACACACTGGACACGTGTCATGCTGGAACAGAAAGAAATCAGAATAAAACAAGGTACTGTATTGCTGCATTTTCTTCCAAACGCTATTATTTGGGATGAAGCAGTGGCAGGACATCTAGAGAGGGGTTTTGAAATTATTCACCTTCCTTCTTGCTCCACTGTTCTAAAGTGGTATGGACAAGAATCCATAGCTGTTTGTATTTGGGCTAAATAAAAGTAATTCAGACACCCATAAGCAAATAGTAAAGCACATAAAAAGCACTTCACAAAACAATTTTGATGTTTATACAGAATAACATTTACACACATTCTATACTTTTAGCATGCAAGATAAGTGGTGACAGTAAAATTCGGACGTATGATTACTAAACCCCCTCTCTTCACTCTCCCAATCACCCAAAGCGATGGTACATGATCCAGGGAAATGGACTTGGCCCATGTGCCTCACGTACCATAACTTGGGAGGTTATAGAGGAATCTAAGCACACCACTGATCTAAATGCCCATATTAGGCCCCAGACAAGACCTGTCCTGTCATAATTAGTACCACTGGGTCTTAGTTGTGACGTGCTGGGGAACTTTTGCCTACTTTTCTAACAGTCTGAAGAACTAGCATATTGATAAATGCATCGTTTCTGTGCGATAATACAAAATGGCTGATTACTTAGCCATCCTGCTTGGAGGAGGAGACAACACCTCCGGCAGAGGAGGCATTGTTTGTGCCCTCAGAGAGCGTAGGCTCTCACATGCAGGGGGGTGTCAGAGACCTGTCTACACCAGTCAGCCCATTATGAAATAATGGAGTGACCCAACAAAGTCCTTGGACCTGGGTATCGATTGGTACAGAAAACAATTGGTCCTGGACCTTTCTTTTCAGATTATAAGGTTATTTTTGAATTCTCTTGATTTTGCTTTCCTCTCCCTTAATTTTCACCTACGTTTTGCACGAGCACTATCTTTGCACGCCCTTCTTGGAGCAACCTCTCCTCCTTGATTATGAGTATGGTAGAGTGTCTACCATTTGTTTAATTGAATTTATAAACAATAAACCAATGTTTTTATACAGCTAAATAGGTGCCAAGTTTTTGTCCATATCTGGTGCACATCTAAGGATTGTGTTGGGATTAAGTAAAGCCGCTTTTGCTGACTATATACATGCAGAAAATTGTAGCTAAATCATAACTCTTCTTTAATAATTTTGCTTTGTCTGATAAAAGAAAGGTCCAGGACCAATTGTTTTCTGTACCTACACCAGTCAGCCAGCACACTAGAGGCTGATAGATTTTCAGGGGGCACCTCTGAGGTGCCCTCTGGGTGCATGCATTACTAAATCAACCACTGGAATCAGGGTGGATTTATTAATACAAGGTGTTCGAGATCCATTGTAGCTGGGGAACACGTTTTTACCAGTATTAAGCATGGGTACTTAAAATGGCTTCCCTGTTCACTTGTGTGAAATCTAAGAATTGACTCAGACGTCACAAGGGCATTTTTGCTCATGCAGATATGCCCATACATGTAGTATAGTGCACCTTGTCATAGGGCGTATGGCCTGCTGTAGGGGAGGGTGATCTATACTGCATGCAGTGTTAGCAGGTATGGCACACAGGAATAGTAGCCATGTCACGTTTTCACTTTTATCTGCACCAAGAGACACAGCCTGCATGAGTTAGGTGAGAGGTCCCTTAGGGTGGCACAAAACATGCTGCAGACCTTAGGAAGCCTCTTTAGTACCCATTCCCTGGGTACTCGAGGTACCATTTCCTAGGGACTGACAGGGGTGCTAAAGGAATGACCACTTGGGGGAACAATTGTACAGTTTCTAGGGAAAGATCTGGCACTGGGCCTGGATAGCAGGAAACCAGTGCACTTCTGTCAAAATTGCATCAGTTAACAGGCAAAAAGTGGGGGTGACCATGTCAAAAAGGGGAACTTTCCTACAAAGACTAATAATATTCACAATTAAGACCCTAAAATGGGGACACAATACAATTCATCAACTTGATCCCAGTTATACATTTAAAAGTTGCAACTAGAGAACAATGACTTCATAGAAAAATCAATTAAAAGAACAAATTTAAATATCACAACATGAAAAACGGCATCACCAGCATAGACCGCACTTCCAATCAGGCAGCAGGAAGCGGGATGGAGCCGTCACTCATGGCAGTGAGCCCCAGTATCGCACCAGTGTGATCCACGCTGACTGTACAACCAGAGAGAATCTCATCGAAAGTGAACTACAGCCTCATGCCTGGGATGCAGCCATCAGACTATACTCTCGCTAGAGTGGCCATCGGGTGCTCACATCTTTGTGTTTTACTGCTGCTCGGACTTTACAACTGATGTCCGGCTGAGCTTCTGTGACAGTATAAAAAGTGCTCTGGGCGACATTAGGTTTGAGGATAAACTCAGACAGGCTCAGAGCAAAGTACCATGTTCTGGGGTGTGCAAATGCATCCTGTATTCAAGCCTGTTTAAAAAAGTCCTAGGGCTCGAGAGAGAGTTCTGAGGCCGAACAATGGCACAAATCAAGCACTGCCTAATGTGAAATAAAACATAATCTAAAGGCTAACCATACCCCAAACTCTAAACATAACACTGTCTCTAATCTAGGTCTTAGGTTAAACCTAAATTCTACACTAACTTCAAACCGAAATCGAAAACACTATTCTAAAACTCACACTATCATTTAACTAAATCTTAAATATAATCTTAAACATAACAATCCCCCTTACCACTCTCCTTACAATAAGTCTTCTACTTATTTCATTCAACTGTTTTTATGCAGTGGTATAGTAAATTTAATAAATTGGCATCTGTGCAATGGGACACTGATGTATTAAATCCTCAGTAGCATGGGGTGCACCAGAGTGACATACTATGAATTTATGCGATTTTCACCTACATTTCCAGGAGTAACTCAGATCTACTCATGGAAAAAACCTTTGTGAACTGAACCAAATAAGAATATTGAACAGGAATCTGGTGATCTGCCAGAGATGCCTTGACCTTTTAGAACTAAAAAGGAGGATATTCCCTTAATTTGCATACTTATGTCCAGCAGATCGTCAGTATTAATTGTAAATAAAATTAAAATAAGTAAAAAATGATAGTGATGCTCAAATGATCATGTATTCTTTAAACACAAATCCTTACCAGTTCCAACCACGGCACAATACAATCACTGTGAAAAAAGTGATTGCAGGGTAACTGTAGCACCCGCTCGGCTACTTTATAATCTTCTTTACACACAGGACATTCCAAATTCATTTCTACAGCAAAACAGAACATAAGGCAGTGAGATTTGGAAAGATACATGCAAAACCCAAACTCTCAAACACAATGAGCACAAGCGTCAGTTAACTGTCAGCTCTTTAGTAGTGTGTGTTGCAGGACTAGTCAACACCACTGAAAAAAATGTGTTTATCGGTAATTAAAAAAAAGAAACAATTTTTAATAACCTATTATGTTTTTTGTGTGAAGACTAATATATCACTATCAATTCAAAAGATAATAGTCTTTTCAAGTTTACAAACGACTTTATTAGTCACTTTGATCTTGATACAATGTGAAAAAATTCAAAAACACTTCACTTAAAAACACCTCTTAAACCAGGTCAAACATTCATTGAATCCAGTTGCTATAGATCACAAGGTACAGCCAACACATAATTCACAGTTAAAAAAAATAAATTAAAAAAAAAAGCATTTTCAGGACTGTAAAGATAAAGCCTTACAAAATGTTTATTTACAAAAATACATCTCAACATCATAATTGATGGTGCTACCCGATGAACAAGTTACTTATCCTCAGTAACACTCTTTCTGGTATAGAGTCTTTCTAGCTGTAGATTCTTCAACTTTTGAATATTCCAGGTAAGTCAGACTGGATCCGGAAACTTCTTTGTAGTATCTCTGCGTGCCGGAAGGTGGCACCTCATGGATGCTGAACTATCCCGGAAATGACTTGCCGGACCTATAAAGGTGCCACTTCCGTCCACGGATGTCAGCTGTATTCGAGAAGGTCTGTGCCTCCAGGAGTGGAGCCCCAAAAGCAGATTGGTATGTGTTGGACTTGGCCCTTTTTTGGCTAAAGTTCCTTAAACTTTTTTGCCTTTCTCCTAGACCATTTTCTGACATGGTGTTGCCGACTTAGATGCTTTGGGCACTTTGCCACTGCTGATCAGTGTCAAAGTGCAAGTGCTCCCTGTATAAAGTGTTATGGTAATTGGTTGTCCATAATTGGTATGTTTGTCTTACTAGTAAAGTCCCTAGTAAAGTGCACTATGTGTGCCAGGGCTGGTAATGGAAATGCTACTAGTGGGCCTGCAGCACTAATTGTGCCACCCACATAAGTAGCCCTAAAGAGAGATCTCAGGCCTGCCATTGCAGTGCCTGCGCGCAGTTTGTTAACTGCCTTGTTGTCCTGACAAGTGCACCCACTTGCCAGGCCTTACCCTTCCCTTTTTATGCACATCAGACACCCCTATAGTAGGCCCAAGGTACCCCCCTGGGCAGGGTGCAGTGTATGTGAAAGGTAGGACATGTACTGAGGTGTGTACCATGTCCTGACAGTGAAATACTGCCAATTTCGTTTTTCACTGTTGCAAGGCCATCTTGCCCATAGGAACAAATGGGGAATGCTGTGTACCATGTTTCCAGCATATCTTCCCATCGGCATAAGATGGAGAGATGGAGTTTAGTGTGCCTGAACTCAGAATTTAATAACATCTTTTTATGAAGATGGTTTTTAAATTGTGTGTTTAGAAACCACGCTTTTAGAAGTGGCTGGTTTCTTGTCCTAACCATCCTGCGTGCCTCTGCCTGTTTGTGTATTGACTGTCTGGGTTTGGATGTGACAGGGTCTGGGGAGGTGTCCCAACACCAGGGAGGAGTAGGTGAGACAGCAACAGGCTGGCCTGCATTTGGTGTGGTGGGAGGAGTAGCGCCCTGGATATGAAGAGGGCTGTGCTGCTGCCACAAAAGGATGGCTCCACCTCCTGCGGAGCGTCTGAGGCCCAGACCCTCACTATCAAAGGAAGAGGGTGTGCACTGGCAGGAAGACACCCAGAACTGGTTTGGACCGGGCTCAGAGCCCCTGAACACAAAGACTTCAAAGGCATTTAGGGGTATAAATGTGAGAGCTGAAACCTCTGAACTCAAGACTGAAAAAGGATTGAAACTACTTCATGATCAAGAGGAACCTCTGCCAAGGAAGAACAGCTGAAGAGAAGGACTGCCTTTGCTGTGTGTTCTGGGGCTGGCCTGCAGTTTGCTGATTTGACTAAGGAGAGGACAAGGGACTTTGCTGTGTGCTGTGTCCCCCTGCTTGAAAGGACTTTGCTGTGTGCTGTGTCCTGAAGTAACTTGTCTCCAAGGGCCCGAGGAGAGCTGGTCCCCTGTTGTGGAAACTCAGGAACATCAAAGTTCCCAACCGTGTCTCAGCGATGCTTGGTGCGTGTGCTTTTGCACGCCTGAGACGGCCGTGTGGTCTGTGGTGCTGTTTACGAGGTGTATCGTGACCGCATTTCCCCCGCAGCGTGAAACATCGTCCACGCTGCTGCATTGCTGTTTGTGGCCCGGGCCGTCATCGTAACTGAGGCTGCGAGTAAGGATCGCCGCCGCAAGCCCGAGCCGCAACGTGCTAAAGGATTTCTTGAAGCTAAGGAAGCTGCAAGGTGAAAGGGATCGTGATCGTTGTTCGCCAAGAGGAATCTGCCCAAGATCGCCAACGGAGAAGGCCGCGCCGTAACCCGTCCGGCTACAGCGTCGCCTAGCTACGGAGCTGCAACGTCATCGGGGCCGCCCAGCAGGACGTCCGACGAGCGGGGAGAGAGAGAGAGCGAGGCAGCGCACCCCCCAGGTAAGGCTTGGACTCCCGTCGGGAGCCGCAAGCGTGTGTGGCCTGGGGAGGCGTGCAGGAGGAGTACAGGAGTGCTCCGATCTCTCTCCCGCTGCACCGCGTTAGACGCGCTGAGTCCCCAAGCGGCCCATACCTGCCCAGCAGTACCGGGGCCGCCCCTTTAAGCTTACAACCGTTGTCTCTGTTGTTGGGGCCTAGTGGTGCCCGAGCTGACAGTGCAGATTGGCTTACCGCATTATTCTTGCATTACGAACCGCATTCTTCTTGCATTACGAACTGCCTTATTCTTGCATTAAGAACCGCATTATTCGTGCATTACGAACTGCATTATTCGTGCATTACGAACTGCATTATTCGTGCATTACGAACTGCATTATTCGTGCATTACGAACTGCATTATTCGTGCATTACGAACTGCATTATTCGTGCATTACGAACTGCATTATTCTTGCATTACGAACGGCATTAGTACTTGCATTAAGGACCGTCTTATTTCTACATTACGAACTGCATTACGAACTGCATAGCATTGCATTAGGACTGCATTAGATCATCGTGAACTGCTCATTAATACCGCAAGAACCTACAAGTGATTGTTGGCCTAATAACCGGCAAAGTGAAATATTACAAATACGCATATGTTGGATTTCTATCGTTTGGTCTCATCGTATTTCTTTTGATAAAGATACCGCTATTTTTATAAAATCAGTGTGGTGTCCATTTGTGGTGTTATCACTGTGTTACTGGGAGTGTGGTTGCAAATACTTTACACATTGCCTTGGAGATAAGCCTGGCTGTTCGTGCCAAGCTACCGGAGGGTGAGCAGGGGTTATCTAAGAGTGTGTCCCTCCTTTCCCTGACTAGAAGCAAGGGTCCCTATTTGGACTAAGGTACCTACCTCAGCCAACTAGAGATCCCCAGTTCTAACAGTATATAAGTGTGCAGATTCCTAGATGTGGGATCTATTAAAGGATAGAGGCCAACAACAGAACAGGGAGGACGGGAAGGTCGACAAGGAATCTGCAGCTAGATTGAGTCTCTACTAGAAAGAGTGTTACAGAACTTAAGTCATTTGTTCTTCTGACAGACTTCTAGTCGCAGACTCCTCACCTTTTGAATAGATACCAAAGCAGTACCCAAGGGAGGTAGGAGGTGGGCTGTGGATGGACTCGAACCATAAAGAACTGTAGGATTGAGCAGGCAAAGTGCCCTTCTTGGCGAACTTGGCTGTCCAGTCAATAGTACTCGATTAACATATTGAGGGAAGCCCAAGAAAGCCTGGCAGATGTCGAGAACAGGGACGCCGCATGCTAACATAGCAATAGCAGCTTTGACCCTGGTGGAGTGGGCACGCAGTCCTTCCAGAGGCTGCTTCTTCACCAGTGCACAACAGATTTTAATGGAGGGCATGATCCAGCCTGAATGTTATGCATCTGCACAGCCTTGTCTTTTTTCACTCGGACAAACCCACAAACAGCTGGACGTCCACCCGGTGGTCTTTGGTGCAATCAATATAGAAGCTAGGCGCTCTCTCAGGGTTCAAGCAATGGAGCCTCTCCTCATCCGTAGATGGGTGAGTTTGAGCACAGAGCGCGGCAGGGTGTAGTTCTGGCCGATATGGAACGGCATTGTAACTTTCAGGAGAAAGGATGCACTAGTACGTAGAACCAGCTTGTCAGGGAAGATGGTGGTGTAAGGAGGATGAACACACAAAACCTGAAGCTCATTCACACAACGTGCAGAAGTGATGGCGACTAGGAACACAGTTTTGATGGTGAGAAGCTATGAAGGGCAAATGTGGAGCAGCTCGAATGGAGAATCAGATACGCATTGGAACATCACAAATGGAGATGAGGGAAACATGTTTCAGCCCTTTCACAAAATGCATCAGAACAAATGATGTAAATAAAGAGAGCTGATCAGGCAACTGTAAGAAGGCAGAGAGGTCGAAAGATAACTTTTAACTGTGCCCATGGCAAAGCCTTGCGGCAAGAGACAGCACAAACAAACATAAGACAGGTACTCAAGCCCAGGAGTTCTGGATACCATACTCTCGGTGCTCAGTCCGGAGCCACTAGGATAACTTGGGCCCGGTCTGTTCTGATCTTCCTGAGAACCTGGAGCAGAAGTGGTATAGGCGGGAAGGCATACAGGAGTCCAGACTTCCACACGAGGCAGAAGGCATTCCTGAACAAGAAACTCCTTGGAAATTCCAACGTGCGGTGATTGTGCATTCTCGGTGGTGACGAACAGATGGAGCCAAGGTTCTCCTCATTCGTGGAAGAGGCCTTGCACCACTTCCGGATGTAGCTGCGATTTGTGATCAACCAGGCACCGACAACCGAGTTTGTCGACCCTGGCATTCAAAGAGCCTGCCAGGTGATTCACTACCAGGAAGATTTCTAGGTGGTCCAGCCATTTCCAGAGGCGCAAGGTCTCCTGACACAGGGTCCTTGGCCCCACCCCAACCTGTTTGTTGCTGTACCACATGGCACTGGTGTTGTCCGTGAGGACCTGTACCAGCCTCCCCTTGATGGATGGCAGGAAGGCTTTCAGAGCCAAGCGCATGGCCCTCAGCTCCAGAAGGCTGATCTGGAGCTGGGATTCCACCGGAGACGAGGGGCTTCTGATCTCCACCTCTCCCGGATGACCTCCCAAACCCAGCAACCATGTGGGGAAGGGAGAGGGGTCTGCAGCTGACCCAAGAGCGATGCAGAAGCCACCATTGCAGATCTTCCTCAGTCTCTTCCGAGATATGGACATGGTTGTAAAGGTTCCCTTGATGTTGGGCCCACTGGGACTTAAAATCCTACTGCAGAGCCCACATATGCCACCTGAAGTGCTCGACTAGCAGGATGCAGAAGCCCATCAGTCCCAGCAGCCTCAGAGTCAACCACACTGAAATACCGGACAACATTTGAAAGATTGTGATCATAGCCTGAATGTCCTGGACTCCATTCCCCAGGGGAAAGGCCTGAAACCGAACTGTATCTAGAATGGCTTACATGAGGGGGAACATCAGGGAAGGAGTCAGGTGTGACTTTGGCACGTTTATACTAAACCCCAAAGATGACAGGAAGTCCGTGATAATCTGGAGATGGTGGACAATGACCAGGCCTTTCATTTTATACTTCTTGTTTGGAAAACAGTTGTGATAAAAGTCGGAACATATCTATGAGGTATTAGTTGATTTAGGGGCAGCATTCAACCTGGTCCAAAGAAACAAGCTTTTGAAAGTGCTACTAAATTTGTGAATCCCTGACTGTGTTGGTACTAAAATTTAGCGCTTGGACGCCGTTGGGCAGTAATGCGCTTTATACATTCCGCTAACATAACATAGCGTTTGTACCCTTACAACTATGCACAAGTTCGCTGGGTGGTGAATGGAGAGCATACTGAAAGCATTGAGATAAGCAGAAGAATTGACATGGGGTATGTTTTGGCTCCCACCTCGTTTACTTCTTCAATCAAAAGGGTATCTATTATTTACATAATTGTATTAATTATTCTTCCAAGTTAACTGATAAAAATATCTCTGGTCTGTTATTTGCTGATGATCTCAAACCCCATGGGGTTGAAACCTTCTAAGTAAGTCTCCGTCCTTTTCCAAACACCAAGGCATGTAAGAAAAAGTTACTTATCTTCAGTAACAATCTTCCTGGTGGATCCTCCATCTACTGCAGATTCCTCACGTTGTCAATTTCCCTAGGTGCCAGATTGGATCTGCAGAATCTGCTCACCAATTCCCTTACGCGTTGATAGATGCTGTCTGGTCTCTCCTGCCTTGGATATGATGCTGGTGTCCTTACATAGCTGCCAGATTTGAGCACCAATGTCAGTTTCTTCAAGATATCTGTCTGCGCCATCAGATGCACAGCCATCAATAATCAGTTTCTGAAAATGAGTGGATCTCAAAATTGGAACCTTATTAACATGGACAGCAGAGTCCATTCAATGCTTGTCGAACCTCCATGCTATCAAGACCAGAATGGAGTTTTGGACGTTGCAATCTGTCCCGATCAGAACTTCTCTTACCAACTTTGGTGCGCTGGGATAGTTCCCAACTCGGTTCTTGAAGGTTTCTGGTCTGTCCGAGGTAAGGGCGACCCTTTCTGGTAACAGTGGTGCTGCCGACAGTGTAACGCCAGAGCAGACAGTTACTTCCAGAAGGAGCCCCAAAGAGGAAAAACCCTGAAGGGAAAAAACCTCCTACTGCAGGAAGAGACTCCAGGAAAGGAAAGGAGGTGAAAGGAGAAGGACAGGGAAGAAGTCAGAAGACACCAGCAAGGAGGAATCAGACCAGAAGACAAAACTCCAGGCAAGAGCAGAAGGCTCCAAAGGATTCCAACAGGAAGCACCAACAGGAAACAAAGACAGACCAGACAGGAGCAATATGCACCAACAGGAGCGAGGACCCACCAGCAGGAGCAGGGAGTGTTGCAACGCAAGGATTGAAAGATTCGGACCCTTAAATACCCATAGACAGGAAGTGAAGAAACAGGAAATAAGCACTCGCTATCTTGGGTAGGGAAGAAGTGGTGAGAAAGATACAAAAGGTCGCCATCTTAGAATGGTGCAACAAAACCCTTCCCAAAGCCTTGTAGGAGCAAGACTGTGGAATCATGGGAGGAAGACAAGCAGGAAGATGGCCTCCATACAGGAGAATGGCTATCAGAATATTACTAAATGTGCCTCCAAGGCCTGAGGTGAGAACTACAGGGCTTCACGATTTGTAATACAAGAGGTTGTGGTCCAAGAAATGGAACAGTGACTCATCTTGGACATTGCAGGCCACCGCATAGCCCTGCTGCGTGCCTGAAGGGAGAAAGAAATCATAGGCAGAACCGCAGTCTGCCACGGTATAGAGGAGAGCGTCGCAGGGCATACCCATGATGTTCATACAATAGCGGGCCACCGCGGGAAACTGCGACGCGCATAAGCGGGGACGTGAGGCGCTGTGGGCTGATTTGTGGCCCGCGGCGATGTGGAGGAGGACGCCGCGGGTTGCACATCAGCCCGAGGCGTAACAGCAACCTTCTAAGACAAGAATTGTAGTTGATCGGAGTGTAGGGAGGTCAAAAGAAAGACCCATGAGTTGTGTGAGAACTACACTGAGTTTCCAGGCAAGTGCCGGAGGAGTCTTTGGCGGTATTACCCTCTTCAGTAGCTGTTATCCCAGTAGGATGCAGGATGCAAATGCCTCTGCAAGTACTTGAAGATGGCCTGGGAGTGTGAACTTGGTATTTTTTGCGTTTTCAGGCGGTCTTCATGTACAGCGGTAGACGTGCATAAAAAAGTATGGGAATTATGATCCAGATTGCAGTGGCGGTGATCAGGGAGTGTGGTGGCAGCATCAAAGACATCACTAAAAAGAGAAAAATATTCTGTACCTATTTTGTTGTACTTTCAATTTTAGGTTACTCCATATAAAATAACACACACACCTTAAATGAAAAACAAATGCAAGTTTAACTAATCCGTGGGAAACCCACTATTTTATGTGAAACCTCACTTGGTTAATGCAATCACTGCAGATGTCTGTGTGTGACCAGAGAGTCCCAGATTTACACCCTGGTTGGTGCAGTGGGTAATAGGGACTTGTTTATTTACAGTGTTACGAGGTCCCAGCCTTCGTCAGAAAGTACTGTGTTTAGTGCAAATATGTTTATAAGTGTCCCTTAAAACTATGCATTGCAGAACTCAGCCGATAACCCTATTATAATACCTCTCAAAAAAGTATAAATCTTTGTCAACATTAAGCTTCAAGTAACTCCATCAATTAAAGTCTATACAGGCTTCCAAGGAGTTAGTATTTGGTGATTAATCAGTTGCACACATTTACATTTCTTTAAATTTCTTTCAAGCAGCTCTCACCCTGGTGCAAAGTCCTTTTTCTTTGGCTCTCTGTCCCGCTCTCGGCTTCGCAGCACAGGAGACACAATACCCCCTTTATTTTCAGCCAGAGACACATCAAGGTCTGCATTAACCATCATGGTTATTTTTTTTTACCAGAAAGTTGAAGAACTGTTTTTGTAAAATTTAAAAAGCATAGACACATTGGTCCCCATAGATACCACCCACTTTGACCTTTGTTTACATGCAGATGTCCTTTTAGTTGAGTCAGGGGAATGACAAGGAGGTCAGCAGGATCGCATTACGAAGCAGATCCCCGATAGTCTGGATCCCTGGACGTCTACTTAATGGTGCAAGTAGAAATGAGAGAGAATCATATATACCGTCAGAGATGGCATAGAGGAGGGCACCTGATGTAGGAGCTAATTTTATAATTTACAAATGGAAATAGAGTACTTCTTCAGAGAGGTACTCTGAGGAAGGGGTTATGGTATGGTCATTTGTATGGCGCACTAATCACCCGAAAGGGTATCCAGGCGCTTGGGCAAGGTGTTTAGTTGTGTGGTCCCAAGGTGCTTATACGAAGAGCCAGGGCTTCAGCTTCCTGTAGAAAACAAGGAGTGAAGAGGATGTTGATGTGTTGAGGGAGGTCGTCCATGTCTTGGGTGCGATGTAGGAGAATGAGCGTCCTCCAGTTTTGCTTTTGCGGATGCGATGAGAGTGCACGAGTGAGAGTGAGGCAGAGCATAGGCGTCTGGTGGGTCAGTGAAGGTATGCGGCTATTCAGTTATTCTGGTCCTGTGTGAGTAAGGCTTTGTATGTGTGCGTGAGAAGTTTGAGTTGGCTGAGCTTGTGAATGGGGAGCCAGTGAAACTTCCTGAGGGGAGCGGTGTGATGTGGGTGCAGAGTGAGAGGTCGAGTACGAGTCTTATGACTGCATTCTGGATGGTATGGAGCCTGTGTAGGAGTTGTTTGGAGATTTCGGCATACAGTGTGTTGCCATAGTTCAGCCTGCTGGTGGTGAGTGCTTGCGTGAAGGTCCATCTGGTGTTCTGAGGCAAACTCCTGAAGATCTTTCGTAGCATACATAGGATGTGGAAGAAGGTGGTGCACTCTGCATTGACTTGAGCCATCATGTTGAGCTGGTCATCTAGAATGATCCCTAGATTTGTGTGGTCTGTGGGTGTTTGTCCTAGCTCCAACGGCCAACAGGTGGAATTCCATAGGGAGGTCTTGTTGCCGAAGAAGAGCACCTGCGTCTTGTTGGAGTAAAGCATCAGGTTCGCATCCAGTCTGCTACCATAGTCATGCATTTGGTCAAGTTGGTTTCGGTGGGCTGAGATATGGGAACTTGCTTTTGCATTTTTAAAAGGACCATCATTCTCATTAGTGGAGCAGCTGCAGTGGCACGGAGGCCAGGAGTGTGAGGGCTACAGTACACACTTTAAGGATGTTTTACCATCAAAAAGGGAAATGGGGCCCATTTTCCATTGCTAGCATTAGGGCTCAGGTTGCCCATGCTGTGCAGTGAAGAGAGCCTAAGCAACAGGGGGCAAGATGTTATAACACTAACACTAACACACACACACACACACACACACACACTAACACACACTAACACACACTAACACACACTAACACACACACACACACACACACACACACACTAACACACACACACACACACACTAACACACACACACACTAACACACACACACACACACTAACACACACACACACACACTAACACACACACACTAACACACACACACTACACACACACACACACACACACACACACACACACACACACACACACACACACACACACACACACACACACAGACAGACAGACAGACTGCTTTGGACCTCAAGACCAGGACTGATGGCTCAGTGGAGTGTTCGGAGGAGAAAGGTCTGTAGGTATCATTGCTGCTAAAGGTGCAGTGACACTGGTGTCCAGTGGTGTGATGGGGGGGGGACTAAACCCCAGTTATGCTTGTGTTATTATTCTTTCTTGCTTACATTAGGGCCCAGTGCACACTGCCTATTCCAGTGTTGCTTTGAGTCTCAGACATATGGCCAAAGGGAGGGGAATATTGAAGCAGAGGAGACACCGTAGCTTACGCTCAGAGAACCGGTGGAGAGCAGTAGCTATCTTTAGTGAAGCAGGTACAGTGGCACTGAAGCTCAGGGGTGTGAGGGGCCCCCCGCATCACAGTTAGGACTGGCTTACTTTACAAAAGGCATAGGGGCTCATTTTCCTTGCTACCATCAGGGCATAGGGCATCCTTGCTGTAGAGATGGGGGCAACATGCGGGAGCAAACAAAAGTGAAGAAACAGAGAGCCTGTTTCAAGATTGGAGTGATGACCAGGCATGGTGGGTAAAGGGTGAAAGATGCACAGGAGACAGCCCGCTACTTAAAGGTGCTATCATTAATGCACCAGGTACAGTTGTATTGGACCCAGGAGTGTGAGGGGCTCACACCACCCCAATCATGTGGACATGTGTTTTTTGGCAAGTTTCGTTTTTTGTTTGATGAGCTTTTAATATGGATTTAAAGCTACTGATGAAGTACAGCTGAAATAATCTCAAACATCACCCCTGCACTGAGCCCTGCCCACTCCTACCCAATCCTTGCCATCATGTTTTGGAGGGTGGTCCTACTTCAAAACATTTTCCTTAGGAGGACTCAGAGCAAAACAAGTTTAAAGACCTCAGCCGTAAAACATAGCTATGATGTTGTCCGCTTTCTCTAGTACTGTTTTTATCATATAAGTGGGAGGAATTCTTGATGACCTAGATCTAGGTAGTTTATGTGACACCCCTGGTACTGAGGGTTCAAAAGTCTCTAGAGAGTCATTCATGGAGGTGAGCTAACTCCAAACCATGAGAGATGCATCGGTAATGATGGTTACCTGCGAAAGGGGGTATTTCCAAGTAACAGATTGTTGCTGCTCCACCAAAGCAGAGAATGTCGTCTAAGTATGTAAAGACACGAAGGGCATTTTTGCGCAGGTACACTGCTACAACCACTAGACACTTTGTGAACACCCTTGCAACGGTAGTGACTCAGAATGGTAGGCCCTTGAACTAGTAGTGTTGATCACTTACCCCAAACAGTAGGTACTGATCTTTAGATACTGATCTTTAGCTGGGTTGATCGAGATATGAAAGCAAGCATTTTTCAGATAGAGCATGGACATTAAGTTGCTTGGCGCAGAAGGGGATGACGTCCTGTAATGTGGCCATATGAAAATGCTTGGGAAGGATGACCTTGTTCAAAGGTTGAGGATCGGTCAGAGGGAGCAGTCTTTTTTTGGGGGGGGGGGGGATTGAAAAGTACCGTTGCTGCATTGGTGTACAGGTATTAGTATTATCGCCTGCTTTTGTAAGAGTGCCTGAATCTCGTCCTGTAGGAGGTGAAGGTAGTCTGAACTAAGTACACTGCAGGGTGGGGATGTTGATGGGGTGGGCGGTTGAAATTTGAGGCTGTAACCCGGTCACAGAATGGAGAGTACCCCTGATATGAGATAATGTTTTTCCATTGAGGTAGGAGTGCCTCAGCCTGCTTCTACAGGTGTTATGTGGTCACCGGGGAGAGAAGGGGATTCACTCTTTTGTAGCAGGAGAGCCAGTTGTGGCACTACCTCTGCCTTTACCATAACCATTTCCTCTATAAGCCCCTATATGGAAGGACGTAGAATGCCAGGGGTCCCAGAAAGGACTTCTTGAATGGCTGATTAGGTCGTCTCTGGCTTGAGCCCTCAGGTTTGGAACCTCCACTAGTTTTCTGCTTCCAGAAGGCTGACTTGGCACTGAAGGATTACAGGGCACCTACAGACTTGGTTATGTCTGCACCCTTTATTATTTCAAGCATCTGGTCGACATGAGCGCTGTGCAGAGGCTTGCCGTTGAAGGACATGTTCAATACGTGGTGTTGCACCTCAGGCCTAAACCCTGACACCCTATGCCAGGTGTGTCTGCATAGAAGGAGGCCAGTATTGATGTCCCACGCTTCATCAAGGGACACTTTATACTGATGTTGCTAATAGTTTTGCTCATCAGCGACCGACTTCTGTCCCTCTTCCAAAGGACCACTGGTAGGTGGTCAACCAGTTCCTTCATCTCTGCCCTGTGGAGTCGATTGTATCCAGATACAATCGACTCCACAGAGGATGCCCACATAATTGCCAATATGCCAATGTTTGGTTGCCCAAAACACTACTTGCTTGCCTGCTGCGTCAGTCTTCCTGCTAATCAGTCTTATTAGACTCCTTGTAAGGCAGGGGCCTGTGCAGAAGCCCACTTACAGGTTGTATGAACTACTGAGTGTGAGACTATCTGCCCCCCAATGCAAGCTGAGTCATCTAGAGCAGGCTTGTATTTATTTTTTCTATGCGTGGGGACACTACCCTTGCCTTCATCAGCTCTTTAAAATTTACATTGGCAGACTTTAGCATCTCCTTAAACATGGACAAATAGTGTACTGGGATTTCAGTTTTGGACAAGGTTTAGACTAGAATGTAGTCCTCATCCTCCAACTTATGTAGATTTTAAGTGGTGACGTGCCGCACGCTGAATTACTTCATGGAATGCAGAAGTGTCATTTGGTGGGGATAGTTTGACACGGCAAGTTTCAAGTCAGGGTCATACTGTGGGTCTATCACATATTACGCCCATGGATCGTCCTGTCCCTGTGGCCTAAATGTTTCCTTATATACAAGGACTGCCTGGGTCTGAATCAGAATTACGTGGTTTAGGTCAGGGAGAGTGTGGTGAGAGCAGTGCTGGGGCAGGAGGGTGTGTGAATGGTAGTGGTGGAAAGGGTATAGGGCTAGTGGTGGAGTCTTGAACCCTATCTGGGCTCTTGGCATTAGAGGCGGAAGCTCTAGCGCCTCTTCTGGTGCTGGTGGTTTGGCAAGAATCTGGTCTGTGTCCAAGTGGACGAAGGTCTTTTGCTTTTCATCCAGAACATCTACCAGCTTTCAAAAGTGGAACTCTCTGAAATGTCTGATCTCGGTGTCAAGGGTGGTCTGGGCGCTGGCCTCCGTGCCAGTTGTTGGGTGGCCCTCAGCGTTGACCAAGGATTTGGCTTCGAAAGAGGTATTTCAGCAGGAGTTGTCACCGCTGGTGTGATTGAGGTGCAGTTTTTCGTGACGATGGGGCGGAGCAGCACAGTTTACTTGGTGCCCTGGGGTGTTGTGTGCCTCTAGATCTTCCAATTTTCGGTGTGATGGGATGCCAGAAGGGCAGGACTTTTACTTCTGGGTGCCTCATATGTCTTCGAGCTCTGACAACACTTACCACTGCATGTTGTAGGGTAACCAGATTCTCTCCTTTCAATGTTGAGCCTTTTTGGAGAGAACGGTGAGACTGGCCCTACAGGATGTTTGGATTTGGTCTGGGGCGAGACCTTATAGAGGTCGGCCCAGGGATATTTTTAGTTAGACCTAGGACAAAAGTTGAATGAGTGCGTTCCATAATGTCCTACGTGCAGTCTCAAAAATCTCTAGGTAGAGTCCGAAGAAAATGTTGTCTAGAGGCCAGGATGCGTTGAGGTGCCCGAGACCTAGGTAGTCCGTTTTTGAGACCAGTCGGTGCAAACAGGAGCATCCCTGGATGCAATAAGTTGTTTTTAAACTACGGGCTGAAAATAAAGCCGCTGAACCAAAAGCAGACCTGAAACTCAGACCCAGAGCGTCTAAACGCATCAACTTTGGAGAAGCTTTCCCAACCACATGAGTCCGATGGCAAAAGAAAACATTCTGAGATGGCACCAGTGTGTGGTTTCATAGTGAACAAGGGATAAAGTCACAATAGGTCATGCAATTCGAACAACAAGTTGCAAACGTCCAAGCTCAAAACTAGATAGCGGGAGTATGCAGAGCATGTGCATTTACCACATATGCTAAAAACTTGGGGATTTTGGGCACATTAGCTTTACATATTACATGCTTGTTTTAAAGAACAGGTTATCTGCTTATCTTCGTTAACGTCTTATCTGGGACAGACTATCTAGCCGCAGATTCCTTACCTTGAAACAAAGGTCTTCAATTTGTGGGGCGCGAACCCCAGGGGGGCCGTGGAGTCCTGGGAAGGGGGCCGCGCATTTCCCAGCCTCACTTGTGCCTGGAATCCAAAGCGTTTGCTTTTGTTTTGGAAAAAGGCAGCCGTCCTGGGACTGCTAATTTGGATTGTCAAAACGCTTCAGCTGAAGTTTCATTAATTGAGTCTCCTGTGCTGTGAAAAGCCTTGTCAGGGTGCCTGCCTGCCTGAATAAAATGCAAATGTGCGCTATTAGTTCATCTGCAAGTGTAAAGGATACTTGGGAGCAGCTCTTGCTTTAATTGATAGAATCACTCCAAGCTCCTTTGTGATGACAAAGATTTGGGTGTTTGAGTGGTAGTGCAAAAAGTGAACAACTGGGCAGTGAAGTGCTTCTTTTAATCATAACTGTATTTACGCAGCCCTTAGTACCCTTAAGGAGGTGTTCAAGGGACAGTTATGTAAAATAAAACTGCATTACATAACGCTCTGGTATTACTAAAATCTACATTTTGGAAGCACCATTTGATCATAAAACTATTTGCACATTTTGTATCAGTCTATCTTACACTGTGTGTAATGCAAGTATAAAATATTGACTTCGATATTCACAGTGCTTTCTGTCAGAGGCTGTGAACTCATAGCACTAAAAATATACAAATCACTATTCTCCACTGCACCAACCAAGATTTAATTCTGTGGCTCTCTGGTTACACGTGGCTCTCTGCAGTGCATTAAATAATAGGGGGTTCATAATGTACTACAGTGCATTTCCCACCGAGTAACAAATTTTAACATTTATTTTTCATTTACGCTGCCCATTATTTTATATGTAGGTACCTGATGGTGAAAGACCTAAAAACAAAAATTTACAGAATATTTTGGGGCTTATTTATGAGAGGCTTGCGCTGCCAGAGCATCACTTTTTTTGACGCTCCAGCGGCCCAAGTGTCTCAACCATACCTATGAGGCGGCGCAAAGTCACCCTGCGTGGCTTTGCATGGCCTCAGATATGGAGTAAGACAAAGCAGCGCAAGTCACTGCGTTGCCTTACTCTGCGTCAAGGAGGTGTTCCATGGGCGTTGGTTGGGTTTCCCACACAACACCCATGGATTTTGATGCTGCCCCATATTAACAATATCATGTAAACATGGGGCAGCGCCAAAAACGTACGCCTCCCCAGAGGAGGCGTAAAGAGAAAGGTTTTCATTTCTCCTTGTTTTTTTCCCTTTCGATGTGTGCTGCATTCTGAAGCTCACATAGAAAGAGGAAAACGCTTCTCAAGATTGTTTTTGTGAAGGAAAGTGGCATTTCCTGCACAAAAACAATCCTGCCTATTTTGGTGCTAGGCAGCAAATTGGGCGCCAACGCAAGGGTAAAGGACAGGAATGCACCGTATTTCATAAATACAGTGCATTCCTGCCCTTTCACATTGGCGGAGGGCAGCGCAGCAAGAAGACTTGCGGCTCTGCTCTACGCCAATTCCTCATAAAGGACGCCCTTTGTTTTTAGCTACACCTTTGACCATGCTTCCACGCTCACCGACCTCTGGTTTGCTAAACATGGTTTAATATTATTTCCCCACTGTAAAAATAATTTGCTGTGGGAATTGGGGGGTTTATGGTTGTCGACAGTTGTCGGTGATGAGGAGTACCAAGTTCTAGAACTTTGTCAGGCTGCGGTCCTTTTGCCTAAAAGACTTTGACAAGGGTGTCTCGGCATCAAGAAGTTTGAAGACCTCTACCTTAGAATCTGCCCCAGGCGTCAGACTGGATCTGGAAGGTTTTCAAGCAGTACCCGTGCGCGCTGGTAGATGGTGTCGTTCGGCACCGTGCCGGCTGGGCCTGAAGCAATGTGCGCAGTACCTATTCAGGTGCTACCTGGCAAACGTTGGTTACTTTTGCGACTTTAGAAGCCAGGGGCGTGAAACCACAATGAGAACTGACTATTGGTGTGACAAGCTAAGGCCCTGAGAAGGGTGTCCCTTACACCATAATCGATTTGCAAAGCGGGGAGAATGGGAGGGCCAATAAGGAATGTGCGGCTAGATAAGAGTCCTACCAGATAAGTCGTTATCGAAGGCAAGTATCTTGCTCATCTAATAGACTTCTAGCCGCAGATTCCTTACCTTAGAATAGATACAAAGCCAATTAAATCAGAAAGTCCTGCAGGATGGAATGGGCAAAGTGTCCATCACTAAGGACTGTCCAGGCAGTAGTGCTTGGTGAACATGCGCAGGGATACCCAAGTTGCCACCTGACTTGTCCTGGAAAGGGACGCTGCGCACTAACAGTGTTTGCAGCCTTGACTCTGGTAGAGTGAGCCCGCAAGCCCCCAGGGTGTTGCCTCTTGGCCAATTCGTAGCAGATCTTAATGCACAGAATTATCCATCTCAAGATGGTCCATTTATGCACAACCTTCCCATTTTTATCTCCTACATAGCCGATGAAGAGTTGATTATCTACCCGGAACTCTTTTGTGCAGTCAAGATAGAACGACAACACTCTTTTTGGGTCCAGACGGTGGGGGTCTCTCCTCATCTTTGAAGGGATGAGGCGAAGCAGAGTAGGAGTAGGCACCTGCCCTCCAGTTCCTGCTTGTTCCAGACTGATGTAGTGACACAGCAGCTGCCTGGGTTTTCCAGCTGGAGTTTCCCGACTGGGTTTTCCCACTCACCCTTCTTCCCGCCAACAGACTGCCCGACCACCCCTGGACCTACTTAATGCAGGCCACACCGAAGGCACGCTAAAGGCAAGCCCGGCTGCGCCCGTCCGTGCCTGGACCGCGCCCTCTACACCCTCAACCCTGGATGCCGCAACAGACACTACCAATGCGCCGACCCACGCTCCACGGAAGGACTTCTCACCTGCACCCACTGCCACTTCACCCACCGCCCAGCCCCACTCTAAACACTATACAGACACCACCTGAACAAAAACACCAACTTGCATGCGTCCTTCTCAACACACGCTCACTAGGCAAGCATTCCACTGAATTATGGGACCTCATCGCCACCCTTGCACCCGACATAGTCTTCCTCACCGAGACCTGGCTCAACCTCACATCCGCCACAGACATTGCCACAGCGATCCCAAATGGATATAAAATCACTCACCAGGACAGCACCAACAAGCCGGGAGGAGGAACAGCCATCATCCACATAGAGACCATACAATGTACTACCACCACCGACAACAGCACCACCCCCATGGAACATCTCAACTTCAAGCTCCACATGGAGGACATGACAATCATCAGAGGCACCCTCGCATACCGCCCCACAGGCCCTTGCTCTGGCTTCTGCAACACCATCGCAGACTTCATTGCACCCCTAGCCTTAGACTCCAAGGACTGCATCTTCCTTGGTGACCTAAATTTCCACATCAATGACCCCAGCGACCAAAACACAGCACACCTCCTCAACAGTATGAGGGGCCTCGGATTGAATCAAATTGTCCACAGCCCTACACACACCGCACGACAAGCCAGACCCAAATTTCACCTCCAGCAACTGTGTCAAAAACAGCCATGTCACAGAACTCACATAGACCGATCAGTATAGTACACTTCAGCATCTCCAGCCCCCACAGCACCACCTGCAAGATGACCAACGACCCCCCACCGGAGGTGGAACAAAATCTCAGAGACCAGCTGGGCAAACGCCCTCAACCCAGCTACCGCCACCAACCTCAAAAAGGGAGGGGAAAAACTTCAACACCTGGATCACCAATTGCGCAGACAGCATCGTCCCCATCAAGAGCAACATCCAGAGAAAATCCTCCAAAAAGGCCAGCTGATACACCCAAGAACTCAGAACAGCAAATCAAGAAAGCAAACAATTGGGTGAGGAGATGGTGCACCAGCAAGGACACCTCCGACATTGCAGCCTTCACAACCTCCCTCAACCTCTACCACCGCATCCTGGGGGCAACAAAGACAGCACTTGCTGCACGCATCGAAACCAGCGCCAACACCACCAAGTAACTCTTCAACATCATAAAGGAATTCTCCAACCCGGATGCCAACGAAAACATCACCAGACCCGCACAGGAGCTGCGCAACAACTTCGCCCACTTCTTCCACGACTAGATCGCAACCATATACAGAAACTTCGAACCCCAACCCACAACCACGGACTTCCTCGACAGATACGCCACCACCGCAACTGACACAAACCACACACTGACCACCTGGAACAACATCTCCACCCAGACACCACCTCAACCATGAAATCCATCCACTCAGGAGTTCCCACAGACCCGTGCCCGCACCACATCTTCAACCTCGGAAACCAAAGGATTGGACAGGAACTCACCAACCCTATACAACACCTCTATCACCACCACAACATTTCCCAATGCCTGGAAACACGCCGAAGTCAGACCACTACTCAAAAAACATCCGCCGACCCCAAGAAACTCTGCTAATCTCCCAGCTCCCATTCCCAGTGAAGGTACTGGAAAAGATCATCAACATTCAACTCATGACACCTGGAGCAGAACCAGCTCCTCGACACCTCCCAATCCGGCTTCCGCAGCAATCACAGCACCGAAACCACCCTTATCGCAGCCACCGATGACATCCGAACCCTCCTTGACTAAGGAGAAACAGCAGCTTTGATCCTCCTCGACCTCTCTGCAGCCTTTGACACCGTATCCCACCAGACAGTGATTTAAAGACTCCACCACATCGGCATCCAAGGGGACGTGCTTAGATGGACCACCTCCTTCCTCACTGGAAAAACTCAGAGGATCCACCTCCCACCTTTCACCTCTGAAACCAAGGAGATCCCCTGTGGTGTCCCCCAAGGCTCATCCCCACGCTCTTCAACTCATATATGACCCCGTTGGCCAACATCGTCAGAACCCACAGTCTCAACATAATATCCTACGCAGACGACACCCAACTCATCTTCTCGCTAACCAACTACCAGAACCAACTTCCTCAGATGCATGACAAACGTTGCTGACTGGGTGAAGAACTGCCTGCAGCTGAACACAGGAAAGACAGGAGTACTGATCTAAGGCAACAGCAGCAACACATGGAACGACTCCTTGTGGCCATCAGACCTAGGACCCGCACCCACTCCTTCCAACCACGCAAGAAACCTCGGAATCATCACTGACAACAAGCTCACCATATAATTACAGATCAATGCAGTCTTTTCCGCCTGCTTCCTCACTATGCGCATGCTACGTATGCTACGCAAGATCTTCAAATGGCTACCCCTACACACGAGTCGCAATGTGACACAAGCCCTCATCACCAGCCGACTGGACTGCGGTAATGCCCTCTATGTAGGAACCGCTGCACACCTTTGGCAGAGACTTCAGACCATACAGAACGCCGCAGCCAAACTCATCCTCTGCCTTCCCCGACAAACCCACCTCAGGAAACTCCACTGGCTCCCTGTACAGAAGAGATGTCAATTCAAGCTGCTGACCCACGCACACAGGGCTCTACACAACCAAAGGACCTGCCTACATTAACCACCGACTGAACTACAACCAACCATCGCAAAGAATACAGTCCTCCTCCCTTACACTTGCCCATACTCCCCGCGTCTACCGAAGCAGAAGTGGAGGACGCTCCTTCTCCCAAATTGCAGTAAACACTGGGAACTGCCTCCCAATGTACCTTCAGACCAACAACTCACTTTCGGAAAACCGAATGGCCCTCAAGATCTTGCGGTTCGAAAAAGCCTCCGGGGCCTGCAAGCACCTGGACACCCTATCGGGTGATTAGCAGCGCTTCATAAATCCGGATTGATTGAGCAATTGTAGGTAAGTAGGGTGATGCTCTGGCCTACACAGAAGGGAGTTACAACCTTTGAAAGGAAGGGGGAACGTGTCCGGAGATCCAGTTTGTCTGGGTAGGAGGTGTTATAAGGAGGGTGCACAGAGAGTACCTGCAATTCCATGATCCTCCTGGCCGATGTAATGGCTACTAAAAAGGCAGTTTTGATGGTCAATAGCCTAACAGGGCAATTGTGCAGAGGCACACACATCACAGAAAGGCGAGTACAAGGTTGAGGTCCCACTTAGGCATGATAAATGGCATGGATAGAAACAAATGCTGCATGCCTTTAAGAAACCTAGCCACAACAGGTGACTTAGAGAAAGAAAAAAGCTGATGGGACAGCTAGTAAGAACAATTGAGGGCTTCTGTCCCTACTGCGACCCGCAACGAGATACAGCATCATTTCAGTAGAAAAGTGGCCCTGAAACAGAGATAGAGGTCTGGCTCTGTTGGAAGAGTGCCTCTAATACAACAATGCAATACAGACACAGAAGGAAGTGTGGCCTTGGGATATTGTTCGGGGTCTGTGAGGAGAGTCGCCCTAGAACTGGGATACAGTACTGACAGAGAAAGAAGAGTGTCCCTCGGACATGGATGCAGTATTAACAGAGAAAAAAGAGTTGCCATGGGACAGCAATACAGTTCTAGCTCTGTGGAAAGAGTGTCCCAAGAACAGGGATACAGTACTGACAGAGAAGGAAGAGTGGCCCATCTGGACCATGTAGTGGTTCCCAAACTTTTGACTCCTGAGGACCCCCATTGACTCACCACTGGAAGCTGGGGACCCCCCAGCAATTTGTACGATTTAAATTTCAAACATTAAAAGAGTAATTCGAAAAAAATAAACACACATGCACACAAAACAAATACTCGAATTACTAAGGATTTTAGTATTTTATATTGAAAGAGTTTGCAAAAAACTGAAAATTTTAATGGGAAGGTTGGTGCTGCATCTCTGTGATTACCTTTTAAATGGTTACTTTTATTTCGCAGTACAAGGCTCCTGCTCCTGCCAGGGCCAGAGTGGAAACCCAAAGCAGCCCTGGCAAATGTTTTCAGACCAGTCCCCATACGGTGCACACCAAGTGCAGTGAGTGAGCCTGACCACTACAAAGGGGGCTTTGGGAGGCTCTCCCCCCAAGAAAATTTAGGATACAATGGTGCATTCTACAACACATTTATCATTATATATTGAATTGTATTAGCTTTTAAAGAATAGTAAATGATGACCTTACTATGCACCAGGATACAACAATCTTTGTTGGGGCTCTTCAATGATTCCCTTATTATCACCCTTCAACAGTGCCTCTCATCTCTCCATAGCCCCTCTGTCACATGTATTTCATTTGTTTTATAGCATCTCTCATACCATTGTAGGATGTCAGAGCACTTTACATCACACACATATAGACAATGAATCATACTTGTAAATCAGTGTAGAGAAAATGTTACATAAGGCAAAGGGGACTACAAGGTGTAGGATTCACATGTCATTCATACTGGTAGACGGCATTTTTAAAGAGTGCTTGGTCTGGAAAAGCACAAACTCAGGATTCAGAACATAACAAAGTGGTTAGCATTGACACTAACAATAAAAATGTATTTCCACCCAAATAAACCCCTTTAGCAGCATCAGGATAATGAAAGACTGGGAAAGAACATAAGTTACTAACTTGTACCATGCAGTGTGTAAGCAGCTCTTTGATGACAGTTTATAGGTCACTGTGCTAGATTATGATCGTCTCTTATGAGCTGAAGAGTAACAAAAGAATCTCTGTGACAAAAGAAGTAATGCACTGACCTATGCACATAAAATACTGTTTTTTAAAATGCATGGTACGCGTTCTTTGCAGCAGGCATATTAACCCTCTGTGCTACATTAGAGAAGTCAAACCTGCCACTGGACAAAACTCATCTCTCTCCATCAGGTACACTAATCACTGGTGTTATCTTGACACTTTTATTGTTGCTCGAAAACTGCTAATTCTACAAGGAATTTTGGAGTGCTTTTAAAACTGCTGCCTGAGGACCCCCTGGGAATGTGTCACGGACCCCTGGGGGTCCACGGACCCCAGTTTGGGAAACACTGTTGTAGAGATTCCCATGATGCTGCGCTCACTGGGCCTTAAGGTCCCACTGCAGAGTCTGCATACGTCAACGGGCATGAGTGATAAACAGGATGCAGTCTCACCAAAATCCAGGATAGAGGCTAAAACATCAAAATCATTGCCTGAATATACTGGACTCGCCACTCAGGAGGAGAGGAAAGAAACTTCACTGTGTCCAGAACCCCTCCATTGGAAGGGAGCGTCTGAGAGGGAGCCAAGTGAGACTTTGGCACGTTGATAGTGAACCGTAGTAAGTGCAGGAGGTTTGGCGTAGTCTGAAGGTGGGAGACGATTGCCGGTGGCGAACCAGCCTGTAAGAAAGTGCCCCGTTTTGTAATGGTCACCCCCACTTTTTGCCTGGTAATTGATGCAATTTTGGCAGAAGTGTAATGGGTTCCACTATCCAGGTCCCTAGTGCCAGACCTCTTTCCCCAAAACTGTACAATAGTTTCCTCAATTGGCAATAACTTTAGCATCCCCAAGTAAGTCCCTAGTAAAGGGTACCCCAGGTACCTAGGGCAGGGACCCCTAAGAACATTCATGCAAACTGCCATTGCAGACTGCGTGACATGCTGCAGAGAAAAGTTAAGGCACGGCATGGCACACCTCCTGTGTGCCATGCATGCAGACACTGCATGTAATATAAGTAAGTCACTCCTACAGCAGGCCTTACAGCCCTAAGGAAGGGTGCATTGTATTACATGCAAGGACATATTTGCATAAGCATATATGCCCCTGTGATGTCCATGTCGATTCTTGGGCATTGCCAGTGAACAGGGAAGCCATCTTAAGTATATGTACTGGGCACTGGTTATTACGAGTTCCCCAGCTACATGCTGGCTTCACTGAAACTAAAGATGTTTGGTATCAAACATCTCGTATTAATAAGCCCACACTGATTCCAGTGATGGATTTATTAATACATGCACCCAGAGGGCACCTTAGGGGTGCCCCTGAAAACCTATCAGCCTCTTGTGCACTGTCTGCTGGATGTAGACCAGCCTGCCACCACCAACAGGTTGCTGACCCCCTGCAGCTGAGAACCCACGCTCTGTTAGGGAAGAAACAATGCCAGCTCCGGCCGGAGGTGTTGTCTATTCCTGCAAGCTGGATGGCTAAGTAATCAGCATATCAAAGCAAGAGGCCTCTGCCGCCTTTGACATGCAATCCCGGCTTCTCCTACTCCAGTCGGAACTCGCATAGCACCTAGACCGCGCAGCCGTTGAAGGACATCAGAACCTCAGAGACCCACTTCCAGAGTGGCCCAGCTGTCCTGATTTTGCATCCTCCACCGGCAATACAGACAACCGCGAGGGCCTTTGACGCATTGAACCCAGCCAACCCATCTACTCTACACCCGAACGCCCCAGCCCAGGTACCAACGAACTAGCTGTGCCCCCTTGCTTCTATGACCCTTGTGAGCCGAGCCCCCAATTGGGAGCTCCTAGACTTGTCCCAAAGTCCCCCTCTGCAGCCTGCTTTTAGGTGGCCCCCTTTCTGTCCATCAGCATAGAAAGCAAAGCTACTAACCGGCCAGCACCTCTGCACCCAAACGCCCCAGGGCAGGTAACGAGTAACTGCTGGTGGTACTTTGGACCCTGGCCCCCTATGACCCCAAGTCCAGAAGGATAACCCCGGAAACCGACTGTAAATAACTGAAAGCAACATATGCCTTTTTTTCCCCATAGGAAAGCATTGCTGCGTAAAGACACATTTAAGTGAACATTTTACTTACCTGTAAAAATTCATTATTTAAAAAAGTGCTTACTTGATAACAAAGTTCTTGGTATCAAAATGTATATAAAAATAAGACTTTTTTCTAAATTGATCTTGGATTTATTACGGAGTGTGTGTCTCATTTATTGTCTCCGTCAACAAATGCTTAGCACTACCCTCTGATAAGCCTAAACTGCTCGCCCACTCTACCACAAAAGAAAGCATTTAGTGTTATCATTTTTGTCTCTGTAAACCAATAAGGGTTGCCTGGACTCTCTAAACAGTGTACCTCGTTTTGGTCCACTACATAGAGAGCCAGCTTCCTACACCGCCTTCAACAGCCAATCATCGAGGGAGGGGAAGACTGGAACCCCGACCTCCAGATGAGCTACAACCACCGCAATCCCACTTTCGCTAACATCCATGAGGTGCTGGTAAGGCCAATAGGGATCACTGCAAACTGAAAGTGCTCTTGGGCCACTGTGAACCGCAGGTGGGCAGGCTGGACAGGGATGTGGAAATATGCATCCTGCAAGTTCAACGCTACTATCCATTCTCCCAGGTTCACAGCAGACAGGACTTGGATGAGAATAAGTATTTTGTACTTATCCTTTTTCAGGAAGAGGTTGAAAAGGCCAAAGTCTAGGATAGGATGAAGTTCTCAGTCTTTCTTTGGCACCAGAAAGTAGCGGGAATAATCACCACGACCTACTTCTGATGCGGGTACCCTCTTTATGGCTCCCTGGGCCAAGACAGCCTACACCTCCTAACAGAGCAAGGAGAGATGGTTGTCTGTCAGCCAATTGTAAGTGGGTGGCAGGATGGGTGGCGGGGTATTCGCAAAAAAGGGAGGGAGTAACCCCTTTGGGCGATCAGTAGGACCCAGCGGTCTGATGTCACTGACAGTCAGTGGGGCAGGTGATGGCATACACGGACTACACCCAGGTGCTCATGATGGTTGGAGGGCAAACTAAAGAGTATTTGAACCAGTGGCTGCCAGGGGGTAATGGATTGACTCGACTGCTGGACGCCTGTCCCACATTGCCTATGGGCCACGAAAAGGCTTGGAAGCCTGCTGGTCTTGGTGGCTGGGAGGGAATGGGCGTGGTTGGAAGCCCCTTCCGTGGCCACAAAACGGGCGGTCTGGGGTTGGCGAGGGGCCATAGACCAGACCAACTACCTGGCCGTAGCGCTGATCTTAAACAGCTCATGCGCGGTGTCCGCCTTCGCTCCAAGAAAGCGAAAGCCATCAAAGGGCACAAGTCCATGAGGAAAGCCTGGACATCCCCTGAAAAGCCAGTTGTTCTCAATCAGGAATGGTGCCGCAAGGCCCCTGACGATGAAATAGCTCTGCCCAGCGAGCCGGTCGTGTCAAGCTCATACCTTATGGTGAACTTAGCTGTAGCTCTCCCATCAGCAATAGCCTGGGTGAGTATGGCTCAGGCCTCCTCCGAGACCATAGGCAGCACTTGCACAACAGAGTTCCATATCGCATGGGAGTAACGGCAAAATAGGCACACTGTGTTCATCAACCGCAGTGCAAGGCTGGCGGAAGAGAACATTCTCTTACCAAAGCTATCCAGTTTCTTGGATATCCTATCTAGTGGAGTGGTAGGCAATGCGCCCGGGTTAATTCTGGATGTGGAGGCCTGGACCACCATGCTCACCGAGGGCAAGAGCAGGGCGATGGCGCCGGGAATCGTCCTATGCACAGGAACCCACTGTGCCGGGCTTCGATCAGGCCAAAGTAGGACGTCTGTAAGGTCTTCATTGAAGGGGTCCAGAAGGGGTGACTCCTGGCTGAATCACCTTCTTCAAGACCATCATCTTTACTGCCACAGTGGTAAAAACTGAAGGTCCAAGACCTCAGCTGCCCTACGCAACACCATTGCAAAAGAGGCCTCCTCCTTTGATGCCACAATAGGAGGAAAGACCAGACTATTGTCAGGTGAGGTGTCCAACCCACTGACTCTGCCAGTTCTTCGTACTAGTTGCCTGTTCCTCATCTAGGAGCTGGCAACCATAATGATCCATAGAGCCCTCCAATTAGTCTCCCTCTCCAGGCCTGAAGCGGGCGGCAAGGAAGGTCTGGGTCTCACAGGTAGCTCCGCTCCTGATCCAGCAAGAGAAACATGGGGTTCGACTGGTGCAGAGGGCGAATCCACAAGTGTGGGTCCAGTAGGGGCCCCTCCTGCGCCTATGGGGCCCGAAGGTGCTCCGGAGGGGCCGTGTCACCCAAATATGAGGCGCATGGCCTCATAGAACTCCTTTAACTGGGCTGGGTGGTTCCAGCTCTAGGAACATCGGGGAATCATGGAGCAGACCTGAGTTCAGGTTCCGCTGAATCATGAGACCAGGAGCGCCGATGCTCCCGCTTCTCGATGGAAGACTTCGACCGATGTGGAGAAGTTGAAGACTTACATTTTTTCATGTTTGTGGGACTTACCTAATTTCCTTGACGATTTGGAGTGCAACGTCGACCATCTGTAAGGGCTCCGAAAATGGTTCTGGGACCTTCTGAGCAAGCTGGACCTCGAGTCGGGTGTCGACCAACGTCGGGCAATATGGGGCTTGAGGGAGCGCCTTTGGAAAAATGGGGTGGCAGTCCTCGCAGGTCTTGGGAGTCGTGGTCCAGCTCCTAGCACAAGAAACACACCAAGGGGGAGGGGGTTTGAGGTTGTCACCGACATTTGCCAGTGACAGGCTCCAAGTGGTTTGAAACCAGCCGATTTCTTGGACGATACCTCATACCAGAAGGTATTTTCAAGAAAAATTTGGAAAAAAGTTTTTTAAAAAGCCAGTCAAAAAGCGACTGAGGGATAAATCAGACCGGATCAGCACTATCTGACACAGTAAGGAAAGAACTGATGTTAGAGCGCCAGGGTGGCGCCTATATAGGTACATGCATGTCACTTCCAGCACAGACGGAGCCGAATGCCACCTGCCGGCGCGCAGGGGTACTGCTCGAAAATCATCCAGATCCAGTCTAACTCCTGTGCAGTATTCTCTAGTAAGTAATCTGCAGCTAGAAGTCTGTCAGAGAATGAGGTCATACTCCTCAAATAACTTCTAATTTCCCAAAATATGGGTTTCTAGTCAAAAATAGATTTTGGCCAAACGAAGGTCTACTCCAAGTATGGTTTCCTTACCACCAGCATAAACCACAGTACGTTGTACCAATACCCTTTATTTAAAGCTTCTTGTTTATGAAAGGTAAGCAAAACCTGAACATTTTAAATCAAAAGCTCAACCAATTGCTATTGGTAACTTGGAGTCAGATGTTTCACTACAGAGCTCAACCATTATCCTTAGCTCATTTAACATCCTCTTCTCAGCGTTGATAAAGACCTGAACATTTTAATTACAGTCACACACACGTCAGCAACAGCCACCCTCCGTTTAGGAATGTCACTCTGACTCTACAATAATCGTTCGGCGAAACAAATTAACGCATTACTTTACACTGACTCGATCCTGGAGAGTTTCATGAATATTTATAAAGGTGGCAAACCTACTAGTGTGTTCCCAAAAGTGCTAAACTCCTTGTTAATCCCTGAAGATTTTTCACATCTACACCCAAAAAAGCCTAATGGATTTTCAAAAAACCAGGATGAGGTGAAATAGCATTTGTGATTCTATAAAGATCTGTATAGTGAATTTTGCACAAAAAATACACGGGCCGACAACGGTAAAAAAAAAAAAAAAACGGATACCTCAACATTTTTGTCCGATTGTCCGAGTTTGCCAAAGATGTTAAATAAAAAAATTAAGGAATCTCACTGGATAAGGAAAAAGTATATCCATTGGCTGAAGCGAAGGAGAGCGCAGAGACAAAGAACATGAGCAATTTAACTGGCTGTTTGAACTGAAATATTTTTTGAGCTGCCATTACATGAAAGGGAAAACTAGAATCTGTGTCCTGAAAAAACCGAAAAGCAGGATAATGACATAGAAGGGAAAGTATCCCGTGATCCATGGGAGCATGTGTGTTGGGGGCTAGAGGGGAATAATGTTCCCAAACCTAAAACACTACTTTTTTTGCATGTGGGTTTGTAGACACGAGCACGGAGCTAAGGGCTTCGTGATTAGGTACTGGGTCTAAAGACTTAAGTTTGGGTGCAAAACAGGCAAAGTTAGACCTGTACATTTATTAAACACTCAACGTTTATATTTGAAGTGTGGCTCAAATGTTGTACATCACTGTTTGAAAATGCCAGCTGCATAATGATTGCATAATTTCTTTACATCACAGAAGTTTACAATCAATTCTTGAAGAGGAATAATACAGGGTCTTGTCAAATAACTATTCTAAACAATTGTAATTCCTGCATATATAAATGGTCACCCATCCTTTAATTATAACCCCTGTTTATTTCTTCCCAACAGCAATCACATTCTAGTCTAAGTCTAAGCTTTATTTGAAGTTGGTGCAAATTTGGGAGTGTGGGTTAAAGTTTTTAACATTTCAGAAACGTTCCCTAAAATATACAGTACAGCATAACATTGATTCAATCATTTGGTGTATGCCTCTGCCACTACTTGGATAATTCACAACTCAACCTAATTGGCATCAATTTATTCAGGGACAACCTACAAATTTTACTACATTCCTGGATGATGGAAACAAAAACAACGCAAACTGAACCAGTTAAAAATAATGTTGGTGACTGCACCTCAAGTGAGCAGGACGAAGCAGATCTGGTCGGCTTCAATGGGAAACTAGCCATCACCAGTATCTTAGTGAACAATCTTATTTCTTGAGGTATAAGGATCTGATCCTCTAGGTTCAAATGTAGTTGAAGTGTCAAAAGGGGAGTGGGTTGAGGGAGGACTGGGGAAGGAGGAACGCAGCCAAAGAGAAGCAGGCAAACAGAGAGGCAGAAACAAGAGTGAGAAGGATGGAGAGGGCCTACTTGGCTGGGGTTTGTACATACATGGAAGAGTCAATAGTGTGCAGTCAGAGGGAGAAGCAGGCAAACAAGAGGCACAGGGAAGAGAAAGGTTGACAGGCTAGCAAAGGGATAGGTCGGCAAGCAGGCCAGGGAAGACAAATTAACAGAGGGGCGTGCAGGATTAATGTTGTATGTCGGTGGAAGGGTCGACAGTGGATTTGCAGATGGACCAATGTAAGGCGGGAAAGTACTGCATAGGTAAATGAATGGAGTGCTGGGGGGGCTGAATGGTTTGCAGGTGGTGAAAGAATTGATGGTTGCAAAGGGAAGAACTGAGAAGCGGCAAGCCTGTAAGATGGTGCCTGGGAATGCAGCAGGGTTGTAAAAGGGAATAGAAGCTGTGCTTGGCAGTGGAAGGAAATGGACAAACATGGGTCTTAAGTAGAGCAGGAATAAATGAGACAGAGAAAATGACAAGAGCCTGTCTATAAGCAACTGAGTGAAATGGAACAAAGCACAAAGAGCAACAAAGTTGTAAGGGAGTAGAACAAAGCTGAGCAGGAGCTGTGAGGGGGGTGGAAGCAGGGCTTTAAGGGATTTGGAGGATGAAGTATGACTATAAGAGTAAAGGAGGATAGGAGGAGCAGGACTATAAACGTAGGAGTGGTGTTCATGGATAGACCATATTAAGCCAATACTGGTAGAAAAGAATTGACCAGTTACAACCAATTACAGAGACACAGCCTTCTAACACGCATCACAACATGACAAACTCAAAGGTCTGTCAAGCATTAAGAACACGCAGTTTATCAGAGAGCTATGGTGCTTAGCGAAGGCGGCATTTATTCCTTGCAAACTCTGACAAATGTCACAAAATGAGCTCAGTTGCAAGTGGGAACCTCTGCAACCCGTCTCCTTGGCTTGCTGGATAAAGTGTGCCTCAAGGTTGTGCTAAAAAAGAAGCCAGTGAGTTCAACAGAATCCACATTGCAACACCATGTGCCTGAGTAAAGAGGTAGGGGCATAGTTAGGGAGGCTTTGGCATTTGAACAACCAATAGGAAAACAAGCATGTGCTGGGTTCAAAGGCCTGAAAGCAGAGTGTTCAGAGAAGGCAAGCACAGTAGTGGGAAGTACAGAAGCAATGAGTTCAAGTGTGAGAGTAGCAGTGCCAGACATTCACACAGGTATGTTTTGGGAAGAGGATGTGCTGGGGTTATCCCTGCAGCAGTAGGAGCAAGTATAGCAGATGGGTAGTTGAAATGTGTTTAACAGGCAAAAAGACATACGAAACTCGTTGGGGTCGAGTGGAAAGCAGCTCTTGAGCACGAGGTAAGCTAATGCGATTCTCCTTGAGGGTTCTCTATCGCTTCTGTCCAATTATTAGACACCAAACTTGCAGGCAGCAGTACCAATTATTTTTGCTGCCTGGAAAAAAGTGGTTTGTTTCCTTTGTGTGCAAAGATGAAAAAGTGAATTAAATCCACAGCCAAAGAAGAGTGACTGCAGTCTCACCATGGAAAAGCTGAAGTTCTCCAGCAGAGGCTCTCTTCCCTACAGCATCAGTAATAGGGAGGAAAGGTGGTGCATGGGAGCAGAACGCAACATGAAACAACGGGGTGGAAACGGGGTGGAACAGGAGTGAGGACGATTAAATGCAGCAATCACGGGTGCAGATTAATGCTCGAGGTAAAGCAAAGAATTACAGAACTGCACAGCAGAAGCACAGATACCTGCTAATAAATGAATTCCCATAAACCGAATAAGTGCACAATGCTTACACTAATAAGAGTCAGTGATTCACAGGCTGCCCCTTTGTAGGAAGCTAGAAAGAGGTAGTGAAATGATAAAACCCATATTAGTGGATCACTTTTTTTGTAGGCCTCTAAATGAAACATCAAACTGATACTTTGCTCATACCTGCCAAAACATTAAGGACTCAAGCAAATAGTGGATTTTAAAATTAGTTTTGATCCTAATTGGGTTATGCTTTTAAAGCAAACGATAGAAAGCATGGACCCCGACTCACCTAAAACAATATCTGGAGAAATAAAATGTTCTGTAATTCTAAACATGGTTGGAGATAAACTAGTGTTTATGAATATGTTCTGGTTGAGAAATACTCTAAAAATAATATGCAATGATGGAATTGGGATTTCAATTAATTGAGAAGCTGCCAGTCTAAAGCAATATTAATCTGAAAGAGCCAGCATAAGAGTCTTTGTAGAGTAAGAAGAGAAAAGAAGGAGAATTAGGGTAAAATGAGGACTTTTAACTTACCAACTTGTTCCCGAGTTACTGTCACGGTTGGAAGTGAAGATATCTTCTCCTTTTCTGCTGGAGGCGGTCCTGTATTTTCCAACTGTCCCAGAAGCTTTAAGAAAGGGGGAAAAGTCTGCATGAAGAGACTGTGTGTCGATAACAAGATACTAGTTAGATGTGGAAGTAATGGCCATTAGACACAATCCCACCAGTTCAAATCTTCTGTTTAGGTCAAGCAGGACCTCATGTTCTCCAAACAGAAGATCCTAAATGTAGGTCTGTATAAGAAAATGGCTGCAGTAGCTTTCTTACACAGAGGCTACCCAAACAGAATAATGTACAGTTTCTTAAATTAGCAAAATATAGTCTATAATGTCAAGAAAATGGTATTCACAACACTTCCGTCCAATGAAAAGATTTACCGGATTCTGCAATGGTTGGTTTTATAAATGTTACTTGCTGCTTGCTTTAAGAAACATGCTTTACACGCTGCCTCTCTTTCTACAATTTAGACAGCAACTTCATCAATTGAAACACTGCAATACTTAGAATGATTCTTTAATCCTCATGAAGGGAATACTTTCTTCACTGTGGCTTCCTCGATCACAGTACTGTACAATTAATAAGAAGCGGGACCTACTGTACAAATTCCACCAAACTTAAGACATACATTCCAGTAGGAGAGCAAATAAAATACTAATAAAAAAAGCAAATCATGCTCTCTTCCGAAGATAAGCAAATTGACTAAACGCATGGGATATTTAACTTATAGGGAACTATTTTACCTTGTCAAAATCGTGCAACATGATTTACAAAGTGTTAATATCATTCAAACAATTACCGTAAACAAACTCTGGAGGGGCATCAATGCCAATTATAGAAGCAGGGGGAAAAACAAAAACGAGAAGTAACTTTCAAGGGGTTGCCAGATACAAAGCAATTCTTCCATATCCTAAAACCCTGGTCACTTCCGGCATTCTGGATTACTTCTAGATCAGAATAAACACCAAAATATTTTATGTTGTGATAAAAGCGATCAAAGCCACATCTACAGCCACACATAACTGCTTGATTAATGACTTCCCATAAAGACATGAACCAGGATGTTAGAGGAAAGGCCCATTTTTAAGATAAATTTAACTCCCTCCTCTACTGGGCTATTATTAAGATTAGACTACCACTAGTTTTTGGCATAATTTAGCTAAGAGAATCTGACTTCATGTTCGGAGGATTCTTGTCATGTATTACACACTCTTGCTGCATTGACTGAATTTTTTACCTCACATATGACCTTATTGATGGCACTGCACTCATTCCGAGTTACATCCCATTGTGAATTTTACACTTCAACTTTATAGGTCTCCCTTCATCCACATATATCGGAGGCCAGAATTGGAAGGGGGTAGAAGCATCCTTGCACAGCATAGGTCTTTGTTTTTTGGCATTTCTGGAACCTGAGCATGTCTGTTGCCCAGTTTAACTATGCCTCCAACCTCTTCCAAACAGACCTGCCAGACTACAGTTCGCTCTACTCTAAAGTATAAAATACATGCAGGCAGAAAGCAGAGTAATAAAGAACAGGTCAACAAGAAGCTGATAACACAAAGAATTTTAGGTTATCATGATGCTCCTGGACACACTTAAAAACTTCCAGTGCATCAAAAAATGTCAGACACCAGTGCTAGTGTCACTTGACCATTCTTGAACAAAGACTCATAAACAATACAAGCGTGCAATAAATTCTGGAAACTGTTGCACTCTAAACAGTAGTTGCATTTTAGCCAGAAACAAGATTATCATCTCTGCATTTGAAGTCTTAGATGTTCGACACAGAAGGAGAGCTTCAGAATCAAGAACAAACATATGAATACTCTGAACACAAAAAGAAAAAATAAATCCAAGTGAGCAAGGTAATGCCATTATAAGCTGATGAGCGAGTTGTGGCTGGAGCAAGTTCATGCAGAGCCACTAAATTTTAGAAATTTAAAGGAACAAATTCCTATGTTCTGCGGTGGTGCTCTCTCTCTCAACAATAGGAATTCAACATTATTGTGGGGCATGGAACAATAGAGGTGCTGCATTACTCACAGCCCCTGCCTCTCGCATGTGGAGTACCTCAGGGGTCCACATTGTTTAATATGTACATCTGTCCACTAGCAGATTTTGTTGAATCATTTGGCCTTTCGTTGGTTTTATATGCAGATGACACCCAGATTGTAATTTCTCTGTCGCCAGAAACACACTCCAAAGCAAGGCTACTAAAACCCTGTCTTACCACAGTAGCTAACTGGATGGTGTCTTGTCTTGCTGCTTAAAACTTAATTAGGAGAAAACAGAGGTGATGATAACTGGAAACAATCTAAATTATTTGTCCACTGATCGTTGGCCAGAATCTCTCGGTCCCCAACGCCAGCCCAAGTCTATCGTTAAAAATCTGGGACTGTAGTTGGATAACAAATTGTCATTTGAGACACAAGTTAAAAAAAACTGCCCACTGGTTGTTTTGGCAGTTTGAGGTTGGTCAGAAAGGTCTTGGAATTTTTACGAGAGTCTGCACAAAAACTGTGTTAAAGCATTAGTAACCACACGCCTGAATTATGGAAATATGCTCTATTCTGGAGCCTCACATTCGATTTTAACCAGATTACAGGTAATGCAAAACACTGCAGCTCGTCTTCTGTCAAGGATTCCTAAACATCATCCAGTCACAGCCTCTCTAAGTTGCATTGGCTTCCCATTAAAAAACGCATTCCATTTAAAGCCTTATGCACTGCGCACAGAGTGCACAATAATAAAGGCCTAAGATTGTTGTATCATATCCTACGACTTTACAGCCCAGGATGATCCCCGAGATCTGCTACATCTCATCATTCAGTGATTCCCAGAGTTCGCAAAAGTTGGAGGGGCGGTCGTTCCTTTTCACTTTTGGTTTACAAATTATGGAACAAGCTGCCTCCTGCTCTGAGGAAGGTTGCAGATGAATAAACATTTAGGAGAGGGCTAAAGACATGGCTTTATGTTTGAACCTGTCAACAGTATCTTTTTTATTTGGGTTCATCTGGTTCTGCGGTGCTTTAGCACTGGGAGGCTCCGTGTGAGTAGCCACGTGCTTTACAAGTTCTGTTAGTATAGAACCTTAAATGTATTTTAATTTCTCATTGAAAATTTACTTGCACTAGCGGTATTTATTTCAAGCATACGTCTTTTTACCGAGCATATACCCCCATCAAAGAGTTTCAATGTATGGTACAATTACTGCTGAATATTTTTGTCACATTCCCACTGCACCATGCTTGTGCTCGAACATTGGATTAATTTAATCAGATGGCTTCCTTTTTCGGTTTGCTCTGTGGTTTTCTACAACCTTAGGGAATAGACCTTAAAGAACAGAGTTAAGAACAAAACGATGAAAATTTTCAGATACCTTGTGAAAATACCCCTACGCTATGTCTGCCTTAAGTCACCATACAATATAATTTGCAAATATTTGTACTACACTTCATCGAACAACTATTTACGCTCGGAATTGGAATAAAAGTTTCTTACCTGGGTAACAATTGCGTCAAGGCCACTCTGTCCCCATGCGTAGTCCCCAGGATTGGAGTGCAACATTCCACTCCTTCAAATAGAATTACTCAGAATTAAAATTAATAGTTTTTTCTAAATTCTTGTGAAAGCTTTAAAAGCACACGTTATTTGTAAAGTTGACGTATTCCCAATAAATCAAACTTTTGTGGTGCAGCTGGCTGCTGCATCCAAATTTAGACCTTCGAACTCAGGGTGGACCAGATTAGTCTAGTTGGTAAAATGCCTCTTTCCATATAATTTCAAAGGAAAACAATCTAGACACTGAACTTTGTAACTTCAGACACCACAATGTACCACAACACTCCGGGATGGAAGGACAAGATATTCTTTGCCAAAAGTAATCTGCAGCTTGCAGAGGGGGAGAAACAAGTCAGCGTAAACAACTACAGTGTAATCCACTACTATAGCCTTTATGCCGTATAGCATTGCCAAACTCGAACAGTGATCAACCAAACAAGTGAACTATAAAAAAAAATTTAACTAGAAAAATAACCTGTTGTTGGTCTGGGTTGTAGAGGGATGCTTGCTGCTAGAGATGTGCACTAGAGCCTTCATGCTTCTTACCAACACTTTGTTGGAGAATATAAACGGTGCCATCTGTAATTGCACTGCGTCTTAGATTAAAATTCAACCGGACTTGATGTTTTTCTTTTTATATAAGCTGTGGCTTCAATGTTTTTTTTTTGCTTTGATCTGTAAAATGGACTTGCATGAAATAGTGCTCGAAGCATAGCACCCTGAAATGATGTCTCGAAAGCCGGTTCATTAGCTACTGCAGTCTCATTAGAGGGTGCCAATTAGCCAAAACATAAAAGCAGTTGTAAAGCAGCAGAGAAATTAAACACGATGACTTGTAGGTAGGAATTTTCTACATTAAAAAACATATCTCGGGGGTTCCCCTTTAAAAATGAGGACTCAGTCTTGAAAAGTGAGAAACAGATCTGGTGCCACTCTTGGCCGGGAGATATTGGTATGAGAGAAAGGAAAGTAAGCTTGAATATGGGCTACTACATAATCACCAAACATACTTTTTTATAGCATTGAAAAGGCTTCTTTGGGTACAATACGGGACTACTGTATCACATATCAGATGAATCCGGATATGTTAATAGATGTTAACTCTAATCAATTTTCATATTTTTGACTCAGTCCAAGCTAAGACTGTGGTGGACAATAGCTTAATTATTACATAAGGGCAATGGCTACGGGACTTTTATATGTGCAAATATAAAATAATAGCACAAGACAAAGCAAAATTACAGCAGAAAACCCATCAATAACAAACTTTATAACATCAGGGAGTGAAAATGGCATGCTTTGTACCATAGCAGGTACCAGAGCTTTAGTGATTACCACTCCAAGACTCAGAAAGCTTTTTTTGCCTAACCCTCTGTGAGATACTTTGTAGAGTCCAAAACAGAGCAGGAAACCCAAAGGAGAGTAGAAGACACAGGCAAATACACCAACTACCTTGTCGTACTACGCAGGTGCAACTGTAACCAATACTTGAACCCTGTAATGCGATAAGTTCATGGCATCCCTCACCTGTATTGACTTACATACAAGGCACTGGCAAACAGCATTAGCATCACTAAAGCTTACAGCTCAGTGTGTCTATGAACGGTCTGGCCCCCTCATGTAATATTAATGCCTAGATAAGCACCTCCTACTGCTCTAGGCTGCGTAGTGCGGCTGTTGGCACCTGCCAGGCAGAAGCCTTTAACGCAGGTTTAATGGTAACTGTGTAAGGATATTTTCTTCACTGCCCAATATTAGTTTACTTGGTATGACTGCCAACAATTTAGCATACGGTTAATGAAATAGAAAAACACATTCATTTATCTCCATACCTACGAATATTTCTAAAACACTAGGGACTATTGGGGTCATTGTAAACATATGATACACTTCTATACCTTCAACATATCAAGCTATGTAGTGGCCAGATTTTCATCTGCGGATGAGTTCTGGAACACGGCAAAAAGATCAACAACCCCAGCACCCTCATGAACAAAGACAGTAAACCTCAAACACTTTATACATTATGGCCGGGGAAGGTTGGGAATATGGCAAGACCCTACTCATAATTTCCAATTGTGAAATACTACTGCTCTCTCAAATTGTGGCAAAGGAGGGAAGCAGAAAGGCCTTTCATAAAAATAAAAACATGCTTCAATCGTAAAACGGTTCAGGATAGCAGGCTGTAGTAATAAACCTGGAAGAATTTCCTCTAAACTAAACAGATTTGGGAATTTATATGGCTATTGTAGGTGTTTAAAGGTTTTAGATCTGAGGGCACATGCCGTCCTTGAGCTAGAGAGACACAAAGGAGTTATATGAACTCCTCTTTCTAAACCACTGTTAGACTGTAAGGCTTGCCCCGCTAGGATTATTGGGCAATAGTGACCTATTTCAATTACCACTATTCTCATATACCACCCTGTATACAATCAACTTTCCTCATTGGAACTTCCTATCAATAGCCCCGACTGCACGGTGCTCACTATTGCATTGTTCTTATTCCGCATAGCTTCTGGTTTCCGCACATGAAACCTGTTATGCTATTTGTCTTGCTCCAGTCCAGTCACTGACTTCCCACCCACTCCAATAACCTTGCCCTATAATTCAATAAAAATACAAGATTTTAAGTGCCACAAAGTCTTGATACCACTTCTTTCTTCCTGACTCCACACCTTGCCATGTAACGGACGCTGAAGCATAGCAACGGTGAGACAGCGTTGGGCAGGCTGCTACAGGACACCAAAGTCGAACCGTTTCAAAATTAAATTAAATGGCTTTTTGGCCCCAGTTCCGTCAGCTTCGGACTATTGTATTTTTTTAATTTAAATGGGCACTTCAAAACTCAACCTTTCTGTACGGGTGCAAATTATTTCAAACGCTGTATTTCTGACTCCAAAATCACACCTACTAACTTTCTCAAAACTTCTCTCTAGTAAATAACACGTCACAGCTTACCATGAAAATTGATTTGGGGATCCAGGCACTGCAGAATTTGCAAAAAATCCAGCAAAGATCTGCTGTATAATCCTGTTAAGATGACAACATTTTGGAAACATTTGAAAATAAGTTTGATGTTAACAGGCATACGATACAACTTCTGAAAACCAGTAAAGGTGAATTTTTAACTAATGATTTTTCAATCTGGTTCAGAAACAGACAAACATCAATTTTAAATATTCAACTAAGAATCGGCTAAACGTGAAAAATGTTAGACGTTCTAAAAATATGATTCTGGTCAGTTACAAGTATACACTTCCAAAGCACTTTAGTTACTCAATATATCCAATACTGTTTTTCACACCATTTCTATAGAATGTGAATATTAACCAGTTCAATTGTTTTAGAGACAAAAAGCAACAACAGCAGCCCCTTACCCTTCGATGGCCGGTGATCGGTCAGGGCGGGAGCTTCCTCGTGCTCGGTACCTCCTCATTGGCAGTCGAGGAGGTCTGGCTGTACCCCAGAGATCGGGGTGAGCCTGGTGTCCCCTTTCATTGTCTCTGCTGTCGTGATCCAGTGAACTGCTGCTCAAGTACGGTCGGAAATCTGGGAACAGCATGGTGTGGTCTAGATGGTCCCAAAGCTGCAGAGCACAACACAATATGGTAAATTTAGGTGAAATGCCAATTTTCAAAAAGAAACAGACATTCAACTGTACAGTAAAAATTCAGTAGCATAAACATGCAGGGCCATCTCCATGAAACTAGAACACATGAGTTCCATGTGCATCACATCCTATGCAACTTTGTTTGGCGCTTAGAGCCAAAAGTGAAAATCAGTTCAATTCCCTCAGATGAGGAAAGTTCTTGCCTTTTTTTTGACCCCATGTGCTAAAAATCAGTACTTTAAAATACGATTTAGAGGGGGCGTGGCCTGGCACCAGCCAAGATGGCTGCACATTAAGTAAGCTCCACGGCGACTGCTGATATAACTACACCATCCGTACCACTCTAGGCATTCCTGGTGCAATCTGAAGCCCGCTGGGTGAACCGAGGCGCCAGGTGTTCCTGGTCTGCTGTTTGGTGTCCTTGTGGATGGCCGGGGACTGCTGGCGTCCTGTACAGGCTGAAGGCCGCACGTCAGATGCCCGAGTGGAGGTTGAGCCTGGGTGATGGCTGTGATTTCGCGCCTCCCCCTGCCTGGACCTCCACGACAAGGCGAATCCTGCTTTTAGTGGAGTCTGGGAGGGCTGCAGGTGCCGTGGATAAAGCTCCCCTCAGCCCTGACGAGCGTGACACACTCTGCCTGTGATTGGGCCGGGGCTTGCTGAGGAGTCCGGCTGGGTGAGCGAGGTTCATGCTGTACAGACCAGACTGGAGAGCCTGGGCCGTAGGAGTCAAGGTGAAGCTTTGCAGGGGGAGGAGGGGGAAGGGTCTGGTCTCATCTCCCCGCGCCCCAGTGCACCTCTCAATTGTTGCCGCGGCCTGGACTGTTGCTGCAGAGGGAGGCCTACGAGTGGAGGGCCTAATCTAGTGCTGGACTCCAGTGCTGGGAGCCGTCGGCAGAGGGAGAGCAGTACGCGGGACAGCAGGGGCCTCTGGAAGAGACTGGAGTTTCAGGTACAGTCTCTCACGCAACAAACCGGCGGTGCTTGAGAATCAGGAAGGTACAGCAAGTAGAAAACATTAGGGTGGTGGGGGTACCGAAGGGGGCCGACGGCCTCAGTGTAAATCTTTTCTTAGAGGACCTTATTGTTAACACTCTCTGCCCCAAAAGCCTGTCTAAATTCTTCTCCGTTGAGAGAGCTCATAGGGTGCCAATACCTGCGCCTAAGCTGAGAGCCCCTCTCCAGGACACTCATCACCTGGATCTTCAACTACCGGGACGGAGATGCGATTCTCCAGGCAGCACGCTCCCATGGTGATCTACACTTTGAAAATGCCATTATTCGCTTCTTCCTGGACTTCACCCTGCAAGTCCAACGGCAAAGGTGCAGTTTCGAGGAGATGAGGAAGGAACTCCGGGCATGAGATCTCAAGTACATGATGCTCTATCCATCATGTACTGGAGATCTCGTGGACAGAGTGATTGTGGAGGGTAAAACATGGCATTTTGTGTCACCTGATGAGACCTGGGAGTGGCTGGAGTACTGCTGGTCGGCGGAATGGCGGGGGGACACGGGGTGCTCGGGGGTGGATCATCAGATAAAACCGCTGATGATCTTCTGGAGGGGTGAGTTGAAGAACGTAGTCCAAATGAATCCTGAATAAGGTTTCTTGCTACCTACTTTCTTATGCTTGGACAATGTAGGACGCTATTTGTGATTCTTTCTTGGGGTGAGTGGGCATTAGCCCACTGGGCCTAGTAGCAATCAGGTATTACAATGGACTCATGTAGGGCCATGTTTTCTTTGCCGCAAGTATTATAAGTGTTATATGGCCTTGCCTCAGGAGACGGATTCAATGTAATGTTGAAGGGGTACAGTAATGCTGCCTTAAGTTAGGTCTGTCAGTCACACATGGCGGAGCGGACCAACCCCTTGTTTGTTTCTTGCACGACACAGCTTGGGCGACAGGAACTCTGCAGGTTGGGGTGGTGGGCAGTTCGGAGCCTACAAAGCAGGGATGGAGGGTTTCTTAGTTGGGGTTCAAATTGTTGCAATGTGTATGCATTTTATTTTGTTTTCAGTGTGCTCGGTTGCAGTATTGTCCTGGGGATATGAATCCCACGGAGGAAAGCACTGAAGAGGGTGGGCTGCCGTCTGCTTTAGGGGCTACTGGGATCACATTGGTAACCTTCCTAAAGCTCATTGGGAACACCACAGCGCAAAACACTTACAATTTGGACACTGAATACAAATGGCCTTGGTAGTAGAATTAAGCGCACCATAGTACTCAGTTACATATGTAGGCACGCCTGACTTGATTCTTTTACAGCAGCCTCACCTCAAGGGGAATTACTGTAAGGCCCTAGATAGGTTAGGATATACCCTGCTGGCACATGCCGGTTACTCTGCTGGCTCCAGGGGCGGGGGGGGAGGGGGGGAGAGAAGGGGGGGTTTGCATCTTATTCAGAAAATCAATTCCCTTTATCCCCGCTCAGACATGGGCTGACCCCCAGGGTAGGTATGTGGCAGTGGCTGGGAGGGGCTTACTCTGAATGTCTGCTCTTTCTATATACCCCCCAGACTTCATGCACAGAGGTTTGCCTCACAGGGCTCTCTGCTCTTTGAGCTGCCGTCCGGAACGTTGATTCTGTGGGGAGACATGAACAACGCGGTGAACTCGGAAATGGATAGGCATGGAAGGGCTGCATCTGGGATGGTCCTGGGCCCATTGTGAGACTGTGTGTCGGCTATAGGCCTGGCTGATATCTGGCTTGATCATCATCCAGGGGCATGGCAATACACGTACCTGTCTGCAGCACACTGCAGTCTAGCACGTCTGGAATATCTCCTCACCCAAAAGTTCCAAGTGGCCGACTTTAGGGCCACGGTGCACAAAGCACGGGGTCACTCTTATAATCCGCTGGTGGAGGCTCTGCTCAATGGCCCGGTTACAGACTATGTGCTACCCCATAGGGTTGATCCGTGGAACTTGAAAGACAAAACATTTAAAAATTGTATAAGGGATCCAGCAGACCTCTATTTCAAGGAAAACAAGGGGTCTGTTGATTCAGCTTGTGTGCTATGAGAGGCATTTAAAGTGGTGATTCGAGGCCAGGCACAGGCCTTAATTGGGGGACTAAGGAAGGAACGTAATCTGAAGTGCGAGGCTCTGGAGCCCGAATGTGCTTCTCTGGAGACTAGCCTGGTAAACGGGGAATCGGTCTCTCCCCACTACACCATCAATTGCGTCTGAAGCAACACAAGTTGAAGGCGCTGATGGAAGACAGAGCACGCGTCCATGCACTGGCAACCCAGCAGCATCTGTACGATGTCGGGGACAAAGCCAATAAGCTGCTTGCATGGCTAGAGAGGCGAGACAGGGAGCAGAACTGGGTCCTTGATAGCAGGGGAACACTACAGACGATGGGTGAAGCCACTGCTGTGACATTTGCTACCTTTTACGAGGCTCTCTATACCTCTTCAACCACTATGTCGGAAGAAGGCTGTCTTCCTGAGAGACCTTGCCCTTCTAGTGCTCACAGATGAGGACTGAACCACACTGGATCAGGACTGGACAGCAGAAGAAATTACCACAGCAATACAAGCCCTACAGTTGGGGAAAGCGATGGGACGAATGGCCTTCCAGTTGAATTATATGAAGCATGACTGATAAAATCGGGGAGCACCTCTTGAACATGTTTCAGGCTGCAAAAAAGGAAGGGAGTCTCCTGGAGGACCAAAGAAGTGCTGTTGTGGCTGTCATTCCTAAGAAGAGCAAACCAGCAACTGAGTGCGGGTCTTATAGACGCATCTCACAGCTCAACTTAGAGACTGAGGTATTGGTGAAGGCCTTGGTGATCAGACTGCGGAGGGTAATTAAGACGGTGGTTCATCCGTACCACTACGGCTTTATGCCGCGTAGGGGGACGAGGTTAAATCTCAAGGTCTATACAGAGTACTGCACGTAACCGGGGCCTCCTTTACCGAAACAAGTTGTGCTACTATCACTCAACGCTAAGATGGGGCTTGACAGCATGAAACGAATCTACCTGTTCGCTACGCCGCTGTAAAGGTTTAATAGTAGGGTCAGACTCCTGTAAGTGGGCCCTCTAGCACGTACGGGTCAATAATACAGTGTCTCGTGTCTTTACCCTCCAGATGGGTATGAGACAGGGATGTCTGTTGTCCCCTATGATCTTTACATTGAGCTTGAGCCTCTGGCCGCCTGGGGTTGCCAGGATCCCCTTATATGGGGTACTCAAGTTAATCTGGAATGGGACGAGAGAATCTCCCTCTTTGCCTACGTTTTGTTGTACGTCACAAGGCCAACTTTCTCGATCGATAGAATCTCATACATTTTTCAAATATTCAGAGAGCACTCTGGATATTGTATCAATTAGGAGAAGTCCTTAATATTCCTGCTGGCGGGGGGGGGGGGACTCTGCAATTGCCCTCAAGATGTACAGCCCCGGTTCTACTGCATGGCTTTAAATATCTGGGTGTTTATGTTACGAGGGGACCCCAGGAATTCCTAGATAGGAATCTTCTCCCACAGTTAGACCGGTTCCGTAGAGAAGCTCCACATTGGCGGACACTTCCCCTCTCCCTAATGGACCATGCGACCCTATTCAAAATAAGGTCTCTCACACGCCTCCTGTACATCATACAGAATATGCCCTTTACGATACTAACAAATTTATTCCAAAAGATAGACAGCGAAATATGTCACCTGCTATGGGATGGTGGCACTTCATGTATAGCCCTGCGTAAGTTGCAGAGGGGTGCCTATGAGGGAGGTTTGGCAGTAGCCCACATACTTAAATAAAACTGGGCCACGTAGTTAGTGGCGGTCAACGATTGGGTATTTGCTGAACTTGAGGAACCCGCTTATTGAGTAGACAGAATGACCATGGGCACCAGGGGTTACTTCCCCGCTCTGAATCAAAGAAAGCTCGAGCGCACACTACCTATCCATACTCAGACTGTGGTGAGGGTGTGGAGAGAAGCCACTAAATATTTCGGCTGCAAGGGTAAGCTGACTGAAATGATTCCACTATGGGACAGCGATCTCCTGTGTGAAGTGGGAGGCGTTAAAGGCTACACAAAATGGGCGTTGATAGGCCTGGAGCTGTTGGGAAATGTGTGGAGGGGACAGGAATTTGTGTCCTTCGAGGTTCTATAACAAGAGTATGACACTAGGGGCTCGGGAACGGTTCCGACATTTGCAGGTAGGACATGCCTTGCATTGAGACATTTCGGAAGGGAAGCACATGCCTGGTGCAGCTCCACTGGAGGACCACCTACTAACACACCCCCTAACAGAAAAAAGCTATTTCAACCATTTATAGGAAATTGGTGTGCAATTCCTCAAATCCCCTGGTGGCATTGAGGGCAGTGTGGGACAGGAACCTAGGCGCACTTGAAGACGACTGCTGGGTTGAGGCTATTCAGAGTTGTGGCAATGAAAACTCGTTTTAGATTAGTCCAGCTAAAGATCTTACACGGGACATGCTATTTCAGAACATTGCTATACTGGATGGGGCGCACCGCCACTTCTCTTTGCTTAGGGAAATGCAGGCAGGAGGGAACCTTTTTCCATGTGTTGTGGGACTGTCCCTTATTTCAAGGCTACTGGGTAGAAGTCATGAGAATAATGGCCCAGGTTACAGGACTGGAGGTCCCCCTGGAGGCCAAATGGCACCTCCTTAACATCACCGGTGGGGTGACCTGGCCTAGATACCAAAGAATATGTTTGGTAATGACAGCGGCAGAAGCCAAGCACAATATTGAACGAATGTGGGGATCTGTACCGCCCCCACCTGCGTGGAAGATTGAGAAGATGACCACGATTGGTGTCAATGGGCAGAGCACACAGTGTACCTCAGCAGAGGTTGCCCTCTCTGGCAGGGCTAACAGGGCATGTCACTGGTTAAGACTTTATGGATGTTAACTGTGTACCTTCCCTGTGATTCAATTATGTTTGGGAGGAACTGTTCACTGTCTGCTGTGACAAGTCATACTATGTTAATCACATTATTTATGCATATGTTGTGTTCTTGGCCAAATGATTTACACTATTGTGCATTGTTTTCTCTGTCAAAGTGTTGTCGACTGAGCACTTGTTCAATAAAATTAGTTTTAAAAAAATACGATTTAGATAATGTATCCTGAGTTTTATAAAGATTCTTTAAAGAAGCATTGCCATTCTTCTACAATGAAAGCTTTTTTGGGCTTTGTGAAGGTTTTGGGGAATTTTTTGTTCCAACCTTCGGTACTGAAGTTACTAGTCTCCTAAGCAATTCTAGTCTAAGTAAGAGCACTTTGTGTCTAGAGAACCCCATATCTGCCAAAGGGTTTGCAAGGAATGGGTAAATGGGACCCAGGTTGGTGGGATCTACCTCCGTATAAAATTGTGACTTAGTTCTTAACAGTTTTCCGGAGATGTTGCAACAAAAACTGACACAGTCAAACAAAAATGAACTTGGTCACTGATAAGGGCAAGTAACTACGATTGTTGATGCAAATATGAACAATGAAGAAAGACCAGAGTGTTGCGAGCACCCTTCACCCAAAACCATCCATTTGCTGACATCTCGTCCACCATTCATTTCCTTTCACTTTAGCAGCTGTGTCTTAATTGGCTGTAAGACAGTTATTTATGAGATAAATGCTCCTGCAGGGGTTGGTGAAGGATTCTTGATAAATATTTGGAAGACGTACCTCGCCTGGCAGGAAGCAGTAGTTATTCAGGGAAATCTGTTTCAGATACACATACCAGTTGGCTAGTGCATTCTTTAATGGGCAAAGAGCGAGGCAGAGACCCCAGAAAGCAATAGCATAGGAGTATGCCATTACTTCAAGTCCAAGCAACGTGTTTACTTGAGAAGCCAAAGGTTAGCAGTGAGGCCTGCAACCTATTTTGGACATAGACTTCTACAGTGGGCTCAAAATCAGCTAGGAGGCCAGCCTGGGGTTTATGATGTACAGGGCCTGTACAGAGGCAATCTGAAGAGGTTGGAACACATCTGGTCTCTCAAAGACAGTTTTGTCCTTCACCTTTTTACAAAATCTAGATCCATTAACAAAGATGTTGTACTATTATAGGGGGTACAGGGAGAGGGGGGTCTTTGGGCGAGTGTCTATTTTTCTCTCTTTAGGGGAGCCAATCCACATCTTCGCTGATTGGATGGGAATTCCTCATGGTACTTTAACTCTGGGAGGATACTCTCACCCCAGGTCCGGAACAGTGGACCTTCCGGTAGGCGGACACTGGGTCCAAACTTATATGTGCTAGAATTTTTAAAAGTAATGTTTGTACTTTTTGTACATGCACATTTTCCCAGCCTGACAGCCATTAATTGTAAAGTATCTGATAATTACTGGTGTGTGCAATACCGTATTAGGAGGAGTGAGTTAGGCAGGCGAGGGTGATTTATTTCTACTTGTTGCTTGAGGGACAGGGAAGTTTCAGGTCTGGCCCACCCGAGAAAGAACCATTTGCAGCATATTCTGTCTGAGAAGTGTCCCACCTTAAAAACACTAAGGTAGTCAAAGTAGGGGACGGTCATTTATTGATTGACTGGCAGCTGGCAGGCCTAAAGGTTAGCAGAATCATTGAACTCCACTGTCCTTGACAATGATCACCCACCATGTTTAGAGAGCCTTGCCTATCTCTTTGCCTTCAGTGCAAAAAGGTGGCAGATGCACTAAAGTCACAGATGAGAATGAAGATGGTGCAATATTTGTTAGCACACACAGTGCCTATTTCTTGTTTTTCTGAGACAATCTTTCAAAGCAAGAGTTTGTTTCAGAAAACCAAAAACACAATGACAACAACGCACAGAGTGTTTTCTCTCTGTGCTTCACAGCCATCGTTTGTTTATGCTGCCAGGTCCTCCAGGACCTGCATGGCAGGCCCAGGCAACAAAGTAGGTGGTGGGAACTTGGCTCTAAATAAAGCCCCCTGTGACAGTGGATGGATCACCAGGTCAGGGCGTTCAGATATTAGAGCCAAATGAGGCTCCGTTGTCAGAAGCCATGTCGTTTTCCCCATGTCTACCCGAGTCTGGGGGAACTCAGAGTTTGCTGTGATAGCAGCTGCGCCATTTCTTCCTCCGCCAAAGTCTATACAAGGCCCTACGCCTTCCATGGGTTTGGAGGGACACTCAAGATACTTTATAACATCCTTTACCAGACAACAGAAACCCTGGATGCAAAGTCCGTAAATAGTTTTATTAGTGATTGGTGTACACATTGCATATTTGCAGTGCATTGGTACTTCAGATAAAATACCTCTTGACCAACTGCAGATAGAATAATATGTCATACCATAGTTTATTAAAAATACGACTCTAGAAGCAGTTAAGTAATATTTCATTTTAATCCATACTCTATTTTAGTCAACATTTGGCATCAACTACCCCTTTACCAGTGGCCTTTTGCAAACTCTTTTTACCATGTCAAAGCATTGTTAAACAAAAACAGGGTTACAAAAGACTCAACCGCCTTCACTTAAGTCCTCTACCATGGGATGTATACTTTGGGTTTTGTTTTTTAATTGCAGTCAAGCCATGTAAATGAGATTTACACCCATAGGATTCTTACCGGCTAAAGGGCAGATATAGTAAGCAAGAAGTAACAAAGTTGTCGCAAACTGCCCACCAATTTTATGTAACCAGTCTTTGATTTTGTGATGTGACTTATTTAATGGTTCCCATCACAAAATGTCCAGTCACAAGTGAATGTAAACAACCTGCCTAATGGATGTTTAGTCAGGTAGCTATGTGCAATCCACTGTGATTGGCAACAAATGGGATCTGCAAGGAATAGCAGATAATCATCCTTGTGTCTGCATTTCCAAACAGGAAACTTAAAAAAGAAAAAAATATTTTAAGCAGCCCATGTTTCTTAAAGGACCCAGTGCTGCATAAGAAACCAGCATTTGCAATGCAATAGGTCTCCCATTTGGGAGAATTTGAGCTATTGGCATTGTAAATGACAATGTCTTATTTACGTGTTGGTTTTTAAATCATTTATGAAAGGCATTGCCATTTACAATGCGGCCAAAAATTGCACAAAATCATGCAATGTGAAATTTCTGGAAGTTTTGCCCAGGCCTTGTCAAAACGTTCATGCATTTGCCCGCACAGTTTCTCAGGATTGTACTGAGTCAACGCCCCACGAACGGCCACTTACCATCGTCATCAACTTGGCCTATGCTAGTTTTCATCATAACGTAGGTGTAAAATTTGGTTCAATGCCTTTGGCACTGAGACCCTATGCACTGAGACCTTTTGCACCCATGATGCTTACGTAATTCACAGTGAAAAAGTTATATTGCAAAGATGAAAGTAGAAACCAGGAGGTGTATGGAAGGCGAGCTGTCTCTGCATTTGATTTTTCTCAGGTGAGTCATTGCCTTTTGATGGAAACTGGATTAATGATTTTTTTAATGTATGGGAGTTTGATATTTCATAGCCATAACCTAGCTCTGTAGGCCAGAGGACTATACAGAGGTTTTTTTATTTTTTATTGCTACGCAGCAGCATCTCCAACACAAAGTGTCATATGCGGAACAATAAGGTATACAGTCAGGTTGAAATCTGATTACAAAAACTAAATATGAGAGTATGAACACAGGTTGGACAGTGCTAGATGGCTCACTGAACATACGGGCTGTAAATTACACGATTAACATAACACAATAATGCATACTTAACAGTCTGAACATTCAGGCCCAGGGAAATGGTGACTTGCCGACAATCAGATGAGAGCTAGTCCCTCGACGATGTCGGGATTCAAACCCTGGTCTCTAGGTTCTAAGAGAAGCTTCCGTTTGAGTGCCTGTCGGGGAAGGATGACATGACAATTGTGGAGGAAGTAATGTAATGGGGGACCCTTGCGGAGTATAAAGTGATTTGCTATTGTTTCTGCTATTTCCAATTCTATTTCCAGAAACTTTGCACTAAAATAATGCTGCAGTCATATTGTGTGGATTCTGTGTCGTGTCGTTGGGATGCAGCCTCCCTGGAGGCGGGGTGCAAGAGCATGTAGGTGACAAGAGGCTCCTGCATGATATGTTTTTGCTAGGCATGGTCTTAGAGTGTCGGTAGGAGGGTACATTCTGAACCCTGGTCTTGTACTTAACTTAATTAGGGAGATGGCAGACGTGTGCAGATTCCCATTCCCTCTGCTGCATCCCCCAGCCTTCCAGTGATAACCCCCGGGCAGTAAAATACGCGGCGAAACAATGCATTATGAAAGTGAATGCGTGCATGGCGCGCTGTAAATACATACAAAAAAGCTCTCACCATTGCTAAAGCTGCCGTCCCGCAAGTGCTGTTTACATTAATTGAGCAAAGAGTTCTCCCCAGCAGCTAATGCAAGCTGCACAGTATGGACACAGTAAAAGGTCTAGTTGTTAATGGAGGTTACAAATGCAGACACGGCGGTACCAAGGAGGGACTACTAAGCCTATTCACAAATTAAAAGCAACAAATTCACAAGGATAGTAACAGGAGCAAATTTAACAGCTAGGCGGGAAATGGGCGGGGCTTCTATGCCATACCTCAATACAGCATGCCTCGCAGAGCAGCGCATGCGCTGCCCAGGCTCGACCTAAAAAGGAGAAGAAAAAAAAGGTTCCCATTTGGGAAATCTTCAGGAGGAGGAGACATGGGCTGCGACAAGGCCTTTCTAACACCAGTCACAATAGGGAAGGTGTAGGTGTCACAAGGTTACCCCTTCCTTGGAGGTGTACGTAACGGATTAATGTTTTGCGACTGCAACTGTGGTCACCGATTGCAATTTGGTATGGGTCACTAAACCTATTTTTGAGAGTGTAAATGCTCTTCTTACTCACAAAATGGGTTTAATACAAATCTAAAACCCATTTTGCAGACAAAACCCTGGAATTTCACGAATTACAGGGTTTTAGATCACAAAATGGCTTTTAATCTCGACGTAATCTTTCACACCGTTAGAGAAGGGTTTCCACCATCTCCTACTAGTTTTACATTAAACACACTTGCCTTGAAATCTAGCCTTGCCAACTGTGCATTCCTGATAGAGCAATAACAGTGACACCAACCCATTAATAGAAGTGCATGTGATCAAATGTGTTACATCCAGGTGTTTCTAAGCTTTTTAAAATAAACCAGTCATAGGACTCTTTAATATCGTGTTGGCAGGTAGCTGCAAGAAAGAAATACAGCTCACTTACTTTTCACTAATGCCTCAATTTCCATGCCAGCAAAAGTGTACGTTTCAGACAAAAATAGACTAGCATATTTACAATTCACTTTTCCATCTACCGTATGACGGAGACCAGCCTAACTTGTCTAAATTTAATCACCACATTTGCAACTTTGTATATTACAAACTATTCAGCGTCTTCAGTGGACTGCATGGGCCACATGTAAATTAAGCAAGCTGCAAAACTACAATTATGGGTAGGGAGCTTTCACATCATAAATGTGCTACAGATTCACATGCGGTACATAGATCTGCAACCAGTAGTTGGGTGGTCTGCATGAGGCAGTAGAAGTCCTGAGCTAAGCACTCTACCAGCACATTGACAAGGAAAGGTAAAATGGAGTAAAACGACCACTGGTAGTATGACATTGGCTGCTCTTCTAATTTATATCAGTTGTATATGGTGTACAGGCCATCACAATAGTGCAGACTAGCTCATGTTGATTTCCCTAGCAGTATTTCAGAAGTAGACGGGCAGGTGTATTACTAAAGGCGCCAATTCTGCCCAGAAAGTACATTTTACAAGGTGCAAAAATGTACCCTACCACTGTGCAGGAGAAGGACTTTCTCTTAAATCTAACAGGTATGACAAGGTGGATCACATTTTAATGATGTAAGGACAATTTTCTTGCACAGGATAGCTCATACCTTTTCCTCTTAAGAGGACCATGCAAACTTTCAGGTTTATTTCATGGTCTAGGTAACACATCTACTTTATATTTGAATGACCTGCATGACTCTTCATTTCGTAGTCCACTATTTGGTGAGGCAGGAGGACATTCTCAGGCAGTTGAAATGGACAGCTCCTGCAGGTACAACTACAGCATGCCCAAGAGGGCCCATCAAACTTACTGGTAGAGAGGTTTTGTGCATCATCTTGATGACATGGTGCACCTGTGGGAATGTGAATGCAATAGCCATCAATTGCACTACCCAGTGACAATTTGTGGTAAATAATTCCCCTTCCTCTGGGAAGCACCTTAATAGTAATCCCCAACCACATTTCCTGGACAAGAGAAATATGGACGTAGGCTGTTGGTTTTATGTCTTCATTGAGAAGACTGGGTCAATTTCTGCCTTTACTTCTACCTATTTACTTTAATGAAGCATTTCTGTAACCTTTGAGATTGGCTGGGATGCAATTGCAAATTATGCCTTTCTTGGTAAACAGATTTTAATCAGAGGTGACATATTTAACACAGTAGAGCATTTGTTTGTAGAAGTACATGATTATCTCTTATCTTTTCCAAGAACTCATCTACTTGGAGCAGAAACAGAATAATGGCATCAAATGGCCTACTTTTGAGCTAAACCCATACACTGAACAACAAATGGTGTACTAAAATTTTGGCAGAGTTAATTTGTCAACCAGAAGTGCCCCCTCGATGGCAAGCTAACTGTCTTCTACCATTGTTGTACTACCTTCTCCTGAGAAATTCTTTAGGATGATGTGCCCCTGAGTGTTTCAATCTCATTCCATTACCATCTCTCATAACCCTTGGCAAGCACTGTGGAATTCATATTACCCATGTTAAAGACTGCCAGGTAGTGCCTAATCAAGTGCTTACCGTTACCTTCTTTGTCTCCCTGTATGGAGGTGGTGTCTGATAGAACCTGGGTCAAGTGATCATTTCCTTGCTGTAGTAACAATCACAGTTTGATTTTGACCTTCTATTTCAAACATCTCTGGGCCTGAGTGAACTGTCTCTGTAAGATCTTTCACCCGATTGATCATATCAGCTAAAATAAATACTAAGTTCCCAAACAGAGTCACTGATGAAGTCTCCTCTAGAAAAAATGAATCATCCTCTTCCACTTCAATCTGGAATTTCAACTTCTCACCTGCTTTCTGAAGGACTACAGTACAGGTATTCTGGTCACGGGGTGGCTACACTGACACAGGAAACTTACAAACACATCATCTCATCATGAATCTGCCCTTCATAGACCTAAAGAGAGGCAATAGGATCCATTCCTGAACTCTGGATCCTTGGAAATCTTGGGCAAAATATCCAAGAGTGTCTGACTTCAGCAATGGACCTTTTATTATTTGCTTTAACGTAAGAGCTGTACTAAATCTATGCTCTAGTACACAAGCAAAAGGCTTCCTTTCGGAATTTTGAAAGGTTTTTGGTACTGAAATATTTACTTCTCATTACAAATTGGTTTCAAGATGATCAGGACTTTCTGCATTTATTTCGACACCCAAAACGAGTCTTTCAACATCAGCGTCAGATTATCTCCATTTCAAAGATGTTTAAAGTTGGACTCTTAAAGGGTATTCAAAATGAGTATCTCGAAATATTGAAAGTTGGGAGTTTCTGATGCAGGAGTTTGCGGCTCTTCTCCAGCATCACCAAATCGGCACGCATTCTTAAGGTTTTGTGGAGCATGAGTCAATGAGAAAGCAGTCTCACGCTGAATTATTCATGTTGCAAACCAAGTTCTGTTTCCCCCATCTAACTAATTGAAACGTTAAACATAATATATATTCTAGTAGGGAGGAAGATCATATTAGGTAGAAAGGCCAAGCCACAAGTTAAGGTTTTGTCAACTACACATCTGAGATTAAGCGCATTTCCAATGGATGTGTTTTACAAACAGCATAAAGAGTTACCCACTGTGCAGATGGCCTCTTGAAGAATGCCTCGCTGGAAGCAACAGAAGCTTACTTGGCAACGACCACAAGCATTTCATGCCATTAGGGCACGAGCTTTCGATGTGTAATAGTAACGGATGCAGGAAAAGGAGCAGTACATTTTTATAGAGTATTGCTTCCACTGGAAGAATCTTCCTAAAGAGGCTAGAATCCAGACTGAACAGATGTCTTTTTCTATGCTGTAGAATGGTCATTCAAAATTCAATATGTTGAAAATCCACTAAGCCTTAGACCTGAGATGGTAAAAACTAGTAATTAAGCCATTTCAAATGTATGAAAACACTTTAGCAGGAAAGAAGAAACTGTATGCATAACGGCTTCAGCCTTATTAGAAACTGTATAGGGTTTTTTTTTTTTTTAAAGAGAAAAGACCATGTGGCTCATCAACTTGCTAAAATGATAAAAACAAAATGCATTCCATGGCTCCAGTTACATACCACTAAAGATCATCGGTCAAAACTAGATAAAAGTTTAAACTGGGGTGTACTGCCCATAGTAAACATATCCACAATCAAGGGAAAAATTATTTCCCATTCTGAAGTTGTAGAGGTGCAATTACACGCCAAGTGGGTCTTCTAAGTAGTACAACCTTTCATTATGCTTTACTGCACTATTTGTGTCACATTTGCCTATATTTCCAAATTCTTCCGCTATGGGGAATATTTTGGTTTCTGATTTGCACCCATGTGGCAAATTTAACGAGAGACATGTTGAAGGAGCAGCATTTTAATGCAACATTGCTTGCAGAATTAATGTTCCGTCAGAGGGTACAGTATGGCACCTGATCATCGAATGAATCATCTGTCGCCCATAAAGTAGCAAAACACAGTCAGATGGAGGCTCTATGTTATTAGTCTTAGGTGTGGTGATCTTTTGTACCAAGTATAGGAACCTTCTCTGCTCTTGCTGGCAGTGAGCTGTTTTTTTGAAGAGTAACAACATTACTATCTACAGGCAGCAGCACAATGTAATAACAATCCACCATTAAACGCATATTAACTTTAACACATGCTTTTCACAATCAGTAAGTCGGGTTTACTTACTTTGTCATAACTTTTCATTATAAACAGATCATACCCAAGGATTCAGACATAACTTTTCCCAATGAGCCGATAAGGCCATTAACCTTTACCATCGGCTTGAGACCAATACCAACGCTGGCATATTAAAGTGCACATAAGCTGGAAATCATAATGCCTTTAGTTATAAATTAGAAATATCTAATCAATTACACTGGACAAAAGCATATACAACCCCTCTCAATAGGGCCTAAAAGAATTCATCTCAGTGACATTTTCTGCTCCTGGGGAGACCAACTACAAAACCCTTGCCTGCTAATGTAATCCGTGAGATTACATGCAACAAAATACCTGCCTATAGCCTGCAACATAAGGCCTGATTACGATGCAGGTAGGACATACTTCCGCGGTCCTGTCGAAGGCGGTCCGACCATTGCGGTCTCATCGGAAGCGGTTGGCCTGACCGCCGGATTACGATGCATGCCTTCCGTACTACGACAGACTGCTGAAAGACCGCCAACTCAGACAGCCTTTCTTCAAACACCGAGATGACGGTCAGAGAATAACAGCATCCATAGCACAGTACAGGGATCGCCAACCGACGTCCAGATTACGATGTGGGTTACCGACGACCCGGCCGTGGCAGTCCGACAGTCTGCCTCGAGTCGTCGGAAACGATGAATTTGGTATTGCATACTCACACAAATCAACTTCTCTCCGAAAGTCTCCGGCGTCGATCCCTTCCTCCAGGTCCCTCGTACACCGCAGCAGCTGAACCCTGAAGACTACGACCCTGTGGGCGTCCGAATGCAGGTAAATCCGTAGGTGGCATGTTTCCCCATTGACTGGACTGTGCACAGATTACCACACTCCAGCAATGGGGTACATGGGTCACAAGGCATATCCCCACATATGCCATGTGTGTGTGTACAATTCACAGGTTTCCTGTGAGTTTGCACTCACTTGCAGCAGAATATTCGGGGGTATGTGCATCGCCATAGAGGAGACCTCTGCTGTAGCAGCGGTTGCATCGTAATAAGGCGGGGCGAAAATAATATGGCAGGAGGAACTTTCCTGGCCTTGGCGGTCAGAATCGGATTGTGGCCGTGGTGGTCAGACAGTCCGACCAGCATTGTAATCAGGCCATTAGTGTGATAACAATTCACTATTAGGGGCCTACAAGCTTTAACAAATGTTTTTCGCAATAAATAATCCAGGCCTACTGCTTTTGACTTCACTTTTTACAATAAACTGAAAACACCTACAACATAGGCATATAACCATAAGGTATACAGTCATACAAATGTGTTAAAAAAATTACAAATGGGAAAGTAAAATACTGTCTCTTCTTAGAGAGTCTGACGACTATTCTCAGAGTAGATTTCTGTAACCACGGTTTGTCAGAGCGGGAACCTAACACCAACCAACAAGCTTGCCTACTACAGTAATCTGTGAGATTCCACGTAACAAAATACCTATCTGTGGGCTTTAATACAGAATAACAATCTACCATTGAATACCTATTAATTTTAAAATGTGTTTCACAATAAATAGGTCAGACCCACTGTGTTTATAAATACTTTTTATAACAAACAACCAGGCCTATAACTTTCAGCATTAGCTTGCCAACATAACCAGCTCAGACCTTCTGCGCTGGACATAAGCTTTCCCACAAGGAAACCATCATACACAGTCATAAAATGACTTGGGTATACAACATTGCAGCTGGTACGCAAAATTCTAATACTCTGCAAAGTGGTCGTATCAAGGATTTTCAAAGAAATTTTCTATATGCAATGATTATCACAGGGGGTAAAACACCAAAACGTTCGCCCACTACAGTAATTCATGAGATGCCATGTACCAAAATTCTTCTCAGCAGGATTTCATACAGAGTAATAACAATCCAACTTCAAATGTACTGATGTTAGCATATGCTTTTCACAGTAAAAAGGTTAGGCCTATTGACTCTATCCTAACATTTTATACTACACGGATCAGTCCTATATCCATATTCACTGGCTTACCACGATAACTATTTTAGCCCTACTGTATTCTGTATAAGCTATGCCACAAGCCAAAAAGTGCACTACAAGCATTTTTTCCAGTGGAAGCACACAACTTTGGCCCACTCAAATCCTCTATTCCGGGGATCCAACATGTGGACATAGCCTAAGCCCCACTCTCACTATAAGTCAGCTGCCCTGTCAAATCAGACCTTTAAATGTGGCCAGAAAGTGGGACCAAGTGAGAGTGGAGTTTTTTGCATTATCAATGAAAGTCTGTAATCATAGGGTCTCAATAGTCAAACGTGTATTGATCTCCGATGTTCTTAGATCTTAAAATGCATATCAGAGCATATGCTTAAAATGTTGGTGCCTTACCAAACACAAACAAAAACAACCCACACCAGCTTCGTAACGGGGCCAGTGGACATATTGGGGGGAGGGGGCATTAAGGTAACAAACGGTTTCAGAGTCGCAGGAAATATGGTCAAGCAATGAAGCAGCATAGTTTGAATGAAGTGTCAAGTCGCGTTTTCAGACTGTATAAACCTTCCCTCTCTCACACTACTCAAGGTACCATGTTTGATACTTAACAAACAGTTTACAACCCAAGGGTAGGTTTGTGTTATATTCAAGAGAATACAAACAACAGGTTTGGCGTGATGAGGAATACTCCGTTTCTTAATTCCCTTTGACCCTCCCACAATTAAATGCTGGATCTTTGTAGAAAATCAACTCTCATTTTAGGGCCACCACATTTGCACTTATTACTTGAACATAATCCATAACAATGAGTGGTCTATGTCTGCATCCCATTGAGAATAGGAGCAGGTTATTGTTCTCTGAGGGTTCAGGGTTTTCAAATACAGTAGACCAACGAATTAGATCCTCTGTTTACTGAGATATGTTGTAAACGATACCCTACCTCACTGTATAGGGATGTCCTCGCATTTCACGAGGGACCTCCAGCTGTAATCCTGATCTCAATTATTAATATCGTCATTCCAAAGCTTTCTGAAGAGGACCTCTCTGGTTGAGTTAATATTAATGACAGGTTACCTACCATGAAGCTCCTAACAGTCATGGTTGTTCGTTCAGCCTGGTTTACAGATTATAAACCAGTGATTGACAGGCATTTTCTGCAGACGTAACACAGCTGCCAATCAATTCAATGAGTTTTGACACCTTAAGTCAGTGAGCGAGTGTCAAAGATGGCTTTTATTCCCAGTTCTTTGCTAATGATGGAGGATTACACTTCATCAGCAGCACAAACACGTTTAAAGTTGTGGTTTAGGAATAATGAGTCCAGAGTTTTGCATTGTGTGTGATCTTTAATAATCAACTTTAAGTTCCTCAGTAATTTTGTCTCAAGTGGAGGACTATGCAGCAAGTTGCAGATCCATCAAATGGAGGGGTTTGCGGTGGGAGGGGATTAGACGGGAACAAAAGGCTAAATCTGCAATAACGAAGTGCTGTAAATAACCAGTGTTGCTCTCAAGCAAAAGGAAACCAATCTTGGCAGATATTTTCGTTCTGCTGCTGCACTCCTATGTTCACTCCTCGGGGAGATCGGCAGCTTCTTTGCTTGCTGACTATTTGAAGGCCAGGCACATACATCAAACATTTTCACCGTTGTAGTACTACTGAAGGTCAGAACAGGCAACAACTAAAGTAGCACTTGTAGCCTGTTTCCAATCTCGATTAATTTATGCAAAACAAACATGCATTTACGGATGTCAAACAGAATGAAAAAGCAGTTTCTACCCAATACTCTAACTCTTTGAAGAATTCTAGATACTTCATAGGAGGTACATCTACAGTACATGGTTTCCATTTAAGGCACTGAAAAAGGTGAGCGGGCAGGGGGTGTGGGGGGAGTCGCAAAAACTTGTTACTACGAGCACCACAGCAGAATAACATCCAGTGAGCTCTTATAACACAATAGATTCCCCAAGTCAACCACAGGCAAATAAAACAAATATAAGCAACTAATGATGGATTTCATGTTCTTTTTTAACCTGCCTCAAGAACAAAATTCTAAACTTCTGCATTAACTTTTAAACATTTAGTTACCAGAGAAGCAGAATGGTTTCGGCAAAGATTAAGCTTAGTCAGCCTCTCACTGCTGGATAAATGATCCATGTACAACCAATCAACAAAGTGATTGAAGTGTGTTTGGAGAAGATGTAGCCCAGTGGGTGACCATGACAAAAAATGTATCGATCTTTGGAAATCCTTTCCTCTTCCATTGCTTGTAAATGTGTAATATATAGGGAAAAAGTGTAAATATGCAAAGAAACAAGCATACACATGCAAAAAGTGCTACATTATATACCTTAAAAACTTGGTCTCTCCTTGATAAGAATTGCATACATGAAATAATGAGAATACAGCCCACTCAGGGCTTTGGCTTTACCATCTAGTAAGTCTCGCACATACATGTCCTCATCTTAAACTGAAAGGTTGCCTGAGAGACGATCATACAAAGTCCAACATATATGCAGCATGTATTCACGGGCTTAGAAGTGTTTGTTAAAAGTTTGGACATCCCCAAATAAGCAGCAAGTTAAATTCCCATTGCACTGCCTGGCGTGTGAATCTTCCTGTATGAAGGATTAAGTAATAACTGGGGAAGGGATGCATCTCAAGTTCCTGTCAAATTTGAGTTTTTTTTTGCAGAAGTGGTGTAGATTCACATGCTCTGCATACTCATGGCATTGTGTTGCGATCGGGCATTACAAGACATTTTTGGCCAACTGTAGTCTGTTGATGGGCTAGTACGTGTGCACAGTGGAGCTTTGCTAAAGTGTGTGGTATTGAGGTACCTCGCAAGGTCATGCTGGCGAGATGTGCATCCCACCGGGTGAGTGATGCGTCAACGGTGATCGTTACCTGCGGAAGTGAGTACAAGAAAGGCTTGCCGAGCAACAAGCTTTTTCTATTCCATTACTGCACAGAGTATTGAATGCTTACCTTTATTAACACTAGATTTTTCCTAACAACCCTTCCCTTTAGAGCACTAGCTCACGTGGGATTCGTGAAGTGGGTGCATGTGTGGCACATATGCTATGCAAGAAACTATCACACATAAGAGCTTCACTACAGATCTTAAAATGATTGGACTAATGGACTGAGGACTGAAAAAGAGGCAGAAGATGCTGAAATACAACTGTAGGAGAGTAGGATCTGCCTCTTATGTTGCCCCCACTTTTTTTCTGATGTTTACACTGGTTTCTGGCTATAGTCTGGCTGGGACCCTGCTAATCAGGGCCCCAGCCTCTCTGTTCTCTCTAAACGATTTGGAGTGCACTCTAGGTGCACTAGTGATTGGATACTGTGGTACCTTATGAGTCCCTAGGATATGGTACCTTGGGTACCAAGGGCATAGGTACTTCACAGGCCTACCAGGGGCTGCAGCATGTATTATGCCACCCCTGGGAAGCAGACTAAATCTGACACCACAGGCCTGCTACTGCAGCCTGGGTGAGGAAGTGCTAGCACCCCTCACTGAGATATAGGTCCCCTATATCTCTCCTGCACACACATTGAGACTTATCAGTCACCCCTAAAGCAGGCCCTATCAATCCTGAGGGCAGGGTGCTTAGTTTCCCTGTGAGGGGGTGCCTCTGCCTGAGCAGGGCCCCTCTGCAGCTCTCAGAGTCCATTCTCTGGGGCTGTTTGTGGATGCGGTTAAACCATATACTTTTAAGTGCATTATATCCTTGCGGTAGAATGCTAACTTTGGAATGGCTGCATCGAAACATGTCGTGTTTGGTGTCAAACATCTTGGAATACTACCCCCCCGCCAGTCCTGGTGGCGGGGGTAGTATTCCACCCTTCTAGAGGGATAGACATGTACCTACTGTGGAAACGCGGTAGAATCCTACAGAGCCCTGGCATCACAAAATGGATGCCACCAGTCACAGACACTGGGCTGCCCTCCTGCTGATGACCAACACTCGCAGTGGAGGAAGCCCAACAATAGATATCCTGTCCCAAGGGGTGTGACCACCTTCCAGACAGGTTTTAGTGTATTGGGGCTGGGTGGGTGCACTCTTAGAGTGCTTTGAAGTCCTGCACTGGGGAGCAGAAGGCTCCTCTGTGCATATGCCAGTTCAAACCGGCTCAGGGGCTACCTGCCCCTGCTCTGGCGCGAAACTGGACAAAGGGAAGTGGGTGTAGCCACCCACTCCCCTGACCCTCCCATAGGTAGGGTCATAGAGCTAGTCCCTCCCTTTCTTTTAGTATAAGAGGGGGGAACCTGTGCATTGCACCCTAGATTTCCCTGGACGACGCTCTGAAGAAGAATCCCAGACCTTCGACGTTCCACTACCTTTGGAAGACTGAGGAATCTCCCTTGGAGTCAAGGAGTGACTCCCCTGCTTGGCAGGCACCAAAAACTACAAACGACGGTCGCAAACTACGCCGCTCCCGCCAGAGTCCGAAGTCCCTGCAGCCCAAGAAGTGGATTTCCTGACTTCTCAAAGGCCATCGTGAGTCCCCAGCGAAGCTGAAGCCAGTGGACCCCAAGAGTGACGAGGAACCGCGACCCCGGGTACCGTGCACTATTGTCGAGTGCAACCCCTTCACAACGTTCCACGAACTTGTGCTTTGGACCACGTGTGGTCCTAGCTTCCAGCAGGAATCCCTCCGAAGATCAGAGGCCTGCCACGTCCCGAGTGAACGTGGGCCCCTGTGAGCGAATCCTCCCGAGGCGTCTTCGCGATCCCTTGCCAGCCGGCTTGTGGGTCCCGGGAAGACTTTCTAAAGACACCAAAGGGCTCCCTGGTTGCTCCAGGCCTGCCCTGACTTACCCTCGCTGGGTGAGTCCCACAGACCTTGCTGGTCTACGCCATTGCCTCTTCACACTTTCCCCGAGACTTGCTGTTACCAAGGCTTGTTGGCTCCAATCGAGTCGCCGACACCGCAGTAAGCTGCAGACATCGTGGGACACGCCGAATCCAGCTCCGGGTCGTCGTCGACGCCTCCTGGACCTCGTGGCTAAAGAGTCAAGGCACCCGCGAACGACCTGAATCTTGCGACGACGGTGGGCATCCATCTTCCTTGCGCCGAGTCACTGCCAAGTGACTTTGAACACTGTCCCCTCTGCTTTCAGGTCTTCCATCTTCCGAATCCAGGCTTGGATTCCTCCGGACACTTCTCCTGTCGCCGCAAGCAGCAAGTCTTCACTGGCTCCCATTGAAAACGACGCCGCGACCCGACACCAAAGAACACCTATGCACCCGGCTCCCCTGGGTGAGGCAACTTCAGCACTACGGTGCTCCTGTGGGTGTGGTCCCTAGAACTACTTACCCTGTAAGTGACTTGCTTGTAGCTTCCCTAGAAGTGCCCTAAAACCCTTATTTTCTAAGTGCGACAATTGCGCTGACTCGTACAGGGTTCGCGTCTGTGTTAGACACACCGCGTCCATCTCCTTTGTAACACTATCTAGAACTGTGTCCTTCGACTCGTACTGAGTCCGATCGGTGTTCGCCTCGAACACACAAGGGGCCTGTAACACAGATCTCCATTGCACTGACTCGCATAAGGTTCGCGTCTGTGTTAGAAACAGCGTGTCCATCTCCCTTGCAACTCTATCTGTAACCGCGTCCTTTGACTCGTACAAGGACCGATCGGTGTGTTCGCCTCGAACACGCAAGGGACCTTTAACATTGAAATCTCAATCGCGTCTGTTCGCACAGGACTCGCACCGGTGCCAGGTCACCGCGTCCGTCCCCTGTGGGTCTCCTACAACTACCTGGGGTGGTTCTTGGGGGTCCCTCGATTCTAGATGCCCTAGACCTAGGTCTAGCAAACTAAGATTGTGATATTCGATTGTGCTAAACTTATTTTGATAACATTTGACTTGTACATATGTTCCTGACTTCTAATCTCATAAAGAGATTAGTAGAGAGTGTTTATTAATAAATACATATATATTTGATATATATACCTGTGTGGTGTCTTTTCATTTGGTGATTCAAGAGATTGTGTGGTAAAACAAGCTGCTTTACATTCCTTCAAGACTTAGCCTGAAGGCTGCTCTCCACAGCTACCACTAGGATAGCTTTCTATAAAGGTTGTCTTAAACCTATCTACCATAAGAGTCGAATTGTTCTGGTGCAAGGTGTCCACTTTAATTAGTGAACAGCATATACCAGGCCAGCTTCTCACATTGGTGGGCAGCGTGTGGGATTCCAGCTTGCTATTGTTTTACCAGAAAATCTCTATTTGAATTACTAACTGAAAATCACTATAGGTACTTAAGGTACATATAAAGTCAAGGTTAGTATCAATAAGTTCTACTGAACTTAGAGCTGTGTGCCAAGGGATAGCACACCCTTTCTACAGCTCAAGCTAGTATCAGTAGGCCACAAACTAGTGTAGGTAGTACAACACTGCACAACACTAGAATGTCCTTAAAGGGTGGAACCAGTGGATCCACTCAGCCTCAGTATAAGGACATGGCTTTCTCTGACTTGAGAGCCATGTGTGTTGAAAGACACCTGAGGCTAGGACAGAGTCCCTCCACCCTACACCTGATAGATCTGCTGACAGCAGATGATCTTAGATTGGCTCTAGGAGCTAATGGGTCTGAATCAGTGAGTGGGTCAATTACAGTATCTGGGTCAGATGATGAAAATCAGAATGACCCAGACTCTGTGATTGAAGGGCCAGGCCTCAAGGGGACTGAAAAGGACAGAGGAATTCTCCCTAAGAGAACTGACAGAGTGGATGAGAGGCATAGGTCCCCTTCCAGGGAATCTGAGCACTTATCACTCTGGCAGAGAATTTGTCCACCAGAGGAACTCATACTTTCCCATAAGAGAGACCCCCTTTGAAAGAATGTGCAAACTGCTGCAGTATGAGGAAGCAAGAGTTGCCCTCAGAACCAAGCAGTTGGCACTGGATAGAGAAGCCCTGGAGATCCAGAGAGCTTCTAGAAGAGAGGGGTTAGAACCCCTTGGTGGCAGCAACAGTGTCCCTAGAGGCAGAGAATCTATTCCAGACCATAGGAACCTGAGCAAGGTTGTTCCTCCCTACCAGAGTGGGGATGATATCCACAAGTGAATAACTGCTATGGAGAGGGCCTGTAGAGTACAACAGGTCCCCCAAAAGCAGTGGGCAGCAATCTTGTGGCTCTCCTTTTCAGACAAAGGGAGAGACAAGCTCCTCACTGTTAGAGAAGAGGATGCTGATGATTATGAAGTCCTGAAGAGTGCACTGATAGATGGGTTTGGCTTAACCACTGAGCAGTACAGGTTGAAGTTCAGAGACACCCAGAAGGCACAGACTCAGGACTGGACTGGACTGACTTTGTGCAACCAAGGCTCTGGAGGGTTGGCTGGTTGGCAGTAGGGTTACTGATTTCAAGGGATTGTATAATCTGATGATGAGAGAACAGATCCTTAATAATTGCCAGATCCAGTTGTTGCATCAATACCTGGTGGACTCAGATCTGACCTCTCCCCAAGAATTGGGAAAGAAGGCAGACAAATGGGTCAGAACCAGGGTGAGGCAGAAACCCCAGAACCAAGGGGGTGACACCAAGAAGCAAGATCCTAAGGGCTCTGAGAAAGGTGGGGATAAGTCAAAAGACCAGAAGTCTTCACAGGGCCCCCAAAAATCTGCATCTGGTGGGGAGTCACAATCCAACAAGGGAAAAGACCAAAAGAAGCCCTGGTGCAAATTCTGTAAACAGAATGGGCACTGGACTTCTGATTGTAACAAGTCCAAAGACCAAACCACCACCACTCCTGCCCCTAAGGCAACTGTTCCCCCTAGCTAAGCTACAGGTGGAGGTGGTACTCAGAATAAGGGTGTAGTAGGGTTGACCCTGGGTTCTGAAGTGGACTCTGACCTAGTCAGAGTACCCACTCGGGCAATGCTGATTTGTGAGGGAGACCTTAATATGTCCTTCCTAGTAAGCCCCAGTAATCTGGGCAAATACAAACAGCAGCCTGTAATAAATGGCAAACAGGCTTTGGCATTTAGGGACACAGGTGCTAGTGTCACCATGGTGGCAGAGGATCTTGTGGACCCTGGACAGATCATCCTGGGCGAAATGTACCAGGTGACCAATGCAAGCAATGTCAAGACCAACCATAGTCTGGCAGTTGTGAATTTCTCCTGGGGAGGGGTAACTGGCCTCAAGAAGGTTGTAGTCAGTGCAGACCTCCCTGTCGAATGTCTATTGGGCAATGATCTAGAGACTTCAGCCTGGTCTGAAGTAGAGTTATGGACTCATGCTGAGATGTTGGGCATCCCTGCAGAGGTATTTGCTGTGACCAGGTCACAAGCAAGAATGCATGACACTGAACCAGCTCTGGATCCTGGAACAATGGACCAGATGCTTCCCAAGAGGAGGAGCAGTAGGGTAAAGGCAGTGCCTTCCCCTCTGTCTCAGATCACAGATTCACCCCCAGAGGGAGGTGAAGCAGATCCTGAAGAAGGAACTGCCCCAGAGGGACTTGAGCCTGATCAGGTTGAGTTCTTGGGGGCAGGGGGCCCTTCTAGGGAAGATCTGAGTAAGGAGCAACAGTGCTGCCCCTCTCTTGAACCCCTCAGACAGCAGGCTGATGCGGAGGCTGCTGGGAGTGCTAGTGGGTCCCATAAAGTTTATTGGGATGAGGGACTCCTATATTCTGAGGGTAGAGATCCAGCCCCTGGAGCCACCAGGAGGATGGTAATACCTCAGAAGTTTAGGGGGTTCCTCTTGACCCTAGCACATGACATCCCTTTAGCAGGACACTTGGGCCAAAACAAGACCTGGGACAGGCTTGTTCCACATTTTCATTGGCCACATATGTCAGAGGACACAAAGGAGTTTTGTCGCTCCTGTGTCACATGCCAAGCCAGTGGTAAGGCAGGTGGCACCACAAAGGCCCCCCTGATACCACTACCTGTGGTGGGGGTACCCTTTGAAAGGGTAGGGATTGACATTGTTGGTCCCCTTGACCCTCAAACTGCATTTGGGCACAGGTTTATCCTGGTGGTAGTGGATCATGCCACCAGGTACCCAGAAGCAATTCCCCTGAGGACCACCACAGCCCCTGTGGTGGCAAGAGCCCTCATTGGAGTCTTCTCCAGAGTGGGTTTCCCAAAGGAGGTCATTTCTGACAGAGGTACCAACTTCATGTCAGGATATCTAAAAGCAATGTGGAAGGAGTGTGGTGTAATTTTACAAGTTCACCACCCCCTATCACCCACAATGCAATGGTTTAGTTGAACGCTTCAACAAAACCCTGAAAGGAATGATTAAAGGTCTCCCAGAGAAGCTTAGGCGGAAATGGGACCTTCTTCTTCCTTGCCTGTTTGCATACAGAGAGGTTCCACAGAAGGGGGTTGGTTACAGCCCATTTGAGCTTCTGTTTGGGCATCCTGTGAGAGGTCCACGGTGTTTGGTAAAGAGGGCTGGGAGTTACCTCTCAAGCCCCCAAACAAGATGTGATGGACTATGTACTTGGTCTCCGCTCCCGGATGGCAGAGTACATGAAAAAGGCAACCAAAAACCTGGAGGCCAGCCAAGAATTACAAAAAGCTTGGCATGACCAAAGGCTGTACTGACTGTATACCAGCCAGGACAGAAAGTGTGGGTGTTGGAGCCTGTGGCCCCAGCAGCCCTCCAGGACAAGTGGAGTGGCCCCCATACAATAGTTGAACAAAAGGGAGAAGTCACCTACCTGGTGAATCTTGGAACTCCCAGGAGCCCCCTGAGGGTGCTCCACGTCAACAGATTAAAGCCATATGTTGACAGGGCTGACATGGGCTTGCTCATGGCAACTGATGAGGACCAGGAGGAGGAGAGTGACCCTCTCCCTGACCTGCTCTCTCAGAACCCTGATGATGGGTCAGTAGATGGTGTTGCTTTGGCAAGCAGCCTCACTGACCATCAGCAAACTGAGTGCAGACAAGTTCTGCAACAGTATAGACATATGTTTAGCCTGACCCCTAGTCAGACTTCCTGGTGCACCCATGAGGTGGACACTGGAGACAGTCTGCCTGTCAAGAATAAAATCTACAGGCAACCTGACCATGTCAGGGACTGTATCAGGACTGAAGTCCAGAAAATGTTGGAGCTAGGTGTAATTGAGCCTTCAGATGGCCCTTGGGCTAGCCCAGTAGTCCTGGTACCCAAGCCTCATACCCAGGGTGATAAGAAATGAGGTTTTGTATAGACTACAGAGGCCTCAATGCAGTCACTAGGACTGATGCCTATCCCATACCAAGGGCAGGTGAGCTGATTGATACTTTGGCCTCAGCCAAGTATCTAAGCACGTTTGACCTAACAGCTGGCTACTGGCAGATCAGATTAGCTGATGATGCAAAAGCCAAGACAGCATTTTCGACCCCTGGTGGGCACTACCACTTTGTGGTGATGCCCTTTGGATTGAAAAATGCACCTGCCACTTTTCAGAGGTTGGTGAATAAAGTTCTGACAGGGATGGAAACTTATTGCTCAGCTTATCTAGATGATATTGCTGTCTTTAGTTCCTCCTGGCAGGATCACCTGGTCCACCTCAGGAATGTTTTGGAGGCTCTGCAGAAAGCAGGCCTCACTATCAAGGCCACTAAGTGCCAGATAGGGCAGAGTCAGGTTGTATACCTGGGCCACCTTGTAGGTGGAGGCCAGGTTCAGCCTTTACAGAGCAAAATCCAAACCATAATGGAATGGGTTGCTCCAACCACCCAGACACAGGTGAGAGCCTTCTTAGGCCTGACTGGGTACTATAGGAGGTTTGTCAAGGGATATGGATCTATAGTGACCCCCTTGAATGATCTGAACTCAAAGAAAATGCCAAAAAGGTTCAGTGGACAGCTAGCTGTCAAAAGGCATTTGAAGACCTAAAGCAGGCCATGTGCACTGCCCCCATCTTACAGAGTCCAGAATACACCAAAAAGTTCATTGTCCAAACAGATGCTTCTGAGCTGGGTGTGGGAGCTGTACTGTCTCAACTGAATGATGAAGGTGAAGACCAGCCAGTAGCTTTTATTAGCAGAAGGCTGACCCCTAGAGAGAAACGTTGGTCAGCTATAGAGAGGGAGGCCTTTGCTGTGGTATGGGCCCTGAAGAAGCTGAGGCCATACTTGTTTGGCACTCACCTCATAGTTCAGACCTACCACAAGCCCCTCCTATGGCTTAAACAGATGAAAGGTGAAAACCCAAAACTTTTGAGGTGGTCCATTTCCCTACAGGGGATGGACTATACAGTGGAACATAGACCTGGGACCCAACATGCCAATGCAGATGGACTCTCAAGGTATTTCCACTTTGAACACGAAGACTCAACTGGTCAAGGTTAGTTTAGTGTCCCTGCGTTTGGGGGGGTTGTGTAGGAGAGTAGGATCTGCCTCTTATGTTGCCCCCACTTTTTTCTGATGTTTACACTGGTTTCTGGCTATAGTCTGGCTGGGACCCTGCTAATCAGGGCCCCAGCCTCTCTGTTCTCTCTAAACGATTTGGAGTGCACTCTAGGTGCACTAGTGATTGGATACTGTGGTACCTTATGAGTCCCTAGGATATGGTACCTTAGGTACCAAGGGCATAGGTACTTCACAGGCCTACCAGGGGCTGCAGCATGTATTATGCCACCCCTGGGAAGCAGACTAAATCTGACACCACAGGCCTGCTACTGCAGCCTGGGTGAGGAAGTGCTAGCACCCCTCACTGAGATATAGGTCCCCTATATCTCTCCTGCACACACATTGAGACTTATCAGTCACCCCTAAAGCAGGCCCTATCAATCCTGAGGGCAGGGTGCTTAGTTTCCCTGTGAGGGGGTGCCTCTGCCTGAGCAGGGCCCCTCTGCAGCTCTCAGAGTCCATTCTCTGGGGCTGTTTGTGGATGCGGTTAAACCATATACTTTTAAGTGCATTATATCCTCGCGGTAGAATGCTAACTTTGGAATGGCTGCATCGAAACATGTCGTGTTTGGTGTCAAACATCTTGGAATACTACCCCCCCCCCCCGCCAGTCCTGGCGGCGGGGGTAGCATTCCACCCTTCTAGAGGGATAGACATGTACCTACTGTGGAAACGCGGTAGAAGCAGAGCCCTGGCATCACAAAATGGATGCCACCAGTCACAGACACTGGGCTGCCCTCCTGCTGATGACCAACACTCGCAGTGGAGGAAGCCCAACAATAGATATCCTGTCCCAAGGGGTGTGACCACCTTCCAGACAGGGTTTAGTGTATTGGGGCTGGGTGGGTGCACTCTTAGAGTGCTTTGAAGTCCTGCACTGGGGGAGCAGAAGGCTCCTCTGTGCATATGCCAGTTCAAACCGGCTCAGGGGCTACCTGCCCCTGCTCTGGCGCGAAACTGGACAAAGGGAAGTGGGTGTAGCCACCCACTCCCTGACCCTCTCATAGGTAGGGTCATAGAGCTAGTCCCTCCCTTTCTTTTAGTATAAGAGGGGGAACCTGTGCATTGCACCCTAGATTTCCCTGGACGACGCTCTGAAGAAGAATCCCGGACCTTCGACGTTCCACTACCTTTGGAAGACTGAAGATTCTCCCTTGGAGTCAAGGAGTGACTCCCTGCTTGGCAGGCACCAAAAACTACAAACGACGGTCGCAAACTACGCCGCTCCCGCCGGAGTCCGAAGTCCCTGCAGCCCAAGAAGTGGATTTCCTGACTTCTCAAAGGCCATCGTGAGTCCTCAGCGAAGCTGAGGCCAGTGGACCCCAAGAGTGACGAGGAAACGCGACCCCTGGGTACCGTGCACTATTGTCGAGTGCAACCCCTTCACAACGTTCCACGAACTTGTGCTTTGGACCACGTGTGGTCCTAGCCTCCAGCAGCAATCCCTCCGAAGATCAGAGGCCTACCACGTCCCGAGTGACCGTGGGCCCCTGTGAGCGAATCCTCCCGAGGCGTCTTCGCGATCCCTTGCCAGCCGGCTTGTGGGTCCCCGGAAGACTTTCTAAAGACACCAAAGGGCTCCCCTGGTTGCTCCAGGCCTGCCCTGACTTACCCTCGCTGGGTGAGTCCCACAGACCTTGCTGGTCTGCGCCATTGCCTCTTCACACTTTCCCCGAGACTTGCTGTACCAAGGCTTGTTGGCTCCAATCGAGTCGCCGACACCGCAGTAAGCTGCAGACATCGTGGGACACGCCGAATCCAGCTCCTGGTCGTCGTCGACGCCTCCTGGACCTCGTGGCTGAAGTGTCAAGGCACTCGCGAACGACCTGAATCTTGCGACGACGGTGGGCATCCATCTTCCTTGCCCCGAGTCACTGCCAAGTGACTTTGAACACTGTCCCCTCTGCTTTCAGGTCTTCCATCTTCCGAATCCAGGCTTGGATTCCTCCGGACACTTCTCCTGTCGCCGCAAGCAGCAAGTCTTCACTGGCTCCCATTGAAAACGACGCCGCGACCCGACACCAAAGAACACCTATGCACCCGGCTCCCCTGGGTGAGGTAACTTCAGCACTACGGTGCTCCTGTGGGTGTGGTCCCTAGAACTACTTACCCTGTAAGTGACTTGCTTGTAGCTTCCTTAGAAGTGCCCTAAAACCCTTATTTTCTAAGTGCGACAATTGCGCTGACTCGTACAGGGTTCGCGTCTGTGTTAGACACACCGCGTCCATCTCCTTTGTAACACTATCTAGAACTGTGTCCTTCGACTCGTACTGAGTCCGATCGGTGTTCGCCTCGAACACACAAGGGGCCTGTAACACTGAGATCTCCATTGCACTGACTCGCATAAGGTTCGCGTCTGTGTTAGACACAGCGCGTCCATCTCCCTTGCAACTCTATCTGTAACCGCGTCCTTCGACTCGTACAAGGACCGATCGGTGTGTTCGCCTCGAACACGCAAGGGACCTTTAACATTGAAATCTCAATCGCGTCTGTTCGCATAGACTCGCACCGGACTCGCACCGGTGCCAGGTCACCGCGTCCGTCCCCTGTGGGTCTCCTACAACTACCTGGGGTGGTTCTTGGGGGTCCCTCGATTCTAGATGCCCTAGACCTAGGTCTAGCAAACTAAGATTGTGATATTCGATTGTGCTAAACTTATTTTGATAACATTTGACTTGTACATATGTTCCTGACTTCTAATCTCATAAAGAGATTAGTAGAGAGTGTTTATTAATAAATACATATATATTTGATATATATACACCTGTGTGGTGTCTTTTCATTTGGTGATTCAAGAGATTGTGTGGTAAAAGAAGCTGCTTTACATTCCTTCAAGACTTAGCCTGAAGGCTGCTCTCCACAGCTACCACTAGGATAGCTTTCTATAAAGGTTGTCTTAAACCTATCTACCATAAGAGTCTAATTGTTCTGGTGCAAGGTGTCCACTTTAATTAGTGAACAGCATATACCAGGCCAACTTCTCACAACAACCATCCTCTGCTGATAGGAATATGCGTTCCCTGTGACATTATTTTACACTGAGTCCGAGTAGAACTGGATCTACTGGGTTTGAAGGTGGGATCCTCTGCATTTATGGTGAACCCGAAGCTGTGAAGTAGGGACACCGCAGAGTCTAGCTACGCATTGTTGCCTGCTAGAGCTCTTAATCAGCCAGTCGTCAAGGTATGGGAAGACCAGAATGCCACCTCTATAAAGATATTTGCGGTCACCACTGCCAGGCACTTCGTGGGCACCCTGGTTTCTGTACTTACTCCGAAGGACAGGAATATGAATTGGTAGAGATGTCCACTTAACACAGAACAAATTTACTGGTGATGGGGAGGGTATAGAGAAATATGAACGTGGGTGCCCTTGACATCGAGCGCCATCTTGAAATCTCCTTGTCTGCTCTACGAGGCACCTACAGTATGGGTCCGTACGGGAGATTTTATATCCTGCGCCATTCTGGTGGGGAGAGGCATCCATCAGGGGTGCTCATTATCCCAGTTACTATTTACGCTCGAAGTGGAGCCGCTGGCCGCCCTATGTTCAGCAAGTGGGGAACGACTGCGGCATCCCCCTGCTGGACTGCACCCACATAATTTCCCTCTACAATGAGGACGTTGTGTTCTACATGAAGGATCTCTCTACTGACCTCTTCAGAATAGCAGAACTCCTGTCCGCTTTCAAAGACCTGTCTGGCCTCGGAGTGAGCTGGGTAAAATCTTTGACTTATCCCCTGGCGCCATGGGCGCCCTACACCCCAGTCATTATGGGTGGAAAACCCCTGCAATGGGAGGACAGGTCCTACCTAGACGTCCACATTTTCCATATTGACCCGATCTCTTGCAGGGTAATCTGAACAGGACAGTGTCCTCCCTTCGGGTTCAAGTCGCCTTCTAGAAAACCCTTCTGCTCTATATAAAAGGGGCACAGCCCTTGCAAAGATGATAATGCTCACCTGTTACATTATTTACCACTTTCCAGGTGATTACTCGCCAGAGGTTGTTCCGGAATCTACACCAACTGTTGGGGAAGCTCATCCGACATCGCAATAGACACAGAGTGGCCCATACAAAGTTATAGCACTCCACCATAGTCGGGCAGCCTCAGAGCCCCGAATTTTCAACACAAGAAAGATAAAATGGCAGCCTGCTTCACTGACCTGGCCCTCATCTTGGCAAAACGCGCCATGACAATGTGCTGAAAAAGGGCGATCCCCCAACAGCGTGGCCTAAAAGGCAGTGGTGGCATGTTGGTCAGAGGCTGAGACGACGGCACTGCACAGGGAGGATGCCAGAGTGTGAAAGGAAGCGAGTCTTCTAAGACCCTCAATGCTGCCCGGTGCAGGGTTCCACCTCTAATTCACTTTGGGTTCGCTATCAAAATAATGAGGCAAGCGCTGGAAACTGGAAGACAAGAAAAAGGTTTATTTCTCATGAGGAGATCACGTCAACTGCAGACACCGGGATGTCTGAGGGAAGTGTTCTGCTGATACTCCTTTGGCTCTTCCTTTTATACAGGTTTGACACAATGCATTTGTTTCATTAACATGGTTACACAAGCTTGGGGTCCCCGCCCGGGCAGGTTGTCACACAAGCCCAACAGTAATTCTCTTCCCACCCAGGTCAAACAGACAATCTTATCTTGCAGCTGGACCTTGCTTCAGGGTCTAAAACATGTGAGACCGGCCAGATCTAAGAGTCCGTTCTGTTGATAAAAACAGGTCCCATTGTTGGTAACAACAAGTCTTGCTGTTTGCAGTGCAATAAATCATGTTGCAAGAGTCTTTTTGGTGTTTGGAACCTGTTTGTGTAACTAGGTGCAGTGAGGGGTAGAGTGTCCAAAGGTTTGCCTGAAAACAGAGATGAGAGGAAAAACGAGTTTGTGGCAGCAAGTGGCGCTGAGGTTTGTTGTGGCAATAGAGTTTATAGCCCCCAGCACACATACCAGGTCGGTCAGAGGGATGATAGTAAGGGCAGGGTGAAACAAAGGTGACCAACAGAGTACAAAATGGCTGTGATAGATTAAAATGACTGCAACTTATGTGCACATAGAATTCCACCAGACAAGATGGCGCAGGTAATGTTCATGATTATCGTTTTGCTTTGAACAGTGGCCCATTTGAACATAACTAGCCAGCTTGTCAGTCTATTTCGATCTCCATAAAGTCCCGTATCTCTTGATCATACATTACTCTCATTTTTGTTAGCTGAGTGTCCATAGTCTTAGGGTGCAAGGTAGTTATGCAAAGAGAACACAAAGGTGGTATACAGTGTATACCCAAACAACAACCACATATTGTCAATACTGGGACCAAGAGAATCATTGATATTTTCCAACCCCACTCCTTCAAGATGCCCCAAAGCCAACTTCCAATTGTCCAAGTCTCTGATCCTTGATGAATTTCTGAAGATAGTCTATGGAGATGTTCGATTGCTTCATAGACAAAAGGTGAATTATCAGGAATGTATACACAGCAGCTGGCACCGATGATGCGGCATGCTCCTCCACGGTCCGCTAGTACCACGTCCAGGACCATGCGATTTTGCAGGGTAACCAGACGGATCGCTTGGAGCTCAGCAGTGTTGTTGGTGAGGATGCCAGCAGTGACGTTCAGGGCGGTCTCTACCGCTTGGGACAGATGTCTGATGGCTCGGCTGTTTGCCATCGGACCCCATAGCGGGACGAGCCCTTTTGCTGCGTCGAGGAACTGTGATGAGGCAGAGTCTACTTGATCAATGTCTTTAGAACGCTTTTCTCGATGATGCTCTGCAGGGGCTGTTTAGGTTGGTGGCAAAACAAAGGCGATGTAGCACGTGCCCCCCCAGTTTCTTGGGAGCCAGGTGTAGGCTTTGGTTCCACAAACAAAGTACATATTGGGTGATGCAACAAGCGCTGGGGGTTGGCAGTGTTCAAAGTCCTTACAATGCTACAGGTGCTGTGACCCACATTCTTAGTCCCACGGCCTTCAATGCATACAAGGCCAGAGACGTTCACCACAGATAGGGCCACAGTCAGTGTTGCAGCAGTTCTTTTCTTCAGGTAGGAAAATGTGGCTCTGTTAGGATTATTGAACACTTGCATTTCCACTCGTTCTTTGGAGGGGACATTAATCTGGAATGTCGCATTGAAGGTGTGAGGGTAGAAGGGGCGGCTGTCCTTCCTGTTTTGTTTCGCCAGAACTCGTTGTAGAACTGGGCGATTGTTCCGTCGGAAGTGGCATTGTCTTTGTAACTTTCTTGTAGGAGCATCATCCAGGCAAGGCAAGATCCGTGAATAGAAAAGGGCGAAGGGATGAAAGGGATGGAATGTTCAGTGGCATGTGGTAACAGCCCACAGACCCAACAGTTGGTAGCATTGGTGGCAAGATTGTGCTGGTGCAACATCTGCACGAAAGAATTATTCCAGAATTCTTTGCGTCGTTCTCGGAGATGTGGCGGTAGTGATACCAGGTAGTGTTCTTTCTTGGTGGTTGGTTGCATGGTGGGTGACAATGTTCTGTATGCAGGTGCATTCTCTTCAATGATCCAGAGTGCGACCATTAGCAGGAGACAGGTGAGAAATGCGGCTACAAGTGCAATTGTCTTTGTGCTGTGCAGGTTAGCAGTCTTGGTGTCTTTGCGGTGGTTTTGCAGGTGTTCAGTTTCTTCCATCATCTTCGAGGAGCTCAACAACTGTTAGGACCACAGACTTTTGTCTGGCGCTTTCCTGGTAGCGTTGTTTGACTGTGCTACCGATCTGAGACCTTGACTTAGTTGGTGGCCTGGTCGTTGGAGCGCCCTCCTTTCGTCGATCTTAGGTTGTACCCTTTCCTGGATGGCACCGTGGGGTCGGGAAATTCTGATAGTTCGAGGGTGTCTTCTTGTGGGTAGCAACTCAGATCTGGTCCGTCTCTCGCGAGTACTTCCTCTTGCACCTCCACCCCTTCACAGGTTGCAAGGGTTGGAGGGACTCGTTTGCAGTGATGGGCATGCAGCCAGTTTCGTTTTCCTTCCACTCGGAGGGCAGTTCGGGTGGTGATCAGGACTTGCCAGGGGCCCGTCCACCTAGGCTCCAGATTCTTCGTTCTTTGGAAGTTGCGAATCAATACATGGTCGCCTGGCTTTATTTCATGTCCCGGGCCCCTGGATACGTCAGGCAAGGCTTGCTGCACCTGTTGGTGGATAATTGTTAGCTCGTTTGTCAATTTATGCAAGTAATCCGACATTAATATGTTCGGGACATCGTTAATGGAGGTGGGTCTTGGTGCCGCCCAAATGCTCATAGGCCTGCCGAAGACCACCTCATACGGGGTCAGTCGGTGTTTGGTTGGGGTGGAGCGCATCGATAACAATGCCAATGGGAGGGCGTCGGGCCATTTCAACCAGGTCGTGGCAACTATTTTGGCTAGTTTTAGTTTCAACGTTGCATTGTGTCTCTCTACCAGGCCTGCTGATTGGGGGTGGAAGACGGCATGGAACTTTTGTTTTACCCCCAACCCGCTCAGTATGTTCTGTATCACCTCGGCTACGAAGTGGGGGCCGTTGTCGCTCCATAAAATTCTGCAAAGGCCGTATCGGGGGAAGAATTCTTTCAGCAATACTTTTCCAGTGGCTAAGGCGGTATTGTCGCGGGTGGGATATGCCTCCACCCATTTGCTAAAGCGCACACAACCACCAGGACATATTTTAGACCAAGGCATCTCTCTAGTTGAATGTAATCCATTTGAAGGATTTCAAAGGGGTGGTCAGGGACTCCAAACCCTCCCCTTGGTACTACTGTCCCCTTCCCTGGGTTGTGTTGTAGGCAGACTATACATTGTTGTACTAGGCGTTTTGCAGATTCTGCTATCTTGACGTTATGCCATACTCTGGTGATTAGTTCAATCATGGGGGTGGAGCCTATGTGTGCTGGTAAATGTGCCATGGTCAATATGGGGATGAGGTAGGCATTGGGTAACAGCCATTTATTTCCGTCTTTAGTTCTCCAGCAATCTTCCTCGTCTTTTAGTCCCACCTTTTCCCACTCGGTCAATTCGTCTTGTGTGCCTGTAGTCTGTATGTCCCTTACAGTGGTCCTAGCGTCAGTCCATCATTCAGCTTGTGACCTGGTCACATACATTCGTGTCGTAGTTCTGTCTCCTGCCGTGGCTCGGGCAGTAACGTCTGCTAGTGCATTTCCCTGTCCAATGAGATCAGTCACTTTCCTATGTGCTTGGCATTTTATCACTGCTAACTTCTTGGGGAGGAGGACTGCTTGCGTCAAGGCGGAGACTAAATCTCCATGCAGGATGGGTGTACCGTGTGAAGTCAGGAACCCTCTTTCTTTCCATAAGATCCCAAAATGGTGAACCACTCCGAAGGCCTATTGGCTGTCGGTGTATATGTTAACTGTCGTGTCAGTCGCTAAGATACATGCTCGTGTGAGGGCAATGAGTTCTGCAGCCTGGGCTGAACGTTGGGGAATACGGGCTGTTTCCAGAACGGTTCGGGCTGTGGTGACAGCGTATGCAGCTGAGGTGGTGCCGTCGGGGAGTTTGATGCACGAACCATCCACCCATAGTTCTCCATCTGGTTCTAGAAAGGCGGTGTCTGAGATCTATTCTACTCTTTGTTTGTTCATCGGTTAGTGTCACACAGTCGTGTAGTGGAGTCACGCTAGGATCATTTTCGGGTAGGGGTAACAGTGTGGCTGGATTGAGGGTGGTGCATCGCTTTAGGGTAATGTGCGGTGCTAGCAGGGTCAACTCATATCCTGTCAGTCGGGCGCTAGTCAAGTGTTGGGTTTTGGTCTGGTTTAGTAGTGTGTCGACTGCATGGGGTACTAAAACAGTGACTGGATTGGAGAGTACTATTCCTTCGCTCTGGCGTATCAATACTGCTGCAGCTGCCACAGCGCGCAGGCACGCTGGCAGCGCTCTGGCTACTGGATCGAGGGTGGCAGAGAAATATGCACAAGGGCGTTGTTTGTGACCAATTGATTGTGTTAGGACAGACAATGCACATCCTTCCCTCTCGTGCGTGTAGAGGAAGAATGGTTTGGAGTAATCCGGGGTTCCTAGGACAGGCGCTGAACAAAGGGCATTGCGTAGTTCTTTAAAGGCTGACTGGCATTCGGGGGTCCAGGGGAGTGGTGAGGGGATGTCTTTAGCTAGGAGGGAGAGAAGGGGTTTGACAATGAGGCTAAAGTTCGGTAACCACTGTCGGCAAAATGAAGTGAGACCTATCAAAGAGCGGACTTGTTTCTGATCTTTGGGGACAGGGGTGTCTAGAATTGTCTGGATCCTGTCAGGCGTGAGTTTCCTCCCTTCTTTGGATAAAAGGTGACCCAAATAGGTCACTTGTGATTTACAGAACTGCAATTTCTTTCAGGAGACCTTGTGACCATTCTCAGCAAGAAAATGGAGTAGTTTGATGGTGGCTGTGACGGCTGTTGGTATGGTGTCCGCTGCTAGAAGGATGTCGTCTACATATTGTATTAGTGCCACTCCATCTGGCAATTGTATGGCGTCCAACTGTCTTTTAAGCGCCTGGCTATAGATGCTTGGGCTCTCAGTGTACCCCTGAGGTGCTCTGCAAAATCTGTACGAACGGGAGTTTAGGGTGAACCCAAATAGATAGCGGCTGTCCTTGTGTATAGGTATGGAAAAGAATGCGTTTTTGAGGTCAATTACAGTGCAGGTGGTGGCAGTGGAGGGGATTAAAGTCAAAATTGTCGTGATGTCGGAAACTACTGGGTATTGTGGCACTACGATTTTGTTTATCTCCCGCAGGTCAATGATGAAGCGGTAGGCTTTTCCGTCTCCCTCTCCCTGTCTCTTTACAATCTGTAGTATGGGACTGTTACAAACGTTGCTCACTACTTCCTCTACCACCCCTGCCTCTACCAAAGAGTGTATAATCTCTGTCAGTGCCTTCTCACCCTCTGGCGATATTTTGTACTGCGGTACTTTCGGTAGGGTTGCGTCCTGTCGTATTGTTACGTGTACTGGGTCAATCATCATTCGTCCTACGTCTGAATCAGCCCTAGCCCATAAGTGTGATGGCAAAGTGTCCAGTAGGGATGCGTCAGTCTCGGAGATGGGAAACATGTGCTGAGAAGGGTTCTCTCTATGGCGCTGGGGGTTGTCATACAGGACGACACGCACTCAGTCTGGTGAGCATCTGATAGTCGCATGGAAGTGTTTCAAAGGTCGAGACCCATAATGGCGTCTGGGGTGTTGGAAGAGAGGAGGAATGTCGTTTCGACGCTATTGTTGTCAAGGTTAAAAGGGATCGGTCGGGACAAAGGGTTGGTGGAGGGCGTACCGTCAAATCCTATTGAGGTCACATGTGAGCCTGACGAGGGTGCCCTTGGAATCAGTCGTTTGGATAGTGCACTACGTGTTGCTCCCGTGTCTACCAGAAATGGCGACTTTGTGCCCAGGACCTCAGCGGTAACATAAGGGCCTTGCTGATCAACATAGAGCTCGACTGGATCCCTCCCTTGCCCCTGGCTGTCCTATGCAAAGTCGTACGTATTGTCATAATCTGTCTGTTGGTACTGATTCTGTTTGGGATGGTCAAATGTGTTCACTCTTCCTGGCCTTTCCTCGCTTGCTTCACTCGCGTACCCTCTCCCACGTCCTCTTCCTCTCTGTCCACTTGCTATTTCCCTCGCCCCTCTGCCCCTACCAGCTCCTAACAAAGCCGGGCATTGGGTTTTCCAGTGTCCATATTCTTTGCAAAATGCACATTGATCCTGTCCTAGGTCTTGGCGTCCTACATATGATGTCGATGAATTGTTTCTAGGTGGCTGTACTCCAGGGGTATTCTGCTGGTATCCTCCCCTATATTGCTCCCTTCCTGTATTCGCCCCCTGGAGTTGTGCTACCATTACCCTTTCCTTCAAGTCCTTCTTTTTCCTTTCTGTAGCCCTGTCATTTTCGTTTTTCTGATGCTCATAGTACTGGGCCATTTGGAGAATGGCCGCCGGTTTAGATGCTGCCCAACTACTTTCGCTGGCTTGTAATTTCTGGGATACATCTGGCAGTAGTCCTTTGACATAGTTCTGCACAAATAAGTGGTGTCCGGTTGCGGTGGACATGTCTTGTCCACTGTAATCGGAGAACACCGTTTCAAATCTGGAGAAATACTCTGAGACATCCTCTTGTGGTTTCTGGCGGCACGCGGTTACTATGGACCAGTCTATCTTTTTCTCTGGGATCAGCGTTTTCACTTTCTGCACTATTTTGTCAGGGAGGTCCAATATTGCTTTAACCGGTTTTTGACCAGGGTTCCGCTGTTTATCTAATGTGTTGAGTTGTTCCCAGGTATGACCAAGCAGTTCGGTATGGTCTATTTTCCTAATCTGTTTCCACACATCTGCTGGCAAACATAACTCGAAGAACAAGTCTATGTCGGCAAGTGTCATTATTGTTGATCCCAGAGCGGTACCTAGCTCGGTGTAAAAGGCGGTGGGGTTCTTTCGTAAATCCGGTAAAGATTTACGGAACGTCAAAATGTGCTGTCTGTCCCATGGTTGATACACACAATTGTAGACCACCCTTCCTCTAGCGTCTTGATGGTTCATATCGTCATGAGTCCCTTGTCCTCTAGGAGGTACCCAATAAGGGGCAGCTTCTTTTATCGGCATCATGCTATCTGGTTATTCCACCGGGGTCCTGCTATCTTAGATGTCCTGTCCTTATCTATCCGTCCTTGTTCCACGAGGTGACGGAATACCTCCAGTGTGGATGAAAAGAGTTCTGTAACATCGTTGTCGCCTTCATCTCCGGTGTCTACCTTCCTATAGAGAGCCACTAGCCGCTCGGGCCCTACATCTTGGTACTTCTCTTCATATGCAGTAAGAGTGTGGTAACAGAGACGTACAATAAAGTATCGTTTGCGGTTTTCAACATAGGAGTTGCATATGTCAGTTACATACTCTTCTGTCTCCTTCCTATCTATGAGGGATTTAACTATTTTATCAATGCCTGCTCGCTCATTTTTACTTAATCGCGGGACCCTGAGCGCTCCTTTTTCTTTTGATCCTACCTCTACTACTGTATCCTTTGATGAGGCATTTGGTGTGGGTGACTCGGTGGGAGCAGAGGCGGTGGAGACTGAGGCGATCGTGCCATCTCCGGCTATACTTTGGTGGTCCTGGCGTTGTGCTACGGGATGAGTAGGGGCGTAAGGGGGTGGCATGTATATGATTGGGGGACCCAACAATAAATCATCATCTACCCTTTGTTTTGCTGGTAACTTGGGGTAAAGAGTCGAGGGCGTTCTAACAGGGCATTGACCTGATATTTTTGATTCCTGTTCCTTTTTATCGATTTCCTTTTCTTTTAGTTTTTCTTCTAATCTTTTACAGGCTTGGTAAGCTGATTTTTGCGTTTCTTTATCTTGTCTAGCTTCGTCCCTTTTCTTTCTTTGAGCTGCCTCTTTTCGCCATAAACCAAAACTGTCAAACATGGCTGGTCTAGTTTTCTTTTTGTGGAGAGCTAATTCTAACGTTTTTATTTTAGCGGGATCGAAAGATCCCGTCAGTGGCCACTGATTTACCCGGTCCTTCCTAGTGTATTTATGCCATAGTTTGCTATAAGCTACGGTGGCTAATCCATACTTTACGTACATGTCCTTGTTAGGGGTGCCTTCCGGCGGTGCCGGCTGACTGACCTCTAACAAACGGTCGGGTCCAAAACAATTACAATCAAACAATCTAGAGAAAACAGGCATGACGTATTTATCGGTCAAAAATGAATATCTCAATCAATCAATTTAGACAAAAATTCTGCACTACCTGTCCTTCGCTGCCTGCAAAGAGAGAGAATATTCCTATTCTTCGTTGTTTGCAAGCAGGGAAATGTCGCAAATAACTCAATATCAAAAAAAGGAATACTAGTATTTCAAACTATTCAATCAATCAATCAATTTAAGTCGTTTTTTCACGACCTTACCCGGACCGTATGGACAGTTCTTAGTCTTCCCCTTCCAGCGCCTGGTTGTCCTCTCACTCCAACAATCAATGCGGCGTTCCTCTAAGGTCCCAGTCAGGACCGCAGGTCACTCGAGAGAGGTCCGTTCGGAACCGGTGAAGTTCAGTCGATCGGCAGCCAGACAAGGGTCTTCTCAGGCAGGTATACCCCAATCGTTTAGTCGTTCACTCCGTCGTTAGGACCTCTCTACCGGACCCACGCGTCGCTGATGGGCCCCTACGTTTGGGCGCCAATTTGTGAAAGGCAGCGAGTCTTCTAAGACCCTCAATGCTGCCCGGTGCAGGGTTCCACCTCTAATTCACTTTGGGTTCGCTATCAAAATAATGAGGCAAGCGCTGGAAACTGGAAGACAAGAAAAAGGTTTATTTCTCATGAGGAGATCACGTCAACTGCAGACACCGGGATGTCTGAGGGAAGTGTTCTGCTGATACTCCTTTGGCTCTTCCTTTTATACAGGTTTGACACAATGCATTTGTTTCATTAACATGGTTACACAAGCTTGGGGTCCCCGCCCCGGGCAGGTTGTCACACAAGCCCAACAGTAATTCTCTTCCCACCCAGGTAAAACAGACAATCTTATCTTGCAGCTGGACCTTGCTTCAGGGTCTAAAACATGTGAGACCGGCCAGATCTAAGAGTCCGTTCTGTTGATAAAAACAGGTCCCATTGTTGGTAACAACAAGTCTTGCTGTTTGCAGTGCAATAAATCATGTTGCAAGAGTCTTTTTGGTGTTTGGAACCCGTTTGTGTAACTAGGTGCATTGAGGGGTAGAGTGTCCAAAGGTTTGCCTGAAAACAGAGATGAGAGGAAAACGAGTTTGTGGCAGCAAGTGGCGCTGAGGTTTGTTGTGGCAATAGAGTTTATAGCCCCCAGCACACATACCAGGTCGGTCAGAGGGTCAGAGGGATGCTAGTAAGGGCAGGGTGAAACAAAGGTGACCAACAGAGTACAAAATGGCTGTGATAGATTAAAATGACTGCAACTTATGTGCACATAGAATTCCACCAGACAAGATGGCGCAGGTAATGTTCATGATTATCGTTTTGCTTTTAACAAGAGGACTCCGTCTCTGTCCTATAGTCCCACTCTGGGACCAGTTGCAGTCGCGGTTCCCTGGCACTGAATGGGCGGCTCCCTCCTTCCCCTCTTCATGACCTCAAATAGCAGATGGGCCCTCCTCGCCCCCCCAAACTCCCCTCCCCCCAGCCTTCACCCTCACCGGCTCCCATTTCTTATTTCTAGCCTACTCCTGAGAGCCGCTGCTACAAGACAGACAAGCAGGCTCCACTCTGTACTATGATCGAGCAGTCCACTGCACCCCTCCAAGTAACGGCCACTCTCCGATATACAACCACTGGCAATTGACTCTCTGGACCCATTCTAACTCCCACCCTCCCTCCCTTGCTGTCCATGCCCTCTCCCCCTGCTGTTCGCCACTTTGCCCAAATGTTGTCAGTTCATTACTGCCGTACCACGCTCGGAGAGTTGCTATCATGACATAATCCTCCTCCATGCACTCACTCTCTGTACTAGGCTACTCCCATTAGGTGGCCTGGAGCCAGTTTATTTGTACAATGTACTATTCTCTATCTCGGACATGTAACGTGTGTGTGTACTTATTAATAAAATCAATACAAAATGTTTATTTCTTTTATGACATCTCCTTGTTGGAGGAGCGCAAAGACATCCTGAAAGATTGTCATATGAAAGTGCTTCTACAGGATACACCGGTTTAGTGGTCTCAAGATTAGAATGGGCCAGAGGGGTCTGTCCTTTGACATAAGGAAGTTGAGTCAGTACTCGCCTTTGCCTCGGTGAGGTGGCACAACCTGCACTGCGACCTTTTGGAGGAGGAGTGCTTGAACCTCCTCTTCCAGAAGGGTAAGGTGGTCTTGGCTGAGGATGTGGCAACAAGGTGGTATGTTGTGAAGGGAGGTTTGTAATTCTAGGCATTAGCCCGGCTGAACTACGGCTAAAGCCCACTGGTCCGAGGTGAGTTCCTCCCAGTGGGGTGGAAAATACTTTTGCACACCCAGTGAGGAGAATAAAATAACTTAATAGGAGGAATCCCAGAGAAGCTAATCTTTGTTTCCACCTGATAAGCTTAAAAAAAAAAAAAAAAAAAGTGTGGGGGTTAGTGACACACATATTAAAGTGTGCAGCTCATGTGCCGAGAGGGACACAAATGGGTACTACCAAATTCTTAAAGTGAAAAAGTTGCTTTAGAGAAGTTATATTATGGTCCTTCCTGCTCCCAAAAGCAATTTCCACAAAATTGGGAATGAAGGAGAGATAGCAAGTTTAAATATTGCAAACTTTGTAGCTCACATATAATTTGTAAGGGGGTATACCCCAGCATTTGATCTTGGAAGTGCAGCAATATTGTGACACATTGGCTGCATTGGGATCAGTCCTCGAATTAGCAGCAGGCAGGAGAACATAGTCTTGGTGATGAAGGACAGCTCTGAGTCTATGTGATCTCAAAGGACTCTCAGCCTACTTGTAGGTACCAAATGTGAGTGGTTTACTCTTTGTGTGTAGGTTGTGGTAACACAGGAGGAAGAAGGTCAAAAAGGAGATCCGCTGAGCATCCAAAGCCTATTAAAGTAACCTTCACTTTGTGGTCCTTGAATCCAAAACCAGTTTTCACTTATTCAGTGATGAGCTTAGTAGGCAGGCACTCTGACAGCGCTGCAGTTACCCACTTCCTTAGTTACTCTGATTCATTTCTGGGTATCATCGCTATACAAGTGGTACCCATTGTTCTAGCTAAATGATGGCATCAACAAATAAGTAGGTTTTGCAAAGCTGTTGGATCCAGGGTCCTTAATCCAGCATTTATGATCATTACCCTAATGAACTACTACTATCAATCTACTATCAATTTATAACTACTATAAAAAAAAAACTCTCCTAATTACAGTTTATATAGTAGAACTGATGGACTAACCAGCTACTAGCACTCGTCTTTCAAGCACATTCCCCGACTATGGCTTTGCACTAACACCTGCTTTCGCTCTGTGTAGCTCTCCATTTTTTCAAGAGGGTGGAAGTTGTCTTCAATGAGAATGTGGACTGTCGAAGTGAACAAGCGCAGCATATTTCTCTAGCTCTATAGTGACTGGCTGCAATGCTTCTGACCACAGCCAACATGTTTATCATGACTGTTCTTTACAGTAGTGGAACTTCAATCCACAAGATATGTTTTATAATATATGTGAGTAATTAAATGTGCAAGATTTAAAGGATAGCCTGATCACTATCATCTTTATTTTAGCTCACAGCAAAGCACTTAGGGCTATAAAATTAACTGTTCAGGGAGGACTAACTGATTAGTCAAGCTAATTTTAAATGCAAAGATTTATATCACAGAATAATCCATATGCCTCAAATTAAAGCTTACACCCAAATATCATATTTTCTCGAGAGTAATAATAAATATAAAAAAGTAATTCTAGAAGGTTACAATACCCACAATACCCCAAAAGATGCACTCTAGACAAGGAATCTGCAGATTTGTGACTGGACGACAGCAAACTATTTAGGACCTACTGTAGACTAGATACCGCCTGCTGGACACTGTCAAGGATTTGAAAGCGAGAATTGTCTGCAGGACAAGCACAGTGACTGACAGTTACGGAGAATACTTGCTGGCATGGGTTAGGAACAAAAGGTTTTAGGGAGGCAATGCAGTGGAGGAAGCCCACCTAAGAAAAAGCAACAGAGCAAAGAAAAGTCAAATGGAGTAGGATGAAGATGTGGTAGTTGAACTCAGGTTAAACATAAAAAGAGGAAACTCTAGGACAATGCTGTTTCTTTAAAATAACAACCCTGTTTATCTTTGTGAAGAAACAGCTTTATTTGAGAAGTAGAAGAGGGTGGAACATTCTAATTGAAGGAGGAGAAAGTGGAATTCCGAAGTATGTATCTCCTACCATTCAGTGGAATACAGGATACTCTGCTGTCATTGTTCTCCAGCCATGGTTCCTCAAAGAAACTTCCACACCCTCCCTTGCTCAAGGGATATCTGTCAATCTGATAGTTACTCAGGGGCATAATAGTCCCTGCGGTGCAGGGAAACCCCATTGTCCCAAGGAGGGTGGCATTCAAGTCAAGATCTATGAATATCTGAAATATGGGTGTCTCAGAGGCTCCTTAACACATTTAGCAGAGGAGCCCCAATCATTTTTCGTTACGCAACTGTGGTAACTTTATTTATTATGGGTTGATGCCAAGATTTGCCGCCTGAAGGCCTCCCACGCTGAGCCCAGTTTGTTACAAAGTGTTCAATCCTGAATTGGGATGTTGTTAGAGCCGGGGGTTGGGTTGTTGTGATAATTATGAGTGCTCTTACCTATGCAATTATTGTTATATTTATTGCAAAGATGCCAACAAAAACAAACAAAAATTAAAAACATCTCTACCCTCTCTCCCTTCTCCCAACCTCACTATGGAGGCTCCACCACATTTTGTGATCCACACCCCTGGGATTCTGGGAAGGCCCCTACCTACGGCCACTGCAAAAAGAACAATTGATGGACAGAATGCAGAACAATGTCATACATTCACCCCAGTACAGAGATCTGGGCCTAAATCCATCGTTTTTTTGCTTACCATGCCATTCCAGTTTGGACCCAGACATATGCAAATCAGTCCTGACCCTGCGCCCAATGGGAACAGTCCAGCCCGAACTGCCAGGCCAGGTCCTCCCTGGACTGGAAACAAGCATCCTAGGACCGGTTTCGGGCTTTCAGCTCCTTGTGTTTGCTTTGTTTGCCCTAAGTTGGCAGGGTATGCCCAGACGTGGGTCCCTTGCTCACTTTGCCACTGGATTCAAGCTAGCCTGGCTGATGAGGGCTGTTAGCCCGAAACCGGTCCCAGGATGCTTGTTTCCGGTCCAGGGAAGACATGGCTTGGCAGTTCGGGCTGGACTGTTCCCACGAGGCACAGGGTCAAGACTGATTTGCATATAGCTATGTCTGAACTGGGGTGGCAAAGTGAGCTAAAGAACGATGATGGATTCAACCCAGATCTGTGACTGGGGGTGGGTGTCTGAAAAGTTTCAGCGCTCCGTCCATCATCTCCTTGTGTTTGCTTTGTTCGCCCTACCTACGGCCACTGCATACCTACTTGAGGTTTTAAGCTTTCAACAACCAGCTTTGTTGCGGGTTTAACACAGTTCGGAAGTGACCTTTTCTTGCATGACATTCCAGGTGTGGTGGGTAGGGTGGACTGGAGATGGTTCTTGAATACTTTGATGTTTATGTTAACAACCATACCAACACTCGATATTTGGTGCAACCACAGGCATATAGACGTGTACAAATGTGTTTCCCCTGAAGATTCTTCCATCACGGCGGGGTATTATAAAAACTCAAACAAATCGTGTTAAAAAAAAAAAACAGATGTAGGACAACGTTTAGATGGGCAAAAAAATATATAAGAATGTAATTTGAGTTATGCAAAAACACATTTTGCCTTGAAGAGCAGGCTTGCAGCACAAGTAGTTGCCAGGCACTACAAAAAAAAAAAAAAAAGCTAGTTAGAGGTAGGGAAAACAATGGGCGAGCATGTGGATGGGCGAGTGAGCAACACAGTGCACTAAGGAAGAGGGACATGGGTGTCTGGTGTGGTGGGAACCAACACACGAGAGAAACTGCTAGAAAACCCATGAACTTTCACTGCGTGCTGAAAGAAAAAAAAATAGTTCCCTGAAAATGAGCAGTGAAAGAATATCAGTCATCCAATCAAAAGAATGGTAAAGAGGTTATGTTCCAGGGAAGGGACAAACACAAAAACAGGAAGGCAGGCTGTTGAAGTAGCAATGACAATAATTGCAACCATCGGTAAGCAATGGGCAGGTTCTAAGCCTGTAGTAAGTTTTTGGTATGATCCACAAAAAACGTTCACCTTCCAGACAGTTAAAAAGTACATAATGCCTAAAATGTAGTCCCCATATTGAAAGTAGTGGAAGGATCATCCAATCAAAAGTATGGGAAAGAAGCTATGCTCTAACAGACACAAGAAGGAGGAGGAAAGCAATCAAATAAGAGGCAAGTAAATTAGAGAAAAAAGAAAGCCAACCAATGATAAGCAATGGGCCGGTCCAAAGCCCACTTCAAGTTTTTTGTGGTATGGTCCACAAGAGGCCTTTTGACAAAAGAAAGTAAAATGTTGTCTGTAGGCAAAACCTACAAATAATTATTTAAAAGAAAGCTATAAGAGTGGGGGGAAAAATGCTTATTCTTTCCCTCAAATGTTGACTACAGTTTTAGAAAGCCCATGAGGGGTCATGAATGAGTCACAGAGGAACTCCAATATAAAAGTAATAATACAAATAGCTGGGTCTGGTGGCTCAGTGGACTAATATCGACTCCAGGAATTTGACCTTGCCCTTAGGGTCACTGATTCAAATACTAGGTGGTCTGCTACTCTTTCACCCTTTCGAAGTCGATAAAATGAGCACTATTTATTGGGGGGACAAACATCTGTTATTTGGTGCCAAAGTACCTCAAGGGGTAAACATGCACTTTACAAATGCACGCTACCTTATGTTAACTCCTACCAGACTTCAGCTGTGTGCTTCGTACGATACTTCAGCTGTGTGCAAGCTTTCTGCCGGGTAATGGTACTCATTTTAGCACCCTCCTAAGGATGGAAGGCTCATTGGGCCTTGCTGCAATTTCAGCTTGTGCACAGCAGATATCACCAGTGACTATTTACCATACTGAGCCACCTTAACATCCAAGCACATTACTGCAGAAAACACTATAAGGGACGGATACATAGTGCTCTATGAACTACCAGTGCCTTGATGATGAGCCTGTCTGAGTAAAGCATGAAAGGCCATGAACCAAACACACATATTCATACATACATATTAGAAACATTCTCTGGTATACTGAGCTCCCAGAAAGTTATGGACATACTAACTTCAAGACAGTCTGGTGGCTTACCACTCCTGAACGCCCGGTACTAAGATAATACTCAAAAGGGTAAAAACTTCAGTTTTGGGATTTGCCTCCCAGGGAGGGGGTTATCAAGGTCAGGTGCCCATATCCTCCAGAGAATGGAGAAGCGAAGTACCACTCAGCAACAGTGCAACATAATCACATTAAAAAAACACTACAAGAAGATGCCCAGTCACTTCTAATCTTTACCAATGTAATATACTGTTCTTTACATGGGATATTAACACGATTGAAAAGTCGAGCATCTACACAACAAAACCACACTAAGAAATGTCATAAACGTGTTAGTCACCCCAGTTAGCACTGAAGTTCTCAGTGGTACAAAAACAATGTTTGTGTGCCAAAAAGGTCAAGTGACAAAACTGGACCATAATATAATCAACATTAGATAATCTCAATCAATACACATTAAAATACAACATTACTATGTGTCAGTCTTACTAAAGCAGCTGCTAAAGTTCACACGACAGAGTAGAGTCAATTAATCAATGCCTACACAGACCCCCAAGTCCTTCTACCCAGTGTCTTCGTTTGGCCACCAGAGTACTGCCGTTCACTGAAGGGTGTTTTCCAAAACCCATCCCTAGTCAAACTAGCCACCCTGGGGAAATAACAGCAACTAGTTGTTAGTCAACGAGGGCAGATTAGGTTGCAGTTCTAAGACATTTTACCAGCAGGATGGAGTAAAGGAGGTAGAAAGACGAGGAAGGAAAGAGTGATGGTGTTTAAATCTTCAAAGGCACCTACCTCAGAACTGGCCATTTGAGGTTACATTTCTTGAGAGTAAGCTCGCCTCAAGGATTCCAAAGGACACTTCAAATGCAAAGAGGGAGCTTACAAACACAGAGATACTTTACTTAAGAGACAGCTGCAGCTCTGTTCCTTCTCCAGCTTTAGCCAGGTGTAACTCGAGAACAGTCAGGGCTTAAGGGAATTGGACACTCAGTGGAATAAATGAGAGCAGTATGCTTCAGTAGAAGACATCCATTAAAGCGCACAATAAGTTCTACCGAAAAGTATCTTGACCTAAGCAAACGGTGAGCTCCCAAACAAGGAGAAAGCAGGCTCACACTTTAGAGAAGAGTAAAGGAGAGGAGCAAAGACCATCCTCTGAACCTGCTCATTGTTCTTACAAGGATAGGCAGGACTGGGTAACAAGGTCTCGACATGCTCTTCATCACAGAGCGGTCTTTCTCTAACAATGTAGTTCAAAACATCTCTCTAGCCTTCGGCTGGCACACTTGTCCCTTCACCCAGGGCTGGCTCTTAGACCAGATCTCATTGCAGAAGGGCATTAGGTCTGGCCATAAAGTTAGACTTGCACCTTTTAACAGCACCTTCACTGTCTCCTTCATTGATACAGCACCAGTGTTATGCCACAACATTGTGGTCCAAAGAATGACCTACAAAAAATATTAGATCAGCAATATTGACCACAACTATGTTGACAAGGTAAGTAGATGTTGAGTAAAGAATAGTAAACCTATACTTTCCTACATAAACTTAGCAGAACGATATAGTGGTAGTCAAAATTCTGGATTTGAAAACTATACATGTCAATATTTCATCCACAATATTGTCACAAACCATCACAAGAGCAGAGACCTTCTTGGTAGATGTCATCTGTTTCTGGAACTGAGGTCAACCAATTTACCACGGCAAATTGAAGACTTGTCCGTCACTTCCGCTGGCTGGAATTTAATTTGCTCTGAAGAATTTAGCCCCATTTGGAATAGGGTGGGGGGTCCACTTTCCAATTAGAGTAGCTACAGACTATGAATTATGAGCAGGCCAATAGGAATTTTGAAGTGCATGTTCTTAAAGGGCTTTCTACTTAGGAATCTCTTTTTTAAGTGTGTGTGGAAGCTAGCAACATCTACTGCTCCAAAGTCCATTTTACCTACACAGTTTTATGCCCCCAGATCCAGTTACTGTGCAGAAACTGACTTTCTCTGTTTAGGCCAGAAAAGTAAGGAAAGGGAGAGCAGGGGCTGCTTCAGCACAAGGTGCACAGAAGAGAAATTGGCCATCATTCTAAACCGCAGCGTAGTCAGCCCTGCTCAAGTTACAAAATCATTCTGTGTCCTGTTTATTGGGATGTCCAAGTTGATCATAAAATTCAAACCAGAGAATGATAACCTGATCCAGCAACAAAATCTTTGATGTGCAGGGGTCAGGAGCTATGCTAAAAAGTACATGGAGAAAGGCGAGCCACTGTGCAAACTGCCATTGTGGGTATCCTTCATTTAAAGTCCAAAAAGGTCCTCAGCTACTCAAGGATAGAAAAAGTACACACCCAAACATCCTTACCCACAACAGCAAGTTAAGATCTCCAGGGGTGGGAGAATGACCGGGCTTTTAACATGAGAGCAATTCGAAATTCCAACATGTTGGTCACATGTAAAAACTGTTGGTGGCAATGATGAAGCTGTTCAATTTCCCTACAGCCTATTCTGATGGAACAGTGCTCACTTTCTCATATGGGTAGGGTGGAGTTCTTCAGCGGAGTACAGTGTTGTCATGGAGGAAGATTTTTCAAGGGCAGCATGGAGAACCGATTTAGAGAATTGAAATAATATTTTCCTAGAGCAGAGAAACCCTAGATGAGGCAGAAACTGTAAATGGAGGCAGAGTGGAATAATGTCAGAAGCATATTCAACCCAACAGCCGCAGTACTAAGAGGTAATTATCCCTACAACCTGGATCTGGGCCCCTTGGGTACACACTGCTGCAGACCAAAGGCTGGCTGTGGAATACTGTGTGAGCAGGGAGTCAAGAATGAAATGCTGAAATGTCTCTTTTTATATGTACTTGTATCTTTCAAGAAAGAATCAATATAGATCTAGCACCAGCACCACTGCCGCGTTAAGCTGTAACTCTCTATTCCTTCGTTACAAGTGTCTTATGTTATAACATTTGTTGCTGTATCCTTTCTCTAAGTTGGACTCCGTTCCTGCCTGCAACATCACACTGACTTCTAGCAACACTTTAAAACAAAGCCAATTAAAAAAATTTAAAAAGACTGTGATAGATTCAACATCTAAGCACCCCTCTGGGAGAACACTAGTAACTACAATAAAAACACCGTACAGGCTAGGCATGTTTTTTAGGTTGAAACACTCCTTGGCATGGTTCAGTACACTCAGTGCACATATGCACCCAATGCTTGCTATTCTAGAGCCATCTATGCAATAAAACAATGGAAACAATTAGTTCACTTCTGTGATTGGTTACTGTTCATCGTCATCTCGGCCTCGCACGTCTTCGGTGTGGCAGTATAAAACAAGTGCCTGAAGCAATTATGCCGCTACACATCTAATCTTTTCTAACTTTTGCTTCAAGTTTGCATTTTCCGAACGAGAAAAAGACAGCATGAAATGAAAATGGTGTCAAACTGTTGCATTAATGTTGGTATCGTTAAGGGTCTTATCTAGAGCAGGGGTCTCCAACCGGTCGATCGCGAGCTACCGGTAGCTCGCCGACCCTCTTGGAGTAGCTCGCGCTACTTTCTAATTATAGAAACGTCATTTAAGCATTTTATTTTTTATCCCTTCATTGTCTTTGCCAGCTCCAAGATCATGCCCGCCCTCACACAAACCAGCTGCTCTGATTAGCTGAAGTGAGCTTAGCTGGGGCGGGGCGGGCCAAAGAACGTGACGTTCTTCCTGAAGTCACGCGCCACCTGCCTTTTCCAGGCAGGCACCGCACTTCATAATTGCCATCTCATCCTCCTGGGAAGCTGCGCAGGACTGGTAAGTGTTCCCCCCTGATTAATAGCAGCATAGTTGGTAAAACCGGCTACGTGCATTGTTAGTCCTTTGATTTTAACATCGGCTGCCACCGCGCTTTACATCTGCCTTCAGTAACAAAGCGCGGTGGCAGTCGATATTAAAATCCAAGATCTTGCAGGCACTGAGCAGCTACCGCGGTAGCAGCCGATTTAAACATCCAAAGTCCTTGCCTGCATGAACTGCTTTTACTGACTACAGCACGCTTTAAATTTGCCTTTGCGTGGTAGGCAGTGAAAGCTGCTCAGTGAATGCGAGGCCCTTTGATTTTAACGTCGGCTGCCTCCGCATCTTTACATCTGCCTTCGATAATAAAGTGCGGTGGCAGCCGACCTTAAAATCCAAGATCCTGCAGGCACTGAGCTGCTACCACGGCGGAGGCCAATGTTAAAAATCAAAAGTCCTTGCCTGCCCTGAACTGCTTTCACTGATTTCAACACGCTTTATATTTGCCTTCGTGTGGAAGTCAATGAAAGCAGCTTAGTGCATGCAAGGCCCTTTGGTTTTAACATCGGCTGCCACCGTGCTTTATATCTGACTTCAGTAACAAAGCACGGTGGCAGCCGAGGTTAAAGTCCAAGGTCCTTGCAGGCACTGGGCAGCAACTGCGGTGGCAGGCAATGTTAAAATTAAAGATTCTTGTCTGCACAAACTGCTTTCACTTACTACTACAGCACGCTTTAAATGTGCCTTTGCGTGGTAGTCAATGAAAGCGGCTCAGTGCATGCAAGGCCCTTTGATTTTAACATCGGCTGCCAATGTGCTTTATTATATCTTCTTTCAATTTTAAAGCGCTGTGGCAGCTGATGTTGAAATCAAAGCGCTTTAAATGTACTGACCCGATCCTCCCAAAACAGGCCCTTCACCTCTGTACTGTCACTCCCAGTCTCTGTCTTCCACACTCTTCCTTTGTGCCAAGGCAGCACTGCTTGTGTGACACGGAGCTGTGTTTTGCTGCACCACAGCTACACAAAATAAATTGATTTGTTAAGTACTTCTACTGGTATGCGTTTAATAGTCAGTTTACAATTTTTGTGGCTGAGATGATGCAATTTCTTCTTGCGTGAGATTTTTCTAAGCAAGGCTCATTAGTCCTTAAGTGATTTTACCCATGCACTTTGATCCCATTGATGTTCTGTGTTTATTTAGCATGGTTCTTGAGGTGTTACTTAGACAACTGTAGTGTGTGAACGTGCACGAGGTGTGATCTGATTTGACATTTGTTTTTAAGGAACAAATTCATGCTCACTTGTCGGAGCGTTTTCAATATTTCATGATGTGTAGGAGTTTGAATTAATTTGATCTGTATATTAGATTCGTTAATGTATAAGTACGCTTTATTTATTATTTCAATGATATGTAAGGTTACACGAGGGGCCTTCTGCTTCAATAATGACATTTTCAATTAAAGCAAATAGGAGCTATAATGCAGCCCTCTTTATGCATAGTCACAGAAATGTCTGAGAAATATCAGCTTTCCCCAAGGTCTGAGCGGGAGATGAGAGCCCATTTGAAATACCATGAGAATAAAGCGTTCTACCAGTGTGCTATTTATTTTTCATGCTTATTTTCAGAAAGTTATGTTTTATAAAAAAGAATCCAACTATCTGTTTTTGCATGTGTTTGTATTGTTTGTAGGTGAGTCCTACTCAACAGAAGTGTGATAAGGCTGGACTAGATGAATGTATTGTATTCCTTTTTTTAATGGATTACAAAGGGTCGTTCCTGGCTAGAACCTGTTATTGATCTGACTATGGAGCTTTCTGTTTATTGAGGTATGCGCTGAGGGACATTGCCATATGTTTCATGCTACTATATTATTACTGGAAGTAGAAGAGGACTGTGCAGAGAGTGCAAGGCTTAGCAGGCAGTCTGTTGCTGAACATTGCAGAACTATGCATATTCTGAAAATTGACTTTGCAGAGTTAAAGCATGTGTTATAGAACTGAGTGAAGTGCTTTATAATGAAAGTAAGGTTGCCACCTTTCCAAATATCGGCCATTTGTTGTTCCAATAGTCTGCAAAGGCCCGGACATGAATGAAAATCATATGTATTCATTTGTAACATAACTTTTCTCCCTTTGTTTTACTTTTTTGATAATGAAGAAAGGGGAAGCCTTCTATTAAAGCATTTTAATAGCGCTTACTAATGTGTGGCACTGAAGCACTTACCTACGTGGTTAGCAAGCTACGGCATGTGTAGGGTGGGTGGTTCGAAGTGTTTTCTTTGTTTTTGATCCTATGTTGGAAGTGCTTCCTTGTCTTGCCTGATAAACACCAAGGTGCAGTTATCGTTATCATGTTATGGGACGCATTGCATAGCAGTGTGGTGAATGAGGTGTGAGACAGATATTCAGTTTACTATGTTATGATTTTCAGTCTGCTGACAGCTTTGAACAGCTCTATAGTTGTATTTTGTTCAAACCACAGTATGGGCCACAAAGAAATTAGGCTTAAAGACAATGAAGCAGGGCGTGGGAGGTGTCTCCAAAAAATGCGCGAGATGCTTGGCCTTTAGTAGCTCACGACGATTTTCACTGATCAGAAGTAGCTCTCTCTACAGAAAAGGTTGGAGACCCCTGATCTAGAGTTTGTCAGGCAGGGTACTCCGTCTAAATACAACAGGCAGGATCTCGTCACCGCTAGAATACACTTGGGGACATCAACAACGTTTCTGGTAGAGCAGTCCACTAATCTTAAATTAATGTCACAAGTCTGGATGACTATCTCCTTAAGCAAAAAACAAAAAGCGAACGTACCTCTGCGAATTGTGTTGATGGATTGCGGTCTAGCCCGTTTCCGCCGGTATCTAGGAAACTGAAACACAGAAGGCTCTTGGAGTCAGACTCGTTAATACAGTACATAATCCTCTTACTTATTCAACGACCATAGTTAGCAGGACTTTCCTCAACCACATCACACTGCTGGAAAACCTGAAGCTCAGTTAATAAAAGCAAAACTGTTGGAAGAAGCTCACGAAATTCTTAAAATTGCCTTTGCAAAATGAAGGGATACCTCGAGCTTACGTAAAATGATAGGTTTTTTTTTTTTGTTTAAACCACAGGACACATTTTAGAGAAGTCCAATTCTGAACTGACAATTAAGAGATGCCTGCATTCAGTAGTATGTAATTATTTACAAACCAGCAACAAGAAACAAACTAAACAAATAACACAGGATGTAAACACTGTTCGAAAGAATGTCTATGATAAAACTAGCACAAACGAAGCATATATAGGTGTTCAGGAGACAGACGATTGGTGATCAGTGCTTATCTTTTATAATAATTCGTTTTTGGTTGCTAAAGCAAGCACACTCTGGTTCTATAGCAACGGAAAGGAAAGCAAAAGCAGGGCGACCAGGTCCCTCCTCATTCCGCGCATTCCACAGCTAATGTGCACTGTTTCCCCCCTGGCCTTTCAGTTGTGTCACTTGCGAAATGGCCGATTAAGAAAAGAGGCGCTAGTGTAGCGTTAAGACTTAAAGCACACTTAAAGCGTCAGTGCTACCCAGCTGAGCTCACTCTCAGGGTTTCTATTCGGGTGTACGACGAGCTGCATTGTGGGTAGGCCTCCTGTTTTATTTGCATATTGACAGAGTATACACTTATGAGTTCGTATTCTCCTACGTTATTTTGACAACGTCAACATTTAAAAGATGGACTTAACACCAGCTGTCTGCCTGCTCACCTCGTCCAGAGTATGGCCAAGCTTTACCAAAGGAAACAGCACATCTGCTGGCGATAACCAGTATGCACCCGACGAAGCTGGCTGGGTAAAGGATTCATTTATTTCCCTCTTCTATTAGAGTTTTGCACTTGAATCTTAAAGATACAGTGTTAAATACGTGAAAAATGAGCTAAGGTGACTGACTTGTCTCTCGAGGGCCAGCAAACTGAAAACCAGATATCCGTAAAGATCTATTACTAGTGGGGCAGGTGAGGGCAGCTGATGGCACCCAGGACACCGGGTCGGATACAGCTAGTCTGTGACCAAGGGCTGTGTGTAGGGTGCTCAGAAGGGCGGATGTCACATCAAAGGCATTCGAATGTTAAACACGTGAACTGCGGGCAGTACCTGGAATCCTCTGTTACTTCCTCGATAAATCCGGACTCGCATCTGGGGCAAATATATTCCTGCAGCAAAAAAGGGAAAACATCCGGTTTAGTGAGAATGAGAACTATGCATTATTTGCCTGAATAAAGTGGGTGTGTTTCCTGGCAGGCCAGGAATAGCAGCAGGCCTGTGGCGTCATGAAGTGTGTACCCACCCACCCCCAGCGCCTTGGAGGCAGAGAGGAGCAGCAACTACTCCCTCCCACGGACGAGAGTGCAGATATGTCCACAGGGAGGTGCGCCTGAGGGCGATCTGGATGTGTAGAGGGGGGAATGCCTCCCACGTTCAGTCCTCAACCCCCCCCGAAATACTGGCCGATAGGAGAATGTGTGTACAGGGCAACCGAAGGCACTTTGGGGATGATTTAGAAGCACAATTACAGGGCAAACAAGCTAAGAAATGCAGTTTAGAAAACAATTTCTAATGCAATTGAATGGGGGTGTTTATGGAAAAGTCACTTGTTTTCATTGAGGCTTTTAGTGAAGGAGACCGTGTTTAAACAAACATTGGCAAAGGCAATAGTTCGGGTTTAATGCGCTAACGCATGCAGTGTTAGCGCGATAGAGTCAGACACAAGGGAAGGAACAGCAGGAGCGGCTGTAATTGTAAAGTAGTCCCTCACGTACTTGGGTGGAAGGATGCATCCAAACAGCAAAAAGCTGGGTCCTACTTAGAGATGGTTTATCCCACACTGGTGTTGTACGCACAGCTCTAAGGTTGTAGGCCGTTGTACCCCTCTCTGGAATGTGCGTAGCGTATAATACCAGACTATGGAAGATTGGCCATAGAACTTGGCAAAAGTCGTCTTCTCGGTAGCAAATGCATACCAGTCAACCTCTTCACTTAAAATTGCAGCTCATATGAAATCTTTAAGAAGGAAATACCACTAAGTCCACAAACCCTTTAGGTCGCTGTAACAAGGACTGGATGATGCAATTAGTGATGTCATCAATGTCGTCATTCAACATGTCATGAGCGATGTATTATGTCAGGTCATAAGCAGTGCATGGCGAGTGCAAAAGGTATGGTTAGCTCAGTAAACTAGAACTGGTGAATTTCAGTGTTGTTTTTGTTATTAAACGTTCGTTTTTATCTTATTTCAACACCTAACTAGAACGTCACTTTAACCTTTGTTTTTTCAGTGAATACACACTCACATTTCTATTGCAAATACATTAATACTAGGAAATATATTCTAATCAAAACTTATTTGGACATGAAATCATAAAGAATTACAAAAAATATTCATAATAAATATAACATTTAAATTTATTGAAAAAAGTCCAGAAGTCAGATTCGACTATATATATCCTTTTTAGGTCTCACCAAGACAGCGTCCATACGCTGTTTCTTCGAGACCTAATATATCTTACACAAAGCAAAAGAGAGCGACGCGCGACACACACACACACACACACACACACACACACACACACACACACACACACACACACACACACACACACACACACACACACACACACACACACACACACACACACACACACACACACACACACACACACACACACACACACACACACACACACACACACTTTAAAAAAATAAAACATTTGACCCGCACATACAAACACACAGAGACAGTAGCTTGGAGCTGGCACATATGACATGAATCACACCACTCCACATAATGCCACTCTAAGACAACACTCCACGGCACTGCTCCACTCCGTGACACTCCATTAACGCTTACCCACACTGAACAGCATCCACGCTGGTGTATAACATGGCTAAAACACACTGGCAAGCCAGTAGTTCTCGCAAAGGCGAGACCTATTGGCTTTACCAAAGCTTGTTTGCTTTTAGAATGGCGGGCTGAAAAGAATCAGAGTTGAAAAAGCACAATAGCACTCCCACTTTCCTTGCAATCAGTGACAAATGTACAGCAGAAAGCAGGCTGCAATATGTATGCAATTAGGAGGTAAAAAAACAGTATGAACTTTAATTACGGGTGGAGAAAACGAGTCACAAACTTGTTCTCCTTTTCGATAAACATATTTACATTATTCTGTATGTGAATCCACTTTTTCCTTAATGAATATTAAGGAAAAAGTGGATTCACATATAGAATAAGTATTACAGTAAAACCAAAAAAAGTTCCTTTGTTTTGAATACGAAAATAACGCTAGAGCCCGTACTCTCTTCGTCCAGGTCACTTTCACAACTACAAGGAAGTGGCCAGACAGTGACAATCTAAGGTAGAGGAAAAGATAAAGCATTTGTTTGGTTTCAATTTTCGCTGAAAAGTTTCCTGGAATATTCACTAAAAAAACAAAATACTGATAGAAAGATAAAGAAACACCCCCGTGCATTATGCTAGTCTAGTTAAGTAATTTGCGTTAACCGAGGCACCCATGTTAACTTCTTGGACTGTCACTGAAGCTACGTGATTCTACCAAGATAGGAAGAAGAAGACCTTTCCTGCAGGACAAGTTCACAAAAAAAACAAGAAAATATTATGTTTGGGACACTGATGCTTCAGAAAGAACAGCACCGAGGTAGGAAGAAGATACAACCACATCCAAAACTACCATTAACCACGAGACTCATCAATACAATTTTTAAAATGGTCAGATTTGCATAAACATGAGCACAACAAAAACTTTGATCACCAACTGCATGGACTCAAGTTTCCAAGGACACAATTCTTTATATGTCAACTCCCTGTAAATTTCGGCCTGTGATGTGTATGATTTTGTTTCTTTTTGGGATTCACAAAATCCCCAAGATGAACATCTTGAAAAAAATAGGGAGTCCTACTCTTTTTTCCCGTAAATATTTCTTTATTCGAATTTTAGAATAATAAGCAGTTACAGAACCAACCCATCTCACAATCAATATGGCATTCTAAATAGAGGTCTGCTGGTAATGAGTGCATGTCAATTGATTAACATCTTTTCACTTATTTTGTGTGATAACCTAAAACATAATAGATGAACATTTGTAACTTGGGGAAGTAAACAAAAATGTGATGCATGGAAAGTTTGAATTAATCTCAGCCACTGGCAATTACTCGGGCCACATCAGAGTCTATCATTATTCTCAGTAGCGGCCCGTCTCCTGCCAAGTTTTGGGGGGGGGCAGAGGAGGGAGGTGGGGAGGGTTCGGGTACAAAAAAAAATTAATAAGAAATAAACTTACCTTAACGCTGCCACGGCTGTCTCCCGCGCATCGGCTCTTCCTGCTGCTGGCTAAGGGCACAGGCTCCCAGCCCGCCCTGCGGCCAATCCTGAAGCTGCTCTCGCATGCCAGCAGCTTCATGATTGGCCTGAGCGTCGGCAACTTGCTCTTCCAGGCAGACTGGGAGCTGGTGCCTGCTCTCTCCAGCCCCAACAACGCACCTGAGGCTGAAGAGAGCTTCCCTGCGCATGAGGGGTTTGGTCGGCTTCAGCCGGCTGGCCAAACACCTCATGCGCAGCGAAGGGAGTGCCCACCACTCCCCCGCCCCAGCAGTGCTATCCCCTGCACCCGCCCTGCAGACTCGTCTGAGTCCTGGGGATAAAAATAAAACGATAATAAAACGGGTTTAAAACCCGTTTTATTATAGTTTTATTTACTGGTGGTGACGGGCGAGGGGGCGCAGCGCTCCTCCACTCTAATGGATCGACCGCAGCTGGTTATTCTGCACACCATGCCATCTCAGTTTGGACCCGGTTTCACTATTGTCGCTGACGATTCAGTTAAAATTGATTCTACCTCTTTCCAGAATTGTACTATGATACCAGAGTCCCACACCATGTGGCAGTAAGTCAGCACGTGTGCCTGACAGCGTGGGCAGAGATCAGTCGAGTCCTGGTACATTTTGGCTATTATTTTGGGTGATATATGCTTGATGCAAATAATTAAACTACGTAATTTTAAATCTGGGGTTCCTAGTAACGTTTTTAGTGTATTGCAGAGGTCCTTTCCATTCTTTTTCTCTAAGCACTTTTCCCATCTTCTGCTCCCACTGGATCTTAACAGCGTCCAGTTTAGCATTAAAAGTGGGAGATATGGCAATATAGAGGGAGGTCACAACATTCTGCCAGCGCTATGTGTTAGCAGTAGTTATAGAACTTTGTTCTTAACTGGCTCAATGTCCCCATCACCCTATGTAAGCCCGACCGCATTGAGGAGTTTATTGTGAGGAAATGGCCTGCCCTCTAATCCCCAGGAGTCTGTAAAAGTACCATATGTATGAAGAGTACCTTCAGAACCCAAATCACCGACTGACCGTATACCAGCCTACTGGCTGCAGTCCACACTTACTTGATAATTCTGCATTCTAGTGAGTGCTTTAAATTTAGGGAGACACCAGAGCGGAATCGCAAGTGCATAGAATTTTTGAAGTTCCAGGCGATTCAGGGCTTGGTGCCAGCACTGCTTGGTGATTTTGAGTTATCTCGGGTGCCAATCAATTTGGGGGGTTGCTCCCCAAAACTACCTTGCACAGTGCTGCACTGCCAAATGCGCTCGGTTCAGGCCGTTCTATGTCAGTAGTCATCTCATAGGCCCCTACAACTGGGCAGTCAGTTAATACACCACCCTCTCTAGCTGTCACACAATTTGACTCAAAGCCGCTCACTTCCTACCCTAACTCCAGACTAGTTGGATCACAACATAAGGGAATAGCAAGCCCTATTTTCACAAGTACTCATACCGTAATATCAAACATGAACTATCCACCAAAGAATTGTCAAAATTTCCAATTGCACATTTTTCTTCCCCTGTTTTTTTGTGTGTTCAGCTTACTTATTCAGAACCTCGACCGAAAACATGTTTGGGGTACCTCCAGGGCACAAGTCCTATAAAAAGAAGTGGGGGGACTGACCAAGTCAGACACTATGCAAGTGACATGACGTGTGCCATGACATCACGACGTAGCACTATAAAAAAAATAAAAAAAATGCTATTTAAATTATTTGTGTGGATACTGGGACAGATCACCCCATCTGACAGTCTTACAGTGTCTGCACTTAAATAGAGTGACAGAACAAAGGTAAAATCATGCCTCTCTTAAGTACCTGTGAAGAGATAGCAAGCTGTGTGCCTGTGTTACCCCTCCGGTGCATTTACATTTAAGTGTGAGGTTCCAGGACACCTCCAGTCAGGATATACAAACAAAAGGAGGCCGGATGGCCCCTTAACTTCGGCCCAGCTGGAGGTGAAACAAGCATTTGCAACGCAATCGGTCTCGCCTTTGGGACCTTATATGTATTTAGCTATGCAGCACATTAGCCTGGGTGCTGAAACATCTACTGTTCTTCAACATGGAGGTAAAGTAAGCACCAAACTGCGTGACACGCCAGGTATGGGAACTCATGGAGAGAAATATTGCCTTTCAGCGGGAAATGGTATAGTCCAAAGCTATGTTTTGAATATAAAATCAGGGCCTTCGGTGGTCATATCACTGAAAATACAAGATTTGAAAAAAATATTATCGTCTACGGGTGCTCGTGGAAGACAATTTCCATGGACTGGAATCTAGAGAATGATAAAGTGATTCTGGTATTTTACTGACCTATGCTGGTCGTTTTCTATCAAGACAGTTAAATAGAGGCAGTTGAACAGAAAGAAAGTCCCTAAGCCGAAGCAGACAAGTCCTAGGGCTGATCTCCAGAGCCCACAAAGTACATACACATATAAGTATATAATAAGTATATATACACAAGAGGTCTCGAATGCTCGACCTAATAAGTATATACTAAAGTATATACAAGAGGTCTCGAATGCTCGACCTAAAAAGGCTCCCTCTCCGCCTCCACGTTGCTGCTGGAATTGGAAAGCAGACAACGTGCAGGCGCTGCTGAACCTGTCCCGGTGTCTTACACTGGGACAAGTTCAACATATTTCTGTGGGGCCCAACTTCTTGGCAGGGGGGACGGCGTCCACCCTGTGAAAATAGTGGGTGGACGCCGTGTACCTCCGACTCGTGCCCTGGGTACCTCCCACAATATTTGCACATATACACCTTTATTTGAATACTTGCAGCTAAGCATACTCCACATTCCACGAGTTTGGAAGGTATTTTATTGGAAACTTTCCTCTGGACTTTCTGGAGAACAGTGGGACACAACGGAGTGTAAACAAGACGCATTGAAATTCAGTACTGCACAGTGTCGGGACCTCACCTCCCTTCATGCATCAATCATTAGGAAATATCAAAATGGCCAATTTTCCACTGTCAGAACCAAGCAGAAGAACGACCTGGGCCTTGTATTATGATGGGGGCAGTACTGGAAACGTATACAAGTCATTTCCACATCAAAATGTTTTCTTTTCTTTTTGTACAAGCAAGTGTATAAAAGGCATACTGAACATTTTTTTGTCAAGTGATAAATCTTAGCAAATTATACAAGTAAATTTTCCTTCCTTCACAATTATATACATCATTTGATGTTGTATCTGGAGGACTTGCAACACGAAGAGGCTGGCTCCTTCCAAAAACCCCATCTGTTTTACTTCATTAATGCAGCTGATAGAAACCTTTTCATATAGTAATAGACTTTTTGCATGTAATAGCGTTCCTGAGAGAGACCTAGTGATTAACGTGGTACTCTCTATGGCTTTATCCTGCCAGCTTCAACTCATTTGTCATCACAGATTTAGGGACGGGTATGTTCTGTTTTCAAAACAGGTGTTTTTAAATGCTCCTGCTTTGCTCTGTGTGGCTACAAGTTTACTAGTCAGAGTCACGTAAATTATTATTCAGCGAGTCCATTCAAGTGAAAGAAGCGGTTGGATAGAAGCGGGGATCCTGCTAGGAGGCATTGTCGTCAAAGCTCCATCAGAAACTTTCAGGGAGAAGAAACTCTGGCCTGTTAGTCTCCCATTTTGAATTTTCCCAGGGACCTCTAAACCAGAACAGGACCACCAACCCATTTAACCTTTTGTGGACTGGGAAAGAGGACACCATGTTATTGTACCAAACATGGGGTGCGCAGTAGATAATATTATGCTTATGTGAGATCTAGCTGCAGGATCTCATTATGAAAGGAAAAGAATGACTCAGAGCAAGACTGAAAAACACTACTGAAATGAAAAATAGTACATAGCTTAGATCTATTTTCCATTACTTTAGGGTAGATGCCACCATAAGAGTTAAAATGGAGTGCTAGCTTTATTTGACTTTTTTTTTTAATAAACATTTTATTAAACATTTCAAACTAAAACATACAATAACAAAGGAATAGGACATGTGAGGTGTAAAATGCATTACAGTAAGTTCCAGTTATCGTTTCAGTCCGTCATACGGCAGAAGTACTCGAGTCTAACATCTTGAGAGCTAGTAAAAGCAGGCCATATGATTGTATTGTTGTGCTGTGTGATGTTGTGGTGCGATGTGGTTGGAGCGTTTGATGTGGCGCAGGTGCTGGAGTGGTAGGCCTTGAGATGGTGGCCGCGTTTAGGGGCATCGCCTTGCGGAAGGGTCACGCTTGTGCTATGAGTGTAAGTGAGCGTGGGTGAGTGTAGGTGTGATTTAAATTCCCTATAAGATAATCTTCATTTCTAGGACTAGGGGTTGTGGTTGTGGTGTGAGGCTTAAGGGGTATATGTGTGTAGAGGATAAGGGCTATATGTGTGTAGTGCTATCAGAAGTTGGTCATGAGTCGGGTATTGGATGAATATTGGATGTTGAGTATTAAGATATAGGGAAAGTAAGTAGAGTAAAACGCAATAACCGTTTCACTTAGTGCATAATACTATAGCAGGGTCAACCGTGAACAACACAGATCAACATAGATGCGACCTAGACCAACAGATGAACATAGATGGAACAGTACTAGTAGTTTCTGCGAAAAAGCTGGTAAGGGCAGAAACCCTATCATTCTTAGCTGCCGAGAACACAGCTATCATACAAGCAACAACATTCTCGCATTGTTTCACAATATTTCAGGCAAGAGAACAAAGGAAATAGGAGTTTATTAGTCTTAGCGAAGCGGTTGAAGGAGAGAAGCACGTTTTGAGCGTTCGTTGCGCAGGGATAGTGATGAAGGTGGGTTAAAAGGACAGCTCTTGTTGTTGCTGGTTCTGTATGTAGTCTGAGTTCACAGGGTTCATCGAAGAGGAAGGATTTCCCCATGTTGGAAATTCTGAATCCATCTGGACTGACTAAGGAGAAGCTGATGTTCAAGGTTGCGAGTAAGTTTCGCAGAGCTAAAAAGTCTTTCTTCCTGAGGACGGTCTCTTTGGCAAAGTTTTAAGCTATTCCAATCTTTCTGTCATTCCACACTAGTGTTTTTGTTTTCCTCATGTGTGATGAGATAGATTTGGATTGCTGGAATCTAAGTGGCCTGAAGAGGAGTGGTTGCAGATTTTTTTGCACCCGGGTTTGGGTCTGGTGCGCACTCTGTGCGCTCTTTCGCTTTCAAACAGTCTGTCGAATGTGATGGCAAGTACTTGACTTTTAACAAATTAAAGGTGATACAGCTTAAGGGAACAAACGTTATTTATGCTTTACATGTCAAAGCTGTAGATAAAATATTGGCATGTTCAAGAAGATAATTAGTAAAAGTTTCTTTAAAAGCCTGAGAACTCTCATGTGTTAATACTGTGTTGACATTCAGGTTAATATTTTCTAACAGTGGGAAGAACATAACTGAGGATTTCACATTTGGTACAAGTGGGTGAAGTTGATTCACTTTATTTAAAAACATTAGAAGAAATCCATATATATCCCGAGTCCCTACATGGCGGACTATCAAAAAGAGTTTGGCAGCTTTTTCTCCACAAATGTGTGAGACAATAACCCTAGTTTGTTACCATCAAACCCTCTATACTTAGAAGTGATGGAACGCCTTGAGGCGGTCTGACTACACTACTAAAAAGAATATAGACTCCAAGGAGTTCATTTGTAGTGCTAGCAATTATGTAAAAGAACAACTGTTTCCAGAGGTTATCTTCCACTGAAAAAAATAAAACTTTCTTTCTTTCAAGTGCCACATATGCATCTTGAATCGAAGACCAAATGTACAGACATGTGTCTTGGAGAGTGCAGTTAAACTCATGGCAGCAGAAGTGGCTTACAGCTAGTAAACTGAAAATGATTTATGTACACTAGCCATCTACTTGACCACTTTTCTGTTTAAGACATGCGCTGTGACGGTATGACATTCCTTCATCACTTGGTAAACACACACAAATACAAAAATACAGGAAATGTAAATGTTCTTAAACTGAATATTTGAAAAGATGTTGGAAAAGGTTTCATAACTTTACTGTAGTGTAATATAACGAACTTTGAAATATAAAGTGAAAAAGTTAATGATAGTTCTTGAAATATTAGTAACAAGCCTGTGCACACGTATACAGTATCAACACAATTTTGCATATATCAAGTGAAACTTTAGACGAAGAGTCATGAGTGGTGTTTTCTTTCTTTCTTATTCCAGAACGGTTGCCCAGTCAACACGTGTTTCGTCTGGGGAAGTACCCCACGACTTCTTCAGGGCTCTTTGCCGGTTATACTTCCATCCCGGCTGGCGTAGTGAAGTAGGAAGTCAAAGAACGAGAAAGTCCGGGGTAGGGGACTTTGAGAGGCGCCGGATGTGGAGGTTTCACTCTAGGCCGGTTGTAATTCCGGAGTCTTCCGGTTTCCTGACTCCTCGAAAATGGCGCGCACAGCGTACTCGCTACAGCAGAGAAGCCTCCACACCCGGCTCCACCCTACGGTCCCGGACCAAAGCAATCCGAGAATTCTAGATAGCAAAGAAGACTCTTCCCTGCACCGGCCGGGACAGAATTACAACCGGCCTAGAGTGAAGACTCCACATCCAGCGCCTCTCAAAGTCCCCTACCGTGGACTTTCTCGTTCTTTGACTTCCTACTTAACTACGCCAGCCGGGATGGAAGTATAACCGGCAGAGAGCCTTGAAGAAGTCGTGGGGTACTTCCCCAGACGAAACACGTGTTGGATGGGCAACCGTTCTGGAATAAAAAAGAAAGAAAGAAAACACCACTCATGACTCTTCGTCTAAAGTTTCACTTGATATATGCAAAATTGTGTTGATACTGTATACGTGTGCACAGGCTTGTTGCTATTTTCTATGACCGTTGGTCAATCACTCAGGGGGTTCAGGGTTAACCTCTTCCTGAAGCACCGTCTCACGAGGACTTAAGCTATACAATACGCACACTTACTGTGGGCGCCGTGCCTACCACAACTGTTGAAACCCTGCCTTGTGTGTTCTTGAAATATTAAGCGGAGCACCCAGACATTATTCTTTTACAAGAGGAGAAGATGGAAATATCTCCCTTTGACTAATCTGAATCCTGGGACGTTTGTTCTTTTCTCTTCAAGCAAGGGTGATGTTTTTGCGATCTCTGGGTGCTTTACTTGATACTATGAATTTTCCGAGGTGCGGTATGGGGAACGGAAGATTTCATTTATTTTAAATGTGGAAATTATTTGAAAGGATAGGCTTAGCACACTTTTGACACATGAGTAGCCTTCTAATTTCCACTATTTGAATCTGGACAATCTGGACAGAAACTATGCTTTTAGCTGATTTTTTTGTTGAATTGTTATCGAATAAAATATATTGCATTTGTTTATAGTTTACAGATACTGGATATACTAATTTTTTGTTGCAACTTGGTGAAAGGGTGTAGGGATGTAAAATGCTTTTACCTATTGTTACTAGTAATGTGTTTTATCTAGGGAACAGATCATTGAAATTAGTTAATTTCTTTTTGTTATGCGTACCGCGATTTCATTTTCAAGGCTACCTCTTTTCCAATATGAATTACTTTTGTTGGCGTTTCATTTTCAGCATTATATTTTCATTATTAATGTATTGACAGGTTCTAGGTTGAGAATTATGATCTACAACAACGCAGGCCTTTGCCTTATGCACAGACCAGCCACCAAACTCCTGGGTCTCTGCACTGCTCTGCTGACCACTGTTTTCACCCTGAAGCTGCTCAATATGATTTACACAAGCAATAACGCCGTACTGGCCTGTGCTGAGTGCAGAGAAAATAAAATATTGGATTAGAAAAGCAACCATCCACATAAGCCAGCAGATGTGTAAGCAGAGCGGCTAGTAATGAAGAGCATTTCTAGGATGTAGGCAACTGTCTTGGCCATTTAGAATTGGTGTACTTAGTAAAAGCAGGCTTAGGAAATGGCCACGATGTGGTTTGTTAAGATGAATATTTTAACTGGCCGTCTTGGGGGGGGGGGGTCATACCACTTAGTACTATGGGGTCATTCTAGTGTTTTTTTGGTGTGGCAAATTTAATAGCAGGTCACGTCAGCCTTCTTGTTGAAGTGTGTGTGTTATTTAGTACTGTTGGGTCACGACTCAATAGCCATCAAATTTGAACTTCGGAGTGTAAACTTCGGAAAACACATTATGGCAAACTTTTGCTGTGTATCACGTTTGATCATCTTACCTCTCGAAGCATCCACTGCCTCCCACCCAGTAAACTGGATTCCTCCCCTATCTATGCCAGTGATTTTAAATTTCTATGATCCATCAGCAGATGACCCATTGTTCATCCCCAAATCGGCCGCACTCTGCCTTTTCAGGGCTTCCATAACAGATGTTTCTCCCTCTATCATATCAGTGCCCCCCCCCCCTTCTCCTGCCCAATTTATACAGCTCTTTTTCACTGCTGGCCTCATCCTCCTTTATCAATGGCTGTATAGCCCCTCATCCCATCTATCCACATACCCCCAAGTAGCCGACCCGACCTGCCTGAACTAAAGTATCATGTTTCACTCCTTTTAATTACCATTTTCACTTACACTCCCCATAACTAAAGGTGAATGTGCATGAACACTTTTTTCCCCACTTAAAAACCCCATAAATAATGTTATAATTAAAACGGTTTTTGTTTTAGTTTTTAATCAATCATTGTAAGAGAAGAATGGAGAGTTGCGAATAACTATTCAATACTACGAATGTCACATGAAAAATATTAATTTCAATGAAAGATAAACAGGGCTTCAGACACGGACATCCTGTACAAAAACATTGGTAAGGACATGCAATACAGTTTTTCCTTTTAAAGATGTGATTGAGGAAGAAAGAGTAAAATGAATCTAAAAAGCCAGGGATCAGCAGACAAAATCAATGATGCCAATGCAGCAGCAAGTTGGGGATTTTATACAAGTGTGCTTTTAAGTGCAGACCGCGACACCGGCAAATTGAGTCACTGCCAATTATGGTTTCTATTCGACAACACATACAACAATGGCTCTGTTGGATCCAGTAATTATGTCTTTTGAAACAACTGATGGAGGCTGAACAAGAGTACTCAGATAGTTGAACCAATCATGTAAGGAAATTTACACACGCACCTCCAAAGGTGGAATATATATGGTCTATAATAGTTACCATCACTTTATATACTATATAGTTCAAAGAGGGTGCTCCATGCACAGCGGAAATAGGCGCAGTGCACGTGCAATGTGAGTGCGTGTAAAGCAACGCAATAAAAAATAGTTGATCAGATGGAATAGTAATCTACATTATTTCATCTGAACTAGAATATGACTGAAGGTGGACTAATATACTGATTGCTGTATTTGCCCACCTGGAGTAAATCTATCTTTTGTCGCAATCAATCAATCAATCAATCACAGAATTTGTAAAGCGTACTACTTACCCGCGAGGGTCTCAAGGCGCTGGGGGAGAAAAAAAGGGGGGAGGGGTGCTGCTACTGGTCGAACAACCAGGTCTTGAGTAACCTCCTGAAGGTCAGCAGGTCTTGGGTCTGTCGTAGGCTTAGTGGAAGGGTGTTCCAGGTCTTGGCGGCGAGGTGGGAGAAGGATCTGCCGCCGGTGGTGGTTCTTCGAATGCGAGGGACGGTGGCGAGGGAGAGGTCGGTGGAGCGGAGTTGGCGGTTGGGGATGTAGAAGAGGAGTCGTCTGTTGAGGTAGGCTGGGCCAGTCTTGTGGAGTGCCTTGTGTGCGTGGATGAGGAGTTTGAAGGAGATTCTCCTGTCGACGGGGAGCCAGTGCAGGTTCCTCAGGTGGGGGTGATGTGGCTGTGGCGTGGTACATCGAGGATCAGGCGTGCGGAGGCGTTTTGTATGCGTTGCAGTCGCTTGATGAGCTTGGCCGGGGCTCCCGCGTAGAGGGCGTTCCCATAGTCGAGTCTGCTGCTGACGAGGGCCTGGGTGACTGTTCTTCTCGTGTCTGTCGGGATCCACCTGTAGATCTTGCGAAGCATGCGGAGGGTGTTGAAGCAGGAGGATGAGACTGCGTTGACTTACTTGGCCATGGAGAGCGTTGAGTCGAGGATGACTCCCAGGTTGCGTGCGTGGTCGGTGGGTGTCGGGGCTGCTCCCAGCGTCGTTGGCCACCAGGAGTCGTCCCAGGCTGAGGGTTGGAGCCGAGGATGAGGACCTCTGTCTTCTCCGTGTTCAGTTTTAGTCGGCTGATCTTCATCCATTCGGCGACGGCCTTCATCCCTTCATGGAGGTTGGATTTGGCGGCGAGGGGGTCCTTGGTGAGGGAGAGGATCAGTTGGGTGTCCTCGGCGTAGGAGATTATGTTGAGGTCGTGCTGTCCTGCGATGCGTGCGAGCGGGGCCATGTAGATGTTGAACAGTGTTGGGCTGAGGGACGATCCCTGGGGTACGCCGCAGATGATCTCGGAGGCTTCGGATCGGAATGGTGGGAGGCGGACTCTCTGGGTTCTGCCGGCGAGGAAGGAGGTGGCCAATTCCAGGGCCTTGTCTCGGATCCCTGCGTCGTGGAGGCGTGCGCGTAGAGTGCGGTGGCAGACAGTGTCGAAGGCGGCGGAGAGGTCCAGCAGGATGAGGGCTGCGGTCTCACCGTTGTCCAGCAGGATCCTGATGTCGTCGGTGGCGGCGATGAGGGCAGTCTCAGTGCTGTGGTTGCTGCGGAACCCCGATTGGGATGGGTCCAGGATGCTGTTTTCTTCGAGGTATCGGGTTAGCTGTTTGTTGACGATCTTCTCGATGACCTTGGCTGGGAACGGAAGCAGAGAGATGGGCCGGAAGTTCTTGAGGTCTCTCGGGGCCGCCTTGGGTTTTTGAGTAGGGCGTTGATCTCTGCGTGTTTCCAGCTCTCTGGGAAGGTCGCGGTCTCGAAGGAGAGATTGATGATGTTGCACAGGTGGGGTGCGATGGAGCTGCTGGCTTTGTTGAAGATGTGGTGCGGGAAAGGGTCTGACGGGGAGCCGGAGTGTATTGTGCTCATGGTCTTGATGGTGTCCTCGATGTTCACGCTGGCCCAGGCTGGCAGGGGATCGTGGTCGATGGTGTGCGGCGGGTCTGGTGCATCGATCTTAGTTGGGGCTGTCTGGGTGTTGAAGCTGTCGTGGATGTCGGCGATCTTGCGGTGGAAGAAGGTGGCGAGGGAATCGCACAGGGGTTGCGACGGTGGGATGTCGTTGGTGTTGGAGCTGGGGTTGGAGAGTTCCTTCACGATGTTGAAAAGCTCCTTGCTGTTGTGTGCGTTGTTGTCGAGGCGGTCTTTGAAGGAGGTTCTCTTGGCGGACTTGATGAGGTGGTGGTGGTTACGGATGGCGTCTTTGTGGGCTGCGTGGCTGTCCGGTGTCTTATCACTGTGCCATTTCTTCTCTAGTTTCCGGCAGGTGCGCTTGGAAGCTAGGAGTTCCGAGGTGAACCAGCTGGCTCTTTTGGTGGTGTCAGCGTAGGTGGGTTTTTTCAGCGGGGCGAGGGTGTTGGCACAGTCGTCCATCCATCTTCTGAGGTTGCAGGCAGCGTCGTCGGTGTTGGATGGGTCGGAGGGAGGGCTGAGAGCGAGGGTTGCCCGTAGTTGGTCTTCGGTGACTTTGCTCCAGCAGCGGCGTGGGATCTGTTGGGTGCGGTGGGTTTCTGGAAGGTGAAATGGATGCAGCAGTGGTCGGTCCAGAGGAGTTCCGTGGTGTGGCTGAAGGAGACGTGGGAGCTGGAGGAGAAGATGGGGTCGAGCGTGTGGCCGGCGGAATGGGTCGGTGTTGGAGTCGCTGAACTGGGGTCGGGGCCCAGGGGGTCTGTAGACGAGGGTGCCTCTGAGGGTGGTGTTGGGGTCCGTGTGGATCTGGAAGTGCATCTGTTCGGCGGTGCTGAGAGTGTTGTCGGTGCTGGTCGAGACCCTGATGGTGTTCTTGTGGACGATGGCGATTCCTCCTCCTACTGCGTTGACGCGGTCTCTGCGGGTGATCTTATAGCCGTCTGGGATGGCTATGGCGATGTCGGGGGCGGAGGAGTCGTTCATCCAGGTCTCTGTCAGGAAGGCGACGTCTGGTGATGATGTGTCGAGCAGGTTCCAGAGCTCGACGGCGTGTTTGCGTGCGGAGCGGGTGTTCAGGAGGATGCATCGGAGGTGGTTGCGGTCCTTCTTGGCGGGTGCCTCGGTGGCTCTGAGGCTGGTGTAGCTGCAGTTCCGGCAGGTGAAGGGACCATGGGTGCGTTTCGGGGCGGCCTTGAAGCAGTTGTGCGTTTGTCCGGGGTTGAGAGCGTGGAGTGTGGTGGCATCGTATTGGCGTCGGTCCTCGAGGCTGGTGCCGGGGGCGCACGGCCCAGGGGTTCTGGCGCTGGGCGCGGTCCAGTCGCAGACGGGCGCAGACGGGCTTGCCTTAGGCGCGCCCGCGGCGCGGCCGCGCAGCGGCCGCCATATATGGGGAGGTGGGAGGCAGGAGCAGCTGGGAGGCAGGAGCAGCGAATGGGCAGTCAGGGGGGCGGGGCCGCAGGGGACGCAGCGGCGGGATTGGAGAGAGGCAGCGAGGGGTACAGAAGGCAAGAAGGACACAGGGAAATGGGGGCAGCGAGGGAGACAGAAGAAAAACGGGCACACAGCACTGGGGGCAGCGAGGGAGACAGAAGAAAAACGGGCACACAGCAATGGGGGCAGCGAGGGTACAGAAGGAAAAAATGGACACAGTACAGTGGGGGCAGTGAGGGAAAAACAGACGAAAAACGGGCACCGAGGCCACAAGCAGAGGGCGAGCTTACCAGCAGCAGCAGCGGGCAGGACACCACAGGCGGAGCTGTGTGGCGGGGGAGCGACCTACCTGGTAAGGTCAAGGGTCGCAAAGCTATACCTAACAAGATAGACAATTTTTCCATGAAAAAATGCTGCACCCAATGCTCATCATGACGCTGATCAACAGCAGTTAACACAGCAGAAAACACATCTACCATATCAGCATGGACGTCGGCAATAACAGCGATCCCAAAAGCAACATCCAAAGTTGCTGCAACAGCAGGGACCACAACTGCCACCATGTCAGGAAACTGATCTTGAAGCACAGCATGGACAAAAGAAATAATCACAGCTATAACACCAGCAGAGACCAAAGCAGCAACAGCAATTGCCTCCAGAGCAGGGACAACAGCAACAACTTAAAACATAAAACCCCCATTTCCAAAGGATCCCAAGAAAGATGATGATGATTTGGGGCTGACATTGTCTGCGTCCTTCCAAACCACAATCTGAAATACCAAAGAAGCGAACAAGCACTTTATCCAGACCATAAAGGGTACCGGCCAGAAGAAACTTTTTTCAATTATGGGGGAACCTGATGTTCTGTATGCCTCACTATATACAAGAAGTGGGGTTTCATACAATATTGTAAGCATGCCTTGAAAACAATCAGGGCGAGCTATTTTTGGGGCCTATTGGCTAATTCTGGCGAGCTCGAGCTGACAAAGAACAGCAGGTGTTCGGTTCATTCAGAAAGTGAATAAGGAAAAAGATGCTTTTACATCTTGTTTTTATCTTGTCACATTTTCTGTGTGTTAAAAGAGCTTATGTTTTCTTAGAATTTGCTGTTATTTCATCTTGGAGATTGGTGTTTACTTTTCTTCTCTAACTCTAAAATTAGAGGATTTTGTAAAGTTGACTGTCTGACTAAACCACCGTGGTACAGGGAGGAAGTGTGAAATGAAATGCTGTAGGATGTCAGTTTTGTTTCCCCAACGCAACTTTATTAGCTTGTAAATGAAATGTACAAACATTTCAAATATAGTAGCCATCAGAAGAGCACATTTTTTGTAATTCTTTAGTGATGGAAACCGGGATTTAAATAGATCAAAACAAATAAGAACACTTTACTTGGTGATGTGCAAGCAATAAATATTTGCTGAATCACGATTTCCATACATTATAGTTTGTAAACTATATAGTTTAACGGGATAATGTCTGTAAGTGACAGTGTGAAACCACATCATGCTTTAGAAATACATTTATTTTATTTATTATTATTTTTTACAGAGTTCTATATAGCGCTAACTTCACCCTAAGGTATCGGGTATCAGAGCGCTTTACACCAGCAGCAGTTGCGTTACATGAGGAGGACACATTCATATTAAAAGTGAGTTTTTAAACATGAACTGAGAAAACTTCCTGATGACCATAAACTAAGAGGCAAGTAAGGGGTATGTGTGCCCTATAACTGGGCTAGGTTTTTATTATGCAATGAGTAAATGTTGTCTATTAAATCAAACAAAAAACAGTTTCTGTACAGCAGAAATGTTGAACTCACATATTGATGTTGCTCTCATATATAAAATGAAGAAAAAAAATCAACTTGTTAAAATAAAATATTTGCCTAAAATCACTCAAGTTGAGACCAGTTTATGCGTCAAGAACACGACAGTTAGGTCGAGTAGATTTTTCAAGTCACTAGACCTGCAGGTCTGGTTACATTTTTATGATTTTTCAAGGCCTGGTAAGGGGGGCCTCACGCCCCCTAACCGCCCCCCACTTCCCCCTGTCTGTGTCAGGCTTCAACATCGATAATGCCACACTTGCCAAGGAAGAATCTAGAGGCGAGTGGGCTCCCTGTACTGACAGGAGTACTTATTTGGGGGGGTGGGGGGGAGGGGATTGTAGGATCCAGCATGAGAGTCACAAATCTCAGGCAAATTCCTAAAGTATTCCCATTATTTTTATGATGGCAAAGAGATGGTTAAAAATATAAATTATGGTGCCTAGTGGTGAACATTACTCCACTATCTTATTAACTATCTATTTGGCCCGCCTAAAAATAAAAGGAATACCATAGGAAGGCGCCTGAGATTTTAAACTCACTTACTGGATTCCATACCCGACCCCAAACAAGTACTCTCCCACCCCCCAAATACAGGGAGCCCACTCACCACTAAATTCTTCCCTGATGAGTGTGGTGGTCCAATGATGAAGCATGGCACCCAGGGTGGCGTGAGGCTCTGCCATACAATTTTAAATGAAACCCCAGACACTGTATATAGTAAGACATACAGGACATCATCACCTCCCACATTAGGAAAAGGTTTCCTCTGGCGAGTACCCCATGTAGTCTGGATAGACTTGTCTTGTTGCTCTTGTGAAATACCAAACAAGCAAACAACACCTGCAATCACAGCAGCAGCAGCCACAGTTGTAATGGCAACATGGATCACAGAAGGTCCAAAGCTGCCATCAAGGAAGGGACCAGACCACTGACTGCAGCTGAAACCACAGCAGAGATCGCACAATGAACCACAGCTATCACACAACAGCAAGAGGAACATTAGCTTCAACCAAGGCAAGGAAAACAGATGAGTGAATGTACCAGCAACGAGCTAGGAGCTACAAAGCTGTCTCAACCAATGGAATTAAGGCCATTACCACAATCTGGAACATGCTCAAGGTAAAAAAGGAATGTTTAATCCTCATTTCCAAAATGCTGAAAACTAAATCAGCTGGTGTTGCGTTTTCTAAGTTTATCTGGCAGGTACCCGTTAGGTTGTTTAACAAGGAGTCACCTTTGGTACTCCAGTCAATTGCACTCCATTTGGTTACTTGGCAAGAACTGATAGCATTCTACTGTGTCAAAATAACTGTATTCTTTTCTGCGGTTGGCCGGAGTGTTAACACAAGAGACTCTGCTGCTGTCATAAAATACAACCTAAAATAATTCTCATCTTCTGGCTCTGCTTCAGGAGCAGATAACAGTAATTGGTCTCCCCTTGTACAGGGTTTCCTTTAAGTAGATGATGTGGTAGATCATTGTGATCTGTACTCCAAAAGTTTTGTTTCTTTTAGGAGGGTGCTCCCGATACATTCTTTATATTGTTCTAGAAAGCGGAGTTCAGTTTTCAAGACCCCTCCCCTCCCCCCCCCCGGTACTAAGGATTCAGTTAATGTTCCAACCCGTGACAGAAAACTCGTTGAACTGCAACCACCCCACTGAGTAATATTGGAGTGCGATGTGTTTCAGGTAATGAACAATTTCACGAGACATTACAGGGACAGTTAGTGGAACCCCAAACCCTCTTTCAATAATGAATAAAACATGCAAGAGCACTAGAAAACGAGGAATAATTATTAAAGATATATTTTAAAATTAAAATAATATTCTAATGCACACAATATGAATTATAACTACAACGACAAATAAAATGGCAGCAGCAATGTGTGCCAAGTGTTAATAAACTGGAAAACTCCAACATATATTCGGTTATAAGTTTATAGGAATTTAACCCCCCATTCTGCTACTTCTGAGCACTAATCTAATCCAGCAAACCGAAAATAAAAAGCTGTTTCAAGTTTCAGAGATGGTTCACACCCGCACACCTGTTTGTATTTGAACAAGAACACCTGTATTAATTTTAATAGCAAGGCTTGCGATGCTCGTTGTGCGAGGCTTGCTTCACTGATAAGTTCAGCTAGCAAAGCCTAAGTGTTCTCTACCCAGTAGCCTTCAGTTGGAATCTGTGATATGATTTGGCATGGCCATTCCAATTCTCGCCTGGTGTGAAGGTTCCCCTCTAACACCTTACTCTTTGTGCTCGGCTTTTATATTATTTCATTTTTTTTTTTTTTTTTTTTTAAATCATTCTCCAAGACAGTGTTCTTTTAATTGACAACAAGAAGCCATACAAATGGTTATCAACTTTCAAGAACTCTTTACAAATCAATAACAAATAATGCAAAACAGGACAGTCGGGTTTTAGATTACATACTACAAATATATTCAAGCAAACATAATTCTATGGCAGGACACCGAGGCGAGGATTACGCTTTACTTTCTTTGCTTTATTACAAATAACCAAGCTCCAGCAGCCATTTCATTAAGGCAAACGAATAAAAAACTACATTTCCCATAAACCACAGGGAAAAGTAACACGAACAAGTCCATCCAATCAAGATCCAGCCCGCCCTATAATGTCCTGTGAAGCCTCTCTAGCCCCCTCTTTCTTCGCTGCGCCAGTAGCACCTAAGATAAGTAATGGTTCCTCGTATTTTTTGTCTTATATTTGCCGGAGGTACTGTGTTTATTGTGTCAGGCGCCGTGGGAGTTTAGCGCTCCTACGCGGTCGCCGGTTTCTCTCTTGATGTACTGTCGCATTTTTTCTCGAGCCGCAGGAGCTCCTCGCTTCTTTGCGGTTGTAAGATCTGAGGCTCGCTAAGCGCTGTGCGGTCTTACGACCTTTACAGAAGCGTAGGGCGCCCCAACCCCCCGGCAGTCGGAACACGTCAGTTTCTCCGTCTGACAGTGCGGAGTGTTTCGGCTGCGGCAATCATCACGGGGGAAGCCCAATCAATTACCGCGTCAGAAACGGTCTATTTTTAGCTTGTTTTGCGAGTCGGGTAGTGTAATTGACACCGCTCGCGTTTGAAATTAAAGGAAGGGTTCTTTTCCTGCTAGCGAGCCGGCGCCTGAAGGTACAACACCCTACGGGGTAAGATCTAATTGGCTTCAGGGACACCCCAGGGGCTCATTAACCCCTCAGATACCAAGGGGGCAGTCCCACTATTCTAAAATTTGGTATTTACCGGTCAGATTCCTCTTGTTAAGTGTGGGAGTTGTGTTCTCTGGTGGCAATGGAGTCATTGGACTACGATGAGTCTGGGGATTATTTGGAGGAGGAAGAGGTTACTTACCTCCCCATCGACGACCAGTTCTGTGAGGTAATAGACGCCTCCATCCTCCGGGCTGTGTCGCAGGTGGTAGCCCCCTGGAGAAGAGATTGGCGGCACTCCAGGCGCAGTGTCAGCAACCCCTCAAACCGAGGGAAGATGTTAATGGGCCCCCGGCCCCCTTACCTCCAGGGCAGTCATTAGCTCCGCAGGCTACCCCACCCCAGAACGTGGACAAGCGCAAGCGCGCGGACGACCCCAGGGTTCGATCTAGACGCCTTTGCACGCCTCAAGAAGGCTATTTTGGACGCCCAACCCATCCCAGACCCCCAGACACCGGGCCCTTCGGGGTTGGCTCCACTGTCACCACCACAGATGATTCCCCCCAACACTTCTGACAGGGGACGGTTCTCGACCGTGGCGCCCGGCGACCGCAGCCCCTGGAGGGTCGGACCCTCCCCCAGTTTCAGGTCTCACGGCGCAAGGGGATTTGCTGGACCCGGATGATCTTTTGCATCCGAGATCCGCTGACTGGTGCCCCGCGCCCAAGGTGGCGGCCTACATGGCCAGCCGTCTTCGGAAGCCCTTAGACAAAGAGGTGAGGGGTTGTTGCCCCCGGCCTTCCTTGGAGGGGAAAGTGGCCGTCACACTGGAAATTGACCCCAGGATGGCCACTTTCCTCGCCAAGTTTGTTCGTAACCCCAAAAAGGGTATTGACCGGTCCTGGCGCTCATGTCAGGATAAGCTCCTGGATGTCGCCGGTTCACTGGCTAAGATCATGGATATAGCGGAGGACGCCAAAGTCTCTGGTTCCCTGAATTCTCCGGAAGTGTTATCTAACTGGGCTCAGAGAGCCATTATCTTCCTGGGGAATGCCAACTGCGCAATTTCTACAGAGAGGCGTAGGTCACTTCTCATCAAAATTGACCATAAGTTGGGGGCGCTCTCCACATCGGAGGCGGGAACGATTGCGCAGGGAAACCTGTGTGGGGATCCATTTATTAAAGAGTTAGGGAAGTTTGTTAATACATTCAATTCCCTTGATAAAGCGCAGTCTTCCATCAAGCGGATTTTTACACCCAGTGTTTTTGCCGCAGCCGGTCGAGGTAGGGGGCGCTCGTCCGGCTGTCCTTTTCAGGCAGCCTCCAAAGGTGGTGACCCCAGACGTGGTCAGTGGCAGGACCCCGGCAAGTTTGGTCATTTCTACCAGACCAAGTCTTACACCCGCCGTCGCAGAGGCGGCCACTGAGGCAACTTTAACAATACCCAAGGTAAGAGTGCAAGACCCAACTGGGATCTCGACTGGGGGACGCTTGGACCTTTTTCAGGCGAATTGGAAAAAGCTGTCCTCAGACTCATGGGTGATCGAGACAGTGGGGGGTTTCCATATCTAGTTTTACGGCACTCCGACTCAGACCCACCCACCTGCTCCTCTGTTTTTTCCTCCCGAACAAAAGGCGTTGGTGAGTCAGGAGGTGGACAGCCTTTTGCGGAAAGGGGCGACAGGGAGGTCAGCAATCCACCCCAGAGGATTTATCAGCAACCTCTTTGTGGTAGAAAAGAGGGATGGCGGACAACGTCCCGTCATCAACCTAAAAGATTTCAACTCTTGGCTACTCTACCGTCACTTCAAGATGGAGGGTATTCATCTCTTGCGGGATCTTCTCCAGATTTCCGATTGGATGGTCTGCCTGGACATGAAAGACGCCTATCTGGAGGTTCCAATCTTCCCTCCGCACACGCTTTTCCTTCAGTTTGTATGGGATTCTCAGGTTTTCGAGTTTACCGCCCTCCCATTCGGTCTTTCATCAGCTCCTTGGTGCTTAACCAAGCTGATGAGGCCAGTGGTGGAACATTTACGGGCCCGAGGTATAAGACTCATTATTTACCTCGACAATATATTGCTCATGGATCAATGCCCGGCCAGTCTATCCACGCACTTGCAGACGGCGTAGAGCTTTTGGAATCTCTGGGGTTCATGATAAACGAAGAGAAATCAGTACTGGCCCCATCACAGTCAATCGAATTCCTAGGATTTTTGGTAAAGTCGGTCGAGGCAACCCTCAGTTTACTCCCGCGCAAACTACCAAGATACATCACGTATTGCGGAGGACCATCTCCTAATGGCATGAATCACTCCGTCATCTAGCGCGGATAGTGGGTCTCCTTTCGTCTTCGATCCAGGCGATTTTTTCCGGACCCCTTCATTACAGGGTCCTCCAACGATTAAAGATCGATCATCTCCGGAAATGCCTCTCGTATTCCCAGGTGGTTCCATTGTCTCCCGAAGCAATAGAGGAGATGAACTGGTGGCTCGCCCACATGGAGGCCTGGAACGGCAGGGCGATCTTTGGCTCTCAGCCCAACTTGGTAATCGAGTCAGACGCCAGCGGCTCCGGATGGGGCGCGCGATGTGGAGAGTTCTCCACCGGCGGAAAATGGTCCTCCACGAACGATCTCTGCACATAAATTGTCTGGAGTTGATGGCAGGGTCGTAAGCCATCCGTTGTTGGACCAAGGAGAAGGTGAAATGCCCGGTCCTCCTCAAGATGGAAAACGTGGCAGCAGTGCGCTACGTCAATCATCTAGGAGGGATCCGGTCGAGGACCTTGTCAGACCTAGCTCGGACCCTGTGGGAGTACTGTTTGTCCAACCAAATCTTCAGCGGAACATCTCCCGGGGAGTTCCAATCAGGTGGCAGATTGGCACTCTCGACACTGGAGGAAATCCAGCCTTTGGAAGCTGGATCCCCAGGTCTTCCGTCTGATCCAGGACAGATGGGGTCCTTTTTCCATGGATCTTTTCGCATCCCGGCTAGACTACCAGCTCGACAGGTACTGCAGTTGGAGATCGACCCCCATGCGACAGCCATGGTCGCCTTTCTCCAGGACTGTAGCAAGGAGCAATCTTATGCCTTTCCCCCGTTCGCAATGATCACGAGGCTGACGGCTCAGGTGCGCAGGTAAAAAGCAGAGGTAGTGGTGATCACTCTGATTTGGAGATCTCAACTTGGTTTCCAGTGATGATGGAACTTTCCTGGGATTTTCCAATCCCTCTACCCCGGTTTCCCGATCTCCTCAGGGATCCCCAGAACAATCCCCACCCGCTGGTCCTAGCGGGATTTCTCCACCTCATGGCCTGGAGGGTTACAGGCGTCGTTGGAAAGTCCCAGGCCTTTCAGCAGAGGCTTCCTCCTTGCTCACTAAGGCCTGGGCAGACAATACGAATAAACGATATGGATCTGCCTGGTCAAGATGGTTGGGTTAGTGTCTCCAACTCCAAATTGATCCCCTGGGGACAGACATTGTCCAGGTTGTGAACTTTCTGGCGGACCTGGCTTCTCAAGGTTTTGCGTACCGGCCTATTAATACCTACAGATCAGCGATTTCGGCGGGTCACCTTCCGGTGGATGGACACCAGGTTGGTGAACACCAGCTAGTCAGGAAGCTAATGCGGGGTATCAGACTCTCAGTTCCTCCTGGGCCCAGATACACGTCTCTATGGGATGTTAACAAGGTTCTTCTTCAATTTCAGTCTTGGCCCTCTAATAAGTATCTTTCCAGGAAACAGTTGTCGGCGAAGTTAGCGATGCTGCTTTGTCTGTTATGTCGCCGAGCATCAGATGTCCGATCCCTGGACGTAACAGGTAGAGTCTTCACCCCAAGGGGGTAACCTTTCACATTTCGCACACAAAAAAAAGTGGTTCTAGACTGGTTTCTTATCCGTCTCTACGACAATCCCCTAAGTTGTGTGTGGTTCGCACCATTAAAGCATATGAATGAATGAATTAATATTAGCCTTATAAAGCGCAAACTTTGCCCAGAGGCGTCAAGGATCTGCAAACGGGGCCATCAGAACAGAAATACACGTAGGGCTCATGCTAATAGACTGTTAAAGAGCCAAGTCTTCACGGCATTGCGGAAAAGAGCATGAGACACTTGTCCAGAAATAGGGGAGGGAATTCCAGAGCCTAGCAGCGGCAATGGAGAAGGCTCTGCCCCCCTTATCTGGCTCTATATAAACCTGGGGGCTACCAACAGATTTTTATTGGCAGATCTTAGCTGCTTGGTAGGAACATATCGTCGGAAGAGCCCTTTAATACCTTCCGAACCTTGCTTGTAGAAAGCCTTATGCGTAAGACCGAGCCTTAAACAGAATTCTCCAGTTTCAAGGAAGCCAATGTAACTCACAGACCGAAGCTGAGACTGACTGGGATTTAGGAAGGCCCATCACCAGCCTGGCCGCAGCGTTCTGTACCAGCTGCAGACGATGAACAAGCCCTTTGTTAATGCCCAGATAGAGGGCATTACAATAGTCGAGTCTAGATAACACTAGGGAAAGGACTGCCTGCTTTCGAGAGGTAAAAGAAAGAAATTGAGAAATTTTCCTGAGAATCCTGATGGTCCCAAAGCAGGTGGACACCATTCTGTTGATCTAGGGGCCCAGGGAGAGGGAATTGTCCACTATAACACCGAGATTTTTTCCTAGGGACACTGGGCACGGGCAGGAGCCAAGAGTGTCAGGCCACCAGGCATTGGACCAGATATGCTGTTGTTTTCCAAAGAGCAAAACCTCAGTTTTGTCCCCGTTAAGTCTGAGATAGTTCTCTGCCATCCAGGAGGAGACTGCCTCCATGCAGTTTTTAAAATTGGTGGCAGATGCCTCTATGCTATTGGTGATAGACACCATAATTTGGGTATCGTCGGCATAGGACAGCACCTCCAATCCAAAGGATCTGACGACCCTGGCCAGAGGGGCAACATAAATGTTAAAGAGTCGGACTCAATGAGGAGCTCTGAGGGACTCCACAAAACAGATGGTTAGGGGCCGAGTAGAATTGATCCATCTTTACTATTTGAGCCCGATCATTGAGGACTGAAGTGAGGAGCTTAAGGGCAAGGCCCCCCAACCCCCATTTCCTTAAGCTGGTCCACCAGTCTCAGGGGGGATATAGTATCGAACCCGCCGTAAGGTCAAGAAGAATCAATAGCGTGGTATGACCAGCGTCAACCTGCACGTGAATGTTGTTGATAACGGCGGTTAATGCTGTCTCCGTGCTATGATCACTTCTAAAGCCATGCTGCGAGCCATCAAGCAGCTGATGTTCCTCCAGATAAGAACCGAGGTGAGAATTCGAATGTTTCTCCAGAATTTTTGCTGGGACAGGTAGCAAGGAGATGGGGCGGTAATTTTTTAGTTCAGCAGAATCCAGGGAGGGCTTTTTTAAAAGTGGTTTGACCACCGCCGTCTTCCACGATGTGGGGTACTGTCCAACTGAGATAACTACATTAAGTATGGAGGTAAGGTGGGGTACAATAACCTCCCTCCCCAATTTCATGATCTTCAGTGGACAGGGCTCCAACGGGGAACCAGATGTAATTCCACCTAACAGGCCGTATCCTCTTGTGATAGAGGGGGGTAAGGCAAGTAAATTGCCTGCCTCTTCCAGGGTTACAAGCTATGACCGACAAACTCCGTCCACATGGGGAGAGACAATTGTTAATTGCCCTCACAAAACCCCACAAAGCGGTTTCGTCCCCTACGATTGCCAGATGGGTCAGGTGGGTCATGCAAAAAGCTGGAATTGGCACCTCCAGATTTGGAGCCCACTCAGTGAGAGGGGCTATGGCTTCTAAAGCTTTCTGTCTTGGTGCTCGCCTTGAGGATATCCTCAAAGCAGCAGATTGATTGAATGATTCCACCTTTAAGACTTTTTATTTTAAGCCCGTTCCCTCTCTGGCAAGCGTGGTGGTAGATAAGCTTTGAATTAGCCTAATCCTCGCCTCCGTATCCTGCCATAGAACGAAACATTTCCTAGCTAACGTAAAGGAAAGTTTCAATTCTATTAAGGACACGGAGGCGAGGATTAGCCAGTCCTAAAAGATAATTTCTCAAAATTATCCCTTCCCATTTCAGAAGGTGCGTTATTTTAGTGATGTGACTGGTCATCAGTTTATGAACACTCAAATCGGTTGTGTTATATTGAATATTGTTATGTGAAGTTGTGTTCTTCTGCTGCACTTGGACATTATAACGTCGACCTGTATTGTGTAGTGTGATATTTTGTTCCGGTTTGGTGGCAATAATGTGCTAATTTTTTGTCTCCAAGGGCAGAATCCAATAAGCAGAGTAACCAAATGGTGGATTGTAGCCGTCGCAGGAAAAAAAGGAGGCGGCTAGAGAGGCTTCACAGGATATTATACGGCAGGCTGGATCCTGATTGGACGGACTTGTTCGTGTTACTTTTCCCTGTGGTTCATGGGAAATGTAGTTTTTATTCATGTTTGCCTTAATGAAATTGCTGCTGGAGCTTGGTTATTTGTAATAAAGCGAAGGAAGTAAAGCCTAATCCTTGCCTCCTTGTCTTAATAGAATTGAAACTTTCCTTTACGTTAGCTAGGAAATTTTTCATTATGATGTTGCAGAACAAAAGTACATTAACTAAATGTGCATTCTATTGATCAAAGGCATTTACTTTTGATTGACTGATTAGTATATGCAACTCAAAAAGGGGACTACTGAGAGGAGAAAAGATATAATATTCATGACACTCCACTTGAAGCACAGCTGGCATTGTACTATTAATTATGCACTGAAACTCATACAGATACAGAGCGAGAAGGAATTTTCAGTTTCAGAGTTCTCTTTTGCATCTGCATGGTACTGTTTGGCCAATAAATGCTCATGTGCCACAGTTACAATTCTTAGTAATGCAAGGGGTGGGCCCTATACCACACAGCTAGATTGGGCCAGTAAATATTATTAGAAAAGTCAAAACATCTAGCTGACCATTTGTTGGCTGCTAACTTTTAGACAGACTCAGACCAAATTCACAAATCAGTTGGTCTATTACGTTTACTTATTCATTTTCAATCATTTCATTTTATAAATCCTCAAGACAGAGGTCAGATACACATAACGTTCACATTACATCAAACAAAACAAAATTGAGACATAGTGGCATGCAGATGCAGGACTAAAGAAGTTTGTAAAAACGTGACTGCTGACACCAAGTTGCTTTGAAATATTTGACTCTAGCAGCAAAAAGGAGACGCTTAACAAGATAATGACTTTGCTCGTGTTCTCTCTAGGTCAAAGCCATGATTAGGAGCAAGAGTGATTAATATCCTTGTATTTCTGCCACGGCGAGCACTAACTGCCAGTAGTATCTTCAACAGCAAGCTTTTAAACAAATCGGCACCACAAGCCACGTTAAATATAGCGCTAAGCTGAAGAGTAGGTGACTGTTGAAGCAAAAAGAAAATTTCCTCCAAGATAACAAACAGTCTCCCATTTCCTTGAAGGGATGCCCAAGACCAATTTGAGAATCCAGTCACAGCCCTGAAGAGAGCCCCCAAAAATAGAGTGGGACTTGAAGCACGTTGGCACTTCTAACCAACAGGGGAAGAATTTAAATCAGAATGTGTAGCAACTTAGGGAAATATATGTATTGAATACTGTACCCCTTTGTTACCTGAAATGTTGTGTACCCCCGTTGTGTGGCAACCCCAGTGCTTCTTGAAAATTTGATTCATGGGTTACTTGTTTTTTCTGTTTTAAGACTGGAAACCATCTCAAAAATGTTTTTGTTACTTGTCACTATGTCTCAATTTTGTTTTGTTTGATGTAATGTGAACGTTATGTGTATCTGACCTCTGTCTTGAGGATTTATAAAATGAAATGATTGAAAATGAATAAGTAAACGTAATAGACCAACTGATTTGTGAATTTGGTCCGAGTCTGCCTAAATGTCAGCAGCCAACAAATGGTCAGCTAGATGTTTTGACTTTTCTAACAGTTACAATTCTAGCATCTCATGGAGTGTTTAATAAATCTGTTAACTAAGGACATACCGGTTGTTTCTCAGCAACCCAACACAGCCAGGTTCCATTCTAACAAAATGTATCATGTTGTACAGAGGCAAATACTGCACTTCAAGGGAAGAATCTCAATTCCACTTGAGAAACCATTAAACAGCATGCTGACGCAATGTTGGGAGGAAGACGCATTGTCTGCTATAAGCAGGGCTCGCACAGACACTGCTTCTACTCTTCTTACAGATCTGAATTCAGATGACCCAGGAACCCCACAACACTGCATGCCTGGTAAAGAGATGAAAAAAAAAAATCAAAAAAATGCACTAATAGCACTAAACTAGTAAGACTTAACAAGATTAATCAGTGACAGGAAATAATGCCATCACTTGGAGCAACCATTAACTTATCTAATACATTAACCTCCCAACCAGCATCACTATTAGAAGAGAGTCTTGTAAGGCATTTTACAGACAACGGAGCAAGCTCACATTTGTCAAACTTTGTTCACTTTGCTGCTACTTGCTACCTAATGGTTCAACAGTAAACAACTTTGGCATTGGCTATCCAAAGACTAAACTGATAACTCTGAAGTCCTAGTTGCATTCAAACTACCAATCAAAGATTCATTGGACTCAACAAAAATGTAAAAAGAGATAACAGACCTTTCTGAGAGGACAAGAAGACCATAGCCAACATACCTGGACTGCTGCCTTATTACTTCTGCCTGCCACCCCTCTTACAGTCAGCAACCCTTCTATTCTACTGACACTAGAAGTTCTTGCTATTTAGCTAGCTACCTTAAATGGATTCTCCTTGTATCTCCCACCTTATGAAGCATTAATTCACTTCCTTGAACTCATCAGCTCTGACTCTGAGAAGTTTCAAGCCTCCATCAGTTATCCACTCCTTCAGCACTTACCTCAGCCTCTTACCAGACCAGAAAGTATACAAATTAAACTGCTACAACGAATACAATGATATTCAGATTATCCTCAAGCTACCAAACCCAACAAATCTAGGTAGCAATGGACCAGGCCATTGCCTCCAAGCCTCTGACTCCTGGGTGACAACCACCACCCTTCTGAAAAACTGAACTGATCTAAAAATGTTAATCTCTCCAATGGATAATTGAAGAATTGCCAGCCTTTGGCCATCTGACCTCTGGGACTTCACCCTCTTGGCACCGCAAACGCTAGAAAGAACCTTGTGAATTATCATGGACTCCAGCTTTTTACTCTCCCTATAGTGAACCAAGTTACTCAAACCACCTTCTCAGCTTGGAAACCCTCCAATGCGGTTTCCACACTGAAATTCGCCACAGAAGATCAGGACCACCTTTGGTGTTGGCCTGCCACATCAAGATCAAACAGACTGTGAGCAACACTCAATTTATTGCAAATACTAGAATGAATACAAAACGCAATAGCCAAGAAATTACTGCTGATCCATGACCATATCATTCCAGCCCTTCAATGCTCTGATCTACCCATGGCAAGAAGCTCTTCCAAGGCACTCTACAGTATTAAGACCCTAGTCCACACAATACCACCATTTCAGTCCTTATTCCTTCCAAATGTCTTCGCTCTGAATCACTGCACAAAGATGTGCACGTTTTGAGAAACAGTGGGATTACCTAAAAACATCAGGAGCAGACACCTGAAATGGCACTTTGAGTGACTGCAATTGCCGGTGCTCCATGGATAGTTTGCTCCTCTCACAAATGTCACTATTCCACCAGTTGGGAAGAGTGAGACTTGAACAGGTCACATTTGCACGTTGATCCCAGCACCAATCTTCCCACATCTCTCCATGGACTGCAACTGCTTGACAGCCACTTATCTCAACAGGAGGCAACATATTTACGACTTATGCTCAGTGGTTTAGTATGCTATAAAACTGGTTTTGAATATTGGAATTTTTCTTAGACGTGTCATACAAAGAGTTCTGATTCAGGGAAGCAATGATCCACAAGCACGATGGGCATTTATAGCACAAAATGCAAAGACCAATGGAAAGCTGCCAAATCTTTTGGGATAATGTAGCCAAAGGTGAGCACTATCTAGGAACTGGCTTATAGTCCATCATATAAATAGAGCACTGACTGAGGTATCTTAATATTTTGGTTAGTTTCTCTTACATAACTAAGGGGGCTATGAAGTGACTCGTCCGGCGGTGATGTAATCCAATTCACAACTGAATGTGTAGTTTCTTTTTAACTACAACATGTGCACAGAAGTATTACACATTTTAGCAGGTCAGAGAAACTCAAAGCAAGATTTCAAGACAAGAAATAGCGATCAGTTGTAAGGTCTCTGCTGTAACACCAGGCAGGCGACCCTGCTTCCAGTCACTGCTTCTTCATATGCGTAAAATGTTTAACCGCGGCTAAACTAGCTTCTATTCCATCTCTGCAGTTGACATTTCTGTAGAAACAACTGGGAGCGCTCAGAAACAGAGTATAAGGTGTAATTTAAAGTAAATATCCAAAATGGCATTGCTGCTTCTGGAGTGATTTATAATGTCCCTAAGAAATGCCCATAATTCACTAAAGAATACTAAACTGCTCCATAACTATTCTAATGATTTGTGATTGATACTCTCAAATTAAAATGCAAGCATGAAATGTCAATTTTCTTAAATTAAAGCCAGTGGCGTGAACCTCACACTTTTGCACCCAGAGTGACACTGTGATTAAAGACAAGGTATTTAAATGACAGACTTTGAGACAAAGTCAATAAGATAATGGAAAAAAAACATAGCATAGCAACCCAGTATCCATACCAGAGAAGCGGGGCTATATTCTAGACAATAAAGGACTAGGACAAGATTATCTTTCCTACATTTCACTTCTCAGGGAAATCTGAAAACATTGTAGTCTGTAGGACAAAAAAAACTTTTGGAAAGTATTGTTAAATAATTAGGCCAATGTGTTTTTGTTTCCTGCTGCAGACAAATGCCCGAGACAGTTCTTCAATGGTGGAGTTTTTCATCATCTTGGTCAGGAATCTCCAACGGGTAGTCTTAGGAGCTACTGGTAGCTCGCAAGTATCCTGAAAGTATCTTCTTGAAGTGCAGTCCAAAGCAGTACTTAACTCAGAAACTCTACTCCAGCTGTATTAAAGAAGGTCTCTTTGGAAGAAAAAGACAAGATTTTCTTTTAGTGTCCTAAACCAAAATGGAAAATCCCTATTTTAAAGAAAGCTGTGTATAACCTGATATGCTGACATTTGTAAACAAAAAGATTGAGAATCCAAAATATATTTGCACTGCTCTTTAATTTATAGTTCGCACAGTTATGGAGATTTATAGCTTTTGGTGTTTCCTTTGTGCCAGTGTGCACTTACTGCTGTGATTTATTTAATTTGTCACGTGGAGGCATTTTTTTTATATTAAAGCTTTTCCCGACACTGCTGTTACTAACCCGGGGTTATGCAAAAGGGTGGTTGGTGCTCAATTACAATATTCAACTCAAAATATTGTCCAGCCCAAATATTGTACGGAGCACATGGACTACAACAATATCATGAAGGCAAGGCAAGTATAGTTTTATGTGCATTCTTAACTCCACATCTATTTATCTTGAAGATGTAGATATTCAAGGTACTTAGAAGTGGAGTTTAGAACTGTAAATCAATGCTAGTGTGTGTCTCTCTCTCTCTCTCTCTCATATATATATATATATATATATATATATATATATATATATATATATATATCTAGCTACACATACACACACACACTCTTGATACAGTATTAGTCGATATTCTGAATTATACTTTGGCATCACTCAGTATTGTGACATACATCTGGGTGCCAACTACAAGCAATTCTGCAGGGTTTGGCACTATTGTGTTTGTCTCTGATGTGCTCACTACAGTAAAACTTGCCAAAATAGTTAGTAGCTCAGGAATGTTTTAATCGATCAGAAATAGCTCTCACTGTAGGAAGCGTTGGAGACCCCTGGCCTGGGCAGTAGTTGTCACCTTTTAACATTAACTTAGCAAACAGCTGTGAAAAGTTAACCAGCAAACGTTTCCAAAGTGTCAGTTCCAGTAGTGCACCTTGCGGGCAGTGACTAACTTTTGCCAAACTGTGCTGTTTTTGTGTCAGCAGTTGCCAGTGTTGGTGTAGCTTTTTACTTTCTTCTTAAGGCAAGTAGGTTTTGTTTTTAAGGTTCTGAAAAGGTGGACGACTTTCATTTGGGACTTGTAACAGGCTTTAAAAGTACCCTTCTTGTCCTTTATTGGGCCTACAGTCCCATCCCTGCCAACTTAATGTTGATCACTTCATTAAGTCTCACACATTCAACAGTGTATTCACGGTCTGTTGCGAGACATACTGTGGGCTTAACAGGAACATATTCATTCCTTACCACTGGTTGGCTTTCCTGGCACCCTTATTTGCTTGCTCATCACTTCCACGGAGCATATATAGCCTATTTAGCATCTCTTTTTAGGAGCTGCTTTCTATGCTTCCACTGCTTGCTTTTCAAGCACCACTTTTCCTTCTCAGTTAAGCACACAATGGAGAGCATGTTTTAACTGCTGTCTCCCTAGTGTTCTTCTCTCCCTCTGGACTAAGTGCTGCTCTCTGTCACCTTTCTGCTACTCCCCACCCCCTTTCTTGTAGCTCTCACCCTTGTTTACTCCACCGTTGCTTTCTCGCCCATGCGCTTCTTTCCAGCCATGTGCACGCTGCTTTCTCCGTTTGCTCCCACCGAGATCGCCACACTCCTTTCTCTGTCATCTGCTTGTCAACCCAAGGGATGGAAGCAACATGCTGGGAGAAAACAGCACTGGGGTGGAAGTAACACTGGGTACGGTAGGGGGTGAAAGCAACACAGGAGGCGCAGGTAATGTGCAGAAGCAACACTGAGGCACGCATGGGGGAAAATCAACATTGAGGACACAGGTGGTGGCAACCAATCCAGCACTCGTGTGGGGGCCCCGCATTGAGGGCCCTCCTCTGGGGGGGGGGGTTGGGAAGCACTGGGCTCCCCACCCACCCTGGAAGTCGCAGCAACAGGGCCGCAAGGACTTAGTTGTGGACTTCTGTTCAGAGACAGAGGATCCACATTTGGGGGCTGGGCTCCGCAGACCGTGGGGACACTCACCGCAGTAGCTGCCCATCCCGGCCCAGGGCCTCCGAACAGTCAGTGGACAAGACAGACATGGCTTAATGCCTCCCCACATTTTCTTTCTTACAGACCAAGTCAACACCAAAATCTCCTTTATTCGTAACGGGTCAGAGTGGACCTGGGCTGTGAGCAAGTTCACAGACTTACGTCTAAATTAGAGTTCATTGTGTTTTTTTGGGGAGGGGGGGTGGGAGTGGGGAAAGATGCTTCTAGGTGGAAGTGTGGAGTGGGGTTTGGTTGGCGGGTTCAAAATATTTGCATGGTGGTCGGTTTTAGTTTTCTCTTTGTGTTAAACCTCAGAAATTGTTTCTTCTGTTTGAAACCGCTCTACAAGCGCAAGGCTTGCACTTTACCTAGAGCATGAACTTCACCATTATTAGCCAACTGGGTGCAAAAGACAAGCAGGCACCCACCACACATGCTTCTTCGCTCGCTATGGGCTTGTTTACTTTGATGGCGTAGAACGTCAACAACCTTAACCGAATAAAGCGACAGGCAGTATTTCGCTTTGCCAAGCGGAACGCCCCCCCAGTCCTGCTCCTGCAAGAGACCTATCTGCTGGGTACACTCGGGGTTCTAGGGGAACAGCCATACTTCTTCACAAGACATTCCCCTTTGTGGTCTCACAGGTACACTTTGACTCCCTGGGTTGGTACATTGTGGTGGAGAGCACCCTCGTAGGTGGCAGATACCATTATATCAGCGTGTACGCCCCCCCCCCCCCCCGACACACCTCACTATAGACGACTTGTGGATGCAGGTCCTCCGACTCCCTCACGGGATAACCATCATTGGAGGTGATTTCAATGACATTATGGCCCCAGAGGTTGACTCCATGGGGCTGGGCATTTCCAGAGGTAGGGAGGGGGTTACATGGCTGGACGGAGGGACCTGGGTCTGTGTGAAGCATGGAGAGAATGGAAACCATACACCCACCCCTCTGCAACACACAGATCCCTGTCTCGAGTTGGCTTAATCCTGCTCCCGGCCTCAGATCTCTCATAAACACAGATACTACCCCCATGCCATTTCGGACCGGGCTCCGGTGACTCACTTTTGTCTGGCAGCATACGGGTCCCCGTCTGATGTGGAGAATCAATGCCTGGCATCCGCAAAAACACTGAATTCAGGGATTTAGCCCAACAACTGGGGAAATATTATGAACTGAATCAGGGCACAGTAGCTTCCCTGGGCACTCTATGGATGGCCAGTAAAGCTGCCCTGTGAGGACTGGCAAAATCCTACTTGAGGGGAAAGGAACGAGCCACTCGTAAACAAGCGACCATATGCGGATATGGGCAATTCTGAGCACCACCTGTTGGCGCTGAAGAGATCACTTCAACAACTGGCTCTTGAAGAGGGCTGCCAATGGTGGCTAGCATCAACACGACATTTGAGTGGGGGGACAAATCTGGTAAGCTCCTCTATTGGCTGGCAACGAGAGAGATGGCCTCTCCGCTTGTTCCCGCGATTGAAACTGGGGATAGAGTGGTGGCAGAGACGGGCGAGGCCAAAGCAGCCGCATCTGTGGACTACTACCATATTATATGCCCCTGAACACTGACCCCACTTGAGGCAGACATTCCCCTGCCAAAACTCACAGGGAGCGAAAGAGCAGCCTGGACCGCGTCCTCACAATTAAAGAAATGACTCTGTCCCTCTGGGACATGAACTCAGGGAAGACCCCAGACCCGGATGCGTTCCCTATGGAATATAACCCACACCGCCTAAGCCTCTATCAGGAGGCGGCTGACAAAACACACTTCCCTCCAGTACTCGACTTGGCAACAATAGTAGTTTTATTTAAGCCAGCCTGACCCCTGAACAAATGCGCATTCTACCGCCCCATATCCCTCATCAAATCTGAGCTTAAAATTCATGCCAAAATTGTGGCTAATCGTCTATTTAAAGTTCTTCCACTCTTGATCCACCCAGTCCAATGTGGATTTATGCCCAACAGGAGTACTAGGCATGGTCTTCACATGGTACATATGACCGTGAATCGCCCATCGCTGTTGGGGGACCGAATCGCCCTTCTCCTAATAGATTTCGAGAAAACCTTTGATTCAGTCAACAGGGCATTTCTAGACAATGTGCAGGTTAAGGTCGGCCTGGGTCCCAGATTTCGATCATTAGGCCGGGTACTGTGCTCCAACCTCAGGGTCCAAGTTTGAGTCAAAGGTACCCTCTCCACCCCTTGGCAATTGACCACCCGGCAGGGACTGGGGGATGGGACAGAATAGGACTCTCCACAGTGGGAGACATATGGCAGGGCTCACACATTAAAACCTTTCAGACCCTGCAAGAGGAATATGGTTTACAAAGATCATGATTCTTCAGATATCTTCAGTTACGCCATGCCCTTAGCAAACATTAAGATTCCCTGCAAGACATTTTCGAATATAGCCCCCTCGAGTCTCAAATCCTCATGGGGCCCATTGAAGGCAAGGGGATCTCTCCGATTTATAAATCCCTCATTCTTAACTCTCCAGACTTGTTTACACCTCTAAAGTCCAGATGAGAATAATGGGTGGGACCCATGGATGACTCCAATTGGAGGGACGCCCGCATGTCACCTAGGGTACAGGTGTTATTATCGAGGCTTGGTCTCATTCAACTTAATTATCTACATATGTCTTACATAACACCAGTGCAGCTCTGGGACACTGACACCCTGGCAGTGCCGGAGTGCTGATGATGCTCGGAACCAAGCACTCATTTCTACTGGGTTCACTTTCAAATAGCTGCCTAATGGAGTTTGAGTTGCTTAACACAGGCTCACTACAACCTCTTATATCAAAGATCAGGTCTGGGGCTTCAAAAGGTCCTGCTAGGCTAACCTTTTGAAAAGAGCAGGTGCAGTCCTTGGCACGATAGTTCTCAATTTAGTAAATCTCTCCGAATTCACTGCTTAGGTGCCAACTCCTTGGAGTCAGGCAAAAGTAATTCCCCTCCCTAAAGAAATCCAACTCAGACCAAGCCCTGCCCCAAAATTACCGGCCTATTTCTTTTTTGCCAGTTTTGGCGAAGGTGGTGGAAAAACATGTGAAACACTTTCGGTGAAATTTCTAGAAGACCACCACTTGCTGGATGTATCTCAGAATGGCTTTAGGCCGGTTCTTACTACAGAAACTGCCTTGCTCAAGGTGACTGAAGAACGCGGGCAACTAGTAGATGAGGGAGGTTATGCGGCACAAATTTTATTATATCTTAGCAATGCCTTCAACATGGTCTCCCAGGAGGTGCTCCTTCATAAACTGTATGGTCTCTGGGAACAGGGTAAGGCTTTGGTCTGGTTATCGCTCCTTTCAGGTAAGTTCTCCACCTTTCACCTCCTCCCAAAGGCAGTTTGAGCTTAGGGTTCCTCAAGGCTCTGCTTTGAGTCCTACCTTATTTAATATTTATGTCAAGCTACTGGCTAAAATTGTGAGATCTTTTGGGTTGTTACTTGTATTTTATGCTGATGATACCCAGCTTATAATATCTTTGTCTGCTGAGGAAAAGAAAGGTACTGAATGGCTGCTGTGGCGGAATGGAGGTATACAAACAGTTTGAAGCTGAACACCTATAAAACAGAAATGTTGTTGCTGGGAAAACACTCTCCAGAATGGGGCACACATTGGGGGCATAAAACACTGGGTCAAGCCCCTGAAACTAAATTTACAGTTAGAAACATGGGTGTTTGGGTGGATAACACGCTCTCTTTCTAACCACAAACTAAAACCCTTACATCCTATTGCTTTGGCTTATTAAGAAGCTTGATAAGGATCGTGGGCCTCTTTAGCTCATCAGTGCAAAAGATTATCATTCAATCATAAATAACTGAGTTATTGCAATATTATGTTTCTGGGCACTACTGGCTAAGTGAAAGAGAGACTGAAGATCATCCAGAATCCAGCAGCCAGGTTGCTATGCCAGATACCGAGAACTTGCTGTGTCTCCGGAACACCGCACTTTACACTGGCTCCCAGTGGAGAAGCGCATTTGATTTAAGGCGCTATGCACAGCCCACCGAAACTTCAATAAGACAGCTGCACCAGCTTGTCTCCGTTGCTTCATCTCTACCGCCCAACTAGAGTGTTACATTCCGCAGATCTCAACCTAGCTGCGATTCGATGCTTTAAGCTAGTTGGACAAGGAGTTAGACCCTTCCGTCTTTTGGCACCTAGGCTGTGGAATTAACTCCCTATTCACCTTAGGAATATAGCTAATCCTTTCAGTCCTAGAACAGAGCTAAAGACCTGGCTGTTTAGGCAGGAGAACCTTTTTCTTGACTGATGGGCAGCCACTGTCTGGGCAGCCATGCGCGGTATAAATACATACAACATAGCATATGGAAAATGCTGAATTCTGCACCTTTAACAAGAACTGTACATACTTGACAAAAAGTTAAATCTTTTGAAGACTGTCCTTACAGAAATGTCACTGTTAATGTATAATTACAGACTGATATATAGACTGCATGAGGCAAACACTCTCTCCTCCATTCCTGTGCATAGATGCACCATGGACATTTTGGCACAACACAGCATCTTGGAAGACCAACGGATTAGAGTTACGATTTGTAAAGCTTAACGTTTACTGACAACTGTTAGAGCAAATTTATTTACATGATGAAATACAAAATGACATGCTGGGCCCCACATAAGCCACACTACTCTGGATTCCAAGGAATCTCTAATTTTCACAAAGTCCCAGTATTAGCAGAGTTCTTTAGGACAGGTCTGGTGGGCATTCTGGGTTAGAAAACATACTGGGATGGAGGCAAGTCACACCACTCTGGATTCCCCTCGGTCTCTAGTTTTCAGAAATGTCCAGGGGTCGGCATGGTGACTGGGTGACGGATGATCCAAATACTGCAACGATCCACCGGTGAGAGGTCACTTGGATTTCTTTGGATGAAATGTTGCATGCACTTTCTGCTTCCCCCAGGGGTTGAAAGGATGCGTGGTACCCAATGAAGACTTGTTGGCACCCTACCCCACTCATCCTTTTGGAAAAGACACATTTTTGGTCTTGCTGGACTTCTGACATTTAGGGCAATGTTTCCGTTATTAGAATTCTGGTATTTACTTTGTCCATTTAAGAAAAAAGGCACAATTGTTTAAAAAATGAAAATATTTTCACATTTCTCATTCCATCTTCAGGTTGCAATTAGATATTGAGGTGCAAGGTTTGCACCAATACAAACCACTGAATGATGGGGAAAAAAACAAGAAAACCCCCAGTTTTATTGAGTGCACAAAGAGACCAAAGAGCTAATGTGTTTAAACGAGCTAACACTACTTTTTATTTACAAAAAAAAAAAAAAAAACAGCTCAGGCACAGGTGTCCAAATACCAGGGCAGTGAAAATATTAAAGACAATTAGAGAGCGTGAGAACCATTGAGGGACTCCATAGATAGTACCAGTGACACAGGAAAAAAGGACTTGGGTTCACTGGGGGCTGCACCTGGCCAAGAGGGAGGTGAATCATGAAAGGAGACTGCACCATCCCCCTGCAAACACAAGGGACAGCATTTGATCAATGATGTTGAATGTAATGGGATGTGCAGGAGTATCAGTGTACATGCTTACCATTTGTTTTTTTCGTGGTGAGCACCTCTCTCTATTGTTTACAATGGTGGTTTCCATACTGCGCCAGAGATGGAAACCTGACTGGATGTCATTCAGCAGGTTGTTGGTTTCCGGATAGGTTCAAGGTTGTGAATTAACCACAGTTTAAGAGGACCTTTGAAATACACAGAGACCATATATTTGTCTTGTTAGACCAGGCCTCATGTTCAGCATTTTTTTTCTCTAAAAGAGAGGTATGATTTGGGCGTGCAAGTGTTTGAGAAATAGTGCAAGTGTAGAACAAAGCACTGACAGTGTAGGTAAAGACAGGAGTTAAAACAGATAAGCTCAAGATTCACAACTTTAACATTGCAGATATCAGCGGGTGATGACGATTTTCTGAATGAGACAAGGATCTTCGTATTGTCTTGCTCTAGAGTCAAGGTGAAGGATGTGAGTGATGGGGTTTAGGGTTGGGAGAAGTGGACGAAGTGAAAGATTTCACATTATTTATTTTAAGTAGTCACACAGATCTTTGGTAGAAAATGAGGCTGAGAAGCTAGGCTATGGTGTAGCCATTTTTAGGTCGAGCCTAGAGGCAGCGCGCATGCGCTGCTCGCTCTGCGAGGCATGCAGTAGTAAAGTATGGTGTGGAAGCCTTGCAGACTCTACTCCCATATTTGTAATTGGCTTGTGTCAATGTCCTTGGTAAACGCTGGCTTCTGATTCATTATGAGGCTCGTTAGTCCCGCCTTAGTGCCGCCATGTCTCCATTTGGTACCGCCCAAAAGGACTGGACCTTTTACTTCGCTCCTAACACGGCATGCTTTATCTAGTGGGTGAGCACTATTTACTTTATTGACAATGGCGGCTGTCCTACTGCAGGCACGACGTGCTTTGGGGCCTTCTTTACTCCCCCACCCCCTCCCTCCCGTTGTCCGTGCCTACTCCCCCCCCTCCCGTTGTCCGTTTCTCGCGCCCTCCCGTTGTCCATGCCTTCAAATAACCCCCCCCCGCCGTCCCTTCCGTTGTTGTGATGCCTTTTAATGCCTGTTACACATTTACAAAAAAAAAAAGATTATAAAACGCAGGCTTGTCTGGGAGATGCCTTTGCCAATGCTTTTATATTAGGCGTGTCAAAAACGTAAGAGTCTGGTGTCTCTGAGCACTGGCATCACCAGGGACTGTTCTCTGCGGGGAGGCGGGCAGTGACGCAGGCTCCTCTGCATGGATGGGGGTTGTAGTCCTCAGACTCAGCCTCAGCCTCTTGCTAGTGGGCTGCCTGTTTAGGACTACAACTTCCAGAGGGCCTCCGAGGCTGCACCTTGGTGTTTAATGTCTCACTAGCGTAGCAGCAAACAGATCGGGGTACCTACTGCAGTTTCAGGGCTTCAAATAACCCCCTTCCCCCCGCCGTCCCTCCCGTTGTTGTGATGCCTACCGTGCCTTTGCACTCCCGTTGTCTGTGCTGCCCCCCCCGTTGTCGTAATGCTAACCATTTGCAAAGCAATAGGTCTCACGTAAATGAGAGTCCTATTGCATTGCAAATGCTTGTTTCATGGAAGTGAACAATCCTCTGGAGGGGCTCTCTGCTTCTCCGATACATGTTTAGATATGCACAGTTTTTAGACTTTAGTGGCGGCAGGTTTAGAATGGTGAGCATATATTTTGCAGAGTAGGTCAGTTAATAGTTGGGATTTTGTAAAATGAGTCAAGTTCTCTGCCTGTGGTTACCAGGGTGTGAGCATGTGAAACCATTTGTTATAATTTGTTTTATTCGGACTTTCACGTTTTTATGGGAGAGTTAATGGTTTAGTTTAGTATGTTCTTAATGCTGTTGGAATCCAGATGATCAACCATGACTGAGGGCGACATGAGGAACTGAAGCCTTGGATTTTGAGGACGAATTAAAAGGTCTCAAGTTAAGTGACCTCCAAACCTGGTCAGTACAGGTCTAGAGTGAGAAAGTTTGAGTGTTTGTTTAGAGGTGAGCTTGTCGAAGATGGACAAATAGATGCTTTAGTGGTCGTCAGTCTGGGAGTGCTGATTGCAGTCTGAAAAGGTTAAATAAGGAATCTGTAACAATAATACATTGTGCAATGTTGTGAATAGATGTGTTACCTGAACAAAGCCTATGTTGTCATTTTCTTCAATGATAACATGGACATATTTGCTGGATGCATCCTCCACCAATATGTTAGTCACACAGTATAATTAATCGCTATAAATTACAGAAGATGTGCAAACTGGGACTGAGAAGCTCAGTGTGGAAAGAATTGAGGCTACTGTGCATAAGTGATAAAGAACGAAGGCTGGTGATACAGTAGGCATTCAGGGGACATGGGAGAAGGTTCTAGGATCATCTTGCATTGAAATGAATCATGGCAAATGGTGGCAACTCCACCACTCTGGCTTCAGGACAGTTTTAGAAAAGATGTAGTAACTGTCAGAAAGCAGGCCATCAATGTGACATAAGGAAGAATGTTTTAATCAGGTCTCTGTGATTACATATTGACTTAGTTGAGGGATCAGATCATACACAGAGTCATTTTTCATTGCTGTTTTAGCATTTTTTTCAATGTCCACAGGTTGTTGGCAGAGTTATAAGCCATAGCAACAATTCTGGGAATTGGAACCCTACAGGAGGTCCATGCTGGCGAGAGAATTAACTAGTCTGGGTTCCCCTGATTGGAGATGAAGATGGAGCCCTGGGCAACACATTGGTAGATCACAGAGTTAAATAGATTTTCCGTCTCAAGATGACAGCAACAGATGAGGAATGTCGATCTGTACGCAGAGCGCGGGAAACAAAGGTGAAGTATGAAGAACAGCAGCCTCTTGAATGGTGGGTGAAGAGGAAGGAAAGCATGCTAGGCAGACTCAAATGAAGCGAGTGGTCCCTTGATGTGAAAGTTGAGGTGATCTTTTTGAAAAAATAACATTTATGGTTGGATGCATTCAGTTGTTCTTCGTTGGTGTGTGAACTTATTTTGTCATTGTTGTAAATGTTAATAGCGATGAAAGTGTACTTTGAGGATTTTTGTGAAAATGTAAATTTAAAGCAATGGTGCTGGACAGGGGGGCCTATGGTTAAAAAAAATAGTGCAAGATTGGCTTAGGTGCAAGTATCAGCAGGGAAAACAATGAGGTCAGTGCAAGTGTCTGGTTTCTCACTGCAGGCAAAGGAGTCAACAACACGTGTTTAGGCAGAGAATACACGGATATTGATTTTGTGTTCCTTTAATCTACTTTTGGTTCAGGAGCTTTGGTAAATAATGTCATATGATGCAGCCCCAGCTTTGGAGAAGAGAGAGGTGGCAGGTGACAGCTTACATGATGAGGTTCAGGAACTTGATCTGATTAAGCTAAAACAGAAAATGTGTTGGTGCCAATGAGGTGCGATGTGGACCAGGGATCAAATGAAAAAGCTGCCAGCAATAAAAACTTTATTGTGGAATACGTGTCACCTTGTAGCTAAAGTATCAGTTGTTAAGCGAGGTTTTTAATATTAGCATTGCCCCTGACCAAATTGTATGATGTGACCCTTAGTTTTTCATCTGCTAAAATTGGAAAGTCTTAGAAGCAGGCTAATAACCAGCATTAAGTGCCACTGAAATTAAACTGGACATTACTCATGCATCTAAGCTAGACAATGTCAGGCGTAACAAGGGCAATATAAATGCAATGACAAAACAACACAATGCAGAAGGGTAAAGGCTTCAAGCAAAACCATTTTAGCATTTTTTGACTTACACTAGGATAGTGTATGTTTTCACCATTTTGATACAGTAATAATCACTGAAGAAAGTTACATCCTTCTCACTTAAATTGGTGGTGGTATGAAATTGTGTACCCTTGAACAATAAAATGTAGATAAAAAAGAAATCACTGAGAACTGTGGCAATAAACTGGGGTAGCGACTAAGAAGTTATTAGAAGACTGAGCTTTTTGAACACTGCCTGAGGTCCAGCTGGTCAGCAGACAGTATCAAATAAAACAATACACCACACACACATTTACAAATTTATGAAGGCCAAATCACTATAAATAAGGACTTGCACCCTTCAAGTATTGATTTAAAAAAATATATATACACAATTTATTGGGTTTACATCTAGCTATTACATCTGTGGAAGATTAAGAACTGAGCAGAAAGCACACATTTTCGCAGGAACACACAGAGATGAGGAGTGTGCTGACAAATATTCAGAAATGTCGTTTTCCCCGGGAAAATCACGTACATTACCCGTAGTTGGTGAGGTAGGCTAAATAAATGTGAGTACCCACTATAAAAAGAAATCCTAGAGTAATCTGGATCAAGCAAACACAAGGAGCTGATGGACGGAGTGCTGAAACTTTTCAGACACTCACCCCCAGTCACAGATCTGGGTTGAATCCATCATCATTCTTTAGCTCACTTCGCCACCCCAGTTCAGACCCAGCCATATGCAAATCAGTCTTGACCCTGTTCCTTATGGGAACAGTCCAGCCAGAACTGCCAAGCCAGGTCTTCCCTGGACCGGAAACAAGCATCCTGGGACCGGTTTCGGGGCAACACCCCTCATCAGGCAGGCTAGCTTGAATCCAGTGGCAAAGTGAGCAAGGGACCCACGTCCTGAGCTAAAGAACGATGATGGATTCAACCCAGATCCGTGTCTGGGGTGAGTGTCTGAAAAGTTTCAGCGCTCCATCCATCATCACCTTGTGTTTGCTTTGTTCGCTCTAAGTTGGCAGGGTATGACCAGACGTGTGTCCCTTGCTCACTTTGCCACTGGATTCAAGCTAGCCTGGACGATGAGGGGGTGTTACCCCGAAACCTGTCCCAGGATGCTTGTTTCCAGTCCAGGGAAGACCTGGCTTGGCAGTTTGGGCTGGACTGTTCCTATAAGTAACAGGGTCGACTGATTTGCATATGGCTGGGTCTGAACTGAGGTGGCGAAGTGAGCTAAACAACAATGATGGATTCCACCCAGATCTGTGACTGAGAGTGAGTGTCTGAAAAGTTTCAGCGCTCCGTCCATCATTACCTTGTGTTTGCTTTGTTCGCCCTAAGTTGGCAGGGTATGCCCAGACCTGGGTCCCTTGCTCACTTTGCCACTGGATTCAAGCTAGCCTGGCTGATGAGGGGTGCTACCCCGAAACCGTTCCCAGGATGCTTGTTTCCGGTCCAGGGAAGACCTGGCTTGGCAGTTCGGGCTGGACTGTTCCCCTAAGGAACAGGGTTAAGACTGATTTGCATATGGCTGGGTATGAACTGGGGTGGCGAAGTGAGCTAAAGAAAGATGATGGATTCAACCCAGATCTGTGACTGGGGGTGAGTGTCTGAAAGGTTTCAGCACTCAGTCAATCATCACCTTGAGTTTGCTTTAATCTGGATCAAGCTTCCATTTAAGAAACGCTTCTACTGCATTCCGAATCCTAATAATGAAAGATAATCAAACACACCATGTTATGTTAACAGCATTACGTTATGTTAACAGCATTTATATCGCGCACAGCTACTCCAATGGAGAGTCCCGGCGTGTGCCCAGCAAAGTGGCTAAACAGAGAACAAAGCTTACTAAAGAGAAAGGTCTTTAATCTCTTGCTAAAGATCTTAGGATCCTGAAGAGCACGTACCAACTGGGAGTTGGTTCCAGGCTACAGCAACCATATGTGTAAGGGAGCTGCCACCTCTCCTTTGTCGACAAAACCTAGGAACACATGCCATATGCTTTTTGAAGAGCACAACTGCCTAGCAGGGACATAGAACCCAAATCGTGTTCTCAGATAAGCCGGGCCAAGCCCATAGAGAGTTGCATGTGCAATAACTAGGGACTTGAATTTCACCCTCTCTTTCACCGGCAGCCAGTGCAAGCTGAGCAGGTGTTGCCTAACGCTGACCCTCTTAGGGAGTTTCAGAAGAACACTGGCCACGGCATTCTAAACAACCTGGAGTTTATTCAATAAAAAGGCAGGCAGACCAACATACAGCCAGACCCCCAAGGATATTGCGGCATGGATTAGCAAATTTTGCGGCACAATTGTAGAAATTTAGCAGCACAATTATGGAAATTTAGCGGCACTTTATTTTACTCATAATTATTCATTTTCAGCCTGAAATCAATGGAAACTGTTTTAGCAGAGTATTCCACTTTGAAATAGGCATGTTTAAAGTGTCTGCAGCTCTACGGAAGCACAGCTCCAGTCCTAACCTCGTGGGAGGGAGCTGTATTTCTCCCTGGGATGTTCTAGTGCCCAGGGACTCTGGTCCAGAAGATTTTGGAGAGGACGCTTGAACATAAAGGATTACTTTCTAGAGCCCAGCTTAAAAGGTTTGAGAATTGTTTACTCTTCCGCTGCTTTTTGCACCATGTCATCAAGTTCACTATCAAATAGTTTTGATCCTCTAAAATGTAATTTTTTTAAGTCGACCTCCGAGTGGAGTCTGGTTTCCATGACTTCATCCAACGCAGTCTAAGACCAGCTATTGAAGCCCCAACCGATGCTCCGGCTGCCCACAAGCTATCAAATGTGACATCCAAGATTAATTTGAATACCAGTTCCATGTTTGCTAGATTATTAGTGGGGGGTCTTCATTTTCCTATATGCAGTCATATAGGTATTGAAAGTGTTTAAGTAACACTTGGTTGTGGCATATGCTTCATATGTATTTGCATCGCCTTTATTTCGGTTTCTGCCTTGCTGGCTTCGTGAAAAGAGGTGTGTTTCGCCTGTGTGCGGTCCCATGATTGACGCACATTTCATCCATTGCTACTCGAAACTCTAGTTTTAAATGTTAATTAACGTCTGTTCACACAGACGTTTTACATATGAAGTATACCATTAAATGACAGCTCCTCCACAGATTACCGAATTAATCCTCAGCCCCTCAACCACTGGCTGGAGAGATCAATTGCTGAATAAAATACAAACACCCAAATTCACAACTCCCTCCAAGAGTCCAAAGGCATATTTTGTTTGAGGCTCAAACACACTTAAAATAGCTTGGCTGAAATCCTCTGTCTACTTGTTTTATAGAGCTCTCACAGTTCACTGACTGCTACGAGCTGGAAACACTCCCAAAGTCCAAATGCAGTCCATGTTTGTACAACGACCCCAGCTAAAGGTGCCGAACCAAGGTGTCCTTGTTTCATAGCTGTCGACAGAATACCAGGGGATATCGACTAACAGAATATTGCCCAAAACAATTGCCATTTGTGCTGCCCTCTTCAACTGCAGTTTTGACTCCTTCTCTGTCAGATGCCATATAACCTCTTTAACCCATGTGACCCCCCCTATTTATTCCAGTAAAGTAGTCTCTAGCAAGCATTGCTGCACACTAAGGTAAGAATTTTGCATGGGATCCAAGCACGTAATGTCTTCACCTGAATAATCGAACTGACTTTTAAGGAGGGCAAGAGATGGAGTGAATTAAAAAGGGACTATGGGACTGTCATTCCTCTCTGCAAAATAGTTTTGCATTCCTAAGTATTGTGCAGTATTTGGCCCACCATTACCTTGCTCATCATTTTAACAGTTCTAGTAAAAAAAAAAATTTTTAAAGACCAAATTTTTCAAATTTCGCGGGCAATTTTTTTTTTTTTTTTTTTTACAAATTGCAGCATTTTTACAGAACTGCTGATGGTGATTTTTTGTGCAAATCGCGAAATTGCAAAATCTTGGAGGGTCTGTACAGCGCATTAGCATAGTCAATGCAAGATGTGATCATGGCTTGGGTAACCGTTTTCCTTGCTGAAAGCGGGAGTAGTGGTAGAAATTTTTTCAGTGCTTTGAGTGCCGAAGCACATTCCCGAAAGTTTATTAATCTGCGGACCAAAACACAGCTTTTCATCAAATCAAATCCCTAAATTCTTAGTAGGTCGACCCAAAGGTGCTGCCAAGGGGGACTCATCCGGCCAAAAAGAGTGCCAGAACAGAGGAGGGAAATTACTGAAGAAGAGAATCTCAGTTTTGCCCTCATTGTACTTCAACTGAACCGAAGTAAGCCAACGGAAAACTGCAGTCAGGCATGTTTTTACATGAGAGGTGGTAGACTCATTTTTATTCCACGTGAATAGGAGGAGCCGAGTGTCGTCGGCATACGAGATGACTTTGGCACCCAGGTCCTCTGCCTGCCGAATAAAGGGAGACAAGTAAATGTTGAACAACAGAGGGCTCAAAACAGAGCCTTGAGGAACCCCCGTAGTCAAATTCTGGAGGGCAGCTGTAAAAGGCGGAATCCAGATTTGCTGAGTTTTACCCTCGAGAAAAGATTTAAGCTAGTTCCAAGCTGACCCTACCACGCCGATTTCTCAAAGACGGGCCAGGAGCAGGGCATGCGGAACGGTATCAAACGCAGCCAACAGGTCCAAAAGGACCAGGGCAGCCCTGCCCCGCATCTAGAGTTTCACAGATGGCCTCGGATATTTCCACCAGTGCGGACTCAGAGTTATATGAGGATCTAAAACCCGAATGGGCCGGGTGGAGAAGATCATGCTGCTCAACAAAGTTGATAGCTGTTTATTGATCAATTTTTCAAGAACCTTAGCCACAGCCGGGAGGAGGGAAATAGGGTGGTAGCCGGAGGGGAGAGCAGAATCAACTGCAGGTTAAGCAGGGGAACAATCATTGCACTATGTATGGAAACATACTTTTAAGTGGTTATTTTTACATCTAACAAGCAGCATGTCCTGGGGATGATAGGGCTCATGAACACCAAAACAAACTATTTCAATTATTTAGCCAGAAATGCAGTTTGACATCAAAGTGAGTGTCGTAACCGCCCATTTGTAAACTACCTCTTTAGAAACTGGTTTAAGAATAGATTAGAGAGCTCAATTACATATTATTTGATTGACTAAAACACATTTGAGCAGCAAAAATGTGGGTGAACAAAGTAGAACCGCTATGCCTTGCAGCAGTACCATTACAGCGCAAGACTATTTGCAGCACGTGTTCAGAGCAATTTACCCTCACCCATCAACTCGTGGCCTTCCAGTGACTAGTGTCACATTGCATTAACTCATTTACAGAGTGCCCAAATTCAGGGACATTCTGCATTGACTGGAAAGTATCTGAGAAAATCAGAATAGAGCAAGGCTTTGCTCAAAATTAATACAACAGGTTTCATTCAGAAGTGCAATATGAAGGGGTTCCTATTAAGATAATTTGTAAAAGATTGAACTAGATATTCGTCATCTGTTGCATTAAGCAGTGCAAAAAACAGCTGGGCAGGGTTCGATTCGAGACAAAATAGTCTCTGGGGAATGGGATACATTCACAAATCACAATTTGAGACTTTTTATGACACTACTTCAAAGGGTCCCCTCGGTGGTACACTTCTGCTTAAATTGTGCACGTGGGCATTTTAAGACACATTGGCCAGTAACAGCATACAAAATGTGGTGGTCTGTGTGAGTGTGTACAGCCATTGAGGAAAGAGCCAATACATCCACCAAAAGAGACATCATTATCTGTTCGGTCTGCCCTTCGGGAGTATTCTACTGTCAAATAGCTCTGTCCGGACCTGCAAAGGGAACAACACATTTAAAGCCCATCCCAACCAACTTGATTCTATGGCAGGACCGGAGGCTCAGATTATGCTTCTCAATCTTTACTACTCGTAATAATCAGCAGCCAATCAAAAAACAGTAAACATAACACACTACATTTCCCATGAGGCTTTGAACCACGCCTCTATCAAACCCACCAATTAACAGTGTTCATCATATACAAAATAGAGAGGCACCATCTTCCTGCCTTTTTCTTTGCTGCTCCGCAGTCAAGATAAGTGCCTTTCTACTTTGTACATCATTAACTGTCTTCTATACTGATTTTATGTATATAACGTGTGTTTATGCAAATTGTTGCTTCCGACGGCTTTGCCGTGGTGTATTTCGCAGATAACCTCTTCCCTTTAGGTTCTGATCGGTGCTCCTCGCCCAATTGGCTTATAGACCGCTGTGCGATCATTTTTTCCTTTCTTTTACTCAGCGCATGTTGCGCCTTCACACTGTGTTTTCCCTGCTTTCAGGCCTTTTATTCCTTTATTCAAATCCTTTTGTTTTCCCCTTTCTCCGCAGCGTACTCGCCGCTGCGGTTCCTTGCTCTCCCAGCGCAATCGCACATTGACCTTAGTCCCTCCTGTGAGCGAGGTCACGTGTGTAGCCCAATTGGGCCACACACGCACACCGCAATGGAAGCCTGCCTACGCGTCTCTCTTGCACACGAGGCAGCTTCCAGAACAGATCGCTGGAGCCGCCTCTCCCCAGGCTGTGACAACAGGGGAATCTGCAGGATTGTTGCTGGTACCGGGGCATAATTTAAATAAATATTTACTCGAGGCTTCCTCCTTCAGGCTGTCAGGGCTGTAAATCTCCCCGTTTAAGTCCTGCTAAAGACTTTTTTGGTACTTCAGACTTCCTGCAACCAGCTGACTGCTCCCTTTTGACGCCCTACTTCTAAGCTGAGCAGGGCTGCAATAATTAAGACTCTGGTCTTCCACTCCCCTCCTGCTATATCTCTTTAAACTCTGTTTGACCTTTGCTTCTCTCTGGGGATTTTTGATTGAGGTGTCACTGACTCTCTTGCGATATGTCTGATTACGAGACTTTCGACCATGATCTGGCTGCTTATGGCCCAGAAGAAGACGAAGATTATTGTTATGATGAAGGCATAGAAGCCATAATTGATAAATCTGTGCAGAAAAATTTAGACAAGGCCTTGTCTTCAGCACCCCTTCCCATTTCTCAGTGCCTAGATAAGCTGGTAGGGCACGCGTCCACCCCTCTTTCTTCTGGCAATCCCCCCTACACCCCCGCTAGTCTTCCCCTTCTGCCCAGTCATGGCCACATGTGAAAGTGATTGCGAAAGTGACCGAAGGAGCTCTTACAGATCATGCCTACAGTGCGGGCCCTTTCCCTATTCCTCCTCCTCCTTTGCCTTCGGTCCGGGCCCCACCCACGGACACAGATATATCCTCTTCCCACGAATCCCATGCTCACAAGCCCTAAAAAAAGCGCAACCGCTCCATTTCTCCCTCCACTGGGTCTCCTTTCACTTTAGATCCTTTGAATATTGAGCACCCCAGGTCCTCCAATTGGTCCCCTGCCCCCCCCCAGTGGCTGAGTATATGCAGTTGAATCTACGCTAGAGTTTCGACAAAGAAGTCCGATCCCGATTATGCTCTGAATGCCCGTGCCCAGATTTGCCCCACAAAACCGCCCTCATCCTGGATATTGACACTTCCATGCAGACCTTCCTTAAGAAATATAATAAGGACCCCAAAAAGGGTATCGATAGTGCACTTCGTGCTTGCCACGACAAACTCCTTGACATTTCTGGCCCCTTAGCAAAAAATTTAGAATTGGCCCTCCAAGCCCAGGAGACAGGGGCTTCTATCTATCCAGGGGTGCTAGCAGGTTAGACCAAGAGGGCAAGTTGCCTCTTGGGCAACGCTAACTGCCCGTTAGCTTCAGAGCGCCGCAAGTTAGTACTACTTCTAATTGACCCTCAGTTGGTCGAATTGGCTACGACAGAACCGGGTCCCCTGGCAGAAGGCCAATTGTTTGGGGACCGTTTTGTCAAAGACATAGCCAAGTTCATCAATACATTCACCTCATTGGATAAATCTCAAACTTCGCTCAAAAGAGTTTAACCCCCTTTCTGGCAGGGCTGGTCGTGGCAGAGGATGCTCGACCGGTCTCTTCAACCAGCAAGGTCATCAACATGGATTTAATCCCAGGCATAGAGGATATGTCCAAGATCCGGCCCAAGCAAGGCTCTACCCTACCAGGTCCGAAGGCTTCCGAGGCCGTGTCAATCAAGGAGTTAACAGTGGGTTCTGTAACAACAACCACCAATCTACAGGTAATGGTTCCCACAACCCTTCCACAGCTTTCTCTGAAGGGCAGGCTGAGATATTTTGTAAACAACTGGGCAAAGATTACTTCCGATTCCTGGGTTTTAACTACGGCTCAAGGGTATCAAATAGAGCTGTCTCACCCACCCTATCAAGACTCATTCCCTCCCTCTGCGTTTTTTCCCCAACAAGAAGAGTCTTTTATAGACTTCGAACTTCAGGAACTTTTGTCAAAACAGGCAATTTCACTGATGTCTCCACACCCCAAGGGTTTTTGCAGCAATGTGTTTTTAGTACAAAAGAAAGGTGGGGGGTCAAAGAATAGTGCTGAATCTCAGACTCTTCAATCCCTTTGTGATTTATCGTCACTTCAAGATGGAAGGAATCCATCTGTTGAGAGATCTTCTTCAAGAACGAGATTGGATGGTTCGCCTAGATTTCACAGATGCCCATCTGTCTGATCCCATTTACCCCACTCCTCATCGGTATCTTCAATTCCAATGGAAAGGCCAATGGTACCAGTACCAATCCCTTCCATTTGGTCTCTCCTCGGCTCCCTGGGTGTTTACCAAGCTTTTGAAACCTGTGGTGGTCCAGTTAAGGGAGATGGGAGTTTGCATGATCATCTATCTGGACGACATGCTTCTAATGACCCAAGAAGACTCCCTTCTGTTACTGCACCTGTCTTGGGCAGTGCCCCTCCTCCAGAATCTGGGTTTTGTGATAAAACTCCAAGAAATCCATGATAGTTCCTTCACACCAGATAGATTTCCTGGGTTTTCAGATAGACCCCCTCACGGCACAATTGCTTCGTCCTCCTCTGAAAGTGAAATCCATCAAGAGGGAGCTGAAAGTGACTGTCAAAACAGATGGTGTCTTTGAGATCCCTGGCCAGGATTGTGGGGTTCCTAGCGTCTTCAATTCAAGCAATCTTCCCGGGCCCGTTACACTACAGGGCTCTTCAACGCCTGAAAATTCATTATTTACAACAGGGATTCAGTTACGATCATCTGATCCCGCTGACAGCCGAAGCCCAGAAAGAAATCCAATGGTGGCTTCTTCATATAGAAGCATGGAATGGCAAGGCCATTTTCGGAGTTTTACCAGATGTGGTCATCAAGTCCGACGCCAGTTGTTGCGGCTGGGGCGCAGGATGCGGAGAATTTTCTACAGGCGGTCGTTGGTCAGCCGAAAAGTTACGACTTCATATCAATGGCCTGAAGCTTCTAGCAGGTTTCTTTGCCATAAGGTCAATATCTCCCATCACAAGCAATTGCTGCATCCTCTTGCGGATGGACAATGTTTCGGTGGTTCGCTATATCAACCGCTTGGGGAGGGGAGGGGGGGGGGGACACCAGATCACGCCTACTGGCCAACATAGCCAGAGACTTTTGGCATTTTTGCCTTTTTCAGAAGATCAGTCCTGGTGGAATATCTTCTGGGCAAAGAATCTAGTAGCGGACTGGAACTCCAGATTCCTGAGGGACTACAACGATTGTCAACTGAAAGATGGAAGGATGGAGTTTCCAATATCAACTCGGGACCCATGCCTTGTGGATCTGTTTGCGTCCCGGCTCAATGTTCAACTTCCACGGTTCTACAGTTGGAGACCAGATCCGATGGCCTTGAGGACGGTTGCCTTCCTTCACTTTTGGGGAGCTCAGACAAATTACACCTTCCCTCCACTTGCCATGATTCCGAGGGTAGCGGCCCAGGTCAGACGTCAATCGGTGACTCTGGTGTTAGTTACCCCTCTGTGGAAGACACAATCGTGTTTTCCAACTCTTGGAATTGTTTGTGGCTCTTCCCATCCTTCTTCTAATTTTTCCTCAGTTACTCCTTGATCCAGTAGGTTTGCCTCATCCTCTAATTCTTCAAGACCAATTGACCCTCATGGTCTGGAAAGTTTCAGGAGACATGACCAGATTGAAGGGATTTTGGCGGCAGCTGCTGAATTTATACATCAAGCTTGGGCTCCTTCCACCCGCAAACTATATTCTTCTGCATTAAAATGTTGGGTGGGCTGTTGCCTTCAACGGGAGGTGGATCCCGTGGGATCCAAATTGAAATGTGTTCTGAATTTCCTTTCTGAGTGTGCTGAATCTAGACTATGTTATAGGTCAGTAAATAATTTTAGGTCAGCGTTGTCAGCTGGACATAACCCTACAGATGGCAAACCCGTGGGTGTCCACCCTATGGTATGTAAATTACTGAAAGGTATTAGAGTGGCTCGTCACCCGAGGTCTAAATACACTCAACTATGGGATGTTACAAATGTTGTATCCTTACTAGAGTCTTGGCCTGATAATAACGATTGGTTATTGAAACAACTTTCTGCCAAATTGACTATGCTTTTATGCTTGATTTCATGCCGACGAGTGTCGGATGTACGTGCTCTAGACCTTGCAGGTAGGTTGTTTTCACCTAATGGTGTTTCTTTTATCTCTAAACGAACGAAGACTATGTCACGCTCTATTGATATATATATATATATATATTTTTTTTTTTTATTATTATTATTATTCTGAATTTTTGAACAGCACATAACAGCCAGTATGCATATTATACATCTCCATTCGCATAATATCATTTTACGTTACAATGCATTCATGGCATTTTACAGATTTATCATCATCGCTATATTGCAAATCCAATATGTGGTGAATTGACATTCTGTCTGAATGATAAAAAAATGGAAAAGAAAAAGGGGGAGAAAGTTAGACCAGAAAGAAAATCTCAACTGGAACTAATATATACAATTATGTTGAGTAACAGGCGCTTCATCCGCCATGACCACACATATATTGAAAACGTATCACCCCAGCCAAATGAACTGTTAACTTAGTGACATGCCATTGAGTTGTTCCAGTCGCTCATGTCCGCAGAACTGATGTGTAATGTTGACTGTCAGAGACTATCAGTAGCCAGGCGCGTTGTGTCCGCGCTCTAGAAGGTCTAAATGGACGCCAGCTGTGGTGAGGTTTGTTCTTCGTCACTCACAGTCGTGTCAGTTGTCGGGTCCGAACCCTGCTCTGCGAAAATCTGACAGGATTGCGTCCCATGCCGGTGCCAGTGGTTGCTTGTGTAGCCCTATCGCGTCTTCGCTGCGGAGTGTTACGCTCTCAGCCTGCGCCCAACACAGGAGGGAATAATACCAGGCCTTTGCTGCCGGGGGATTTCCAGCGACGCGTGAGTAATCGCTTAGCTACTATGAGGCCTAGGTCTATATATCTAGATGTCACCTTATGTTTCTTAGATCTGTGGTAGAGCCCCAGTGGCGGCTCGCCGAGGGAGTGCTGCGGGGCGGTGGGTAGTAAACTCCGGCATACGGCAGTACGGAGTTTAGTAAATAAATAAATAAAACAATTTACATTGCGCACGCTGCATCGCCGAGTTGGCGTTGCAGCACGCGCAATGTAAATTGTTTTACTTATTTACTTAACTCCGTACCGCCGTATGCCGGAGTTTACTACCCCCCACCCTGCCCCTCCCCGCCCCACAGCACTCCCTCAGCGAGCCGCCACTGTAGAGCCCCAAGATGCACACCTCCCATGTCCAGTCTAACGTTCGCTCCGTACATTGAGCCAGTCTCCTAGTGACCTCTCCCCAATATGCTTGAATAGCTGTACATGACCACAACATATGCAGGAGGTCTGCCCCAGGTTCGTTACATCTGGCACATTTGACATCTGTACAAGCAAAATATTTGTTTATTTTTGCCGGTGTGAGGTAGGCCCTATGTATTATATAATATTGAATGAGCCGGAACCTCATGTTACGGGGAATCCGTGTGGGGCCTTCAAGTATGTGACCCATTCACGGTCTGTGGCGGGTCTGTGGCGGGTCTCTGGAGGTCCGCGTCCCAGTGGGCGCGCAGAGAGAGTAATGACGGCACTGTGTGAACTCTGAGCGACTCTGCAAACCATTTGGTGAGATGCCGACCAGTGCCCAGCTCGTGCAGGTATTGTATAGTTAGATAGATGCGTGGCAGGCTCCTGTGCCACATTTCCCCACTGCATGCCCAGCGTACGAGTCACCGCGGCGTGAAGGAGGAACTGGCCTTGTGGCAGACCAGAGCTCTCCGCTAGGTCGAAGGGGACAAGTTGCCCGTCATTGTATAGATCCCCTGCTGTTAGGATGCCCGCTTTCTCCCACTGTGTGAGTTCCGCGCTAGATATCGCCCGATGTCTTCTGGAGTGCCTAGTATAGGTAGAGATGGTGCATATGGTATGAGCTGGTGCGTGAGGCGAAGGCAGCGGCGATAGCACTGATAAGCTACCTTTAGCAGTAGCTGCGTGGGCGGGCCACCTTTCCTGTTGGGTTGGAAAAGTGCCACTATCTGAGGCTGGGTGTACCCAGGTGCCTGTGTCGCTGTGTCCCCGAGGTTCCGTGCACTTAGCCAACGTGCTACCCATTGAAGCTGCGCCGCCAGATAGTAATGTTCCATTTTGGGCAGCGATAGACCTCCTTGAGTGGTCGGTGGATACATTTTAACCATTGCCACTCTGCTTCGCGATCCATGCCAAATGAACTGTCGTATGTCCGACTCTAGGTCTCTGAACAGTGGTGGTCTGAGGTGGAGTGGTAAATTTGTGAAGTGATAAAGTAAACGTGGCAGGACCACCATTTTTATTAACGCAATCCTACCCATGACCGCTAGCTGTAGGGTTTTCCAGAAGGTCATTTGCGCCCGCACTGCTGTGATGGCATGCGTCAGGTTGCATTCGAGGAGATCCCGCTGCTCCCGATATATATGGACTCCGAGATATCGGAACGCTGTAATTTGCCAGTGCACTGGTTTACCGCTAATAATTAAGTGCCGGTCCGGGGTAGCGTCCGCGAAGGGATATAGACATGACTTGTCCCAGTTCACTTTCAGCCCGGATACTAAGGCAAAGTGAACCAGCGTATTCTCGATTGTCGTGCAGGACTGCCTAACATCCCTAAGGTAGATGAGCAGGTCGTCGGCATACAGAGAGACCGCATGCGTGTCGCCCCCAAGGGGATCCCCCATTCGGCTTGAGTGCTGCGTAGCGCCTCCACTAGCGGCTCGACCGCTAGCGCGAATAGCAGAGGGGAGAGTGGGCAGCCCTGCCGTGTGCCACGTCCAATGGGGACCTGTTCCGAGATGTAATGACACGTCTTAACTTTGGCCATTGGGTTAGTGTATAACAACTTGGGAAGGCCCAGGAACACATCTCCTAGGTCGTATCTTTGCAACACGGCGAATAAAAAACCCCATTCCAGGGTGTCAAAGGCCTTCTCTAGGTCTAAGACCAAACATCCGGCGCATGGCCAGTTGTCTCTTGAGTAATGTGCCACTCTGAAGAACTGGCGCAGGTTCAGCGATGTGCTGCGGGTCGGCACGAAACCATTCTGATCTACATGGACCAGCTGAGATACCAACGGGGCTAGCCTGTTCGCCAGAATTTTCGCTAGTACCTTGTAATCAGTATTAAGGAGTGCTAGTGGCCGGTAGGAACCGATCAGTTCCGCATCTCTGTGAGGCTTGGGCAGAGACACCAGCAAGGATTCGCGAAGTGTGTCCAGGAACCTGCCTGTTTCCTGTGCATTCTGATATATTGCAAGGAGTCGTGGTGCTAAGGTTTGCCGGTATGCTTTACAATATTCAGCCAGGTAACCATCCGGTCCGGGTGCTTTGCCTATAGCGAGCGAACAGAGCCTGTACTTCTAATAATGTGAGTGGCTCATTCAACTCGGCTCGCTGCTCAGCTGTGATATGGTGCAGGTTCAGGGGGGTGAGAAATGAGTCCATGTCTGCAGGTGTTGCACAGTGTGCTGACTGGTAGACCTTGGCATAGTGTGTAGTAAACTCATCATGAATGTCACGCTGTGTGGTGAGTAGCGGTCCGGACACAGAGCGCAGTCGCAGGATTGGTGTATGTACATGCTCCTGTCGGATCATGCGCGCCAGTAGTCTACCTGCTCTGTCTGCTGCTGCATGGGTGCGCGTTGCATGGGACGCGTAATTCAGACATCGCAGGCGCTCTAATACAGTAGCATGTTGTAGTCGGCGCTCGTCTATATCTGGCTGTACTGCATTGCACCGCGCAAGTTCGGCTTCAAGCCGAGTCAGGCCATCTTCTATGTGTTTAACTTCGCCGTCTAGCTGTTTCCGAAGGCTCCAACTCAGTCCCATGCATTGTCCCCTGACCACTGCCTTACCGGCGTCCCACAGGACCCCCACATCCGTATCCGACCCCTCATTGTGCCCAAAATAGTCCTCTAGCGCTGTGGCCATTGCCGCTCTGAACGGGGGATCCTCCAGTTCCAGAGGTTGAAGCCTCCACATATGGCTTGTGGGGCCATCGTCCTCTCCCTGCAATGTCATGATGTGTGGATTATGGTCCGAGTGTGTTTTTCATAAATAATCCGCTATAGTGCACTTCACGAGGAGCGACGCGCTTGCAACAAAACGGTCGATACGGACGTGTAGCCCATGTGGGTGTGAGTAATAAGAGTATAGTCGTACCTGTGGATTGAGGGTTCTCCACACATCTGCCAGGTCCCAGTGATTTAGCCATTCCCCTAGATGTCTGGCATTGGAGGTCGCTGCTGTTTGTGGAAGCGGTGGGAATGATCTGTCATGTGCCGTGTCGAGAACAGAGTTAAAGTCGCCTCCAAATAGCCAAGGGACATCGCACCAGCGCGACAACAGACCTGTGAGTGTGTGCCAAAAAGGGGCTTGCTCCGTGTTTGGGGCGTATATGGAGCCGAGCACCATACCTTGACCATTGAGACGGCCCTTAGCGAACGCATGTGTCTATTATCGTCTCTTCGGACTCAAAATGGGTTCCGGGCCGCACCCATATCAAAGCCCTTCTTGCGTAAGCTGAGTACCCTGTGGCCAGTATTTGGCCCCTCCATCTCTGCTGTAGTTTGCGGATTTCCGGCTGGGAAATGTGTGTTTCCTGTAGAAACGCTACATGTGCGGCGTGACGCTTCAAATATGCATATATCGCATATCTACGCGCTGGCGTATGGATGGCCCTGACGTTCCATGTTATTACGTTAGTGTGCGGCATGTGGTGTGTTGTGAAGGCGGTGTGTCATGTGGCCTATATGTCACACAAGGCATGAGGTGATGACGCAGTGTATACTGTGTAGTTGCAGAACAGGAAAATGAGATCTGCGGATACGGGAGCGCGCTAACTTTAGCGAAAGGTGTAGACGTTGAAGTTCTGGTGATTGCCAGGTGCATCCGTGATGCCAGTGGGTGTACGGGTGTCTTAACTCGAACGGGGTTTACGGGAATGAGTTTCTGAAGGCTCAACTGGGAGAGAGCGGAGCAACAACGTGCGTCTGCCCAAACTAACAACAGTGCCATACGGCAACTCACGGCCGCGTTCGCCGTGTTGAACTTTCTAGGAGGTGGGGCGGGTTAGAACCTGCAGTGAATGGGATAGGCAGACTCGGGCCCGCTTTGCGCGTGTGAAGGTTTGCGCTACGTGTCAGTGTGTTGCAGCTTGGGGGGGCGCACATATCTTAAGCTAGCCTGGTTGTAGATCATGTTTCAAGCAGTGTACTAGAGCAGCATAAGCGCAGGTTGTGTGGGGGGCCACTTGTACCACAAAAAATAGGCGCTGCAGTAAGCTTATACTTGCATGTCCACGGTTTGCACTTTACCGCTACATTACATTGTCCGCGGTTTGAGGTGTTACAATGGGGAGTGACTGAGACTTCGTGATTCGGCCACACAGTTTGCGAGTTGTCGTCACTCATCGATTGCTCGGAAGAGGCATCTGCGTCTCCGTTGTTTCGCCATTCCCCGATGTCTGACACTGCCTGCAACGCGTTCCGTCGTTCCTGCAGTACTTGCTCACGATTGGGGGCGGCTGCTGATTGCATTTGTGATGTTGTAGCTCGTCTCTGACATTTGGCGCGGCGGCCCCCCGGGTGCCTGTTCGTTGCCCCACGTTGCTTTGCCGGTTGCTCGGCGAAGTGTGGTGACCTTTAGTTTCGAGCCAGTCCCATACGTCCTCCACTTTGTTGAAGAAATGCGCGGAGCCATCCGCCACTACTCGCAGCCGGGCCGGGAATATGAGGGAATACTTCAGATTCAAATCCCGCAGCCTGCGTTTAACTGTGAGGAAAGCGCTCCGCTGTCGCTGCACTCCCAGGGCATAGTCTGGGAAGAAGAGGACCTGTGAATTGTCCACTTTGACCGATTCCAGTTTTCTGACTTCCCGGAGTACTGTGTGTCTATTTTTAAAATTCATGAGACGAAACAGGAAAGGTCGTGGCCCACCACCTGGCGGCGGGCGACTCGATGGCACCCTATGCGCCCTCTCTACTGCAAAGAAAGTGGAAAGCACACCTGTAGGCAACAAAGTTTGCAACCAGTTTTCGGTATATGCCACTGCATCTCCGCCTTCCGTACCTTCTGGTAGTCCCACTACGCGCACATTGTTCCGTCGTGAACGGCCTTCTGCGTCATCCATCCTGCGTTCTAATGAGTGAAGCCGAGTCGTGAGGGCGCGGATTTCCAAAGTCGTCTCCTTGGCCACTGGGGCGATCTCCTTTACTTCTTTTTCTAAGTCGCTGACCCTCCCTGTCAATTTTCGATGGTCAGCATGTAGGAGCGTGAAGTCTGACGTGACCTTATCAAAGCGGCCTTCCAAGGAGGTGCGGGTTTGCGTCAGCGCTTCGCCAAATTGTGTCACTGCCTGCAACACAGAGTCTATTTTGGATTCCAGGCTGGAGCGCCTAAGTGTGTCTGACGTTTCAGACTCTTGATCGGAGTGGGCCGGGCCCGACATCGATCGCGTGGATGGTACGCCCGTACCTGTGCGTGGTTTGCCCATCTCGCTAGGGATCAACGGTCGTTCTTTGCCGGGGCTATATGGATCTCTGCACTTTGCACTTGTCCGTGTCGCAAGAGGACACCACAATTTGGTTTCACAGGCGGATGTGCGCCAGTTCAAGCGCCGCCAGGCAGCCGTGTGTTCTGTCATAGGCCGCCCACCAGTCCAATTTGGCTAGGCTTAACGTGGCTTGACGGTGGCACTTCAGCTGTTATTCACAGGGTCACTCTTCAGCAATGTCACTCCTCTGTGTAGGTGTTGGCGTGTTCCGCAGTATTGAAGGCTAATGTCTAGTGGCATAGGCTGCGTGTGCGTGCGAACAGCACGTGGGGCCGGTATTTGTGTCCCGACCTCCCTGGCCTGAATAGTAGCTCGATTGTGGCAGAGTTTCCTGTGCAGCAGATCGGGTGGTGCACTCTCCAACTGCGGGCGCCGCGCCGTCACATCAAGGCGCTTATTGTCACTGACTTGCCGCAACTATCTCTCCAGGTTGCAGTAGGGCCCAGTCGCAGGAAGGTCTTCCCCCTCACCCCGTGCTCTCCGGGATTCCGGGTTAGGCGCCAAGTCGCTCCCTGCGGGTCTCGTATAGCCAGCCTCTACACACCCCCGTGTGCTGGCAGCGACAGTTCAAGCCATCTCATGTCGCGTGTGGCGCGGGTCGAATCCGCCGCTCTGGGTTGTATCTGCCCTCGCAGCTCGCCAGACTGTATGCTGCGGTTTCACAGGGCGCTATATTATGGCAGACAGCAGTCTTGTAATGCGCTGCGTCACTCACCGCACCGAGGCAGCAGTCGATCGATACCTCCAGGGATGCACGGGGGAAGAAGTCGGGACCGCTCCACCGGTCGTTCCCCCTGCTCTGAAATGTCAGCCGATTCCTGCCGCTCGGCAGTGTGTACAGCGGAGCGGGTTCACAACCGGGCTCTCTTCGCCACTACGAGACGCCTCAAACTCCCTCTGCCGTGCTTAGAAGCGCTCAGTTGGATCAGCCACCCATTGCTTCCATGCGGCGCAGGGTCGATCCCAGCTCGCTCCTTCGCAGTCGCCAGCCGCTTCAGTCAACAGGGCGCCGCGCCCTCGGTCCACACGGCTCCACTCGGCTGCGGCACCAGCAGTCACGCGCCACCCAGCGACTCTCGGCCTCAGACGCGGCCGCACAGCGGCTGCATGGCGTAGGTGGCTATTTCTCAGTCAGGGCAGCTTCCCGTTTCGCCAAACTCGCTGTGCACGCCCACACAGACACCGCAGACCCAGCGGGCCGGATTCAGCGCTCGGATGGTGCTGTGTTGCGCAGGATAAATGTCGGATTCGCGGGCCGAGAGACGGAGCCTCGCTAGAGTGCGTCCGCCATCTTGGCTGGCTAGCCACGCCCCCCCCCATGTCACGCTCTATTGATTATCCTGCTTTTCCTCGCAATGCTAAGTTATGTGTAGTGAAGTGTTTAAAGGTTTACGAAGAATGTACTTTGACTCATAGAACAGATACTCTTGGTCCCTTAATACTGGCTATCTAAAAGCCTTTCTGTCCAGTGTCTGCAGTGACCTTGGCCCGTTGGGTAATGTCTGAAGCCAGAATTGACATTTCAGTGTTTGGTGCTCATTCTGCTAGAGGAGCCAAGGCTTCCAAAGCATATGCTATGGGTTCTAGATTAGAAGATACACTTCGAGTTGCGGATTGCTCATCTGACTCCATGTTTAAGATCTTTTATTATAAACCTATTGTGCATGCTTCTTCTATTGTTGGCGAGCTTTAAACCAGCATAATTGGAGCCTCCGGTCCTGCCATAGAATAGAAGATTTTCTAGCTCTTGCGACAAGAATTTTAGATTCTATTAAGGACACGGAGGCGAGGATTATCCCACCCATTGGGACAGGTAAATTGGAACTCTTAATGCTGTCACTGTATCATATGGCTTATGTATGATAGTATTGTCCCTCCCTTCTGTTCATGATGAAGTTATGTTGGGACTCAAACTATGTTCTTATTTCAGGAGCGGATTCGAAACAGAATTAACGCTCATGGCTTGGCAGTTTCCAGCAGTTGGTGTTCTTTTCCAGTGGATGTTGCACTTCCTTTTGAATTTCTTTCTGGTTGGATTCTGGTAACTTTCTGTGTGCTTGTTCTAGTTTGGACTTTGTTCTCTCTAGTAACTGCTTATTCGCAAAGGAAAGAGGCAAAAAGATGGTGCATCTCTATTTTGTGTATGATGAGCACTGTTGATAGAGGCGTGGTTCAAAGCCTCATGGGAAATGTAGTGTGTTATGTTTACTGTTTTTGATTGGCTGCTGATTATTACGAGTAGTAAAGATTGAGAAGCATAATCCTTGCCTCCGTGTCCTTAATAGAATCTAAAATTCTAGTTGCACGAGCTAGAAAATGTTCTAATCTGATGCAAGTATTATAAGCATTCCATTGATTCAATTATATCACTCAATAGATTTTCTGGTGAAACCGATAGATCATAGTAAATTAACCTCTTTGCAACATGTTTCTACATTTCGTAATGAATTTGGCCTCGCTTATGGTATATTCATTTAAAACGTATTATGATGGCAGTTGTAAAGCCCTTAAGAAATTAAATGCTTAAAGGGCTTCCTTCATTCATGCTGCAGTGGTACAAATAACATGTGATCAACTCCAAGTCTACGTGAACAAATAGTTAAGACAGTTTAAGGAAAGTAAAAATAAAACTACATCACCACGCAACTATTCAGAGCGTGTGGTCGTCATCATGTATTAAGAGAACTCCCATCATGTGGAAAGTAAAACCGAAACACAGGACAAACTTAAAAACTACCCAATGCACCAACCTTAGATCTAGAATGACAGGCGATTGGACATGTCTCTTCGCATATTGGCAAAGCCACTGTAAGGGATAGAGCCCAAGCAATGTCAGAATAATATGTAACCAAACAAAACAGATTAGAGGAATGTACTGTGCTGGCTCTAGAGACACAAACAGAAACTACAACACAGTGTGCCTTTTAAGCCATTTCATGTATGTGATGTGTCGAACCCCGCTCCAATGTGGCTAAGATAATTGTGTTGAACGCAACCCTGTCCCGTTATCTAGTCATATGCAAACTCAAGAAACGTGGTCGTAATGGAATCTACTGTAAAATAAACTGTAAACAGAAAGATAAAATCGAACCCGTTACAAAAACATTGTATATCACATACGTGAATGTTGTGTAATACAAAAACCATGTACAGTGACATAAATCTTCATCACAAGGATATCAGTACTAGCTTTGCTTCTTCTCTCTGCACCGTCACCCATTTAACATCAATGTGCATGGATTTTGATTGTTGCATTTTGCTTTTCTTTAATTAAGTGAAAAAGCTGATGGGCAAGCGCTCCGAAGTGATACAAGTAATGAACTAGGCCTCGCTTTTTGGCGCCACATTTCTACTTTCTACAACTGCATGCATATATGTTATCACTCATTTACACTGCTACTCTGTCCAGGACCATTCGCTTTCTTCAGCCACTTTCCCTTCATTTGTGTCATCGACATAAAAGTGTCACTGTTATTGTATTCCTTTGCTAGTAAAAGTTTCAAAATGTTCCAACGAATTAACAGCTTTATTCCCTATCCCTCAACACTCTTACCACCAGTTCACAGTTTCTAAATGCTTCAGAGTTATGCAATATAATTGTTTCATTAACACAAACATCATAAAAGGTTGGGCTAGCTACACTCCGACCTAAACTTCAGGTTACACATAGGCTTTTGGAGTAGGAACAGATGTGAGGTCAACGAACAGGGATATGGAAGTTATTACAGACATTGGGGCTACCATGAGAATGAGGTGTGGCCATTATACATTTAGTGTTTGAAGATGTGGCAGGACTAAAAGAATTGAAGCTAAAATTACGTGGTGCACTAACATTTAATTAAAGGTACACATGAGCCAATTGGAATGTGCACTGGACATGCCATTTATAGAGAAACTAGTGCAGGATGCCAGAAAGTAGTTAAAGCTGGATATCATCACACACACAAATTGAAGGGAGGCATTGTGGTATAGGAAGCAGTGAAAATAAACTAGGTTTCAACCTACAGGAGAAAACACACCAAGGTGCTTGACAATTCCAAAAATAGAATTACATACACCAATGAACCACAATAAGTAACCATTTGACGCTTCAAGCCGTCTGGGTTTAAGTCAAATGCAGAGAAAGATACACCGCAAAATAGGTGGAACATAGGACACAATAAGGTGGACAAATAAAGAGCCATCGCCTGGAACCACAGGCTCAACATCGTCTCCTATGCCGACGATGCACAGCTGATCCCCTTCCTCACCAAGGAACCCACAGTCGCTAAGAACAACTTCCACGATGAGATGAATGCTGTTGCTACCTGGATGAAGGACAGCTGCCACAAGCTCAACTCCGAGAAGACCGAAGTCCACATCCTGGGCTCCACCCCCTCCGCCTGGGACGACTCCTGGTGGCCCACAGATCTTGAATCCCCCCTCACACCTACAGACCAAGCACGAAACCTTGGAATCATCCTGGACTCCGCGCTCACCATGAACCGCCAGATCAACGCCGTCTCATCATCCTGCTTCCACATGCTACGCCTGCTCCAAAAGATCTTCAAGTGGATCCCCACTGAGTCCAGAAAGACAGTCACCCACACACTCATCAGCAGCAGACTCAACTACGGCAACGCACTCTACGCCGGCATCACCCAGAAACTCCTCAAGAAACTGCAGAACATTCAGAATGCCTCCGCCAGACTTGTCCTCAATATCCCCCGCCACATCACCAGCCACCTGAGAGACCTCCACTGGCTCCCAGTCAACAAAAAATCACCTTCAAGCTCCTCATACACACCTACAAAGCCTTACATGACGCGGGGCCTGCGTACCTTAACCACCGCCACTCATTCCATGCACCCGCCAGAGACCACTGCTCCGCCCATCCGCAAGAGCACGGCTGGAGGAAGGTCCTTCTCCTACCTCGCAGCAAAGACCTGGAACACCCTGCCTCTCCATCTCAGGCAATCACTGCCACTATTCAGGAAGGACCTCAAGACCTAGCTCTTCAACTGACCCATAGTGCCTTCGGTGGATCAGCAGCCCCCCAAGCGCCTAGAGACCCATAAGGGTGAGTAGTCGCGCTTTACAAGTCACCCGATTGATTCAACTACTTTTTTGGGGCAATCTATTTTTTTCCGATTATAATTTCTAATATTTACCAATGGGATGGGTTTTCTAGATGGCAAGGGGCTCTGGTTGGGTAGCGGCTTGTGGGGGTGGTTAATGATATGGAAAGTAAGGATGTTAGAGTCCCACTAAAGAATGTCGATGGGGTGCGCTTAGACTGTAGCAGCTACGAATAGCAAGGGCACTGAGTGTGGAACGCTAATGTGGATAGCTAATTAGGGATTCTAAATATCAGCTGCTATCTCTGCTTGGAATGTAGATTAGGGGAGATGATGGGACGCTGGGAAATTATACCTATAGGGCTTATGATACGGTTAATGCTTATAAGGAGTCAGCTAGGAGAGAGATGTGATGCTTAGAGGGCTCTAGATTTGGGAAGCCCGTTGATATTGATGCCTAAAAGCCAAGCTAATGAACGCTTGTGGTGGGATTGTCGTTCTGAACCTATGAATTTGACACTGATGTAAATGGCTTGAATGGGAGGAGGTGTTGGTGTGAATGAACCTGCAGATGACTACGTAATGATAACGTAGAAATACAGCACAGACGTAGTTGTAGTGTAGCGGGCCGCTGTGCAAAGAGTAAGTAGAACAAGTAAGGAGTACAATGGACGAATGCCATCGACAGAAGTAGATGGGTGGCCAAATACCTCTTGGATAAGGTCATAATGCAACGCAGGCTTTGTCACCTAACGATTTACCATGTAAATTGCTAAATGGGGTTGAAGGACCATTAGAGTAGGGAGTTCTGGATTAGAAACTCTTAATGTGGTAAACCGTAGTCTCGGAATAGATTGAGCGTGAAGGGTTCTAAATCCGATGAGTGAGTATCTCTAAACGTAGAGCATTCTAAGAATATCATACAAGTATCCCATCTCCATGTATTCTTACCGGCAGCTTCGGGCTGACCTCTCCCTTGCAACAATGACAGAAAAAGCGGTGTTGAGACACCGTCACCCCAGCCGCTGCAGCCGCCTCCGCCATGTTCTCCCTTCTGCGAGCCGACTACCTAAGGTTGGTGTCCCTGCGTGACGTCACAACTCGGAAGGAAACCCTACTGAGCTGGGACAGACCGCGGCACTCTGCCTGACTGTGTGACGTCAGAACTTCGAAACGATAGAGGGGAGGGAAGGGATGTAACAGAACTGTCTCAGTTCTCTATGGCCGTATTCGAGGAAGTGCCACAGAGAAATATTTCCCAATCTACAATGCGCATGCGCAAAGCACTGTCCCGGCGCTGGCCATATTAAGATCAGGCTAAAGATGACGCCTCCATGATGTACTCCATAATAACAGCTTTCCTGAATTGCTTGTCTCCTATCTTTCTGCACAATAAGCATGAGAAACAGCCCTGTCAACAATGGAATTTATAGAATCTTGCTACTTGGAAACTGATCCAAACTATTAGTTATTTAAACGATAGTACCAACTAATAATATACATATACGCGATTAAATGTAAACCTTAATTTATGTACTTATATAATAAAATTTGTTTCCGAGTAACACTTGCTTTTTAAAATTTTGAAACAAAATTTTATTTTTTTCAAATGTACGATATAGTTATCGCAGAAAAGAACAAGACTTAGGAACTTTAAAGATGGACGCTCTGTTTGTCGCCGACCAAACATCACAGCCGTATTTCAAGGCTGGTGTGTTTCTAACAGTGGTTTAACTCTGCGTTCCAAGTCTCAGCATGACGAGAGAGTGAACGCAGAGTTCCACAATATCTTTCCTTGTTTGTTCTTTAAAAGAGTGAATTTTCTTCACCTGGTGAGAAGACCTACTTCCCGAGTTTTCCGGAGTGGTATTCGTGTGGAACCGGAGGAAGTGTAAGTGTGAGTGCCTGGCAACATGTGAAATATTGCAACCGATGGTTCTTTACCAACTCATTTCAATGTGTGCTTCTAGCCAGGAAGGTTTTATTGGAAATCGATCATCCTGTTTAAAAACAAGATTGTGTTTATCCCGCTGCTCTTCCCTTTTGTGGCGTCCATTGGAATGGCTTAACTGGTTGGTTGTAGTTTAGGAGAACAAGGGGACCCCAATAGGTGAACCAGGGGTGGAGTAATGTTATAGAAAACAATGGTTCTTATATGGCCAGAAAGGTCCAATAGAAAAGGGCAGTGTCACAATTGAGGACAATGCGCTAAAGTCGAGCTAGATAATGGATATCTCAGGGAGCGATAAGTAATGTGACCAGGGACATGTAAGTCAAAATAACGTAAGCTATTTATTTTACGAAATTATGCAAGAAAAAATTCAGGTGCTCACATAGGAAAGTGACAACAAGCGTGACGTGATAAGTGGGGGTGACTTTAAAATATATACATCGCATTGACAGCATATAGGAGAACTCCTCTTGAGTAAATTATACAGTGTACAGAGTTCTTGTTGTAGGGGGTCGAAGGCGTTTCGATCTCAGGTGTTTGAGATCATCTTCAGGACATAACAATTGTGAGCAAGCTGAATTCAAGGCCGGGCGGTGCCGTGGTAAAGGTAGCGGGAATTGAACCCGATAGCCGCAAGGAGCATGATACTTGAAAGCGGAGAGCGCTGGAGTATTTCAAATGTGACTGGCGTCCGCCAGTGTAGGAATTGAGGAGTGATGTAGCGAGTAATTGGACCAATTAATAGGGACTGTGCGTGGAGGAGCCGCTTATTCCAGCATCATCCGCACCAAACGGAATGGAAACCCCAATATAGTGCAGCGGGTCAAGGCTGCCATGCGAAGTGGAAATCTTCGGATGCCGATTATTTGCTATTCAGGACTGCATTAGTAAGCCTGGCTGCGAAGAGCAGAGCAGCGTGTCCAGCTTCGGAAAACGCACTTGCGGGGGGGGAGCTGTAGTTAACTTGATGGAACATCAGGTAAGTTGTAGAATTCCTTTATTTGGACAACCTCGCAGGACTCGGGTATTACACGTACAAACAAGTACTTTCCCAGCTTCAACATTCCAACCCTTCATCTTCAGTACAGGGAACATACCTAACATTCCACATTCTGAATGACATGCAACCCCAATACTACACATCCCTTCCCTTTGGTTTAAAAAAAAAACTACAAAGGATAATAATATTCAGCAACCAAAATATTGATACATTTACAAATTACAATAATAATATTCAGCAACTAAAATATTGAAACATTTACATACTACAATCATAATCTTCTAAATGTTTAGGTTTCTTGATGCTTCTCCCAAAAGGGCTTGTTCTAATGGCACCCTTCTCTTCATTCATGAATTCACTATTTCCTACATCCTCCGATGTAATTCCCTGACTTGATGACTCTCATCCCCTCTCAAATGAAAATCTTCTTTTTGACATTCATCAAAATGTCCCTCTCCAGTAATGTTCTCTTTATGTGCCACTTGGAATGGCACACAGCCACCAAAATTTGTCTACCCAATCGTTCTTAATCCTGTTCTTCGTGTCCTCCACCCTACCAATGTTATGTCTTGCCAATGATAAATACTGCCGTCATCCAGTTCCACAGTATTATTCATGACTTTCACAATTTGTTTAGGAACACTGAATTTGCTTTTCCGTTTAGCAACCTTCCTAACTGATTTAACTCGGACCCACTGGCCCGCCGTCACATTTACCTCCTGAGTTGCTAGAATGGATCTTCTCACTTCCTCTACATCCCAAACTGTCTTTTTTCCTCTATTCATCCAACCAGGATTCTCTTTGGAATGCGGTACATGTCCTCTCGTCATTCTAAACGGACTCTCCGCCACTGAATCATGGAAAGTCACCCTATAAGTCCAAGCCATTTTTTTTCTCAATTCTGCATCCCAATTTTTCTTTTCCTTATCGGATGGTTGTAAAATGCCCTTAATCAATCTATTTACTCTCTCCACAATCCCATTTCCCCTACTTTGTTAAATTTGCAGGTATTGAGTACAAATTTAGTACTCAATACCTGCAAATTTAACAAAGTTCTTCATATCTAAATTACACCCCACTGTCCACTATAATGGATGCTTGTAAACCCTCTCTCAAAAAAATGTTATCAAGAGATTATCACTGTGCCAGTGTCCACTTTGTCGACCACTTCCAACTCCAACCATCTTGAAAATAAATCCATTAACAGTACAATGTACTTACAGGACCCATCGTTCCATGTAATAGGTCCCATGACGTCCAATGCTACTTCTTCCCATGGTAATTTGGGACACCATAATGAACACATAGGAGGTTTTAAGGTTTTTCTGAGATTTGTCGGCACTTGACTCCATACAGGATAGTATGTTTTTATATCTACTCTAGACCGCCAATATAATGCCTTCACATTACGTTTAGTACGTGCAATACCTGAATGTCCTTCATGGCAAATCAACACAATCTTGACTCTGATGGCTTTAGGTGGTATAATTTTGTTGACAAAAATGTCATCAACACTTAGCTCATCTTGGACTTCCCAATATGCTTTACTTTCACCTAATAGCTCCACTTTCACACATTTTCCCCATCCATTTACAATTCTTTCTTTAACATTTCTCAAGGTATCATCTTTGTCATATGCTTCAGGCCTCGAAAAATCTACTTGCCCACTTCTATGGTGAGTCAGATTTTTCAGGTCAAGCTATTTTTAAGACCTACTGGTCCGTTCTGGCGAGTGAACTTTAGCTGGAAAGGAACAAGTGTTCTATTAATTTGTGAAGTTAATGAGCTATAAAGATGCCTTTAAATCTTGTTTTTATCTTGACACATTTGCTGTCTGTTCAAGGACAGAGGTCAATTGTCAGTTTGTCATTTTACTAATTGATGCTTATCTTATCCTGGAAAATGGTGTTTACTTTTCTTTCCCTTACTACAGTAATTGGATTTTGTAAAGAGAGCTCTCTGATAATCATTGTGAAACAAAAAGCTGTAGGATGTCAGTTTTTCTAACACAAAACATTTAAATAGCTTGTAAAAGAATAGTACAAATATTCCATAATATATCCGAAATTACAAAAGCACATTTTTTTAAAATTCAGAAGTGTGATGCAAACAAAGATTTAACTAGGAGCAAAACAAATCAGAACACTTTACTTGATGTGCAAATGATAGATATTTACAGAAACTCGGTTTCCAAACATTGTTTGTACACTATATTGTTTTATCATTAAAGGCGCATATCAGTGGGACATTTTGTGGCCATTTCAATAGAAAATGTGCTGATTGCAAATGACAGTGCGCTACCACTTAATGCTTTAGCTATATATTCAGACCCTCCAGGATTTCGCGGTTTGCAGCGAAATCGGCACTTTTGTAAAAATGCCGCGATTTTGACAAAAGTGCCCGCGAAATCGGCACTTTTGTAAAAATTCAGCGATTTTTACAAAAGTGCCCGCGAAAGTGAAGGAATGCAGGGAAAAGGTTGTTACATTTCTATGGTAAAACAACTCCGAAAAGTGAAGACAACAAAAATACATCAGAACACTGTCGATGTAAAACGCATGCACTGGTCATTTGGAATGTTTTTCAATAAATCTATTTGTATGCTGGTATTAAAAAAAAAAAAAACCTCTAAATTTATCAACGATGGTCTGTGTTTAGGCTGTTCCGAATCAAACTATTTTTGTGCGTGCTCTTTTGAAACAAATGGGGTCGCTGAATTCAAGAAACCAACACTACATTATTCCTGTTTGAAATAGTGAGTTAAAATCAGCATTGGGTTGTTACAAAGTGCAGCTCTTCCTGTCCGCAGTACGGGAAGAGCAGCTGCACTGCTTCAGCACACACTGGGCAATGTCAAGCAAAGGTTCCAATCCACTCACGGTCACGTGATGAACTTTCTACTATGTGGAAAGACACAGCATCAGGCGGTTAACAGGAGCAATACGCCACAGCCCAGATATTTAAAGGAAAAAAAGGCCACTTTACTAGGACAGGTCTGTATGTCAATACATAAAACATTACACAAACCATGACCCCACCTCACTAATACATCAAATGTACCTAACGCCCTCTATGCTTACATCTCCCATATATCCCAAACAACTTACAAAGCAAGCCAGTGTAACCCCTCAACAAACTCACTGTCCACTCCAACACACTTTCTCGTGCTCTCCTGTATCATGGTTCCTTGTCCTTGCACATCACCACTTTCTTTCTCAAAGCACACCATTATCCCATCCTCTGGCCCTTCCCGACCTTGATTTGCCGCTCGCTCCGTATGAATTCAAGCCTTGCAATATCATCAATCATACACCAACTGCTTTCTCACAGCCTGTATTATAGCGGCAACCATTTACATTTTTTTTTTAGACCTGTGCCATCAAATAGCCCTCGTTCATTTAGAAAGCCAATGTGGGAACATTTTATTAGAGAAGCTTGGTCTTTTGTGGCCACCAATGCTCTTACACATGACCAGAAGGTGTTTCTTTTCCATATAAGCAAATCAGCACTCTCCAGCAAAGGGGGGAGAGGGGGCGAAGTTACGTTCCTTTTGAGGTCGATTATGAGCCACAGCCGAGGTCATACTGGAACCTCGACGAGCAGAGCTCTCATGTGACTGCGGCTTCTCTCTCTCTAGACTACCGGTATGTGATGTAAAGGCCAGAGCTGCCGACTGTGGAGCTGGGGAGGCAGGTTCAAGTCTCGACGTCGGCTCGTCATCCTGTGATTCTGGGCAAGTCACTTAATCTCCCTATGCCTATAAACAATGCATGTGTTTGTGTTGTAATTGTGTAGTGTGACTGGTGCGCATGTGAAGCGCTTCAATACCTTCGGGTCGAGTTGGAGCTATAATTTAAAAAACTACAGAAGAATGCACTAGGAGGTTAAAACTAAAAACAAAGTCTTAACATAAGGAAAGACAAATAGATACCCACTTACTTGCTGATTTGTACAGAGTGAAACCAGAAAATCTGGATAAAATCGTGGCTCCCATGCTGAAATTGTGTGATCTTAGGCAAATATTTAATTTCACTAAGGTAGGTTCTGGAATGCCATTTCCTATGGGATGCTACCAGGCCATCTTTGATGGGCTTCTCAGAACCTATACTAAAGCAAATGGAAGATTGCATTTCCAAGGGATAACAGCCTTCACCTGTGGGCTGCTTCCTCTGTTCCATATCCCAGGTTGCCTATTTCAAAGTGGAATACTCTGCCAAAACAGTTTCCATTGATTTAAGGCTGAAAATGAATGATTATGAGTAAAATAAAGTGCCGCAAAAATGCAGCTAAATTTCAATATTTGTGCAGCTAAATTTGCTAATCCATGCCGCTATATCCTGGGGGGTCTGTATATTTATTAAAAGTGATGGTTTTAAACATAATTTGAGAAACATTCCTGCCCCCGCCCTGATGACAATGCTGTTAATGAACTAAGAGGCAAGTAAGGGGTCATGTGCATCTTACATGTGGCTAGATTTGTATAATATATAAAGAGAAAAAGTTTAGTCTAATACATAAAATAGTTTTTTTCTATACTGTACACATGCTGAACTCGCGTATTTGAAGGTACTCTCATATGAGATAATATAGAAATTGTCGGCTCAGTGAATTCAAATATTTGCCCAGGATCACATAATTTGAAACCAGTTTGAGTCGAGCATTACAATTAGGTCAAGTATATTATTTAAGTCACTAGACCTGCAGTTCTGGTAACAATTTAATGACTTTTTGAGGCCTGTGCTTCCATCCACTCATCCTTCTGCCAGCTTTTGACCTCATTCACCATAAAAATCCCTGCAACACACACATCATTCCACGGGCTCAGATCAATTTCCCTGAGCGGCAAAGACATTCTGCTCAGGAAATCCCCCATTACGTTTTTAGTACCATTGAACTTTGTGTCAAAAGTCTTGTAAACGCATGGACAATCTTGTAATTCTTGCAGAAGCCCTGGACAACCCTTCTATTGTTAACAGCTTAGTCAAAGGTTTGTGATCCAATCTCACTACAAATTTCCTTCCCCACAAACACTTTCTGAAATATTCTAGTGCCCACACACGCTAATGTTTCTCTCTCCATTAGACAGCGTTAGTCCTCTGTGGGCGATAAAGAATGAGAAGCAAAAGCTATTGCAATTTCTCTCCCATTTTCACCCCTCTGAGTTAGTACGCTCCTCAGACCTTTTCCCCTGACATCTGTGGTAACAAATATTTCCTCTGTGGGATCAAAACCTTGCAATGTAGGTTCTTTACTAATTACCTGTTTAATTTCTAAAGATGACCTCTGGCATGCACTGGACCATTCAAACATTCTTTTGTTTCTCAACAATACACACATCTCATGCGTTTTCTCTGAAAATGTCTCTACAAACTTAGAATAAAACTCAGCTAAACCCCCAAAATAACTAAGGGGCTGATTACGATGACGGTGAACCCACCACCGACAGGCTGTCGGTGACGGGTTCACCGCCATCGTGAGGCTATTTTCCGCCCGCCATATTATTAAGGCAGGTGGTACTGTGGCGGTCGGAAATTCCGACCGCCACGCATCCGACGGGCTCCTTGAGCCCGCCAGTGCGGTGGAGGGCCTCCCCATCCCTGAAATGGCGGTGGTGCCTACCAGGCACCGCCTTAGGAATAACGATGCCAGCAGCACCCGCCGCAATGTAAAGTATGGGGAGTGCGACCGCCGTGGTGGTGGTCGCATTGTAATCAGCCTTGTGGGACCGCCGCCTTGTAGGCGGGCGGTCCCACTTCCCGACACGATGGCGGACAGACTAAAGTCCGTCCGCCATCGTAATCACCCCCTGAGTTCATCCTTGGATTTGGGTGATGGTGCCTTATTAATAGCCTCTACAAGTTTTTCTTTGTTTAATTACCTTGTCACTAAATTCATGTCCCAGATATGTGTCCTTTCTTCCAGTGACCTTGCACTTAGCAATTTCAGCTGTCAACCCTTTTTTCCTATGAATAATCAAAACTTTCCTTAATACCACATCATAATGTTTTAGTCTTTCCCATGATTAAAATATCATCTAGGAAGAATGCTACTTCAGGAATGTTCCCAAACAGTTGTGTCATGAGTCTTCAAAATACTGCAGACGTTAGACCAAATAGCATGCATCAGAACTCGTAGCAACCAAATGGCGTACAGAAAGCACTGAGATGCCTACTATCAGGATTCAGAACTTCCTGATGATATTCAGCAGATAGATCCGGGGTAGAAAACCATTTTGCATTTTTGGTTAAAGACTGCATCTCATCTTTCCTTGGCAAAGGTAATTGATCTACCACTATATTTTTATTCAACCCCCTTAGGTCAACACATAAGCACACCTTCCAGTTGGATCGTCTGTCTATCACCAGTGGACAAACCCTCTCGGATGCCTCCACTGGTTCAATAATACGTGACCCTCTAACTTTTTCTAACTCCATCTTCACTTCCCCCCCTGACTAGGAAGGGGATATTGCGGGCTTTTTGAATCTTAGGTGTTGCATTACTTTTCAATCTAATTTTATGAGTAAAACCCCTCAATTTACCACTTTTCCAATTGAAGACTGATGGAAATGCATCCAACACCCATTTCTTTGTATCCTCTCCCTCACAAGCCACTAGTACCTGTTCTGGACTAGTGGGATCCAGAATTTTGTTTAATTTTCTTTGGTGCTTCCACCCAAGCATGGATGGTCCTTCTTTAGCCACATACAACTTGCATAATGCATGTCTATTCTTGAACCTAAATGCCAGATGTCGAAACCCTACCATATCCATTTTTTCTCCTGTATAGCTTTCCGGGTCGACATCGGGTGGTTTAAAATGTAACCGATGATTGCAGCGAAGTGTTTCGCCCAGGCACACTTTGCGATAATCGTGTATGGTGACCCTGAATCAGCTGCTACTTGTAACGATACTCCCCCAAACAAAACCAAAGTTTTTTTTTTTATTATCTCCTTCACTTGAAATTTTCAGTACCACTTTATTTTTGTAATCTTATTTAGTACCTAACCCATCCACACTCTCCTCCAATGAGAAATCATCACCATCACTCTCCCTCACACATGACACCTTACTACTTTTCTTATTTTCTTTCCTTTTGCGCACTCTAGCCAAACAAACCACACTCCAAATACTTGGCCGATTTAGCTGGACATTTGTCAAATCTTGCTGAGTGTGAACTGCTACCACACCGGTAGCGCATAAAGTTTGGGTTCTTCTTTCAGACAGTATGATCACTCTTGCATTTGTCTTTCTTCATGCTGTTGTATTGTCCTGTAGTCTGCATGCTTTTGGGCTTGCTGTCCAAAATGTTATTCACAAAGTCACCACCTTCCTTCTTCTCTGGAGATATGGTAGCCTTGGCACATCGTTCAGCCTGTTCTGCTTTCTTCGCTATTGCCATAATATCCTTGAGACTGGACTCTCCTTCAACCCATATTCTCTCCCGTATACCTTTGTTTTTGGCATACACAACTATCTGATTTTGTACTAACTCATTGTGCAGGTTACCAAACATACATGTGATAGTCAGTTTTTTCAAAGCAGCGACATAGTATTCAATAGTCTTACACTTTTCTTTTTTCTCTGGAAAAAAGCATGCCTCATAACAGCTACACATACTGTGGGTGAAAAATGCTCGGCCAAATCCAATGACGCAGATTTGAAAGCATCCAAATCACCTGCATTTCTTTCATGTTTCTTAAGCTGGCTATAAATGCACAAACCCTCTGGGCCCAGACAGTAAATTAAAATTATTTTCTTCCTCTCAGGTGTAAAAGTCCCACTACAATCCTCCAATTTAGCTATATAGTTGAGGAAATTCTCTTTCTATTCACTCCATTGTACCTCAGGTTCACCAAAAATTATTTAGGAGAACTTGGGTGTAAGGCAGAACTACCAGTTGCTAAACTAGCCTCACTTGAAGACATGTTATAACCCCACAAGCCTGATTTGCAATGAAAATTGTGCCACTATTTAAGGTTTGCAACGAAACTTGTATAGTTATTCAAAACGTACTATTTTTCTGGTTCCTGTTGCCGAAGGAAGTGCACAAAATGCACCCCGGTATAAATTCTGCCATGAGTGTGCATAAAGTACTTCAACTCCTGTTGCCTCTTTTAGCCGAGCTACCTCCGTACTTGTTTACACATTTTTTTTTTTTATTTTACAACAAAATGGCCGTACGTTGAGGTCATGCCCTTTAGACCTCAAGCACTGACGGACGGGCCGACATTTTTCTGACAGCTTTCCTTAGCACGCTGTTTGTTTGTCTCCCGCTTTTCTTGACGTGCAGCAGTTAAGCATTAGTGCTCTTGCAGTCTCCCCAGCATGGCATGTACACACGCAGGAGTATTATTTGAAACATGCTCGAGGTTTGTGCTCGCGGTATGCCCCCAGTGGTCTCTCCCAACTGCCGGAGCACGTAACTGCCTCAATCTGAAACAAGCATTTGCAATGCAATAGGTCTCGCATTTACGAGAGTTTAAGCTATTGTCATTTACAATAGCAATAGCTCAAACTCTTGTAAATGCGAGACCTATTTCAGTTCAAATAAGCGGCCGCCAATGTCCGGGACTGCTTGAAAGTGAAAGCGCGCATGGCGAGCAAAGCACGTTGTGCCTGCAGTAGGAGAAACCCATTAAAGAAGAGTGTTTACAGACTAAATAAGACAGACTGTGTCGCATCCAAAGTAAAAGGACCAGTTGCCATGGGAGGTTACAAATGCAGACAAGGCGGTACCAAGGAGGGACTAACAAGCCTAACAACGACCCGAAAGCCAGCATTTACGAAGGACAATGACACAAGGCAATGACAAATATGGGCGGAGAGTGGGCGGGGCTTCAAAGCCATACTCCAATACTGCATGACTTGCAGCAGCGCATGCGCTGCCCAGGCTCGACCAAAAAATTTAATTAAATGTTAGCTTAGGAGCGCTAAAGTGAAAGTGAGAAACTGCACAAAAACATAGTGCAAATGCTGCGTTTTCAAAGCGATCAACAACATGGAACATATTACAGGAAAACTTTAAACAAAGCACGCACCGTCAGAAGAACTGCATTTGCTTCAACACACGCAAAAAACGAGCCCAACCCTAAAATACATCTTTTCAAAATCCCGTGGCAAGATAAAATAAGAAAATAGTCTGTCGAAAACAATATAAACGCCCTTCGGAGAAAGAAAAAGAAGACATGTGAACAGGCCAGACACCATGGGCAGGAGCGAAAACACAAAAGGCGGGACAATTGGGATGGATTCACCACCCCAAAGAACCGGAATTGAAAAGAGACATAAAGGCACAAATGAAAAGCGAGGGATGTGCCGTAAGCCGGTACGGTAGATACAGCACGTCTCGAAGAGACAGCGCATGGCAAGACCTAACAACAGGAGCTGTTCAGGATATGTATGCATAGGTTGTCAGGTTGGTGCATGAAAGCAGATATGTGTGTATATTGTATCTGTAACACAAACCAAGCCAGATGGAAGTGGAGTTGTACATGGTAAAAGTCCCGCATAAAGTCAAAAAGTAATAAGAAAGGTAGAGGGTTTGTGAACAGCTAATGGTCACCATGTTTTCAGACATGGCTTTTTCTGTCATAGATTATAGGAATGATCAGAGAAGTTAATCGCGTTTGTTCGAATGAGGCAAATCAAGACTACAACTCTGGTGATCAGAGCTGTTAAGATTTTACATTTCTTAGAAGAGCTACTTAAAAATGTTGACATCACAGGAAGTAAGGGCCATACAACTTTGACATTAATGACAACATAGAAACTGACATTTGTAAAATGGTAAACCAAACTAAATGAATGTAGAATGTTTGCGATAGAACATACATACCAACAAACCACAAAGAAGGATGGGAGCTATTTGCCTACTGAAGTACATTAACATGTGGGACACTTTGTTAACAATGTAAAATAAAGTGGGAAATGATATGGACATGCTAAAAAAAATCGTGACCTGGCATTTTGGTCATAACAAACTTCGTGTGTGCCATAACCCAGACTTTCTTCTTTTAGTACCTGATCTGCAGAGCCCAGTTGTCCACCGCCGCTTACTTTCAGTGGCTCACACAGCAAGCAGGACCTGATGCCTTTACACCCACAGCCAGGAGGCATTTTAGAAGCGGTCAGCAGCGTAGCCATCGGAGCGCCTATCACTTAGATGAGCAACAGATCCATCCTTTCTAACGTATCCATGCTAAATTGCTAATACTATTTTAACTTGGCCACTTCTCCAACCAGTAGTTGCCAAGTCTGACGTTCACTAACCTCACCCTGGCTACCATTTTGAATTAGTGTTATTGGTCACTAAAGTAGATGAAACACACACTTAGTGAACAGAAACAGCAGTCAATGTAAACATCCAAAAAGATTAATTACGCTTCTGTTGTTCTATTGAAATTACGTGTCACTAGTAATACAAATACTAACACTCTATTTGATAAATATTTAATATACTGAGCGGCTTACTTCCGTTTGTGCAGGATAAGCTAATGTATTTATTTTCATAAAACTCTTAACATTCTGTCATTTTTTTGCCAATTTTGATCTCCGAGCAACAAAAGTAGCGTCGTTGCAAAATGGCAGTCAGGTTTTCACCTATAGAGTAATAGACGACATAAACGAAGGACTAACACTGTGCGTGGACTGGAAGAGCGTGTGAGTAGGAGCTGTTTCCTTTTCAGAACAGAAAGTTCTTGTACAGAGGAATGCAATGTCTGTAAGTAGTAGGTGATTGAATTACGCAAGCTATTTCATATTTTTCCGTTATTTATGACTGTTATTTATTAGATGTTTCAAAGCAAAATGTAGAATTGAAAGGTCACGTTTTTAATAACAAGTTCATTAAACCACTATTTCTTTTACCCCATTGGAGGATACCGGTAAGGTAATCGGAGATCCTGCCAGTCCGAATTTGCTGTTTTGGTAGACCCGAAGACGTTCACATGAACGATGCCCGTTGTCTATTTCTATGCTCCCGCCGGGCTCATATATGGATCCGGTGTGTTAGGGGTCAAAGGGCACATATGGCGGGGAATTCATAAACTATTTTACAGAAAGTTTGAGTTAGCGGGGAAACGGCGCAGCGGGTAAGTAAGAGTGGCCTAAGATTAGCAATGTAATGGGCATGCATGTGTATATGTGGCATAGTTGGATTGGTTTGGAGAGGGCACAACCAGTAGGCAGCAATCGGATCCAACGCACAAACATGTGGTGCAGAATAAGGCGACTGTGGTTTTTGGAGCCAGATAGAATAGAAAGTATCTAGAATAGGATACTTTCTATCTGGCTTCAATTGCAAGCCTTCGTATTTTTTCTTTTTGCCAATACTTACGTAAATGTATTTATAATTTCGCTTTACGCAAATAATGTTGGAATGTTTGAGTAGCATATCTGCCAAGTTTTCAGAATGCTTTGTGTGCCGTTTTCATGATTTCAGTGTACGTATGAATGAATTTAAACAACCAAACGTGTAAAACCAAGCAGTGAAGTCCATTGAAACGAGGAGAGAGAGGCGCACGCGCGCTTGGGAGAGCAGCCTGCTCATTTTCAAGCACTGCACTCGTGCTTGTGGCGCGCCCCTGCTCGCTCCCGCAAGGTGGATGCCGCCACAAGCACGAGTGTGTGCTTGAAAATGAGCTGAGCGACGGCTAAAGGCCCTCCTATGCAGCGCATGCGCGCTGCGTAGGCGAGACCTAAAAATTAATTCGCTGCCAGCGCTTACATGTCAGTAAACTGGATCGCTTCACTGGAAATCTTGGAAATCGCCGAGTCACTGACATTTACCCACTGAAACTTGACAGGAGGTAGAAACAAACTTAACTCCTCCTTCGTTGTAGAATCTATTCTGTAGGTTCCTGAGATTGTTCAGCTCGTCGCCAATTTCTGCAGTGATGCAAGACCACCAGGTAATTTGTAGAAATCCTTTATTTGAACAACCTCATAGGACGCAGGTATTACATGTACAAACATGTACTTTCCCAGCTCCAATTCCCACAACATTTTAACCCTTCACCTTAAGTACAGGGAACATAACTAACATTCCACATTCTGCATGACATGCAACCCCATTACTACAGGGTCGTTTGCCACTGGTGTCCTATTGCCAGCCAACTATGGCTCTGCTAACTCTGCCAAGTGCAAACCATTCCACAGTTGATACCCAGGGCAGCAAGGGTGAGCATCGATAGGCTTCCCAGGGAGGTAGTGTTTATCAAACAAGCAAAGTCAGCAACCACCCAGCTGACACAGTCACTCCAATGTCCAGCCCAATGCTTATCTTTTCAAAGACCGTGCTTTTGGTCATTCAGTTGTACTAAATTCTACACAATATAATATGTTCTATATGAAAGTGTACCTAGGTGCAATTTGTCATTGTGGCACCACACTTGCTCTAATACCACTCTACTAATCTTTTCCAGGGTAGCACCCTAGTTGCTGCTCTCACAAGCCATAAAATCAGTATATATCGTGCACAGATGCAGCGTTTTCTTACTCGCTTTCTAATGCACATTGAGTGTTCAATCTCACAGGAAAGACCATTGCGAACGTTTTACACAGAAAAAAGAATTACTATATATTACCAAGACCCGCTATGGTAAAATAGCTCATTGTCCATCTCCCTTGTTTCCTACTTCTATTTGGTGGTTATAGAACAAATAAAAAGTTAAATCCACCAGGAAGTAGTTGCAATGTCTTACCATAACTTGTTTGGGAGGAGTTCCATTACATGTAAAATCGTTTCATTAATTCAGTCTGAGGAGAGAGCAAACAGGTTTTTTCCCAGGACTCTTAAACCGTTGCAATTACCTCTTGGTGGATTGAAGCCTAGCTCCAGTTCCAAAGAAGGAGCATGGAAAAGTAGTATATTTTATCAATTTCTTGGTTCCCAAGTTGACCGGAGAGTCCAGGATGATTATCAATTTATGAGGAGTCAACAAATGGATTCTTAAAATTCTAGTCCGATGGAGATTCTACAAAGGATTATTCCCCTTGTTTGAGAAGGAGCCTTCATAATGATGTTGGATGTTATGGGTACCTACTTTGATATTTCCTTTGCACAAAATCATCCGTGATTCCCGATATTTTGTTTACCAGGAATCATCATTTTAAGTTATTGTCTTTTGGAATCAGACCTGCCTTAGTGGTATTGACCAAGCTGATTGCTCTGTTGGAGGCCCTGTTATATCTGAAAATCTGGAATGAATGTCCTTACCCAGGCAGCTGGCTTCTTTGTGCACTGTCAAGGAAGATGGCTTTGAGGGGTGTAAAACAGTTTAAGAATGTCTGGTTCATCATGGGATGCTCCTTATTGTGGACAAAGTATCAATTTATTCCATGTCAAAACAGAGTTTTCTTACTAGCCGATTTCAGAACTCACTTATCAGTGGTGTTCCTTCCAGTGGGGAGGCTAAGCCTCACTCTTTCTTCTTTGCTATCCCGTCTTCCAGCTCCATCTCGCCTATGCTAAAGGAACAGGGACACATTGGTTTTGAGTGTTTCTGCTTTCTTGGCAAGGCTTCATCTACTACACCTTTATGGTTTATCTCCTCAAGCAATTGAATACTTGATTGGTAGGGGCAAATGTAGGTCTGCCACTGGCAATAAGGCCACTAACTATTGGTAGGACTCAGCATAGGTCTTAGAAAATTATTCCTATGCTCAACCCTTGGTAGCTTGGCTGCGAGCAGGCAGGCTTAACTTCAAAGACGGGTATGTAAAGCATTTAAAAACACCAATTCAGTAAATAATTAAGACACAACACATAATAAAAATCCAACACCAATTTATAAAAATAGGAAATATTTTTATCTTTAAAATGACACCAAAACGACAAAAATCCAATGTAGGGAACTGGAGATATGAATTTTCAAAGATTTAGCAAAATATAGCACTTAGAAGATTATAGCACCATATTGGGATACCTGCTCGCGATAGACCGGGTCAAAGTCAAAGTTTCAGGCCGACCGCGATGGAGCCCTGGGCGGCTACAGCTCACGGCAGGTCCCGGTCTCAGTTTCTCCCTTCACACTTAGAAACTTTTCTGGAGCTTTTCTCCCCGAGGTCCCTCGAAGCTTCCAGCCAGTCCGGATCCGGTGAGGGTTCGCCGTATTGCCTTTCGACGAGCTCCCGGTCAACTTCCCTGGAGCGGACTTAGAAACATTTTCTTTAGCGCTTCAGTGGGGCAACTCAGGAGCCCAGGCCGACACGCGATGGAAGGCAGGCGGCTTGGCTCTTGCGGTTGCTCCCGGTCACCTTTTCTACGAGCGGACTTAGAAACTTTTCTGGAGCTTTTTCTCGCGGGGTCTCTCGATGCTCTTCATGTAGCCGGATCCGGTGAGGGTTCGCCGGCTTCAGATTTCTTCTAGTCCCGGTCAAACTCTGGAAGTTGGACCGACTGAGCTTTTAGCGGGACGAACCTGGGTGGCTTGGCCGGCTCGCGGTTGAAGGCAGGCGGCTTGGCTGACCAGGTTGAGTCGGTCCCTCTATGGAGCTTTTTTTCAAAGTTCCTCCAAAGTTCTCCAAACTTCTTGAACTTCTTCCTGAAGTTCCTCAAAGGGTCCCAAAGTGTCTCAAACTCACTCCAAGGGTCTGGAAGCTCCAAGATGGTCCTTGAAAGTTGAGGACTTCAGTTCCCACAATCCACTTGGACGTCACCCTTACAAATCCACTGGTAGTTCTCCAAGGTGCAGATTTAGTTGGTGATGTTCCAGATGAGCTCTTTTAACCTGTAGCTTTCAGGGAGTCCACTCTTTAGTTCCTTTTCAGCAAGATAATCCACAGGGCTGTTGTTTCAGATGGTGCAGTCTTCAGAGGTCAGGCCTTAGAAATCTTTGCACAGCAAAACTTCTCAGCTTGGCAATGTCTTGCTTCAGCAAGTTTCAAGCAGCAGATCTGGAGGGCTCTGCCCCTCTCAGATACTTATTCCATGTTCTCTGGGTCAGACAGGAGGTCACTCCTGACCAATGGGAGCAGGGTAACTCCTCAAACATATGACCACTTCCTGTAGAGTGTGGCATTATTTTGTCACAGAGTGCATCAAATCTTCCAAATCCATAATGGCAGATTTTCCAGCAAGGAGGCAAGAGCTGGCTAAGCATACCCCTAGGATGGCTAATTTACTTAGACTCTCCCCCTTGCATCTGCTCATACCTTCCTTAATCCTACCATCTGCCTAAGGTGGGAAGTTCAGAGTTGTAAATGACACTGTTCTCTGCTCTCCTCTTTGATGAACATAGTTTACGACTCCTCCCCCTGGCCTGGCATTCCTTTGGAACAGCACACTGCCCTGCCTGCAGAGCTGGTTGACCCCAGAGGCTCTTTATCACCTCTTCAAGGCAGCCTGGCTAATCCTTTTAACTCTGACCAATCAGGGCAGACCACTGGAAGGCTGAATCTGGACTTACAAACAAGAAAGTCTTACAACTTCTTATATGTACACTTTAGGAGAATTTCAACAATATCATATTGTTGCATTTATTAATACCATTCAGGGAAGTCTTTGAATGGCACTTCTAGCCCCTCTCCTATCAAGAGTTATTAGTTAATAACTTTCTACCATGTTAACCTATGTAACTGGGGATTTGCAATGGGAAAAATGACTTGGGCCATTTTTCCAGCACCAGGACTTACAAAAACATATTTTATAAGTACTTTGCTTATATCTACAGGACCCCCACCTCATGTGCAACTAGAGGAGACTTTAGGGGTTCTGAATCTGTAGAAATATTGCAGATCCTCCCTCCACAGAGCTCCTCGCATCAAAGTCGAATTTGAGCAGCACTTTACCACAATGGGGGGAGTGAAATGTGAAATTTCACTTTACCCAGGCATATAAAAACTCATTTTATAAGGGTGTACCTTATAAATTCCTGACCCCCCCCACCCCTGGGATACCTAGGGGAGACCCTGGGGGTCCCTAATATGCCAAACCATTGTAGGTTATCCATTTTTAAGTGCCCCAAAGTCGAGTTTGGGCACAATTTTCTTTTTAAAAGCAGTCCTGGCACCCAGGGCTGCTTTTAAACTGACCTCAGGCTTCAGCAGTGCACACATGCAAGTGCAAAAAGAGCTGCTGGCCTCTAAACTGCCATGCCCTAGGGTACTAGGCACTTCTAGGTAGTTTCAATCCCCCTGCCCTATTATATACTAGGGGCTTATAGGGTAGGTCATGCCAATCACAGGGGTACCCCACCATACCATTGTGTACCCTAGTGTATGTAGGTGTTTTAACTGTATTCTAATGTGTCTCTTTCAGCATAGCACTGGCCCTGGGACTGGTTAGGCAGAGCCCAGGGTCAGTCAAAGTCAGTTACCACCAGTATTAGTCAGCAAAAAGTTGGGGGTGCCCAGGGCACAGGATGACTTTGCAACAATACTGCTTCCAAGAACTTAGATAAAATTATTCTGGTGATTGTTCCTTGTAGGAAAATGGATTATTATGTGGTGTGAATGTAATAATATCACAATCTTTATGAGGTCCAGTTAGGTTAGATTAGTGCTGGATAGCCATGGTATAGAGTAGTCGGGGTTAATCAAAGAAACAAGTAATAAAACATCAGGTAAGTAAGAAACGCAACACAATAAAAATCCAACACCAATTTTTGAAAATAGTGTATTTTTTATCTTAAATTGGACACTAAACCAGCAAAAATCTATTGAGGGGAACCAGATAAATGGTTTTTAAAAGGTAAGAAAATTCTTTTAAGTGCCAATAAATATTTGTAATCTGCACCGTGGTTCCTGAGCCAGTGGGCTAGTGTGAGTACCAATCCACTCTTGGACTGGCCACAATGGGTTGGGAGGCAGTCACTGGGACCACTTAGTCTGGCGAGAGTTACCTGTCCGGTCCAGCAGTCTGGGAATCCTCAGAGAAAATTTCACCCGGATCATGGTTCCAGCAAAGAGGTGGTCCTGATGTTGGGGTGCAGGATGCAGAGAAGATGCTAAGGATGCCTGAGCTGTGGAAGAGGTGTGTTGAGTGTTCCTGGGGCCAGCCCTGGGTCCACAAACTTCAGGGGTCGTTTCCAGCCTCAGGACTCGGTCTCCCACGATACACCAAGCAAGTCCTGTGCAGCTCCAGTTGCCACTGGACATCTGGCCTATGGTTATAGCTGACTTCAGCTGTTGTCCACAGATGAGTCTCTTTCTTGCTGGAGGCCCAGGGTGGGGTCTAGCCAGGACTTGGTCTCCCAGCAGGCACTTCGGCGTCCAGCGGCGGGCATGTGATCCTAGGCTCTCACAAATGCAGGCTTCCTTCATCTTTTGTGGCCCTGGTGCTGAACAGGGGACTAGCCACCTAGCCCTTGCAGGCACTTCTTCTGTCCTAGCACAAGTGGGCATTGCAGGTACAGTCCTCTTTACGAGTCCCCTGGGTTCAGCAGGTGCAGTCCAGTCTTTGGAGCAGCCTCTTTTTGCTGGGTCTAGAAAGCAGCAGGGCAGTCTTCTTTCAGTTCTGGGTCTAAATGGAGCTCTCGTTCCACGAGTGAGTATAGCAGGCACAGTTCTCTTTGCCTATCCCTTGCGTTCAGCAGGTACAGTCCTTCATTGGTGCACCCTCTCTTTGCTCAGTCCAGGACAGTCCTTCTTCTGTCTTCTTGCCAGTCCAGCAGTGATCTGAGGCCTGTGGGTCTGGGGTGCCACTTTTATGCCATCTTTTTTGTGGGAGGGGAGAGCTCACTATCCTGGCTGCACAGGCTGGACTGTTCCCATGGGAAACAAGGCCAAGACTGATTTGCATATGGCTGGGTGCAAACTGGAATGGCAAGGCAAGCAACAAAAACGATAGATTTAACCCAGATCTGTAACTGGGGGTGAATGTTTGATTTGTTCAGCATTCCGTCCATTATCTGTTCTTTTTGCATTTGTCGCCCTAAGTAGGAAGGGTGTGCTAGACGTGGGTCCCATGCTCGCTATGCCACCAGATTCAAGCTAGCCTGGCTGATGAGGGTTGATACCCCAAAACTGATCCCAGGATGCTTGTTTCTGGTCCAGGGAGGACCTGGCCTGCCAGTTCGGTCTGGACTGTTCCCATGGGGAGCAGGGTCAAGACCGATTTGCAAATGGCTGGGTGCAAACTCGAATGGCATGGCAAGCAAAAAATATATGGATTTAACCCAGATCTGTGACAGGGGGTAAATGTTTGGTTTGTTCAGATTTCCATCCGTCATCTGTTCTTTTTGACTATGCTGCAGTGGCAGGCCTAGAGTGACATTTCCTCCTTGTTACTGTAGTGCTACATAATAAAGTGCTGCAGGCCACTAGTGACACTAAACTTACTAGCTCTGGGTACTTCTTGTTCCATATACTAGGGACTTATAAGTAAGCTAAATGAGCCAGCAGGGTATAAGCTAGTGGTACACTTTTGGAGTCAGAGCTCATGCACTGGGACCTGAACAGTAGTGCAATGTGCACTACAGAGTAAAAAACAACAGAATGAGTCAAATGACTTGTGGGGGAGGGGGTTGATCTTACTAAAAGAGCTCTTTTCCTACATTCAAATTGCCACCCTTCTTTGGTGGTAGTTAAAAAACAGAATCTTTGAACAGCAGTCTACCACTTCATTTAGATCCTCATATAGTGGTTATGACCAGTGGCAACAAGTGGGATGGAATGCAGCTCTGCAGGATCTTTTAATACAGGGCTTCTGGACTCGCAAAGAAAGCCAGTTGTTATCGAATTGGTGGGAACTGTCTGCAATTCTTTAAGCACTGCGTCACACTAAATAACTCTTAGAACATAAGCATGTTCTTGTTTGGGCAGATATTTCAGTGACCATGGCCTACGTAAATAGATGGGAAAGGGGGGGGGGGGGCATGATCAACTATTTTCACCTCAGAGTTAATTAGGGTCATATGTGAGAGATTTGGAAGACTGTTCCTAGAGTTTGTTTTAGATCTCTAGTGACACTTTTTAGATCTCTTTCCATCACAAGCGAACACAGCATTCCAGGATTTTCTCTTGTTTTCCTGCTGAATGATCTTGAGTTGATAGACACACTTTCTCTTCAGCATCTTCTGCATGTCTTTCCTCTGATTCCTTTCATCCCTCATCTTCTGCTGAGAATTCAGGAGTGGGAGCAGATGTGATCATTTTCTTTCTTTCCAAACACATAGAGCTTCGTTCCCTGCATTTCAATACACATCTCTGGCTGCTTTCTTGTAAATTCTTCTCTATCTTTTCACTTTTTGGCCTCCAAGGTCTTCTTTGTCAGTCTGGAGATTGAGAGGTTTGGGATACAAAGTAGAGGACTTGCATCTCATTTTGCTCATGCCATCCAGAGATTAAGACAGTCTTCTGCTGTAAAAATCATATTCTAGACATTGGGGAAACTTTCTTAACTAGTGTTCTTCAAAATCTTTCTCTTATTGACTGACCTCTGTTCTTCAGTTACTTTATGATGGATTCAAGAGCAGCTTGGCAGTGTCAACCGTTAAGGCTCAGTGGGCAGTAATAGGAGAATTTAGCGAGTCTTGGTGCGGCGTTGGTGAGGCTTTAGCTACCAGACTTCTAGAAGCTTTTCTATCTCTAGATGCATGATGTGTCCATGCCGTTCTCTCTGGCCTTTACCTTTTCTTCAGAATGCTCCTTGTGAAGATCTGGCTTCAGCAAAGTTGAAGTTCTTGACTATGAAAGTAGTTTTCTTGGAGCAGTAACCTCCTCTTGTAGAATTGGAGAACTAGGTGCTCTTCTGTGCAAACCTGATTCTGAAATTCTTCATAAGGTTGTACTCGTAGCTGATAAGGATCAATAGATTATGCTACCTTTGTTTTTCCTACTCCTTTTCAGATAGAAATCCTTGTTCACTCTTTGAATGTCAGAGCTATTTTGGTTTAGTTGGACCGATCAAGTTCCTTATGTAGGCAAGATCATCTGACTATCACCTTTGGTGCTGCTGGTCAGGGAAGGAAGGTGCCTTCCATTTTCATTTGCTGGTGGATCCGACCCATTACTTCCTTTGCCTATTTCTTGTCTGACTCCTTTATGCCTGGGTTTGTCAAGGTAGATCCACAAGGGGTATAGCAAGTCATCATCTTGGGAAGTGGTTCAGGGGGCGCCTATTTTGAAGATTTTTACAGTAGCTACTTGGGCTTTGCCTCACACCTTTGTCAGCCATTATCACATTCAGGATCTTGGTTTGGAAGGTTGTTGTTTTAGACAGGGGATCTTGAGTTCAGCCCAGTTTAAGGAATTTCAAATTTCTTGGTTCTATTCTCCTTAAGTCACTCACTAATACATTTTGATTGTCAACATTTGTAGGAAGCTGGCTCTGTATATACTATACCAAAGTAAGGTATAGTGTACACAGAGTCCAGTGGAACCCCAAAGGTAGGCAGAGGTAAAAGTAGATAATACCTTACTCTCTACTTGTGGTAGTGTGGGCGAGCAGTAAGGTTTTATCAGAGGCTAATGTTAAGCATTTATTGTACACACTCAGGCAAGGAATGCTATCACACACTCAAAGACTGAACTTGGACCATTTTGTTTGTATAAAAATATTATTTAGTTATATTTATTTCCTGGAACCAAGCAAGCCTGGCACAGGTAAGTGTAAATGGTACTTTTCAAAGGCAGGTTGAACAATACAAGCAAGCTGAATGAAAATGACTTTGTTACAGGTTTGTAAATACTTTGAATACAGTTGAAATTACTGGTAGGTTACTTTTGATTACTTTGCAGATTACTTTTTAAGTTACTTTTTCTACTCAGTGTGATATGCCTAGATATCTCACTGGGACACTTCCTAGAGAAAAGGTAAGTAAATCAGTTTTTGTATATTTGCAGTTTCTTAGAGTTCCATACAAACCAACTCTACACCTGGAACAATTTTCAAAGAAAAGCAGTCAATGCAATCCTATGGAAGGAAATGAAGTTATCGGTTTGCAGGTAAGTACTAGTTTGTGGGAGTTGGGCTTCTGGGATTAGAACCAGGGTTCCCCCCAGGGTCGAGGATGCACTCTCAAAAGCACCCTCAGCAGCACTAGGGCGGCTGGGTGCAGAGTGCTGAGGCCCAATGTTATCCAATGGGGTATAGGGGGCCTCCGGTTGGTAGCTGCTCACGAGCAGGCCACAAGGTTGTGGGAGCAAAGCGCCTGGTGTTAGGCGCAGGGCAAAGGGGGATCTGATTTAGCACACAAGATGCACCCACAGCGGCGGCCAGGTGCAGGGTGCTGTTTTGGCGTCGGGTGCCCTGTTTTAAATGGGGATTGGCGGTTTTGTATTTTGGCTGCAGGCACAGTCCAGGAAGACTTCCGGGAGGAACCAACAGCTGGGCAGGTAAGTTGGAGGGCTCGGGGACGTAGTTGCACCTCGGGTCTCTTCTCCAGATGGCTGGATGCAGGGGTGTCTTTTGAGGTCAGATTTCACCTTACCGGGCCACTCGCGGTTGGGGGGGTCTCCGTGCAGATGCTGCAGGGGATGTCGGGGAGTCCTGGAGGTATCAACCCACGGTGGACTCGGACTCTGGAGCGCATGGGGACCTTTCTGGGACCTGTGGGCCACTCGAACCTGGGCCGCAGGCGACGGGTGCAGTGGTGGTTCCGGGCCTCGGTTTTCTTTGTCCTCAGCAGGCTCAGAGTCTGTCTTGGGAGTTTCTTTTGAACAGAGCTGCTGTTCACAGGAGTTCCGGTCTTTGTTGAAGGCAGTCAGTCCTCCCAGGGTTTCTGGAAGTCGCTGGCTGCAGGACAAGGCGACTTTTGGCGCAGGATCTCTGGAAACTTCAGACGGGCCGGGTGGGCTGGCGACAAGTCAGTTCTTCTCTGCTTTCTTTTGTCCTTCTTCTTCGTAGGTTGCGGGAATCTCTCTTCTTGGTTCAGGGCTGCTCCCTAAATACTGTATTTAGGGGGCGTTTTAGGGGTCTCGAGGTCAGTAGCCAATGGGCTTCTGACCTTAGGGAGACTACACCCTTGGTGTGCCTCACCCCACGTGGGGGAGTGGGCACAATCCCTAATCCTGATTGGAGAGTGCCTGCCATCTGCAAGATTGTGGGCGCTGAAGGGTGGGCTTCACCTCTCCTCCCCCACCTGAGGTGTGGGGTTGGCAGAGGTGGGCACACCTTCTGGGCTGTATTAATTTTTCCCGCCTGTTTTTCCGCCGAAAAGGAGGGGAGACAGGAAGGGGGCCTGCTCCTGTCTAAAAAGGGTCGAAAGCTGCATAAAAAGTAGATTTTATTTGTATTTGAAATTGGAGAAACCAGAGAATTGCAATAAATTAAATTACAAAAATATTATTATTTATTTGGCGACAGACAGAGTGGCAATTAGACAGCAGCGTAGTTCCATTAACTAGCCTCCTAATAAACTTGTATTTTTGTTGGTTGGAAAACTAAGCAAACGTGAAACCATGGTTTAAATTGCAAAAAAGCCAGTGAAAAAGAGCAAAAGCAGAGTGTTGGAGCTGTTGAGGGTACTCTATAGAATGCACAGTGTATTCAGAGAGTTTTACGAGGTTTCTGCTTGTGAGAGTACAAAATGTGCACCAGTGGGTCTCTTTGATATAAGTTATTGTAATGGTTGCCCAATGGTGAGGTTTAGAGAGCTTGTCCGAATTTTCTGACCTCGGCATCTCTATCCATTAATTTCATAAAAGCACAAATCTCACTATCCCACTCCGTATGCTCTTGATTTTACCTTCCTTTTCAAAGCAAACAACATTGGTAGCTTCTTGGTAAACACATGATGCATAAACAGTCAAATGCATCAAGTAATAACATGGCGACTAACCAAAACAAATCTACAGTAAAATATAGACAATTCAAAACAGTAACATGGTCAGAGTTATAGCCTGGTCTTCAGTGGCCATAACACTTGTGCATCCCCCAAATGCAAAATCCGCCACCAACTGATATAGAACCCATAAAATGCATATTAGTCATAACAATCCATATGTAATCATTATTTGACATCGAAAACATACTTTGTGCATGATATATCTTAAGACAATGCAAACTTGCTCAAACAATGACATTTTTACTTTTACCCCACAGTTATATTTTTCTGATTTTTTTTTTTTTTTTTTTTTTATTTTTTTTTTTCTCCCAAAATACTTTGTTCGTTTCATTAAAAACTTTCTTCCAATTTCTTCCACCTTCACAGACTTAAATCTCTACTAACAATCCCAAACTGTTTCTTCTGGTAGGTGCAGAGGCCAGATAGTAGTTTTGAACTAATGATATGCATGTGGTCTGGGTGAGTAGCGCGCTTTATAAACCCCTGATTGATTGATTGATTGACATACATCTGCATACTTAGCACAAGGCTCTTCTCTATGTCTCTGTTGGATCATGCTCTGTTCATTGTTCTGTGTGTCCCTGCTTAGTCATTAATCATGATACTACTATAGAATATTTTGCCATTTTTCATCAGGAGCTCCTCAAAATCACTCCTTTCTGGACATCCATAGACTGTGGTTAATACACCACAGAATACTTCCTTGGTTTTTTACGTCTTAAGGCAGGGAGTTGTGGAAACTTTGGTATGGCTACAGAATCCCAAAACACCCACTCTTTGGATGAATATTTTGGGATTATCTTGTGTAAAACCTGAACATATCAAAAGCATCTCCCATCAAGCAAGATGAGGATTGGTTATTTTTTGGTTGGCAGTCTCTTCTCCATCGATTAAGATTTGACTCAAAGATTTGATCTGCAATGAGCTAGAATAGAACTTGGTTTCACCCAGGCATATCTTCATACTTGACCTTTTGCTGAAGGTTATACAATGGGAGTGTGAATAATATTTTATTAGAAATGTGTAAAATCTTTTATTCCTTTGAATGTTGCCTAAACTTCAAAGGACAGGTTAAATAATGTCTGCATATATAAAATATAACACTGCTGATTGACAGTTCAATGTGTGTATATATATATATATATATCCCCTATTTGAATATTTTAAAATTTCTGTTTACAAAGACTAGATGAAGTTGTGGAACAGAAAATGTAAACCTTTCCGATAGTGCTTAATTTAAGCCAGTGGTTGCAGGTGGGGCCCACCGCCTCTCATGTCTGAGGACTACCACTTATTTTTAATCACCACACTTTGACCCCGAACAAGGAAGAGAAAGGCAGAGAAGGGGGAAATGGAGGGATAGAATAACAGAAAGACGGCGACAACGGAAGAAAGCAGAGATAAAAAATAAACTGCAAGAGTGAAACAAAGGGGCAGAAAATGTAGGGTAGTGGATGAAAGAGGCCTGATGTGGAATGAAGCCTAAACAGCCTTGGTTTCCAGCAACCACAGCATTCTGCATTGCTGCTCACAGGCTTCGGAGAAATACTTTGAGTACCCGCACTTATTATTTTAAAAGTTAAACACTGCAGTCTGATAACATAAACATCTTAAAACCCTCTGTTACGAGTGCCTTCTGGCACGTTCCATGATGTACATCTTGGTATTTTTTTGAAAAATGTAAATCACTGTTGATAACAATCTGATTTTTCATAAGGTTTTATTGTTCATATCTTCTTGTGATTCTCTATGTATTACTGCTAAATCCCCAAGACTCTCATACCTGTATTGATACAAAATAAAGTACCATCGCTTAAGGCTTATCTTACTTCATGGGAATGGATGCGGGCACTTTCCTGTCATCGCATGTTCTTCAAGAGTCAGGTGCCTGGTTTTTTTTTATCTATCATCTCGCCTTATTGGCCGCAATGTATCCATACAGGTCTGAGAGTCTTAGGCTTCTACTATCTTCCATGAAAATTATTGCAGTTCAGGTAGGGATCATATGAGGAAGGCTGATGACCCATCTGTGCAATAGACACAGCCGAACATGTAGACATAGTCGACATGGATGTATGAAACCTAGTTTTCAAAAAACATCCAATACTTTAATCTTAATCATGTCCAGGGTACCCCACAAATGAGGAGAAATCTATGTGGTATAAGCTGAGACATTTTAAATAAATTACCTGGAGCCTTGCTTATATCCAGAAATAATTTATTTTGAGTTCCCACCAAATGGTTGAGTCCTTCCGAGCGGTACCTCACTACACAGATGGGGAGGAGAGATCAGTGATGAAGCATGTCGGAAAGATTAGGGGGTGGGGAGTCTTCTCTCAATATCTTTGGATACTTTAGATAAGGGCCTGTAAACCTTTTTGTGCTTATGTATTCCATGCATGACCAAAATGTAACACTTTATTCATCATTACGTGACCACATTAAGCATCACAAGGTGTGACCACATTAGATAGGTGATTTACAACACAGTACAGTGACATATACTCCTTACGTAGGGGTATCCTGAGCGAAAGATGTAGGACTGAGAAGGAAGACATAGGTAAGGCTCGGAAATGCTTACCCTGTGGAGTGGAAAAGGCAACTGGGTGAGTAATTTGAGTTAAAAGTGAAGCCTCTGAAGCAAAATAAATGAGAATACTAGGGACCGACAACCTCCCAGCAGTGCAAGCTTGTCGTATGTTGGGGGTTATTCCATCAAAAACAAAACAGATATAGCTTATCCGCCTTATTCCAAGTGCTATAGGATATAAAGCACTTGTAATAAGGCGGATGGGCTATCCATACTGTTTTGGATGGAATAACCCATCCGCCAGATTCTAAATCCGGTCCCAGGTTCTTTGCTTTGTTGGTATAATCTGTTAAAATAGCAGCAACAGAACCTTAAATGGATAGGGAATTGACAACGCATGTTTTGTGACCATTACATTTTAAAGTTGCTTCATCCGGGCAATGGAAGTAATTTCCACATGCTTACTGAGATAAATGGTGAGAAAACATCCCAAGCGTTAGCAGCAATCCAGGAGCTTGAGTTATTGTGCCATAGATAAAACGTTATTTGGCAAGAGTAGATATTAGCCCTAATTAAAGCTTGCCACCAGGGAAAGCATAAACTAGCCCCAGGCTGAATCTCATTGGGTTTTATATGACCAAACATGTTCAATTTTTGTCCTTTCCCCTGATCAAGCAATTTTAAACTTTTCATTGTCGCAAAACACCTGTTGGAAATTTCCTATTACTTAAAGTTGCATTTTTGTTTTGGTAGAAGTGACTATTACTATCCAGGAGGTTTAACAGTAGGCGAGGAAGTGTGTAGAGGGCATGTGACTACATGACAGAGTAGAAATGTTCCATTTTGCTTTGGCATCTTGTGAAATTTAAGCTGATCTAGCGCCTTATTCCCAAAGTAGTTTCTGCCTCCTGAATAACGACTAATAAGTAGGAGAATGCATATCACTCCATCACAGGAGCAGGCATATCACTACATCATAGGGGTAATGAAAGTGGCATTGCAGATCCTTGGTCCCAATGACATTACAGAATTGACTACTTGACTCTTCCCTCAGCCTCTCAATAGGCACCCGTTTGCTGCTTAGATTATAGGGTAAGGATAAGAAATGCAAATTTTGGCGAATAAACGTGGCTAGTGGAGCCTTGTTTTCCTTTCTGCCACTGCATTGATTGCCTCTGTGGCCTTTTGTCACAATTACAATGTCGGAGGTATCAAGGGCGAGTCTTCATCAGTAGCAGCTGCTATCATTGTCCTTATATTGTAAATCGCTTAAATCCCTAGGGCAACCCTGCTGTCGGAATAATTGTGGCAGTTAAAAGGCACTTCTGGCTACCCTTAATTGAAACCCATACTTGGGATGAATTTTATTCAAGCTGATGCAAAAAAACACAATTAAAAATCATTGAGTTCCAAAATAGTACAAAATATTCATTCCATCCCTTGCATGAACCATATATTACCCTTTATGAAAGTGTTTCACCGCAGAATCGGGGCACAAGCATGAGGTTCGGTGGCTTGAATTAAGGGCTCATATCTTGACACACTAAAGAAGGTACAAACCAACCAGGCATTCCTAGAGAAACAACTGCTTGAAACAGACACTCTCTCAATGATAGTAGCTCAGTATTGACGATGGACATTTTTTGTCATGCCTTCTATCACTACACAATTTAGTCGATTTTTAGTCCTGCTAATGGATTGTCATGTCCTATGGAACTTTTGTTTTTATTTAATAAACAGCAGTAGACAGCAAGCCTAGCAGCACAGGTCGTTAAGAGCCCACTAATGCCCAATACGAAGTTTTTCTGCTCCAAGGTGGTCTGCTGGCTAAATTTGCTGCCTATGGGAACTTGGCTTCTACCCTTTTCATCCCTACTGTGCTACATTGTTTGATCATCGAGGAAATCATTTTATCTCCCTTCACTTCTTTCCAAATGGATGGCGCTCAGACACAGGCTGAGTGCTACCCATCTTGACAGAAGTGAAGGGTTATTTTTAAGTTCTGTATTTAAAAAGAAAAAAAAAAGTTATTTTTTTAGCTTTAGAAATTGTGAAGCTAGTACTAAGAACCATGCAAAATAGGACCTTGGCACCTGTTTTCTAAAATATTTAACAATTTAAAAATCTCTTGTGTTTTAACTATTGCATTCAGCATTTGTTTTTTGTTTTTTTTACAGGTTTTTCTCATGTAACAAAGAAATGACTCAAGCGGAAATTAAGTTGTGCTCTCTTTTGCTCCAAGAGCATTTTGGAGAAATAGTGGACAGAGTTGGAACATACCTTCTGAGCACGGGAAGCCAGCTGCTGAGAGTTATTTCACATGAAACATCCACTTCTTTGGGGCAGGTGAGTACTATAATCTTGAATTCAAGTGGGATACTTGTCCTAAAAGGGAGACTACCTTTATCCAGTAGATGTTACTTTGGCTCCAGCATCACTCTGTTTCCCTTTTTGTAACCCTAACTCTTAAAACTATTCACAATAAAAATCACTCATGCCTCACAAATTGGTAAATGGCCTATATTCCATGTGTAAGCCTTGAAATGAAATGAAAATAAAATTTATATAGCGCAATAGCTACCCTCAGGCCTCCTAGCGCTTGTGGACTAACGCCGACTAACAGGAGAGGAGTGAATTAGATGCATTCATTGAAAAGAACGGTTTTTAGAAGCTTTCGAAAGGAGAGCAGGTTTTGTTCCTTTCGCAGATGGAGTGGGAGGGAGTTCCATGAGTTGGCAGCGTTATGGGAGAAGGAACGCCCACCCCATCTAGCCTTCCTTATTCTGTGTGAGGTGACTAGGAAGGAAGACATAGAGCGGAGATCTCTGGTAGGCTGATAAGGAGTGATCATGGACTGGATTGAGACTGGGCCCTTCTTCCAGAAGGCCCTATGAGTCAGGCACATGGCCTTAAACTGGATCCTTGCCTTAATTGGTAACCAATGGAGGCTCCTTAGTGCAGGTTTCGCCGATTGTCGACGGGGGACCTGCAAAAGCATGCGAGCAGCACAGTTCTGAATGACCTGGAGCTTATGGATGGTGGTTTGGGGGCTCCCAGGTAGAGGGAATTCCCATAATCCAGGCGAGAGAGGATGAGGGCCTGAACCATAATCCTTCTCGCCTGAAAAGGGAGAAGGGGGAGGATCTTACGGAGCATCCTCAGGAGGCCGTAGCAAGTGGCTGAGATTTTGACGGCCTGGTGATTAAAACTGAGCGAGCGATCAAGCCACACACCAAGGCTCTTGATCTGAGTCTTCGGATCAGGTGCGGGACCGAGGCAGTTCGGCCAGAGCGAAACCGGGTCGAATGAGGGTGAGTTGCCCAAAAGCATGAGCTCGGTCTTATCCCCTGTTCAGCTTAAGGCACGAGTTTTCCATCCACTTGGCAACTTCCTCTAGGCACGGGCCTAGGGTGCTAGACGACCTCTCGGGGTGGTTCAATGCCACCACGAGCTGTGTGTCGTCTGCATATGTGATGATTTTAATGCCAAATGGATGGACAATCTCAGCCAGGGGTCTCATATAGATGTTAAACAGCGTGGGGCTCAAGGAGGAGCCTTGAGGAACCCCACAGCTGAGAGACAGCCGGTTGGAGACAACATCACCCTCAAAGACCTGAAAGGACCGATCGCTGAGAAAGGATTGTAGCCAAGTTATGGCCGTCCCGGTAACTCCCACACTTTTTAGCCGGTGGAGCAGGGTGCAATGGTTAACAGTGTCGAAAGCGGCACTGAGGTCAAGTAAGATGATCGCTGCCTTGCCTCCCTGATCCAGTATCCGCCTCGCCTCCTCGGTTACTGCCAGAAGAGCAGTTTCGGTTCCTTGTTGAGGACGAAAACCAGTTTGAGAATGGTGAAGGAGCTCGTTGGATTCTAGAAATTCTACTAGAATAGAATTTATATGCTTTTCCAGAATCTTACTCATCCAAGGGAGGAGCGAAATGGGGCGAAAGTTAGCTAGGTTGGACTGCTCAAGATTAGGTTTCTTTAAGAGGGCCTTTACCAGAGCACACTTCCATGCGGGAGGAACAGTACCAGAGGAGATGGAGGAGTTGACCAGATCAAGGATTACCGGACGGATGGTGTCGGCAGCTAGAATCAGAGGGAAAGGAGGGGCAGGATCAATAGGGGAGCCCGACTTTACTTTTGCCATGACCAAGTCCAGTGACGCAAGATCCAAAGGGGGGAATTGCCCTAGTGTAATTCATTCATTCATCTCATACCAATGATTGGCTTTGAATGCTTGGATGAAGCATCACTTTCTGCATGTAGCTTCAGACATTGAAATAACCTGTCTTTTGGCAATACCTTAGATCATTAGTCTCACATTTTTGAAAAACTAAAGACACTACTGTTGAATCATAATCATCCTCTTTGGGCCTCCTCTATCTCACTGCCATCAATATAATGCTTTCCTCAGCTCAGTTCTGCCACACTCTAGGGGCTTCACTCTTTGTAAATGTAGCCCTGATTGCCCCATATACTCCTTTAAGGCAGCTTACCTTGGTTGGTGAGTTATTTTTGCCTCTAACTTGTCCAGGACTGGTCTCGCGTCCCTTTGCTGTAATTCACAATACATATTTGGACATAGATCATTGCCAGGCTTAAATGTGTCTCTCTGTTCACCTGTCCTTTTCCATCTGATGTCTTTGTGAGGATCGGGAACATCAGTAGGGAATGTAAAGCCTTACAATGAATAGGAAGGCATTCAGCATACCCACTGAAGTAAGTGAAATGAGTGGAAATCGGATAAGGGGTTGGTTACAGTGAGGCAGTGAAGGTTGGGAGGGCACTTTGTTCAGAATGGTGAAATGCATTGGAAAAGTTTATCAAAGTCCTGGAGGGACAGTCCATGAATCACCTGGAAGACAATGACGAAAAAGTGAAACTGTGACTTTGTAGCAGGCTGAGAGCAAGCTAGCCAGTTAAGCGAGATCGGTTGGAGCCATTGTAATAACTCGGGGCTACATCTACAAACCATTTTTGCGGTCGGAAACAGCGCAATCGGGCCGTTTCCAACCATAAAAATGCTTTTACGTACGTACAAAACCCAAATTGCGATTCGGTAAAATGTTACTGAATCGCATTTTTTGTTTGTAATTCATTATTTGGGAGGAGTGTGTTTAGGGCATCCCTTCCAAATACCAAACCTGAATGGGGTGTTGTCAGAAAGTGGAGTATTATGTGGTGTGGGGTTAGTACTCACCATGTAATACTATTGCGATACTCCAAAGTTGGTCCTTGGATTCACACTAATAAATCCATAGCTCATTCGAGGTAGTGTGGCAAAGAGCAGTCAGGCTTTACTAGAGGAACATGTGTAAAGCATTTCATAGTACCTACATGGCTGATAAGTAATTGACACGACTCGAGAGAAATCCGACACCAATTTATAAAATTAGAGTGTGTTTTTATCTTAATTTAAGCACCAAAATGAACAGAATAGCATGCATACAACCGGAGTTATAGAATTCAGAAGTAATAAAAAATCAACACAAAATAATTCAGTAAAAATTTAACATTGCTGTCAATATGAAAAACCACTAGTGACAATCTGTCACTTGCAGGTCGAGTTAAGTTGTACGCTTGCAGGTTAAAGGTGAGGCGGGTCCCAGAACCAAGCCACAACAGTCAGTTCAATTTTACATGGCGCGTAGAGCACGGGTGCAGAGTTGTACTGGCTGTCCGGGGTGCTGAACGGGAGCCGTGGGAGAGCAGCTTTTACCACTAAAATGGTGCTGCAGGGGAAAAAGATGGAAAAAGACAACAACAGTGTGTTTTTGCTGATATCGGTTGAAGGTCGGATGGAATTCCCTCTTAATACAGCGTCGAGTAAAGGGGTTATTGACTGGCGACCAACAAGGCTTGGCAGCGTTAAACGGAGCAGAAAGTAACTTCGATGTCCGGTAGCCCAGGGGTGTGTGGTAGCTGCCTGTAACTTTGTGGAAGGCAGGACTACAGTTCCCACAATGCACTGACCATCTGGTTTTGGGCAATCCCTCAGAGGGCCCCATGGCCAGCGATTCTTGGGATCTGGAGCGTTGTTTTACCTGCAGTTTGCAGGGGACTAGTCCAGGGGAGTCTGAGGGTGATTCAGGCTTTCACAGGGGTCCCTCTGTCTGGGGGAACCAAGAGATAGCCTAGGACAAGTCTAGGTCAGGTAGTTGCAAGAGCGTTGCCACAGGTACAGGGAATCCCTCTTTTGCTTTGGGCAAGTCCTGTCGCTGGTGCGGGTCTCTTCTTATGCCCTCTTTGATGCAGATTGTTCAGAACTGAGGTTCTGGTGTGGGGGGGGTGCTTAAATCCTAGATTTAGGGTAGTTAGGGATTAGTGTGGGAGCTGGTAGCCAATAGACAGCTAGTCCCTACATCTAATCCACCCCTGAGGTGACCACATCCAAAAATGTGGGGCACTGTTTCTACCCAGAACCCTCTAGTCTGCCTTTCCTAAAGATGGCAGAAATCAAATTTTAGTGTACAGACCAGGATGCTCACCCTGGAGGTGTGGCTAGTCTTCTGGGGTTGTAGACGTCATTGAATAACGAATTTATCACCTGCCCAGGTGCAAATGTGCCTCGGGCAGGAGGAGGGGGGTTTCCTCCACTGGTAGTCAGCCCTGATGCATATCGGAGGTGGTGCAGCCTTTGAAGCTCACCACCTTGATGTGCCACTTCACTAGCCTGCTTGGGAGGAGGAAGGTGTGACCAGGCCTTTGTTCCTGGAGGAGGTCAGAAGCCTGTCTTGGCGACAGCAAACGCAGGATGCCCAGGCGTGACAGCCAGAGCACAGAGAAGCTGGGGCAACCAGGTGGGCAACCTCTAAGGTACCTGGGTGCATGCCACATCACCCAAGACACAAGATTCATGTCAAGGGTGAGAAGTCATGTTGTTTGATACCAAACATTACATATTTCAGCTGTACCATAATGGAGCTGCCAACCTCGAGAATGCCAGGGTGGCAGCCCATGTTATCCTATGGACCGCTTACAATTATAGTAGTTTCTAATAGGGAAAGCCTCTATAGAGACATATAGGCCTGCACTTATATGTTCTCACCTTTAATATAATGTATCCTGCCTCCTGGGCTCAGGAGGCCTTCCTTAGGGATGCCTGACATATATTAAAAATAGTGTATTGATTGTGCCACACGTGCTGAGGGCACAGTTGAGTTCGAGTAGCTTGCACTGCTCCTGCAGTCTGCAATGGCAGGTCTGCTGTCAGTAGTTTACTTGGGTCACTCAGGGTGGTACAAAACCGTGCTGCAGCCCTTGGGACCCCTTTACCACCTGTTCCCTGGGTACCCCCGGTACTATATACTAGGGACTTATAAGGGGGTCGGGTCCTTGCCAATTTGGGATTACCAAGTTGAACATAACCGTTTTGGGGAGAGAGTCCTAGAGCCTGGTTAGCAGGCTTCTGTGCACTGTCAGAGTCGAAAACCAGCATCTAGTAGTCCAAATTGGGTCACAAAAGTGGGGGCATCCGCAAAAAGCCATTTTTCTTACAGATGGATGAATGTTGTGTTACTGAATTACGGTTGCAAAACAAACAGATTTTACTGACTCCTTGAAGGAGGTAGTAACCCATTCGCAAATGGGAAGAGGTCCTAATGGGATCCTTTCCCCTTTGAGAAAGAAAAAAATATTTTTAAGAGCTGCCAGTGTTCCCACGGACCACTGCCTACTCTTGAAACTTGGAAGTTTCATTTTTTCTTTTTAAATGAATCCCGTTTTCTTTTAAGGAAAACATGCGTTTAAAAAAAAAAAAAAGATTGCTTTATTTAAAAGCAATCACAGACATGATGGTCTGCTGACTCCAGCAGGCCACCTTCCCTGTGATGGCTGTGATTGCTAATCGGTCACAAATTGCGACCTACCTCATTAATATTATTAAGGTAGGTTTATTTGCGACCCATTACGAATCGTAAATGAAACTCAAAAGAGTTTCATGCACTAGGAGCAGCGTTTTCCTAATTGCAAATCGCAGTGAATTACAATTAGGAAATCGCTATTCCTCACTTTCGTACATCTAGCCCTAATAGACTCCTTGCTCTGCAATAAACAATGGACAACTTCTGTATAAAGTTTCCACCTCCTCTCAGCAGTCGCCAACCAAGCTTTTGGTACTGTCTCTGTTGGTTTCTAAGGTACAATGACCACCAGTTCAGATACCTTCCATTCTACCTCAACAGGAACCTGCTGCAGAGATATCTGAAGAATAGGAACTAGCATACCTAGACCAAGATTAATTTCTCGGCAGTGAAGGTCACCATGAATGATATGTCCCAATCATCCCAGGGGAAAGACACTCAACACCAGCCGTAGTAGCCTCTTCCCCTAGATGATATTGCAAAATGTCATTCTTCCTGAAGATTACTTTGAGGCTTTTCTCTTTGCCCAGGACATCCACACATAAACAGTGTTTTTTATGAGTTTATAGGACAGCCAAGAGCTTCAGGAAAATCGGTTCCCTGTCTTGATCATATGTGGAAAATGTGGGAACTGAATTTGAAAACCATGGCTCTCTGAGTGCCCCAAATACCCACAGTTGGTAGAAAGTACAAAGCTCCAAATTAATCTGCTGCATATCTCATGTCCGCCAAAACTCATCTCCATTAATGCCTCAGCAGCCAAGAGTCATCCAGGGAACCAAGAGACACCATGCACAGCTCACCCTGACCAGGATGATAGAATTTTGTAACCCCTACGGCAGAGAGAAAACTCTATGGCTCCTACCTCCATCAAGGAAATGAATGACATGTCCATCTAAGGCAGATGTGACATGATATCTTGCCATTTTTATATCTGTATTCCAGGAGACAAACCGATTGTAAACACAAGGAGATGATGGACGGAGCGCTGAAACTTTTCAGACACTCACCCCCAGTCACAGATCTGGGTTGAATCCATCATCATTCTTTAGCTCACTTCGCCACCTCCGTTCAGACCCAGCTATATGCAAATCAGTCTTGACCCTGTGCCTCATGGGAATAGTCCAGCCCGAACTGCCAAGCCAGGTCTTCCCTGAACCGGAAACAAGCATCCGGGGACCGGTTTCTGGGTAACACCCTTCATCAGCCAGGCTAGCCTGAATCCAGTGGCAAAGTGAGCAGGGGACCCACGTCTGGGCATACCCTGCCAACTTAGGGCGAACAAAGCAAACACAAGGAGATGATGGACGGAGCGCTGAAACTTTTCAGACACTCACCCCCAGTCACAGATCTGGGTTGAATCCATCATCATTCTTTAGCTCACTTCGCCACCTCAGTTCAGACCCAGCTATATGCAAATCAGTCTTGACCCTGTGCCTCATGGGAACAGTTCAGCCCGAACTGCCAAGCCAGGTCTTCCTAAACTATGGATTTAGGCCCAGATCTCTGTACTGGGGTGAATGTATGACATTGCTCTGCATTCTGTCCATCAATTGTTGTTTTTGCATTTGTCACCCCGAGTGGGACGGGTATGCCCAGACGTGGGTCCTGTGCTCTCCATGCCACTGGAGTCAAGCTATCCTGGCTGATGAGGGGGTGAAACCCCGAAACCGGTCCTTGGATGCTTGTTTCCAGTCCAGGGAGGACCTGGCCTGGCAGTTCGGGCTGGACGGTTCCCATTGGGCACAGGGTCAAGACTGATTTGCATATGGCTGGGTTCAAACTGGAATGGCATGGTGAGCAAAAAAACGATGGATTTAGGCCCAGATCTCTGAACTGGGGTGAATGTATGACATTGTTCTGCATTCTGTCCATCAATTGTTGGTTTTGCACAAACAGATTGTGGCCAGAAGTACTTTAATAAATGATGCGATTAACATTTCCAACATAAAATTTCTGCAACTAGCAAGTGCTTTTCTTGCCATTTTCAACAGACAAGTGTGGCTCAATAGCACATCTTCTGGCAACAGGTTCAGGGAAATGTTCTGGGGATGGACTGTGATGTAAGTTCTCTCTCCGGCAAGCACTTGTATAATGCTCAAGGATATCTACATTTATAGTGATATCACTTCTTTACTAGGTTATCGTGATACTTGGCACACTTAGTTTTTCATGGGTTTCTGGTCACTCATATCAACTTTTTACAGTGAGCTATCAACACGTACAGCATCAATCACAATGCCAGTCGTATTACTACAGGGATATACCTAACAAAGCTTACCGTACAAGAACCTTTACCAAAGCCAACCTCAAAAACATGGACGGGGATCTTTAAGACCAGGTTCCTGCAACAAAACACAGAAGTTAATTTTCCCCATGTGGCAGCTCCAGTGCGTCCGACTACTACAAAACATCCATTTGTGGGAAATTATCATATCCTGCAAGTCTGGTTGGCATTGTTCATTTAACACATATGTTGGAGTTTATTTAGAAAACCCCATACAGTACTTCAAACAAAGTAGATACTAGATTGAACTACTAAAGTAAATCCTAACCATGCTGCTAGAAAAGAATGAAAAAAACTAATAAACTGAGTCTTCTCTTGCATGTAATTTTAAAGCAAGAAAACAAATCAGAAGATGGAAGCGCCTATAAGGATTCGAAAAGCTCAACAAATACACCCGGAAACAGTCTTTTTGAATGGTGATCATACAGGGCTTTATCTTTGTACTGCAGTTAAGAGAAATTTTGGTTATTATCAATCTTTTAGATGCCTATACTTGCCCGTTAATCCAAAGCGCTGCACGTGCCTGCTTTTCTTGGAGTCCAATCCATTACTGTCAGTTCAAGGTCCTACCATTTGACCTAAGTCCAACACCCACCAACAAGTCAAGTATGTAGAGGTGTGGCGCAGCGGCCAGGGTGACTGACTCCGGATCCTGGGCTCACGGTTCGATCGCTGGCGGCAGTTCAGCCCAGCACCATGTGACTCTGGGCAATAGTTCGCTTAATCTTCCCGACGGCCCCCAGCGCCGGGACACCTCTCCGGAGGTAGCTGTGCGCTTTACAAATACTGGACATTTATGTAGTCGCTGTGGCAACATACCTCAGGAGGCAGAAGTACCACACCTTTCCATACCTGGTCAATAGGCTTCAAAAGACAAGCTCCATCAGCAATTTCAAGCCACCATAGTGGCTTTTTCCTGATTCATAAAAATAAATCCTCTATAGAAGCGCAACAGAAGATCATTTTTTGAATTGAAGTAGGGCAATCCTCTATCCGAAATTTTTCAGTTGACAAACAGGATAGCAGATCTAAGGACGTACCAACTCACCTTGCAAAGATACGTTTTTTTTCACTGTCAACGTTCATATATCCCTCCTCTGATCAATGTGCTTCTGCATCCTTCCGATTCTTCATTGGCAGCTGCAAAGGAGGCTGCTACAACAGGAGCTGGACAAATCGGAGAGCAGAAAAACACCAAATAGGATGACAGTGAGGATCGCATCAACACACTAACCGATCCTGTAAACTAAGATGAGCATGATTTTTCCGTTGGTTCATGATAAAAGTTTGTGATTTTCACAAACCACATCAGCTGTTGTGATATTGTGTACCACTTACTACATCAAACCTCAGACAAGTGCAATGAGCGGTCACTTTCCGCCATATACATATTTAGACAAACCAATGGTGTCTTGTCTCTCTTCTCTCAATGGATAATTCAAAAAATATGAAAGGACATTTTTTCCCTTCATGAAATTTATGGATCCTTCATTTAAACTGAGCCAATGGTTTCTGTCCTGGTAAAAAAGCCTTGTTACCTGCCCTTATGGGATCAATGCTGTGGCAGAGATTCAGGCTTTCAAGTTACCCGACCCTTTCCTCCAATTACTTTGTTGTACTGAAGACCAAACTAAAGTGCCAAAAGGCTTTCATTGCGACAAGCCCATAATTAAACAATCTATCTGACCCCGCACCACCAAATCTAGCAAGAGTATCTGAAAGGTCTCCCATTATTCACGTCACATTAAGTGCTACTTGTGTAGAAATCAGAGCCTTCACTCTTCGGATCAGCTATTCTTTGTTTTTAGCTAAGTTAGTGGGTTGTCAACACATATTGAAAGAAGACATTGCAAGCTGGAGCAGAGCTTTTATCTTGCTAAAGTCTATCATCGTCCCCAGAGCACTCTGCATCTATATTCCACAAGACAAATGGTAGCAACAGCAGCACTCTATAGGGGAGACCTGCATAAATGTTTCTGAGGGGATTTGGAAACTTCACTGGCTACCTGTGAACAAAGGAATTACCTTTAAGGCTCTTTGTAAGGTTCACAAAGCCCTGCACAACATTGCACCCGGGAGAACTCAGGAATTTGTTTCAACGTTACATTCCCTCTAGACCTCTGCGATCCTCAGGCAGAAATCTTCTAATTGTTCCTAAGCATAAAAATCAAGATGAGGTGGTAGAGCCTTTTCGGTGGCTGCATCCAAGCTGTGGCACTCGCTTCCTTATTCTGTCTCAAGTCTTCAATCTCATGCTTAATTTCGTAAGGCCTTGAAAACCTGGCTTTTTACTCTTTAATGGATAGTTGGCAGAATCTTTTCCTTGCTCTTTCTTCCCTTTCTAAGACGAATTGCTATGAGCGCCTAGACGCCTTTTGGCATTTGTTGCACTTTAAAAGTCTTTTTAATTCATTCATTTTTCATTTATTCATTCTTTTGTAGGGCAACGACTTGTAGGAGCTGCCAAAGCACCCCCATTTGTTACGGCTTTCATATGCAAGAAAAAACTGAATTCAGAGCAGGCCAAGTAGCATTGCCGAATCTGTTTACATAATATGAGCCTCTCTACCCTCCCATTTCTTCAAAAATGTGTACTGCTCAGGAAGTCTGATTCAAGCTTTAAATCTATGAAAGATCCAATGCTGTAGAAGAAAACGATATGTGCCTGTAACTACAGTTCCTCAACATTATAACTACTGTGCCAGGGGGTGCCAGGGAGCTGGTGCGCAACATGGCTGCACTCTAGTGTGGCTCCTGCGAACGGAGACAGCTATCTAACACCATACCAATATTAGTGACTATATGCCAGCTAAGAAATTTGGGAATGCATTGTTCAATCTCACCATTCATTGGCCAAATACTGTGGTACGCTGACTGCTGTGGCCAGCAGCGTGGAATTACACGGCAAGGTGATGAAATCGTGGCCACATTTTCTCAGCGGCGAGCACTGATGCCAACAGGGGAGCACATGGACACCTGTGAGCTGCTGAGTCGGGCAGGGACAACCAGCGGCTCCGCCTGCGGAGGGTTCCTCTGACAGCAGGACACCCCTGGGCATATGCAGAACTCTGGAGTTGGTGGAGCTGACCTCCGATTGCTGGGCTGTCATGTTACTTGTCTGAGGAGGCAGGGAGGTGCTCAAGCCTGTTCCGGGTGACGGAGGGGGACGACTTTACCCCCGTAGATGTATCAGCTCGAACGTCTGCCACCACACATTTTACTGCACAGTGTGGGGAAGTCAGATGGCTGCCAACATAAGCTATCTTTTGAGGCGTGACTGGGCACGAGAACAGCCACTACTGGTGGTGGGCTTGCTCAACTGCAGGACAAATCACGGAGGCAGGTGGCAAAGGTGCAACATGAAAACACTCGAGAGGGCTATGGAAGACAGCCTGGTCTCCATCATAACATAATGGACTCTATTTCCTGCAAGCTCAAGAACATGGCAGCAGGTTGGTGGAGGTTAGAACAACAAATCTCAATGACCAAGGACAATCTAGAGGCAAAACGCGAGGCAATTGTTGTATATGAAGAAGGTGCTGCATATAATTACAGCGAAAAATGCGGAACTGGAGGTGAGATTTCCCCTAAATAATATCTGTATATTGGGGATTCCCAAATCCAGGCAAACTGGACGAATATGTAGAGCGCCTACTGCTGCCAAATTTTGACTCGGAGGCCATCCCCCTCCTGTTGGTTGTGGAGAGGGTGCACAGTTCATTGGCGGTAGGCCACCACAGGGCAAACCTGGTTGTCACATTATTGTGCACCTCCTAAACCTTCATGATAGAGATACGACTCCCGCTGAGTGGCCCGATCTGGGTGATGGCGCACTCTGCGCTTGGTAGGCCCGGCGAAGTCGTGTGCTGATATCCTTTGATTTACTTGAAGACTATGCTGACTTATGCAAAATATGCATGCTTAAATTATATATTTAGAATAGACCTGTCTGACAAATGGGAATTTTTGCTTCTCCCCAGTGCAAGCGCTGTGTTCCTGCAGGTTGCTAGTGCTCAACAATTTTCCTCTGACCCCCATTGACCTGATCCCAAAGGGATGCACACAGGCTCCTATGGCACTACAGTGGTTTCACCTGTCTATTGTTAATTATTTTTTATTTTCCTAAGTTTAATTGTGTATTACTATGTTAGTTGATGTGGGTTCATTAAGATGGGAGGGGGATAGTCTAAATGTCCTGGTACCCACCAGCCAGCGAGGATGGGTTAGGGAGGTAGGGCTCTTAACTAGAGGAACGGATGTGTGATCTACACACGTAAGACCATGGACTGGTGGTTAAATAGTGTGACACAATCTCTCTGTGTGCTATGGCATACCCCTTCCTGCTGTGAGATAAATCTAATTCACTGGTATGACTGATTCACAGACTAATCTAACCATAAAACCTTTGGCATGAAATGTGAGAGGCCTTAGCAACTCTTGCAAGATGCAGCAGGTTCTGGTCTATTTAGAAAGACCCCGCATAAACATTGCAGTAATGCAAGAAACTCATCTCATACCGAGCACGGAATGTCGTTTGGCAACTAGATGGACCTCCCACTGTGTCACCGCTTCATACTCCTCTTGTGCTCGGGAGAGGGGGAAGCAATTCTTATTTAAAAAAAAAAAAAAGACACAATTTTCAAAGTCACCACTGGCTATTATTAATGAGCGTGGTAGATATGTTATTTTATGGGGCAGATCTGATCAGTGCTATGGCCTGAATGTTGATGGCCCTGGATTCTATGACAGCTTGTGGTGTAGGGTTCTCGTCACATTCACTGATATGCCAAAAAAGCGCTTCAACACCTCATCAGGGGTAACAAGCGCTGTATAAATGCAAACCTTTTCCCCTCTTCTATCCCTCCCCTATCCATCTCAATCCAAATAACTAATATCCACCACTCAAATTACTTTCATATTTCACTATACTAATTCACCACTAATCCTTTATAGGTTCCGGAGTAGCGTACTACTCGCCAAAAAAGCCCTTCAACACCCCATCAGAGGTAACAAGCGCTATATAAATGCAAACCTTTTCCCTCTTCTATCCTTTCGCTATCCTTCTGAATCCAAATAACTGACTAACCTAGCCACCACTCAAATTACTTTCATATTTCACTATACTAATTCAACACTAATCCTTTATGGGTTCCGGAGTAGCGTGCTACACGCCGAAATAGCACTTTGACGCCTCATCAGGGGTAGTAAGCACTATACAAATGCAATGCATTTACAATTACAATATGTGGTGAAGGTTTTAACTGTGCGCTCTACGAAATACTTAACCCATAGTCTGACCCACTCCGCAGCTTCTGAAGGACATAAGCAAACATAAATTGCTAGATCTGTGGCGAAATAGAAACTCAACAAGCCGTAAATTATATCCACTTTCTATTCAGTGATATATGGAATGTGGTCGAGATTGGATAACTCTTCGTCACACAGGATGTGGGGCCCGGGGTCAGGGAGATTCATCACTTGGCCTATATGCTATCGGACCACTTGCATGTGCTTTTGGGTCTAGGGTTTCCTAGTGCTGCATCATTTGGGAACTGCTGGGGTTTAAACTGTTGATTGAAATTCTCAAGGATTTTGCACTTAATATTGGTACAGTAAGACATACTGGCACGGTATGGGAAATCTGTAAGGCGAGAACTTGGGGTACCTGTATAGCAAACGTTGTGGCATCCTCAGATCCGGGTGCCCTTGGTCCATCTAGAGAATGATATTAAGGCAGTGGCGATGGCACTCGGTGGAGGGAATAGGGGACAAGTTCTGGAGCAGATCCGGGCCAAGACATCTGAGTTCTCAGAAGAGAAAGAGAACTGTATACTTGCTACTTCTAGCATCAAACCACTGGTATGGCTAAGATACATTGATGACATATTTATAATATGGAATGCAGGATGTAGAACATTGGAACAATTTACAGCTTATATCAACAATATCCATCCTACCATCAAATTTACCAGCAGCAATACAAAACAGAAGCATCATCTCCCTTTTCTGGATGTGCTACTCACCATTCATGAACAGAAAATTACAACTGATCTGTACCACAAGCCTACAGATGCTCATTTGTATCTAAACTGGACTTCATGTCACCCACACCACACTAAACTGAGCATCATCTACAGCCAAGCACTCAGAATAAGACGCATCTGCAGCAATGAGGAAACCTGTAAAGACCATCTACAGGAGCTTGCTACATTATTTAAAAGACGAGGCTATCCTCTGCATATCATACAGCAACAAATTGACAAGTCTTTGCAGTTACCCAGAGAAGCACTTATTTGGAATACCAACGGCAGAAACAAAAGTGACAGAACTCCATTTGTGGTTGACTATCATCCATCAGCTCCCAACTACAGAAATATAATGCAAAAACATTTCCCTTACTGTCTACTTGTGAAAAATTGCAAAAGGTTTTTCCAAAACCGCCAGTCATTGCTTACCGCAGAGCTCCAAATTTACGATCTCTTATTGTGAGAGCTGAACTCAAGCAAGTTGTAACAAATGCAGGGTTCATTGCTGTGACTCTAAAAGGTGCATCACGTGTGAATACCTTTTACAAACATCATCAGTAACTAGTTCTGTTACGTGAAGGACCTATGGAATAAGACAGCATCTTACATGTCGCTCAACATGCATTATTTATGTGATTCAGTGCCAACGGCAAAGCTGTAAAAAACAATATGTAGGCCAAACAGTGAATGACCTCCGTACACCGATTCAGGAACCACAAATCGGCAATAATTAATAAGAAAATTGACCAGCCTGTAGCCAATCATTTTAACCTTGTGGATCATTTACTATCAGATTTGAAGATTTTCCCTGTGGAACATGTCTCAAAGGAAGAACTACTGGACTCCAGAGAGAACTTCTGGATGTACCGTTTAAAATCACTGCATCCAGATGGACTGAACATCACTGACAATACAACCTGATTACTGCATATCTCAAGAGCTCTCAGGACTGCATTGATTCCACATTCCAAATGGAATCTTCACTCATGATGCTTTTTGAAAATTCAGCTGTCATCTGTGCAGCCACTGAGCAAACCATCTTGTACTACCTGAGGAAGGCGGAAGCTGAAACGTTGTAGTGGAAATATATTTTTGTTCTTTGGTGAATCTATCTGTTTGAGTCACTTCTTTCTTGGATATTTTATTTCTTTGTGACTCATTGTACCCTTTGGGATCCAGATTTTTGCGCTGGCTGTTGTTTTCTTGTGATCATATATATGACGTGAACAAGGCCGCATGTCTGGCGGCCGAAACGCGTCTTTGGACAATGATGGTTAATTAATAAACACCTTGCCACTTCAACTGCTGTGGAGTCTGTGTCCTTGTGTAGTGCCGGTGTGACTGGACACTCTTGGATTTTCATGTGGATATATATATATATATATATATATATATATATATATATATATATATATATCCGGAGCTCGTGGGGAAGGGGAGCGCCCTCACAGAACCCTAGCAGCCATGAATAAACGCGTCGCAAATGACATCCTGGAAGTAGAAGACAACAAAGTGAGATCCAGCGGGACACACTCAGCTATTGAAGGTGTTTGCTTTTTATTACACAGGTCTATACACAACCCCTGCACAGATAGCAGATATTCTGAAAGCACCTTGTCTCCTTCTCATGCAGCCATTCATGCTGGGGGAAATTACTGGCAGTGATTAAAGAATTACTTACTGGCAAGACAGGCTGCCAGCTAAATTCTGCAATAAATATGCCAACATCCTGGCCCTTCACCTACTTAATGTGTATGTGGAAGCCCACAAGCTGCGGATTCTACCCCGCCAATGCGCAAGGAGGTCCTTGTAGCACTGCTAAAGCCATATAAACCACCCCTAAGCTGTAATTGCTATCATCCACTGTCACTTTTAAATTGCAGTGCCAAAATTCTCACTAAGCTTCTCGCTAACTGCCTGACACTCCTGATGACGGACCTTGTAAGGCCAGACCTTTCTGGATTTTCTCTGAGTCCCTTAACGAGACATAACTTACAGGCACTGTTTGCCCTCCTGCAGGACTTACATCCAGATTTGAATGCAGGAGCCATTTTTAGAGTGCAGCCTACCAGACAAGACATCTTGGGGCCATTCAGAAAGCTGACCTAGGAATGCACTCCCCGGTTGCTAACCATTGGCTTTGCGGTTTGTAACTCACATTTTCTGGCTTGCTATTTGCTGGCTTTATTTTGCTTTACACTGTCCAGCTCAAGTTCGTCCCTCTTATTGCCCAGACCTTGTTTACTGTATTGTTCTGCGACCTCGCTTTCTGTAAACAGCCCTTTAAATCTTGTTCTTATTTTGTCACATTTGCTGTGCGTTCAAGGACAGGGGTCAAATGTCAGGCTGTGTCTTCCAGGAAGCCTGATGTTTATTTTTATTTTTCTGACTTCAGAGTGAGAGGATTTATGTGATAATCATGCTAGCTACTGGGCTCGGCTTCAGAAAGGCTGTACGATCTTATTTTTTTTCAAACGAACTGTGCCGAGGATCAAATCAATAACTTGGGGGATGACATTTCCACACATTATCGTTTGTGTGCTGTATACTTTTTTCAGTAAAACTGTAGGTGAGTGCAAATATAATGATCATTTCAACATAAGATGTATTGTCTGTAATAGCAGTATGCTACAATACCATGCATACTCAACGTTACTCCACTCTACTCTGGCACCATTCCACACCACTACACTGTACTCTGCACCGCTCCACACTATGCCACTCCGCGTCACTGCACTATTCTCTGTACGACTCCACTCTATGCATCTCTACTCTACTCTATGCCAATACACTCTATGGCACACTGCCCTACTATGCGCCACTGCACTCTACACCACTCTGCGCTACTTCACTCTATGCCACCCTACTCTGCAACACTGCACTCTATGCCACTGCACTCTACGCCACTTCACTCTACTCTGAAACGATCTACTCGATGCCACTGCACTCAGCGCCACTCCACTCTAAGCCACTGCACTCTAAGCCAATGCACTCTAAACCACTTAACTCAAAACCAATGCATTCTACGCCAATCTACTCCGCATCACAGCACTCTAGGCCATGAAATTCTACGCCATTGTATTCTGTCACTGCACTCTACGCCACTCTATTCTACTCTGCGTCACTGCACTCTACGCCACTCAATTCTACTCTGCGCCACTGTACTCTACACCGCCTCTCTCTATGCCACTGCACTCTATGCCACTCTACTCTGGCCCATTGCACCCTTCGCCTCTCAATTTGGTGCCACTGCACTCTATGCCAATGCACTCCACACCACTCTTCTGTATACCACTGCACCCTACAACAGTATACTCTGCAACACTGCACACCCTGCTGCTCTAACTTTATGCCACTCTACGCCACTTAACTCCACGCCAATCAACTCCACGCCAATCCACTTTAAGCTACTCTGCATCACTGCACTCTACAACACTTTGCTCTATACCACTGCACTCTACGCCACTTCAATCTACTCTGAAACAATCTACTCTATGCCACTGCAGTCTACTCCACTCTATTGCACTCTGCGCCACTCCACTCCAATGCATTCTACACCACTTTACTCAAAACCAATATACTCTATGCCACTATACTATGCCAATCTAGTCTGCACCACTGCACTGTACTCTACGCCACTGTACTCTGCGCCACTGCACTCCACACCACTCTACACCATTGCACTCTGTCACTTTACTCTGCACCACTTTATGCCACTGTACTCTACATCAATGCACTCTACGCCACTCTACTCTACACCACTGCACTCTGCCACTGAACTCTATGCCACTCCACTCTACTCCAATGCACTCCACTCTACTGTGGACCACTGCACTCTACACCATGCTAGTCTAGGCCAGGTAACTGGAATTACACGCTGAATTGATGGCACAGCGCTCCAGACCCAGGAAAATCTAGAGCCCCCTTGGAACAGACCTGCTCACTCAGTGGCCCTAATAGTGCACTAAATGTGAGGGGATCAACTTGCACCTTTATTTGGGTTGCATTTCGTTGCTTGAGCAACCCGGTTTGTGCGATGTGCCATAGTGACGTAGATTTATCAGACAGGGTTGAATTTGCAGTCACTTGCAACCCTCACCGGTTGATATTTTCATTGTTTATGCATTATGTTTTTTTATGTAACACATGGGGCATATTACAGTAAGTGCCTCGAGGGCGCAACAGGTGTTTGCGCCCACTTTGCCCGCCCCCGGGGCACTTTGGTATTACAGAAGGGGGCGCAGACGCTTGTTCGTCCCGTTCAGTAATACTGATAGAGCTGGCACACTTAAAGCACCAGCGCCTCCTTCAGGGGGCGTTCCCTCATTTGCATAGGGGCGTGCCCTATGCAAATGAGGGAGTATCTTTGGCTCTGCGCCCGCACCGTATTACAGACACGGGCGCAGAGGCAAAGAAGCCCTCAGGAGGCGCACTGAGAGTGTGCCATCTAGAAGGTGGCGCAGTGTCAGTGCGCCCCCTGATGGCAGCCCTCTGGAGGGGGGAAAGGGGGTCCCATGGACTCCTCAGACATCCCCTTACAGGCGGGTCCAGTCAATGACTGCACCCGCCTGCAAGGGGATCTCTAATCTCCTTCAAAAGTGCAGGTGGATTACCGCCTGCACTGTGAAAACACTGAGTGGTTACCGCTCTGTGTTTTCACATGAATGCGCTGCCCCCAGGGTAGCGCTAGTTCGAGACTGCCCTGGGGCAGCGCATTCATCGTAATAGGGCGCATTTTCATTGTTTGCGCCCGGCACAAACAATGAAAATGCGTAATACGGCCCCAGGTCTTTGATATTATGCCGGGTGGGATGTGAAGTGTTATTTCGCTTGGCCAGTCTGGCTATTAGCTTGTTATATTACCATTGATCTTTCTATTCACACCTCCAAGTCTGTGCATTGCTGTTGATTTGAGATAATATGAAGCATAAAAAGGAAAAAAAGCATACTATGGCAAGACTCCAATCCATTGCCTTTCCCTGTTGTGTCATGCGAGCCTCCTATATTAACGTGGCACGTCTGTGCCATAGGCACTTAGTGTCAGATTGCAATAAAACTACTTCATTCATAGCTGTGCATCAAAGCTATTGGTATAACTGTGAGTGCTTTGATAATTTATGTTTTCCATTACATAGGAATATTGACATTTTACATTCGCGTAAATCTGTAATTGATGAACTTTTGCTGCTTTTATATGTTGCCCTGAAGTATGTTAAGGACTTTTTTTCTTCGCAGGCATTCATTAATAAATGTCACAGAATTTTCTGACACCATGCAATGCATTAAAATGTTCACAGCTTCCAGAGCATATAATTGTATTGACTGATAGCTCTCTGCCCACATCTTTAGCTTAGTTAGCAGGACCATGGCCTCAAACCTGCCTTGACTGATCGCTCTCTGGCCACATCTTTAGCTTGGTTAGCAGGACCATGGCTTCAAACTTGCCTTGACTGATCGCTCTCTGGCCACATCTTTAGCTTGGTTAGCAAGACCATGGTTTCAAACTTGCCTTGACTGATAGCTCTCTGGCCACATCTTTAGCTTGGTTAAAAGTACCGTGGACTCAAACCTGCCTTCCTTGACCTTGTTGACTCTTATTTGAGTCTTGATCTCAGTTTTGCTCCCATATCCTAATCTAGTGAAAACAAAAGCTTGGCTGTGAAGTTTATTATATGTACAGGAACTATAGAATAAGGACATACGGTGAAAGATGGTAAAATAACTCAGTGAGTTCAAATACATTCAAGTGCTCTTCCATGGTTGAGATATATTAATATAACCTTACATTTTTTAAATATTGAGTCCTGTGTACATTATTAAAGATCATATGCCAACATGAAGCGTAAATAATCAGTTTTGATTTTCTTAACCCCCTTATATAGCAGTGTCTGTCAGATCATTAGATATTAAATAGAGATCTGGATCTTGTGGTGGGATTTTATTTACATTTTAATATTATGACATTTTATGTCAAAATATGGGGTTTAGAGATAGATCTCTTAAGTCACAGCTGGGCTTCGGATAGATTCTGCATTTTGTTTTAAAACTCTAAACTGATCTCATGTAGTGCTTTGCATTTTTACACATTTAATCTGAAAGCACTGCTGCAAGATCTTTGCAACTTGAAACAACCTCATGTGGCTAGTAACAAAAGCACAGACAAAATATATAATGGAGCTCTGTAGACCAATAACGTCGAGGGGACCTACCCACCGGAACTGTCAGTGCCAATTAGTATTTCAAAGAAGCCATGACACGTGTGCACCTCGCGATTGATCTGACCCTAAGACTAGTCTACAAATACTACAATGGACTGAAGAATCTGGAGAGGCCACAGTTCATCCCTGCTCTTACAGTCTAACCCCAGACTATTGGGTATTTTTAAACAAGTCTGTGTTGTCAATTCATTTGACATTGCTGTTACTGACCAAAATATAAGGGTACTACTTTCTTGCCAATGGTATGTTATATTAGAAGTTTCTCAGTATCACAGTGCCATCAGCCAAGAGATGTCTTAGTATTCTGCCAGAAGATAGCAGCATACAACCCACACTGCGTCAGTAAGGTGCCTTTTCACACTATGTCTTTTTTGGAACCCCTTTGTAGACACAGCCTTAAACTGGAAAACAAAGATCATATGGTGACTTCCCTGTGCAAATAAAATGTTGTTTTAGTGGATGACTGTTGTAGGTATTCAGATATCTGTGCATTGTTTTAAAAAACAAATGTGTATTTTTTCCATTTATTTTGGTAACTCTTAGGGTTACTATTGTAACATGGTCATAAGCGAAAAGGAAAACAGGTCATTAAAGAAGACATGAATCGTCTGTCTCTTATCAAGAAGGTGTTATAAGTAAAAAATATAAATTCACAATGTACTATGCTTAGCTGATCTCTTTCTGTACTTTATTAGGTCAGGAAAGCGCTATGCGTTCTCATTCAGCATAACCTTGTGGACTTCCAAGTTAATAAGCGTGGCTTTGTGGAATATTCTGCTCACTCAGACCGTGTTTTGCGGATTCTTCGATATCCAAAATATATATACACAGCGAAAACACTGTATGGGGACACGGGTGAGCTGGTCGTGGAAGAACTGCTTTTGAATGGGAAGATGAGCATGAGCACGACTGTGAAGAAGGTGGCAGACAGATTGACCGAAACCTTGGAAGGTAAGCAATGGACATGAAATTAACAATGTTTACACACTTATGCTGCTATAGTCTGCAAACTACAAATTTGCTTTATTGGCAATTTCAAGAAAACTGTGTCTTTTAGCACACCAGAATTAATGCCTCTTTGCACTTGATGACTAATTTTTAAGATAAATTTGAGTTTTTGTTATGTGATGTTGTTTCCACCTTTGAACGTCGACTCTCTTTTTTGTAAATCTTTGTAGTGCATTTTCCATAAACAACAGTAATGGGAACCTTAAAGTTTCCACAGTATATCCAGGCATAGTGATGTTTTCCAATCAAACATGGGTACTCTTTCCCCAATAAACACCGAAAAACTCACACTCCTATCGTAATGTCTTAAGTAATAAGTCTCACTATTTAGCTCTGTATGTCCCCTTGACAAAAAAAAATCACCATCACATCCTACCATCTTCTCTACCCCGTTTCTGGGCTCCAATTCAATCTCTATGCCCGAAGATTTTGTGGGCAAGAAAAAAACAGAAAGCCCGACAGGAAATGATCCATCAGGGGTTTCCATGTAGTCAGAGATTTCTTCCTCTTGCCGCATACATCGTGTGTGTTCATTTCCATGGCCGTCATAGACCAAAGTCTTCTCGGTCAGTTTGAGATGTCTGGTGCGTTTTGGATCCAATGCGCAGCTAATTCTTGTTTGGCTGCCAGAAGTATTTGTGAGAACACTGTCTACATTGGAAGTGTGAGGTCCTCCCAGTGTGAAAGACGAAGGCCCAGTGCCGTTATCAGAGGTTCCTTAGGAATCGGGCAGCCTGTTACTTTCCTTATGCAACTCATTATCTCCTTCCAGTATATTTCAATCTACAGCAAGACCACCACACATGTATTTATGTCCCTTCCATATGTCATCCCCACAAGCACAACCCATCAGTATGTCGAAACATAAATATGGTTTTATAACCGGTTTCTTAGCTCTGGCCGCTGCGAGTCGCGCTCCGGTTGTCAGCCGACAAGCACTCCCAATCTTTTTGTGACATGTTATCTCCCATTAGTGCCTATCGAGCCATGTATGATTAGTTGGCATGGACATGAGAGTGGAGTATATGGATGACATCAGGCCCTGGGAAAATTCCTTTTTTTTTAGATATGTCTTTTTTTAAGATTTTACATTACACAAGACAGTTTTTTCTATTTTGTTTTTGTTGGTACATCTACATCACAAATATTGTTGCCCATACAGGTTCCAATTGACATTTATATATAAGGGCAGGAGTTTTGCCCAGTACCCTAATCATGTGGAAATGCCCAATTTACAACAAGAAAAATACACCATTAATATTGTTTTAACAGAGTGAAAACATTAAGAAGTAACAGTAGGGGTGGGGTATCTGAAATCCTACTTTGCGTGTACTGAATGTCAGATATTAGGTTGCGGTTCAGAGTCGGATTGCAATGGGGTGTTTGTGTGAGGGGGGACCGTATGCACTGAGTACAATAACATCAGCGTTCAATAGTGTGTGTTGTCCGGTCCAGGTGGTTAAAGAGTGTCCCACATCGTGTGGGAGCCCTCCTCCCAATCAGGGTCTTTATGAGAGCAGCACTCATGTGGTTTCTGTTCCTTGGCCTGCTAACTTAGCCTCAACGACTGTGAGGTATGCCCTCCAATCAGGGGGATTGGTTACCCTCGGAGGATCCGGTTGTTGGCCCTGTGAAATGTCTGACTCTGCCATTAAGGCTCTAAGCAAATCTTTAAGCCAAAGTGAGATGGGATGAGGTGTCTTGGCCTTCCAGCACATTGCCAATCTACGCTTTGCTACCACCAAAGCCAGGTCTAAGAATTTATTCAGCTCTTTACGTTTGGATGAGCGCTTAGTGATCCCTAATAGAAAATGCTGCCCGAAAGCCTGCAATGTTGTTTCCGTGGCCTCGTTCAGTATTTCCGCTATTTCTGCCCAGTACGTAGTTATTCTCGGGCATGGCCATACCATATGTACGAATGTGGCCGTGGGAGTGTTACATCGAGGACACATATCCGAGGAACCTGTATATATCCTAGCTATTCTATGAGGTGTTAGATAGGTATGATGTAAGTAGTTGAATTAGGTATACTTAAGCCTTGCTTTAATTGAGATTCCCAAGGCACTGTACCCACTGCTTATCAGTCAGTGTGATTGATAGTTCCTCATCCCTGTAAGCCCGTAAGGACGTTAATGGAGGTGTCCTGTCTTGGCGTAGAGGTGTAAAGCATTGTGAGTGCTTGGCGAGCTGTGCCATGTGTGAGAAGCGTTTGAAATAATTTGGATTCTTCTGGTTCTGCATGTGTTTTTTTCCATATCATACGTAATTGACTTGCTAATGTGTCATACAGTAGGAAGGAGCCCAGGGGTATCCAAAGTCATCTACTAAAGCATCAAATGTAATGAAAATGGAGTCCGTGAACATGTCTCCCCATGTTGTTAGTCCTGCATTTGTCCATTCAATCGCTTCTGGCCTGTGACAGTGTGCGGTGTAACCCGGGTTCACCCAGAGAGGCAAAGCTGTTGCGTATGGGAGTGGGGGGGTTCGTATTATGCAAATATTAGTGCCAGCAAAGTTTGTTCGTGGCCATCAGTATATTACCCGGTCTCTTCTGTATCGTGGTCTCGGCGCCAAGGAGCCACTATAGTATTGTGTTTGAATGAGTCGCGCTAGCCCATTGTCCAAGCTCAGATAGATTTTAGCCTTCTTTCCAGCGCATTGGCCACTACAATTGTGCAGCTGCATAGTAATACTCAAAATTTGGGGCACCTAGGCCCCCCTCAGATAACGGTGCATATAGTTTCATGAGCAAGACCCGTTTCCTGCCCGTACCACATAGTAGCGCTGTCACTAGAGACCTCAAGTCCTGAACATTTTTGGGGGGCAATTGCAGCGGGAGAGCTGCAAAAAATACAGTAATCTCTGCAGCAATAGCATTTTGGAAATGCCGATACGGCCCATGGGTGATAATGGCAGCCCTGTCCAAAACTGTAGGGAGGATCTGGCGCTGGTCAAAGCTTTACCCAAGTTTCCATCTAGTAGATCCGCGGGTGAATGGTAAACTTGAAGGGCGAGGTATTTAAAGGGATCATAAGACCAAGGCAGTGATGTGACAGGTAGTGCACTTCTCTGCTCGGGGTTGAAGGGCGTCACTGGGAATAAAAGTGATTTGCCCCAGTTGACCTTTAGGCCTGAAATGTTTCCAAAGTGGCCTAATAATCCCATCAGCTCAGGTAGATTTGCTGCATTATCTTGCAGATATATTAGCGCATCGTCTGCATATAGTGATACTACGTGCCATCCGTTGTATACCTTTAACCCCCAATCCTGCATGTGTCTACGAAGTGCACATGCAAGTGGTTCCATTGCCAGAGCGAATATAATCGGTGATAAGGGACAACTTTGGTGGGTTCCCCGCTTTATTTTGAACGAGGCCAAGGTAACGGTGCCAGTGCGTACTCTTGCAGTTGGGGAGTTGTACAGCAAGGATACCCACTTCGAAAAGTGCGGTCCTATTCCAGATCACGAGACTTCTTGAAGATATCGCCACCCCAGTGTGTCGAATGCTTTTTCTATATCTAATGACGCCACCCAACCAGGTACCTAATTTGTTTTCACCCAGTCCATTAGCATGAATAAACTACGCAGATTTATAAAGGTGCTCCTATTCGGTATAAAGCCATTCTGATCTTAGTGCACTAGTTTTTGTGTCAGCACAGTTAGTCTGTTTGCCACTACTCTTCCTAGGATCTTGTCTGTATTTAATAGGGATAAAGGTCGGTATGACCCAAGGAGTAGAGGGTCTTTACCCGGCTTAGGGAGCACCACCAGCACCGCCTCCCGCATTGAAGCAGGTAGCCTGCCTGTGTCATACGCGTCCATGTATATTCAGCGTAAATGTGGAGCTAGCTGGGTACGAAAGGTCATGTAAAATTCTGGGGGCCATCCATGCCTGGTGTTTTCCCTCTCGCCAGCTGCTGTATGGCGTCTTCTATTTCGCTTACTGTAATGGGGGATTTCAGCTCTGTAAGCATTGCTGGTGGTACCTGTGGGAGTGTAATGCCCTCTTAGAACGATTTTAGCTCCTTGATGTCAATATTCTGCGGTGCACTATACAGGGCTGCATAATGAGTGGAAAGCAGTATTTGTCAACCTACGTATTGACTACACATCCCTTTCCGTCCCTAATAGCCAGAAGCGGGCTTCTTTGAGTGTCTGAGCGTAGCAACCATGCCAAAACCCTGCCAGCCTTGTCTCCCTCCGCATGCCACCTGGCCATATATTCCCTGTAGTCCATATTCCCCAAGCGGTCTAGTGCCTCCTTATGATCTAATCTTGCACTCGCCAGTCATCCTGTCTCTGAATCCGAGCCAGGAGTCATTTGTTCCAGCTGATGTATTACTAATTTTAGGTGTTATTTCTTTCCGCAGGACCATTTTGGCTCCATATACTGCTTTGATCATGATTCCCCTCAGAACTACCTTAAATGCGTCCCATTTTATCCCTGGTCCTGAGGCGGAGCCTTTATTATCCAGGAAGTAGGAAGTTATAGTTTCAGGAATGGAGGAATGTAATGGTGTGTCTTTAAGTGCTGCTACAGGTAATCGCCACATCTGTATTGCAGGCCTACTTCTGCCCCATTTCAACCACAGCTATAGTGGGCTGTGGTCTGACAATGGGCGCCCAAGGTATTCCGCCTGGGAGACCTTTACAGGAGCCTTGTGTGAGCCGTATATTAGATCTTTTTTTAGTGTGCACGTCATGCAAACCTGAATAATGTGAATATTTCCTGGCCTCTGGGTGCAGACCCCTCCAGGCTTCCTGTACTTGCAATCTTGTATGCAATTAAAATCCCCACCCCAGAAAATGGGGGCCAGCGTGTTCTGCAGTAACGTGGGTGTCCAGGAGTGTAGGAAGGATGCCTGACTGGAGTTAGGAGCATAAAGCGAAATCAGTGATAGTGGAAGACCGTCCAGTCGTCCCTCCAGGACCACGTATCTACCCTCCGTGTCGATGCGAGTGTGGCAGACCTCCAATGGGGTCCCAGGTGCCACCCATATCAATACCCCCCCTAGCATAGCTGGAGTAAGTGGTACCTATTAGCGTACCCCTCCATCATCTGCGCATTGCCTCAAGTGTTTGTGCAGTGAGATGTGTCTCTTGTAGCAGGGCTATATGTATTTTCCACCTTCTGAGGTATTGGTAAACTCTGTAGCGTTTAGTGTAACCCGCCAGGCCAGGGACATTCCAGGTTAATAACGTTAACGTTGGGGTCGAGCCATGTATCTGTGGAGGCATATTATAATGACTAAATGCGTTTTCCTCCAAGTGAGACACCCCCTCGACCACCCACTGATCCGACCCTTCCAAGTACATTTTATGCACAATCTCCCCCTCTGCAGTTGGAGAACATATTCCCACCCCATAGTTGAAAAACAAAAGAACAAAACGGCCCAACTCCCGTTCCCTAGCCAGAGCGTCAACGGGCGACCGGCCATTTGCACTTAGATGCTTAATTGACAACATAACTCAATACCTTAATGGCTAAAAGTCTGTACAGATATGTGGGGGGTGTTAATCAGGCAGCAGGTCTGGGCCCGTAAAATATTCAGTGCCTCTCAGTGCTCAATTGAAAGTTACAATGCTTTAATATGCCGGTACTCTATATTTGCATATCTCGCCCAGCCACCCATGTCCACTCCAAACCTAGTTGTGATACATCACATCAAGTCATCAGCCGTCTGTGGTGTGACTGCCGGTCAGTAGCCCAGCGCTGCAACTATCTTGGTGGCTGAAAGAGTCAACGTTTCCTCCAGATGTGCCTCGAGCTCTGAGCCTGAGGCCGTAGGTGAAGAAGAGAGAACATGTATTTCCACATCTTGCACCACTTTGGCCCTCTCTTTTGCAGCCTTTTCTTTGGCGGGGCCTTTAGATTGGTGCTTTGTGCGTTTTTTCTCCGTTTCTGTTGCGTTTGCCATATTTGCGTGGAGGTCGATTCGCACCCTCAAGCTGGCGCTAGTCCCTTCTATTCTAGTCAATCCCATGCTGCCTCTGGAGTCTTCCAGAACTGTGTTGTGCATTCTTGCTGGATTTGGAGAGTAGCTGGGAACTGCAATGCATACTTTATTTCGTGGTCACGTAAAACCCTCTTCACCTCTAAGAAAGAGGATCTGCGTTTCTGGACATCCAAAGTGTAGTCTGGATAAATTTGCATTTTCGCATTCACGACGGTCCACAGGCCCCTTGCCCTCGTCACCTGGAGGATATGATCTCTGTCCCTATAATTGAAAAGGCATGCCACCACAGTACGCAACGCTATGCCTGGGTGGGTTGGCCCTCCTTGGGCTCTATGTGCTCTCTGCACTGATGAAAAAGTAGATTGTTTACCTTGCAGTATTGTTTTAACAAACCAGTCTTCTAAAAAGAGCTCCATATTGTGTCCCTCTGCCCATTATGGAAGGCCAACTATGCGTACATTGTTGCGTCTGGACCGTCCTTCCTGATCTTCGAGGCGGTCTCGCAGGTGTGCCACCTCAGATTGCATTACACAGAGGCGTTGGTCAGTTTCCTTCACCGTGGGACGTAGAGCTGCTAGGGTGGATTCAGATTTCTCCATCCCCTCTTTTAGCTTCTTTTGGTCTTCCCGAAGAATACCCGTATCGATGCAAATCAAGTCGAGCTTTGGCGCGAATGTTGACTTAATATCCATAACTGCGGTTAGCAGTTCCTCGAATTTGTGTGAGTGATCAGTTAGTGTGGCTGCCAGAGTTTTATCTGCCATGTCATCGTCTTTGGGGCGAGTTTCTGACCTCTCCGTACCTCCTTGTGGCGTGTTAACCTTGTCTTGCTTAGGTCTTACCATTGTATTCTGATTGTCCAGGGTCTTCGCCACCAGTGCCCCTCTAACACAGTTAAAAGCAGCGAGGGAGAGGCGAAGGAAGATGGGCAGCACTTTCAGTATCTTATGCTCATTAGTGTTTAGTGAGCGCATTGATTCAGGTAATGCCTTCTTCACAGAATGGTCTCTGTGTGCATGTGTATTGTTAGTACAATTACCTGCAGTGATGCTTTAAGTGCCTTGTTTTGATGAATGGGCAAGAATAACAACTAGCCGCATCTGTTCGCCTCCTCCTATCCCTTCGGAGGGGGGGGGGGGCTGATCTGCGTCCCTGTAGGTCATATTATTTAGGTGGGGTCTATCCCTCTGCTGTCAGATTCACTGCGACGCAACCCCAGTGCCTGGAGTGAGAGAGGGGAAAACTCTGGAAGCCTCCGGGGTCGGGCGTCCTTCCAATGCCTTCGGTTTTCTGGCACCCTTTGGATACTCCTTGGGTACTCCCCCACCCTGCAGAGATCTCTTGTCTGCACCCTGCCTGCTACTGCCAGTACCTGCACTCAAGAAGGAAGGGGGGAGAGAGCAAGAGGGTCTACTCTCCGTGGTATTCCGCTTGTGTATCTTTATTCTCTCTGGTTCTTCGGTCCGCCTTACTCGATCTTTGTTTTGTTCCCTGCGCACTGTCCGGGGCGCTAGCCTGTAATCTTCTTCTCTTTATAGCGTCCCAGGCCGGTCGCAAGTCTGTCTCAGTACGGCCTTCCAGCGCCCGTGTTACCTCTGCAGCGCACATTCAGTGCTTCTGCTGCACTGGGGACGTAGTTGTGGAGCGTCTGCTCTGTCCCATAATCAATTAAGTTATTTTTAAAGGGGATCGGAGGGAGGAGAGGGGAGGGGTCCGTCCGAGAGTTCACGTCTCACCACTGCTCCGGTAGTCTCCTCTCCTCTCTCCCGGTCTGGGATCCTCTTGCCGCAGGGCGTAGGTCGTCATTCAGGCCTCAGCTGTGTTGGCCTGTGCATCCCAGTGTTCACAGCCTGCAGTTCCGGCCGGCAGGTCTTGGTGGCCGTGCTTCCCCTGTGCGGTCCGGACTTCCCCCGGTTTGGACTCGACGTGGAGGTCTTCTGCAGTACATTGAGCTGCGGGAGGCATGTATATTTGTATGATTCTGTTGGGCCTTTACGGAGCTCGCTACGGGGCGTCCATCCTGGCCACGCACTGGGAGAATACCTAATTCGGAAATAATTTGTCAAAGGTTGTTTGATCCGTGGTGCCTGCTGATTTATTCTGAGGGGCTAATGCCCACCAATGTTGAAGGTGGAAATACTTACGCTTTTCTTCCTGTCCAATGCCAAACTCCCTCCTTGGACACGTCTGTCAGCATTATGCAGCCCCCTCCCCCTCTACTAAAGTTATCAAATTATTTTTCATCCAAAGCCGTGGAAACACCCACCATACAGCGCAGTGAACAGAGAAAGGAAAGTGGTGGGGCCCTCTCCATTAGTAAGTGAGTCCCACACTTCCATAGTCGGCCTGATCACATCTGAAATATATGCCATAGCCAGTCTTACTTGTCCAGGCAGCCATAAGATTTACCATAGTGGCTTCCCAAGATTCTTTATTCAACATAAGCCCAATGCTTCTCTGTTTCTCTCATGGACCACTCAAAAGCCACCCATAATTGTGCAGCTAAGTAGTACGTCTCTGTGTCTGGTAGGCCGATACCTGCTTAACTTTTCAGGTGAAACGGGATTTACTATTTTTGCCGTATGAATTTGTCTCAGGTGTCTTGTATTTGCATTAGATCATGCGAGAAATAGAATAATCTCAGAATGATTTTCATTAGGTCTCGCCTGGCGTTGCAGCGCAAAGCGCTGCTCGCTCGGCGAGAGATTTTGTGAGAGAGCATATTTCAGAAGGGGGCTTGAAGCCCCGCCCCTCATTTCCATTGGCTTGCGTCACCGTTTATGCTAAACGGTGGCCTGCCATTGGAAATGGGGTTTTGTAGCCGCTGCCCTTCCGCCTTTTTGTCCGGCCCATCCGGACTGTCTCGTCTGCTTTGCGGCTGTCGCAAAGCATTTTCTTATCTTTGTCCGGGGCCATCTGTTTTCACTCAGCCCCGTGTTTATTTTTGCATCGCGCTTTCAGTGAAAGTGAAAGCGCGATGCAAATATAAACATGCAGCTGAGTGAAAACAGATGGCGAGCGCTTGTTATAAATGTATTAATTCAATTCGGTTTTGATATAGTGGCGTCCTACCAACACGTGGTGCGTCGCGGCGCTTTAAATAACACGGAGAAATACAGGTAAATAATGGCGGGTGTAAAAGAAATAAACAAGTATAATATTTCTTAACTTCATTACGCCTTCCCCTTAAAATGTAAGCAGAGTCACAGAAACGTTGATGTTAGCTTCGAGACAAATCTCCCTCTGGTGTGTTACCAAAAGGTGAGTTGTGTACGCGAAGGGGTTATGGAACCCAAATCGCGTACTTTCTCGCGGGGTTCATGCCTGCTGCGTTTCTTGCAGCATGCATAACCCTAAGCAAATGTGCGCATTCTGTGCAGGATATTTAAATCGCGAGCGGCGCTGCAGCCGCCGGGTCGAGCAGTAAAGCTGCTTTAAACCACCTCATAATTGCCAGAGCAGCCTTTAGCGAGTGGGGGCAATACGCAACCCTGTCGCCGCCAGGGGTAATTGGGGCCTTCAATGTTTGCTAACTATTGTTTCTCGTGTGTGTTCGCTCAGTAAACTAAAGGTCAATTAAACGCTGCTGGGCGCAATAATTGTAAAAGAGGTAGGTGGACTCGGTAAAACAGCTTAATATATTGCCAGAAAAACACAAACGCGTGCGCCTTCGCTTGTGTTATCGGTAAATGGCAAAACAACGAAGATGTGCAACACTTAAACATGGAAGGTGAATGGATTGTGTAAGGATTAGAACCAAACCCATGTTTCACGTAGGGATTACATGTGTTATTATTTGCTCTACTTTAGCGTGACGGGGAAACTGAAAACTTCCAACAAACATTTAAAGATTTGGGCGAAATATGCGTTGGTAACTTAGAACACGAGAGTCTGTGTTAACGTTCCGTGCAAGTCTGGTGTTATAGCTGTAAATTACACCTCATATCTAACGTACAACGCATCCCCTTTGTTATACTGAACCAATGACCTGGTCGCATGATAGAGTAGTGCCTCGTCTAGCGCCATGGGGTAGGCAGCAGTCCCAAATTCATACATTCGGCATTGGCCCTCCCTGCATTTTGACCCTATTTGGGGGCAAAGGATGTGTCTGCCGCCTTATAAAAGTTGCCATTTTCCTCATAGTCTTTGCTAGTTAATGAACACAGTCCTCTGTCCACTGCAGGGCCTCATTTATGGACACACGTCTGTCCTAAAGCCTCGGTCAGCAGCTTCCCGCCGTTCTGGCACCCCTGCTGATAAGTTTCAGGGAGCTACCCCAAGCACTCCCCCCCCCCCCCTCCCCTTCCGACCGGCTCCGTCTTTCTCGCAGAGTGCCCTTTGGCCGCCCAGTCCTCGCCCGTCATCACCAAAGACCTGCGCTTTCTAGCAGGATTGATAGCGCCTTTTCAGACAGAGTACGGCTTTACCAACCAAGGCGCTACTGTTTTTCGGCGGCGGCAGCAACAGGAGCCTCGTTCTACTGACTGCAACAACACCGTTACACCAGCCTGGCCTGGAACGAGAAGTGGTGGACTATACCGTGCCCCTTTCTTGGGGTGACGTGTTTGAAGTGAGAGATCTGTCTTGGGAATTCGTTTTTCTGGCATCCTCCTGGGTTTTGGGAGGTAGGGGTTCCCCCCAGTAAGGGGCACGGCACTTTATCTACCTCGCCTTTCTCGTCTCGCTGTTTATAGCTTTGTTTTCCCTCCCAGGGCTTCTGGGGTGTTGTGTATTTTTCCAATCCTTAGAGGGTATGCTATAGGCGTTTCTTTAGTCTTTTTCCACCGGCGTCACCGGGGTTTCAGTGGCCGAGAGGCCGCGTGGTCCGTGGAGCAGGCGCCCATTAAAGCCTGCACTACTGACTCTACTCACTGGAGGTACTTTAATGAGCGCGGCGCCAAAGCACACTTTGAAAAAACAATAAAAAAGTCGATTAGAACATGCGTCACACTGTTTGTTGGCGTGATGTATGTTATATTAGCAGAAACAGTAAGCTACGCGCATCAGAAGTTCTGAAAACAATTTGCTACTGACTACATTTGCTAGGTTGCAACAGTCGCTGCTCTGTGCCCAGTGAGATCATACTTCAATACTGTGTTTCAACAACTTCCATAGCAGCGCTTAATTGACATAAACAAAACACTGCGCCTCGGTGTGTTTTAAAGCTGCATTTGCGTCTGTTCTGAGCAAAAACGGGAATATTAATAACATTCTTCCTTTCCTGCTCCGTTTAATAGCAGAGGCAGTATTGTTGATGTATCTCAAAGGGTCAGTGCGTCTGCTGCTAAGATCTGTGTGCTACCTGCAAATGAAAGGGTTTGAATTTTAACGGCGCCCTCTAAGGTACTCATTTAAATTTGGTCAAGTAATTGGTTTTTAGGACTCTGTCAGTTTGAAAGTTGATTTTTTTATAAACAGCATCTAAGTAGGTCTGGTAACTTATTGAAATGGAAATACAGAAGCATTCGTACTCGCTATGTAAGAGTTGCTGTTTGCCACTGAAAACAGCTGGTGCTGCCTGTGATGGCGTGCTCCACTACTGTGGCTGAACAACATCCATGGAGGCGCTTAATTGACATAAACAAAACACTGCGTCCCAGCGTGTTTTAAAACCGCATCCGTGTCTGTTAAGCGTGAAAAAGGGAATATTAATAACATATTTCTTGCCCTGCTCCTTTTAATAGCAGGGGCAGTGTTGTCTATGTAGCATTGTACAAAGATGCTGCTCAGTGTGTGCCCCGATACTGTACAAACACGCAAAAAACAATTGCCAAAGCCAATAAGTCCCAAAGGTGAAACCTATTGGTAAGGCCAATGCTTGTTTGATATGTTGCCAATCCTTGATATTATTTGCACTGTTAAATTCTTGATTTATCATTCAATAAGAACACGCTGCACTTTAAAATGCATTTTATTTTTTTATCTAAATGAACGGGCATTTATAATGCATTTAATTTTGGTAATTTATTACTTTTACAAGACTTTAAACTATTGCCATTGTAAATAACAATGGCTTTTATTTATGTTTTACAAAAGAAAAAGAAAAAGAAAAACATTGTCATTTACAATGTCAATAACTCAAACTAATGTCAATGCGAGACCTATTGCATTTCCAATGCTTGTTTTTAGAGAAGCCACTCTACCCATCCATGAGATAAATAGGGGGCCCCTTTTGGAATCTAATTAACAATTATTCATTGTCCGATGCACGCAAGTAGGCCCTTAATTGTAACATTGCTTCAGAAGGCTGGGTAAATCATTTAACATATATATATGACCTGAAGGCCAGTGAGCATAGCGCGCCCGAACTTGCCAAGTGAAATTTCCCAGTTGGAATCTCCTTCTCCTTGGGAGAAGGTATATCGACTATCCTGCAAAGCCCAGCTAACAAAGCTCCTGGCCCCGATGGCATCCCAATGGACCTCACGAATCCTATTAACTCCTCCTGCGTGGCTGGGTTCCCAGAGTCTTGGAGGTCTGCAATTATCATCCCACTTTTTAGGTCTCGGCCTGCTCCAGCGCTTGCGCTGGTCTGGCCGAGAGTTTTAGTAAGCGGGTTTTGGAAGTGCAAACCCACTGGCTTTCGGCTGGCGACCAGCTTGCGTTCACGATGGCGTGCACGCGCCATTCCTCGCATCGCTGGCGAGGCGCCATCTGCCTTTCCTCCCCCTCCCTCACCCCTCCTCCCCCTCCCTCACCAGAGAGCGCGTTTCTTGGCCGCGCATCTTGTCTTATTTCTACCGCATGTTACACCGGCATTTAACGAGTTTTTCTGCTTGGTGGCTACATTACTTGCACCATTTCTACTCTACACTAAGTAGCCCTCAATACCCAGTGCTCCCCCCTCAGTTGTATTCTTGATATGTTGTCCTTCATTTGCTACGATGTACTGTCTGCGGACGTCCACATGTCTTTCGAGACTAGAGAAAATGCCCCGATTTCCACTGTTTCTTGGTTGGTTTGTTTTACTGGGAATTTAGTATTTTAGAGAATTGCTGCATACGTTCATGGTAGTTTGGTTTCACCTTTAATGTTATTAACATATCCACTTGCTTATTACACGCCTTAATTGAAATGCTCATACCGCAGTACTTGGAGCTAATTTGTTGCTAAAGTTAACGCTCTTCTCCTGACGTAATATAATTTATCCATGTTGCCAAAGGAATCACCTGTGTCGCAGGAGTCTAATTTGCCTAATGCATCTAAATGGGGTGATGGTACATGATGGAGGTGCACGTTGGTGTTCGTTCACCAAAATGTTTTTTTAGGTGGTTAAAAAAAAAAAAAGTACATTCGTATGTACGCAAGCAAAATGATAAAGGGATAGTCTAGAAGCCACCACACCCAGCACAAAATATATTTTATAACCGGCATTAGTTTACTGCTTGTCACTGCTGTGACACCTCGTCCGAGCCTCTCCTGTCATGCTTTTTTTTTTTTTACGCTATGTACAGCTTTAACTCTCACATTTCTTAACGTACTCTGAGCATCATAAGCTATCTGACACTTTTGAGCGAATAGGCCAAGTCATTCAACCAGTACGGCCTACTGATTTACCAAGCACACATTGGTGGTATAGGTGCTTAATTTGAGCTGGTGGCTTTCGGTGCTCGTAATCCGCACTTAATTCTCCACAGTGACACTATCGACAGTCCACCACATAAGCGCAACAACAGTGTTTGATACTTAAATATACCTTATAAATGAGCAATACTGGTTGCCCATGCCATTCTTATCTTTGGGTGGCACGGCATAATCACAGATGTGGGGAGTGCAATGGTCAGTAGCTATGTTGGCACGGTCATCCGCACCACATGCAAGGGCAATGGGTGACGCAAGCAGCAGTGGCCTCTTGAGAAGGGATGTGGCACTTGCTATTTGTATTTTTTTTTTTTTTAAACAGATTAAGCACTGATGTGATTTATAGTGTAGTAAAGGGATTGTATTTTTCAAGTGCATGGTCTATACTTGTTTAACAGCAGCCAACATGTCTTCTGCACTGCATGGTCACCTTGGTAGTAACACATCCATGATGTTCATTGAATTACGATTGTTATAAAAGCACACTAAAGGCTGCTCTTAGGGTGTGCTCCTTTTGACTTTTAAGTTGAGAGGCTGAAATTCTATAAATCTTTTGACCGGACTTGTCTTTTGCTGCAGTGGGGGTTGCAGCTAGACTTTTAATTGATTTACCTACACACTAGCTTAACCAATGAAGAGTAGGGAGAACTTTTACTAAAAACTGCTTAGTCCCTTCATCACTTGCAGTGCCATGTTAGGTCTGTATAACAAAGCGTTTTAGGTCGCAGCCTACCAGTCTGGTTTGCTAAAGACATCTTGGGGACACTTGGACCTAGGAATGCATTCCGCCCGTTGCTTACCATTGCGTTTGTGGTTTGTAACTCACATTATCTGGCTGTATTTGCTTTAGGCTGTCCAGCTTGAGTTCGTCCCTTCCGATGTTCAAACCGCATTTACTGTATTCTTCCACAAACTCGTTTTCTGTAAACAGGCCTTTAAATCTTGCTTTTATCTTGTCACATTTGCTGTACATTCAAAAACTGTGGTGAAATGTCAAGCTCTCCGGGAGCTTGGTGCTTACTTTTCTTTCTCTGACTTCAAAGTTAGAGAATTTGTGACCATCGTGCTGAGTATCCATGTAAGAGAGGCTGTTTTTTTGTTTTTTTTTAATTCTTCTCCCTAGCACACCATAACAAGCATTGAAAATGCAATAGGTCTCGCCTTTGATTAAGTTAAAGCCATTTGCTTTGCTAATGGTATTGTATAGCAAAGCAAATGGCTTTAACTTAATGAAAGGCGAGACCTATTGCATTTGTAATGCTGGTTTAAAAAGGGAACAGGCAGGACACAGTCTGTTACTGTCCTATCTTCTTACTAGATTCTTCCATTAAGATAATCTTAAACAGGCTGGAACTCTGAATAATGTCCTGTCGGGGGTTCAGTATGGCTTTTGACCTGGAGAGGGTACCATCGAACAATTTCTCAATCCGCACCTTTTATTTGTAAGTATAAATTGCTCAAGTGCAGTGCCATCAGTCTCGCTTTTATTTATCTGTCTAGCGCGTTTGACGGCGTTAGCAGATCCAGGCTTTGGGATCTTTTGACCGCCATGGGGGTGGAGAACAGATTAGTGCTGTTTTTGAGAGTTTTGCACTCTAATCTCTGCTACAGTGAGGTATGGGAGCAATGGTGAATGTTCAGACCCCTTTAGCCTCTAGTGAGGTGTTTGCCAGGGGTGTGTGCTGGCCCCGATTCTTTTTTTTAGTTTTTTTTATTTATTAACAAGATGGAGGCTGTTTTGTAAGGTGTAGGAGCTGATGTCCCAATAATTAAGAACAGATCGGTGCCGGCGCTTCTCTATGCCAACGACGCAGTTTTGTTAGCTAGAACCCCAAATGGACTTAAGGATCTTGTTGATGGTTTTGTGACCTTTATGGAGAGCCTTAACTTGGAAACTAACAGATCCAAAACATTTGTTATGGTCTGTGGCCCTAAGAATGTGACGACTTGAACTCTTAGTATTAAGGGCGAGCGTATTGAGAGTGCGCCATCCTTTCCCTAACTCGGAGTTACTTTTGAGAAAAACCTAAGCTGGACTCCATGCATGGTTAATAGGAGGTTTTGCTTCTCACGTGCTATTGGTTCTATATTTAATGTCTCGGGTTGCAGTGGGAATAAGTCCATTCACCCGCTCATTGAGATTTACAGGCGCAGGTGTGTTCCTGTTTTAACATATGGTGCTGACATCTGGGGTTGTTGTTAAAACGGATAAGGGTATGCTTATCCCGTCAATCTAAAAGGTGCAGATTGAAAATTGTAGAGTCGCTCTAATTTATTTGCAGTCTCTACATATGGAGGAAACATGTTTTAGAGTGGGCCTATTCCTAAAATCTACTGTTAGACTTCGCAATTCAATGCTGCTTTAATAACAGTTTATGTACTTTTTGATATGTCTTATGTTTTTTTGTCAGCAAACAGTAGCTCTAATGATCTATTGTTTTGTACAGCGTTGCTTGTTTTTAGCGGTATCATGCTCTTGATTGTATTTGTATGCACTTTTATGGTCCTTTTTGGCTGAAATAAAGATAATAGCTGAATTGAGTTAAAGAAAATTGCTAAGTGGGGAGACAATAGCGAGAAAAATCTCTTGTACAAAGCATTCAGAAACCTGTCTGGGCTCGGAGCTTTATTAGTAGGAGAATTCTGATAACTAATTGTATCTCATCAATTGATATTGCATTCTCTAACTGGTCTCTCGTAGATTGTGGGAGTGTGGGGAGGTGAATAGAATAGATTATAGGAAGTCCGAGATTTTAACATATTGGTGTTGACTGTTGTGCTGATCTTTCTAAAATGCTTGAAAAGCAACTTTTTTTTTACATTTTTCATTTCTAGACATGGAGCTATTATGTACCAGCAAATTCGGTATCCATTTTGGCTTGCCTCAGTCTAGCTATTAATAACTTATCAGATTTCTTGGCTTTTCCTTAAAACTTTTCTATTAGTCACAGTATTACCCCCTCTCTGAGCACTCGGCAATTAACAAATATACATTATTCCTCAAAATTATCATCTCACTCGTTTGTTATCTTTGTATTGACTCTCTTTTTTCCTCACCGTCTCTAATGTCGCTTTAGTGAGGGTTCAAGTATGTCGCTGATGTGCCCTTATCGAGAACGTTTTGCCCTGAAATTCTGCCTCAAGGGCATCCCACAGAACCGAAGGAGAGATTGTTTGTGTGTGGTTAGTTTGAAAGTAATCCTGAATTTGGTTCCTCATTTCTTTCTCCTATAATCCTTGAGAATCATTGGGTTAAAACGCCATGTTGCTTTGAGTCTACATGTCTCCAGCCATGCAGAGTCCTGTATGATGGGCGCATGATTCAATATAGTAATGACTCCTATGTCGGTCGTAAGCATTTTGGCTATTAACGTGCCTGTACTCCAGGCCAGGTAAATACTTGGCTAAGATTCGTGGCTGTGGAAGGGGAAAGAATATTCCTTCTCCTGGTGGTGTGTTTCGCACCAAACATCCACTAGGCTCAGCTCGATTTGTTATTTTTAAGGGGTCTGGACATCCACCCTCCCGGGTATCTGTCCATTGGGTGTCTATCAAGTTTAAGATTGTGTACTAAATTAAAGTCACTCACCGAAATCACTTCTCCTATAGCTTTATCATTCATAATATGTAAGATATGCAGTAAGTAGGATTCTTGTTGTTCAGAGCATAGGAGACTGCTACCGTTGCATCCCTTGAATCCAGCTTGTCAATAAGGCTTGTATATCTCAATTCTCATGCACCCATTTTCTTACCTGTGCATGGGAAGTGATCAGTGCCAGGCCATCATGACCACACCTATTCTCTTGCTCTTAGATGTCCTTGTAATTGTGTTGAAAGATTTCATGTGACATTAACCAGGTGCCCTTTCTGAGGTGGTGTTTCTTTTGTAAACACATGATATCAGTTTGCTCAACCAGTATTGGTTCTCCATACTTTGTGTCTTTTATGTCTATTAACCAGACAGTTTAGTCCTCGTGTATTCCATGACAAGAGCTTAACCACTTGGTAGTATTTGGGTTGTCATGCCTTCTGGGACTGGGGGTGTAGGAGAGAGCCCCGTTTTGACATGGTCACCCCTGCTTTTTGACTGGAATTTGCTTCAATTTTGACTGAAGTGCACTGGGTTCCTGCTAACCAGATCCCCAGTGCCAGTGCTCTTTCCCTAAAACAAGGTAGCTGTTCAATTGTACCCCAGTTGGCAAGACCGTTAGCACTTCTGTAAGTCCCTAGCAAATGGTACCTCTGGTACCTAGGGCATGGGTACTAAAGAGGGTCCCCAAGGGCTGCAGCATGTATTCTGCCACCCTAAGAGACCCATTACCAAACTCATGCAGACTGCCTTTGCAGGCTGCGTGAAATGGTGCAGATAAATGTGAAAACACGACATGGCACACACCCTGTGTGTCATGCCCACAGACACTGCATGCAATATATGTAAGTCACCCCTACAGCAGTCTGTATAGCCCTATGGTAGGTTGCATTATATTAGATGTGAGGACATATCTGCATGAGCAGATCTGCCCCTGTGCTGTCTAGTTCAATTTCTAGATAGTACAAGTGAACAGGGAAGCCGTTTTAAGTACATGTACTGGGCACTGACCATTGCAAGTTCCCCAGCTACATGATGGCTTCACTGAAACATATGGCGTTTGGCATCTAAAACCTTGTCTTAATAAATCCATACTGATGGCAGTAGTGGATTTATTAAAACATACACCCAGAGGGTACCTTAGAGGTTCCCCTGAAAAGCTACCAGCCTCTTAATGTGTTGGCTGATTGGTATCTTCCAGTCTGCCACCACAGACGAGTTTCTGACCCCCTGGAGGTGAGAACCCGCGCTCTGAGGTCGGAAACAATACCTGCTCTGGCAGGAGGTGTTTAAACCTCCTCTAGCAGGATGGCTAGTGAATCTGCATACTAAGACTAGAGGTTGCAAAGCCTCTGCTGCCTTTGATATGTAACCCCAGATTCCCCCTGCCCTGAAGCCCATCTGGCACTAGGACAGGTGGGAAATTAGATATGCAAGTAGGCATGTGGCACCACCAGGCTAGTCACACCCTTAAGGTGGGCTGCCTGATGTGTGCCAAGAAGGAAAGATTCCACCACCTTGATTCTGGTGGAATTAAGAACTCTGGGACAGGGTTATGCCCACTCCCCACAGGAAGTGGTCATATAGGGGGTGTAGTGACAACAATGAAAAGTAGCCCATTGGCTACTACCCTTCACCCCCCTTAATGCCCCTAAATGCAGTATTTAGGTTGGCCCCCTGACACCAGGTACTCGGATTCACCTGACAAAAGAAGGACAAAGAAGAGCCGAAGAAGCAAGAACTGTGTACTACCGGTGGACTTTTGGTGCCAAACCCTGCCTGTCTGCTCCTGTCCCGACAATCGCAGCGACCCGACTCGTCCTGCAGCTGCATTTCTTCCAAAAGCCTTGAAGAGCCACCAGCACTTTGCCAAGCTGTCAGCATGTCCCTTTAAGTGGAGGAGCCACCTACCTGCAACCTGCAGGCACCAACAGCAATGACCGGTTTACTGAACTGCTGACCACCGGGTCCACCGATGCATCAGCCTCCCAGGAGGAGGGCACCGTGCTCCCAGAGGTCAGATCCATCTCCCCAGCAGGTTTGGAGACACCAGGACCCCCAGGAGCTGCCCTGCACCAGTTCCCGGAGTACTGGACCCTGTGCAGCAACAAACGCTTGTTTGAAGTCCAGTTCGGACTCCAGGACCGCAAAGACTGACCAGCCGACGAGGGGCATTAGCATCGCAGAGGTCAGCACCACGAGTGGCCCAGCTGTCCCGTTTTGTCCCCTTCTGCAGGTCTGACCGAGAACCGTGAGTGCCTTTGACGCTTGGGCCCAGTCGACCAAAAACCTTCTGCACCGACCTGGTCCACCGACACAGACTGTGCACCCCTGCTCCTAGAACCCTCACGAACTGAGCCCCCCATAGGGAGCTCCCGGACTTGTCCCTAAGTCCCCCTCTGCAGCCTTTTTCTAGGTGTCCCCCCGTCTTTGCCTACGGTGTAGCGCGCAAGGCTACCGACCCGTTCAGCAACTCTGCACCTGGCCACCCCAAGACAGGTAAACCCGAACTGCTGGTGGATCTTATGACCTCGACCCCCTCCCCCCCTAGCACCTTAAGTCCTTAAGGGGACCTCCGAAATACATTTGCAAATACCTGTATGCAGTATATGTTTCTTTCTCCATAGGAAAGCACTTACAATTAAAAGCGCTTCTGTGACATTTTTGCTTAACTGTAAAAATTGATAAATCCAAAAGTACTTACCCAATTTCGAAGTTCTTGATGTTAAAAAATATATAAAAATACCTGTTATTTTTCTAATTTGGGCTCGAGTTTCTTCTTGGGTGTGCTTCTCCTTTACTGATTCTGTGTGCTTTCAACAAATGCTTAACACTGTCCTCTGATAAGCCTAAACTGCTCGCCCACACTATCACAAAAGAGAGCATTTGGGATTATAAATTTAAGCCCTGTAAGCGAAAAAGTTTTGTCTGGAATTTCTACATAGTGTACCTCATTTTGATACACTATATAAAAAGCCAGCTTCCTACAAGGGGCCAGACCCTTCCTTGCCGTACTGTATTTCTGAGCATATTCTAATTCTACTGTAGAGCGTATTGTTTTTATTTTTTTAAATGTTATTACATTTTGATCATACATCAACAAAGCATAATATCATGAAAGTTGTATCAGCTTATGGAACACACCGTATTACATGTCAGCACAGTGAAATTAAGCATTGTAGCTGTTCATCATATCCCAGTTTCACCTTTTCTTAGCACAGTACCTTGTACACTATAGCCCGTTATGGCGTGTTAGGCAGAGACAACAAATCTGTGGAGCGTAGTTGGTGTGCAACCTTACCCTCTTCCCCGCAAAAGCAATACAACTAGGTAGTACAAAATAAAAACCATTTCCGTACAGGTGAGTTACAGCGAGTGTGTCGGGGATAAAACGGCTCCCGTGGACGTTCACCAGTTTTTTCGTGATGTGATGAGAAGTGTTCCTCTGTCTGTTGGTCCAGGCGCTTCCTTCCTTCCACGGTCAACTTTGTTCAGGATTTGCCATCAGTCATGCAGATGAGAGCAAAATCAAAGGCTCATGGAGTCTGAATTGTCGTTTTCGGAGTTCAGCCATGTTTCCAGATAGGGCCTTTCATCTGGCAGGAGTAGCTTGGGAGATGTCATGGAAGAGTTGTATCGTGCATTCCTCAAAATCTATAGTTACTTGTGGGTGGGATGCCCTGAGAATTGCATATTTTTGTATCTGATGAGATCATTTTCGACAATATGTCTATTCCCTGGTTCTGGATTGGGAGGGCCCAATCTGTGTGCATGTAAAATTCCAATTTCTTGGAGGCCCTCTTCACTGACTAGCTGTTGGAAGAGTTTTAAGCAGAAGCCCGCTACACTTGGGCCCTCAATGCATTCTCTGGCCTTTCGTATACAAAGGTTATCTCTTTGAGATTCGTCGTCCAGGTCTTTGCACTTCAACTTAATTTCGTCTACTTATCCAATTAATTCCCATATGGTCATCTGAGTCTTCAGCATCTGCCTCCATCTTCACTATAGCATCCTCAGCATTGCTAGCCCTCGCCCTCATGGCCTGGATCTCCCTGGTCAGCTTGGCCATTGAGGTCTTTACCTTCGTCTTGATGCCTGTAGTTGTTCCATCAGGGTGGTGGTCAGCTTCTCCTAGATTTCTGCCAGGCAGGAGAGCCAGTCCTCTTTGGTAACTGGAGAAGAAACAACGTGTTTTCTCTGTATGTGAGCCCTCTGGCTGAAGTCATTGAGCAGTATGGCTTTACTGTTATTTCATACGCTGATGATACTCAGCTTGTTATAACGCTGCCCCATAACAGGGAGCAGATGGCGTCCTCTTTATGGGCGTGCTTGTCTGATATTGCCGCTTGGATGGACCTCAATTGTTTGAAACTTAATACTGAGAAGACTGAGGTCTTGGTATTGGGCAGACACTTGAAGACATGGTCCAATGCATGGTGGCCATACAACTTCGGTCCCTAAACATCTCCCAAGCCCAAAGTTGAAAATCTGGGCATCTGGTTTGACGGGAAATCTTTCTTTTGATGCCCAGATCAATGCCCTTTCAGGAAAGTGCTTTGGGATTTTGAGATCCCTAAAAAAATCCTTCACCTTCTTCCGTAGACTCCTGGATGTATCCTAATCGCGTCTGAATAGACTTCAACATGTGCACAACGCAGCAGGCCGGACACTCCTCGGGCTCTCGAGGCGGGCCTTTATTATTCCCGTACTGAAGAAACTCCATTGGTTGCCAGTAAAAAAAGAGAATTGCCTTTAAGGCTCTCTGCCATTGTTATGAAGGACTTCCCGGCCAAGGCCCTTCCTATGTGCAGGACATGATCACTCCTCATGTGCCAAATCGAACTCTGAGATCGGCTGTGGCAAAACTGACCTCTGTTCCCAGAGTTAGGAAAGCTAGCATTGGTGGTTGCGCCTTCAGGCACTTGGCTCCCAAGATTTGGAATTCTCTACCTGTGGAATTTCGGTTGGCTTCATCTGAATCGATTTTCAGAAAAAACCTGAAAACCTGGCTGTTTGGCTCCCGTTAGGCTCCTCTAGTGTGCTTAATTTTCGGTACTTAGCTTCCTAGCGCTGAGACACTTGTCGCAGGTGAAGTAACCATGTGCTTCACAAATGACATTATTATTATTAGCCATCCCTGCACTTGGAACCTGGGAGGAGTGACATGTTTCCTCATTGGGTGGTGGGGGGATCCCTGTTTCTGGCAGACCAACATGATCTGTGGTCTCTTTGCGGTTTTTGCTGAGAGTGATCTCCTCATGTAAGTCTAGGTGCATGCCTACTGCCTCTAATGCACAATTTCCCCAGCGGGCAGTAGGATCTCTGTTCCTCCCCACCTAGTTAGGTTTACTATCTGGTCAAAGCCGCGCTCATGGCCAGTGTCCAACAGACAACTTCTATAGTTGTATCTAAGTGCGCCCCCAAAGAGTGTTTCTCACGTGTCTTTTATTGCCCTTCTCAACCTCCTAGTTTCTTTATATCTTTCACTCCATGTTGGGTTAAAAATGTCAATAAAAGCCATCTTGTTTTTAGGTCTCGTGCCTAGCGTTGCAGTGCGCAACGCTGCTCGCACAGCGCGAGACCTCTAGAAAGGGCTTTAGAAAGCTAACCACACGCTCGTGCGTGTGGTTTTGCTTTCCGCGGCTGCCATTGGCTTTCGCGTGCTTTTTTTTACAAAATCCAGCACGCAATTGGGCAAAGGCGGGCGCATGTCCCGCCTTTGCTACGCCCATTCCCGTCGGTGGCCAGCACGCGCAGCAGCGCGCGTTCGCCTCGCTGCCGCGCTCCCTCCGCTCCTCTGTGGTGCGCGCGCACCACTAGTTTTTATTGCACTTAAAGCTCTGCATGTTGGTATGTGCATAGCTAAATAACACAAAAGAGAGGTAAGAGGATAAATCCCTGGTCGCCCTCCTACAAGCTATAGATCCACACAACATGGACCAGGGACTAACTCAGAATAATTATACACTATCCTTGATGTTAACTAGCACGTCAGCACAGGGTTAATGTCACTCCGACACAGAGACGTGGAGGTCAGCGTCACCCAGTTGGAAAACTCTGACCCCCGGGCAAGGACACACTCACATGAGCAGGCCTGCCAAATTGGAAACATTTCTCAGCCGGTGATAGAGGAGGCAGGGCGGCATCTTTGGAGCTTTCAGGCTGTCACAGCTTTATGTTAAATAGGGTTGCCAACGGCCGGTTTTTCACCGACACCATCAGTAAATTCAGATCAGAGACCGGGGCCGGTAATTAATAAATATTGTTGTTTTCTCCCGTCTGTGCTCACATGCAGTGCCTACTGACCTGACCTTGTTTTCCTAGTTTGATCAGTCTCTAATATTCATTATTCTTTGTGCAGGAGACTTTTGGAGCTTTTTTGCTTTTTTTCCCATTTCTTAGCGAGGCCCTTTAGCAAGCCTCCCACTGATGATAATCTAAAATCCAAACTTTTTCCTGTTTTACTATGGAGAAAGTCAAGTCCTATGTGGGCTCTGATGACCCATGTGTGTTGTTCGTTTTTAACCTGCCCTATGACACACTTTCCCTAATTGTCCTCCACTTAAATCAGTTGTGTAATGACTTCCTGTCCACAGCCTTGGCGCTTCAGCTCTGGAACGCGGCTTTCACTGGTTAATAAATATTGTAACATTCTTGAGCGGGTTAATGGGCCTGGGAGAGGGAAGTTCACTTGGAGGGCACAGATGAACAGATAGAAGGAGGCCCTGGTGGTTCAGCAAGTGTGGCAGAAAAAGGACTAACGTCTGAGGGCAGGGTCGGAGGGGGGGCAAGGCTGTGTGTGTGCGTGCGTGTGTGTCTTCGTGAGTGTCTGTGTGCGTGTGTGTGTCTGTGCGTGTGTGTGCGGGTGCGTGTGTGTGTGTGTGTGCATGCAGATTCACATATCTGGCGTTCTGATTGGTTGTTTAACAATGGTGGGATCAGTGCTTGAAATGGAAACATAACAGCGCAGGCACTCCCTTTCTCAGTTACTTCTGAGAAGTGCAGGTACTCTCCCACACAAATTAAAGAAATGGAGGTTCTCTGTCTCTGACAATACCTCCCCGTTTAAGGCACTGGTCGTGATGGACACGTCACGTGTGTGGCTCTGTTTAGCTCCCCTGTCCTATGTTAGACTGCCAGGAAAGTCATTGTATTTTTAATTTTTGGATTTCACCTCTGTAAAGAGGAAACTCACCCCCGGTGTGCCTTTCATTGATTGACTGCGAGGACCTGCTCTTCTGACTGCCCCTGTGTGGCCCTGTTTCTGTGAGTGCCTCTGTATGCACGTTTCTACAGCCTGTGTGTGCCCCTGTTTCTGTGACTTCCCCTGTATGAATGATTCCATTGTCCGCGTGTTTCCACAGCCCGTGTGTTCCCCCGTTTGTGTGAGTGCCTCTGTATGCACGTTTCTACAGCCTGTGTGTGCCCCTGTTTCTGTGACTACCCCTGTATGAATGATTCCATTGTCCACGTGTTTCCACAGCCCGTGTGTTTCCCCGTTTGTGTGAGTGCCTCTGTATGCACGTTTCTACAGACTGTGTGTGCCCCTGTTTCTGTGACTACCCCTGTATGAATGATTCCATTGTCCGTGTGTTTCCACAGCCCGTGTGTTCCCCGTTTGTGTGAGTGCCTCTGTATGCACGTTTCTGCAGACTGTGTGTGCCCCTGTTTCTGTGACTACCCCTGTATGAATGATTCCATTGTCCGCGTGTTTCCACAGTCCGTGTGTTCCCCCGTTTGTGTGAGTGCCTCTGTATGCACGTTTCTACAGATTGTGTGTGCCCGTTTCTGTGACTACCCCTGTATAAATGATTCCATTGTCCGCGTGTTTCCAAAGCCCGTGTGTTCCCCCGTTTGTGTGAGTGCCTCTGTATGCACGTTTCTACAGACTCTGTGTGCCCCTGTTTCTGGGTGTCTCTGCGTGCACGTTTCCACAGACAGTGTGCCCGTTTCTGTCAGTTCCTCTGTTTGCATCATGTTGTTTCCACAGACCGTGTGTGCCTCTGTCACTGAGCACCTCTGTGTCTGTGTGCACGTTTCCACAGACTGTGCGTGCCTCTGTCACTGTGCGTGCCTCTGTGTCCACGTTTCCACACAGTGTGTGCCCCTGTTTCTGTGAGTGCCTCTGTATGCACGTTTTCACAGCCAAAGAGTGCCCCTGTTTCTGTGAGTGCCTCTGTTTGCATGTACCTACAGCCTGTGTGTTCCATGTTCCTGTGACTATCCCTTTACGAATGAGTCCACTGTCCATTTCCTCTGTGTGCATGTTTCCACAGACCGTGTGCCCCTGTTTGTCAGTTCCTCTATGTGCATGTTCCCACAGACTGTGTGTGCCTCTTTCAATATGAGTGCCTTTGTGTGCATGTTTCCACAACCTTTGTGCGCCCGTTTCTGGGTTTGCCTCTGAATGCATGGTACCACAGCACCGTGTGTGCCCCTGCTTCTGTGAGTGTCTCTGTGTGCACGTTTCCACAGCCCGTGTGTTCCCCTGTTTCTGTGGATGTCTCTGCATGCACGTTTCCACAGCCTGTATGTGCCACTGTTTTTGTAAGCGCCTCTGTGTGCACGTTTCCACAGCCCGTGTGTTCCCCTGTTTCTGTGAATGTCTCTGTGTGCACGTTTCCACAGCCCGTGTGTTCCCCTGTTTCTGTGAATGTCTGTGTGCATGTTTCCACAGCCCTGTGTTCCTCTGTTTCTGTGAGTGTCTGTGTGCACGTTTCCACAGCCGTTGTGTGCCACTGTTTCTGTGAGTGTCTGTGTTTGCACTTTTCCACAGCCTGTGAGTGCTCCTGTGTCTGTAAGTGACTCTATGTACGTTTCCACAGTCCGTGTGCACCCCTTTTTCTGTGAGTGTCTGTATGCACGTTTCCACAGCCCATGTGTACCCCTGGTAGGCTGGATGGACAAAGCAGGCCTGTGAGCAAGACTGGGGCAAGACGGGAGAGTCTACGTTTGCCACAGAGCTTTTTTTCTGAAATAACTAGAAGTGGCCAAAGAAACAAGCATTTGCAATGCAATAGGTCTCGCATTTACGCAAGTTTAATCTATTGGCATTGTAAATGACAATACTTTTTATTATGTTTCAAAAACCAAAACATAAATAAAAGGCATTTTCTTTTACAATGCCAATAGCTCAAACTCACGTAAATGCGAGACCTGTTGCATTGCAAATGCTTTTTTACATTACTGTTGACAACCCTGCCTGATGCACTGTGGCGATCACAGCTTGTAATCTTGCATTGGGTGGCCACTACTGGAATCCTATCTGAGGTGGTCACTATTACAACACTAATAGTAGCTCAGGATGATTTTCTTTGAACATAAGAATCTCTTATTAAAGAAAAGGTTGGACACCCTGTAGACGGTGGTGTTTGCAAGATTGTTCGTGCATTCCTAAAATGGCAAACATTCCATGGTTGTCTTTGCCTCCGAAAAAAATGGATCCAAAGACATGGACATAAATGCAGAGCTGTATGCTAAAGCTGAAAACCATCATTTTAGGAATGCAGATTGCAAAGTCATGCGGATCGGTCCTCAGGCAAAGATGCATCTACAAAGATGTGACTTTTATAAAACGTAGAGACTCGTTCCCATCAGGCTGTTTGCAGTGATCCAGCGCTAACAATAAAAATTCTTCTCCTATATGCTTCAGTCATCCAGGTGTAACTATTCCTCCAACACACAAACTATATCCATATGACGGTGGGGCCCATAACACCGCATATACATTCACTTACTCATTTATTCCCTGGATTTCCTCCGTCCTTAACCTAGGAGAAAACGATTCGCTGGAAGGAGACGGGATACCTCTTTTTAACACGACATAATGTTTCTCATTGCTTTTAAGGTATTCCGCTCATTGGTCGAACCAACTAGTAGGAATCAGTTGATGGTGATTAAGACCAGCTCAATCACAATAAACTCTTTAACATATTACCTTAATTATTGAGCTAAAGAATCACTGAGTCATTTGTTTAAAGAATAATAAAGTTTATATAAAGTTTCGAAGCAAGAAATAAGTTTAAGCTTATTATTCAGATCATTACACTTATCATTTTAAGAATAAATTGAAATTGCAATGCATACCTATTAGACGGAAAAATAAAGTTGTTACAGCAAGAACTCCAAAAGATCAATCTATCTATCTTGGAAAGTCTAATACTTCTAAATGAAAAATCTATCAGGAGTAAAAAGGTTCTCCAAAAGCAGCATTTTATACTCAACTAGAAATATAAAATAGCAGCAGCATCAGCTCGTCAGCATCAGCAACCGCAACTTCACCCATCTACAGCATCTCCGTCAACAGCAACTAACTCTCCAGCATCTAACCCCTCCCCACCAAGAGTAGGTCTTCTTATACCCTAATTCTAGCTTACTGAATAAAAATGTTGCATCTCTATGGCGTGATTCTTCTCATTGGTTCATTCAAGTCCATATACATTTTAATCAAACTTCCTTGTCTTAACCAGTTCTTTGTGGAATGTCCATGCTTGCATCGTTTCCCACAGTTCATGACATTGCTCATCCGTTTCGATCAGTCCAATTTGTATCTTTTTCTGATACTTTTTAGATTCAACAGTTCCGTCCATTTATTCAGTTTGACTTCTCACGCTTCTTGCTGATCATCTTGGCACACATTTGCTCAGAAAGGTCACAATAGCCTTGACCATACTTCCGTCTTAGGCTCTCAGCACGAACACGTGGTCATCCTTTTTCACAGCCTTTCTCCTCTACCACACGGCTTCTTGCTCATGCGTACTCTAGCAAATGGCGGCCATTTTATATCGCTGCTCAACAGGCCTAAGCGCACTATTTTCAAAGATAAACAAAATATTGTTAAAATAAAGAATATAAACCCTTCCGTTTCCCTCCCGTCTTTCTACGTACCCCAATTAGGTATTACCTAGCAAAAAGCAACATATAAAGCCGTCCCTTACTTACCATCGCTTTATTTTGCCACCACACGTTTTATTTTCAAAGCACAAATCATGCGTTTATTATTTTATTAGTACGCAAATATTACGTTTATGTTAGACACGTAAACAATTATAAGTTGATTAATTTGCACACAAAAATAGCGTGTTACCTTTAACCCTTTACATGTAACATACATTGTTGGTTATTTACTTAAACAAACATGTTTATTAATTATTTTACGAAAATTATTAGGAGGTTAAAAATTTTTCATTTATCCTGCTCCATCAGCAGCAAGCTTGTGCGGAGTGTTGTAAAGACATACATTGACTGCTGTATACAAGGATAGAGAAATCATACACATCAAGAAATTGACAGGAGGGTTGTTTGATTAGCCCACAAACATAGATGCATAGCTGTAAGAAGGGACAGAGAATCATCCACATGATGGTACAAAGAGAGTTTTCTCCTCGCTCTCCTTCCTTGTACCTCCTACTGCTCTTCTCCTCGCTCTCCTGCCTTGTACCTCCTGCTCCTCTTCTTCTCACTCTCCATCCTTGTGCCTCACACGGTTCTTTGCCTCACTCTCCTTCTTTGTATCTTTGGCTCATCTTCTCATCACTCTCCTTCCTTTTGCCTCACGCTGCTTTTTTCCTCCTCAATATCCTTCCTGATGCCTCACTGTGCTCTTTCTCCTCCCTCTCCACCCTTTTGCCTCACGCTGCTCTCCTCCCCACTCTCCTTCCTTGTGCCTCACACTACTTTTCTCCTCGCTCTCCTTACTTGTACCTCCTGCTGCTCTTCTCCTCACTCTCCTTACTTCTGGTTCATACTGCTCCACAACTAACTATCCCAATACATCACACATAATTCCACTGCACACCACATACATACAACTCCATAACACATAGGTAAAACACATTCCCATTTACAACGCCAAAAGCTCTAACTCAAAAAAATGCGAGACCTATTGCATTTTCAATGCTTGTTTTGATAGAGGGCAAAATCTCTCACCTCTTATGAATCGTAAATTTGTCCAGCTTGGCAGATTTCTAGTCCATACTCCAGTGTAGCAGTTCGGCCAGATCTTGTTTTGACTTTATTGCAGGTCATGGTCCTGTGTTCATATCAGCCCACCCAAAACTTCACAAAGGACCAGTTGGGAGGACCGACCAATAAATCTATTACCAGCGAGGGAGTTTCTGTTCAATTTGCTCCAGCTGCCACTATTGTTGCAAGCCTCTTTGTGGTTTTCGGGGTGAGCACTGCTTACATGGAAGGCCCCCATCATGGCAAAAGGCTTCATGTGAGGCCATACATGCCAACATTTCATAAGAGGAAAGTGGAAGATTTAAAAAAAAAGAATCAGGAGAATATATTTCTCCCACTGACCTGAATCAGGTCTATTGTTATGTATGGGAGTTGCTAGTTTGCTGCTGCCGGATCGGATATTCGACCAGGCCCTGTCGGCAGAAGCCCACCAAGGAATCAGGTTATTGCATGCAGGAATCGGGAGGCGGGAGACTAGCATTGAAATCGGTAGTTCCCGCCTGAATCGGAAGGGTTGGCATGTATTTGTGAGGCCACAGCCTCTTAGGACCTGCACTGATTCTCTGACATTCAAGATGGCCGCTCTGCACGTCGTATATTTTCCTCGTGCAACTCGTCTGCAGTTTACCTCCAAGGCCCAGATGGTGCCCAAAAACATCTCCAGGATGGTGTAGTATCCCTCTGTTGCTGTCCCAGGGTAATTTTTATTGTATTGTATAGGTATTTTCAGCATTTTCAGCGAAATGTTCTGATATTTGGCAGATTGGTATCAGCGCTGTCCCATAGAGCAACCACATCACCTCGGTGCTGACCATGCCCTCACAGGCATGAATTTTAATTTTGCATTTCCACATTCAAATATTTTCACAAGTTTGAAACTTGTTCATGACTTAACGATTGCAGGCAAGGACCTTTGGCATCAGGGGAGAGGCATGCTTTCTTAATGCAAAAATATGATGTTTTGATTTGAGTCCTGGATGGCCCTGTCCATAGCTACTCCAGTTTGTCATTTCCTCAATATGTGTAAAATTATTTTTCCACAAACTTGATCCTTACAGCTAGATTGATTTAGAGATCTATTGTGAAGGAGGCGGTACTGACTTCTCTCTCCTGTTGCATACCTCTCACATTCCACGTTGCCCTTTCATTTTGTGGCTCAACTGCATGCTTTATATTTGACATTGAAAAATGATTTTCCAGGTCAGCTCCTTAGCCCACTGAAGAGTTTGTATATGATCATCTGACAAATACTTGGAAACATAACGTTCTGTACCATCTTGAGAACAATTCTTTTCTAGTCCAGTACAAGGCACAACATATTTATTTCAAATAATAATTTGCAATTCTTCCAGTAGCATTATTCAGGCAGTCTCAAGTTAGTCTTGGGAATCTGCTCTATATTACTTGTCTGAAGTCTCAAATGACTATTTTCATGGCATGCATAGTATTCTTACATCATATTGTCTAGAACACTAACAGTATGTCTTACTGCCTAATCACCATTTCCTTTCTCTACTACAGCTCTCCACAGGTTCTACACGGAACATTTTTCATTTGCATTTGTTCACTATAACAATAACCTTTATTTGGTCTAGCTCTGAAGGTTTTTAATTCATCCTACAGAGTAGTTAAGCTATAATTCTGTGTAGAAAACACAGAAGCAAGTCTATTTTATTTGCTATTTTTAATTGTAAAATTGTTCTAAGCATGCTTATTTCCTCCTATGTCTGTTTAATGTTAGTTTTTGCAAATCTGATTATATTAATTTTATGTTTTATATCACTAAAAATAGTTATTAAAAATACTTTGTTGTTCTTATCCTAATAATTTTCCCCTCGTTTTTTGGAAATAAAATCAATACTGTTAATATCTGCTTTTCATCGCATGCACTCTTTCTTCAAATTCCAATGATGGGAAAATGTATTTACTGGACTTGTTTTCAGTCTTTTTCCTCTTTGATCTCATGTTTTCTTAATATTTTATTTTTGCAGATGGAAAGACCATAGACTACAGTGAAGTGTCAAGCACTTTTGTGCGGTTGGTAGACACTCACTTTGTTCAGCGATGTTCACAATGCCAGGAGGTGAAAGAAGGATCAAAGGACCCTGTTCCTCCAGCTCCCACATTGGTGACCCCTGAGAGCGATATGTACACTGTCCCAAAGCTGAACATGATAGGTAAAGGGGTCGAAATAGGTCCTGGTGAAATTGAAATATTAGGCATTGCGCTGTCTCCAAAGTGGCTTAGGTTTGCATGCTACTAGCACTTGCAAATTGATGGTGACTTCACTACAGAATTTAGCCAGTAATAATTCTGATCTAAAATGTATTGAACAAAGAAAACAAGTAGCCTCTCTTAAATAATACGGGACGGGATTCTCAAAAAGATAAAACAGTTGGCAATTTACTCATTGAGGTTAAATCCCATGCGTCTATTAAATTTCTGACAATTTTAGATAGGATTCCAGGCACCCTTCTGTGGAGCCGAGACAGCCACAGTTTCTCAGGAATAATTCTAGAATTAAAATGTGAATTCCAGGTCCTCTACTACAACGGCCTTTTCGAATGTATACATGTAGTAAGAGGATGTGTACACTTGTTTCACAACAGTGTTTTTTTCTGGACAGGGAAAATATCTTACTCATGGAGAAATCCTTCCCAAAAACCCCCCACTAAGTTCCACCATTGATTCAGAGTTACACCTGCCCTTGACAGGAGCAAATCCATGGCTGTATTCAGTGTAGGAATGTGCATGGGACAATTTTGTATTCATAAACTGAAAGGTTTGTTTGTGTTTATCTACTTTTTCCGCCTACAGCTCCAGGTATCATATCTCTTTAAAAATGTGATTCTTTGAAATAGGAAAATAAGAACACTTCAATTCTTGAATTCACATTTGTCAGTGATGGCTCTTATGGGAATTTTAAAGTTTAATAGATGATACTACTAGGACCCTTTTAACTTGGTATTCCAAGCTTTATTATCCAATGATGTTTAAATTCACTTATATTTAAACTTTGAGATTGTCAGGAAGGCAATATAATAAGGCATTTGAATATGGGTGTGGTTAACTGAATGAAGGACTGCAGATAAAGTGCCTTGGATGAAGTTATGAGCTAATAAAGGAAACACAGTGTCCTGAAACTATAGAATGGTGATTAAATATCCTGAATTTGCTAGGACAATCTCAAATCTTGCTTGTCTGTCCCCAGGTTCCAACACTTTTTCCTCAAACCACATACATGTCCCAATTTTGACAGAAAGGCTTTTACATTTACATACAAGGCTTGGTCATTGACGATTAAAATGTTGCTCATGCTCACACTTCCATCATACACTTTCTTCTGATATTGTTCATCAGCATGGTGTTAAGGCGGGAGGTATCTGTCGTTTAAAGTTAAGGGCCAACAGGCGAGTTTGACATGCGCCATGGGGTCACCGTTAAAAAACATTCATGTGCCATTTTAAGTAGCCATTACAAAAACATTTTTTGTCTTCTCCATGTAAACCAGATATAACATTGATGGAAATGTCACACTTATCCCAAGATAACAGTCCTATCTGTCTTTAATCAGCCAGCTGATGTCAAGCTGAAATATGATAATATAAAAATGGATCACAGCAATTCCATTACATTTCCATACCTGAGGGATAGTCAGGAATTATTTTCTGATATTTGTTACCTGTGAAATGGATATTTGTTAGGTGTATATAAAAGTGTCTCAGGAGCATTGTTATTATAGTCCTAGGTGACTTGGCAGTAGGGGTACTTAGTCTTTTTCTCAGAGTTGAAAATTATAACTGGTCTCCCAAAGCTTGTCTTTATAAACAAGCTCATTACACCCTCTCAGTTCAAGCTACTAACCTTAACATACTGTGATAGCATTTACAATGATAAACATGACTGTTTAAAAGGATTCAAAACTTAGAACTAATCACAGTTTTTTTCTCCCATAGCACTAGGGGATTTAAAATTAGGATACTTTAAACTCTTCTTTTAATAAAGTACACTACTTTTTCACAGTGTCATAGAACTTTATGTGGTGGTCGGAAAGGTTGTAAGCCTATGCTGACAAATCTAACTTGGCAAATGTAGGGAGACGGCTCTTTATGTGATATACCAATAAGTGGTGATATTGTGTAAAGAGTCCAGAGATTCCCCAGAAGTGTACAGGGTTCAGTATAAACCCAAAGTTGTGGTAGTGTGGTCGAGCAGCCTTAGGCCTAACACAGAGGAGTGTAAGACTTTTGTTATACACACAGTGACCAATAAATGACAAACGACTCCGAATGGAGACCAATGCCATTTAAAAAAATATATGCTTCTTTCTAGATATATTTCAAGACCAAAATGTATGTTAAAAGGTAAGGGTGTTTTTCAATAAAAATACTTTTCACTTTAAAAAGTAGACACTTTTTCAGTTTAGCAATGTTAACCTATGGGAGGAAAACAAGAATGCAGGTAAGTACACGACTTACAAATTCAGTCTTCGGGGTCTGTGGTCAACACTTAGGCAAGGTTCAAGTTAGCACCAAGACTGCACCCCCAGCAGCACTGGGGCGGCCGCCGGGTGCAGAGGTCAAATTCGGAGTTGGGCGCCCAATGTTAACCAGTGGAGGCTGGGGGTGATCGAAGATGCGCTGCTCACAGGTGAGTAAGCGGTGTCAGGGGTCGATCTCCGGGGGTTAAGGTAAGCACAGGAGGGGTGGCCACAAGGCAGCACCAAATGTACACCCTCAGATGCACGGGGCGGCTGGGTGGAGAGTGCCAACACAGTGTGGGGCAGGGAGGGGAGATCGGTTTTAAATGGAGGCTGCATGCACTGGCCAGGACCTGATCAAAGAAAACCCACAGCTGCCCAGGTAAGTTCTGATGCTAGGTGACATAGGGACACCATTGGTCAAGCTCTCCTAGGCCCAGTGGCTTCGGGTGCCGGGTTTCCTTTTGCGTGAGGAACAGCTTACCGGGCAAGTCATGATTCTGGGGGGGTTGTCGCGCAGAGGCTGCAGGCATCAAAGTGGAGTCCGGCAGGCATCTACCTACGATGGACTCTGGCTCAGAACCGCTGGGGAAGTTCTTGTTCTTTAAAGTTGGTTTCTTCTGGACAGGTCATCTGTCACGGAAGATCATGATCTTTATTGAAGGCAGGCAGTCCTCCCTGGACTTTAGAGATCGCTTGGCCTGCAGGACAAGTTGGCTTTTGTAGCAGGGGCGAAAGGCAGCAGACAGACCGGCAGGGCTAGCGCAGAGTCAGTCACTGGTCCTTCTTGCTGTTGTGGCTCTTCGGTGTCCGGGCTTCGTAGGTCGTCAGAAATCTGACTTCTGGGTCTGAGGGTGCCACTTAAATACTAGATTTAGGAGCGTTACAGGGGAGTGACAGGTAGGGACCATTGGGTTCCTTACCATGGGTGGCTACACCCTCTATTATGCCACCCTCTTGTAGGAGGGGGACATAGTCCTAGCCCTGATTGGATAGGTCCCACCATATTCAAGATGGTGGGCACTCTAAAATGTCTCCAGCACCTGAGGGGTGGAGTTGGCAAAGGGGGGCAAACCTCCTATTCTTACTTAGTTTTCCAGCCGGTTCTCCCACCAAAAGTAGGGGTTGGAACCGGGGGCTACCATCTGCTGCTTGCAGCGGAGGCTGTGGTTGCATTACAAGCTTCCCTCTTGATCAATTTGCCTTCCTGGGGGAGGAGGTGTGACACCTCCGCCCACAATGGGCTTTGGTTCTGACCTCAGAGAGCAAGGGCTCTCGACCGAGGGCTCCAGAAACATGTCAGAAGGTGGCAGGCTGCCTAAAGCCAGTCAGAGACCACACCAGGGTTGGTAGATTTTCAGGGGGCACCTTTGAGGTGCCCTCTGAGTACATGTTTTAATAAATCCAACACTGGCATCACAGGGGCTCTAAAGTGGTGCCAATCATGGTACAGTTTTAGGGAAGGAGCTCTGGTGCAGGGGACTTGGTTGGCAGGGACCCTGTGCACTTTCAATCGAAACCGCATGATGCTCCTGGCAAAAAGTGGGTGGGCTAACCATGTAAAAAGAGGTACTTTCTCACAACAAAAATTTCAGTGAAGTGTATTACAGTATCGGATATGAAAGTGATCCTGAGCAAGTGGTGATAAAATATTCACATTTGTTGTTTACGGACAAGAACCTGAGTTGTAAGGACTTCAAAAGACTGTCACTTCAATGAGACAACGGTTAGTACTTTCTTGTCAGTGTTTATTTGTAAGTGAGACAAAGGAATAAAGCTACTTCAAAGGAGCTCAGCCAACACGTGTTTCGCCCCATGAGGCCCGCAAGCCGGGGCTTTCTCAAGGCGTTAATTAAACTCAGTCATGACGTGTCAAAGATTCAATGGTGAATAGCCAACCAATAGACAACAGTAATCCTCAAAAATTGCTCTATATTCGCGGTAGGAAATGTCTGGTCAGCGTTCTACTTATAAATTTCTCGGGTCGTGGTCTTCTTAGTGTCCTTCTAATTCCGTCAGTCTTGGACTGATTTGTTGGGTACTTTCTGAAAAAAGCTTTTGAGATGCGTCGTTGTTACACCCGTAACCATATTTTTCTTGCCCTCATCAACCTGCAAAGTAGCTACTTTTTCCCTGCCTTCCCCCTATCTTTAATTCTCCCTCATTCCACTTGCACGTGCCCACCCTTCAGACTCCTACTGCACCTATTGCTTCACTTCAATGTAAATTAGTTGTGTTTTACTCAACACCTTTCCTTTTTTACGGCTGCCACAATTTTTGCCACAATCTTGGATTGTCTCCTCATGCTTCTGAGTTTCTTTCCAATTCGAGTCACTGTAGATTTAGAACACAGACTGCAGCTACCAGCGTTTTTAAACTTATTTTTTTCTCTTATCACCAATCTCTCATTCTGTTCTTTCCATTTTTTAAATAATCTGTTCTTAGTAATTTAGAAATTATATCAACTTTTGAGATTTTTATTCAAGACAGCCAATGATTAGATTCGGGTTTAGTGCACATCTTATTAAGAAAATTATCACCAGGTTTTTGGCTTTTGATCTTTTCTTCAGTTTAGCCATTCTGCAAAGTGGAGACTCTATTCTCCATTGAGACTGTGAGACTCGTCCTTGTTAACTTCCTGGGCTGATGTGATGCATTTGTAAGGTAGGCATACGAACAGAAGCATTGGTTTCTTTACATTCATTTTAATAATGAAGTTATTTACACTAATTTAACTTATCAAGTGCTGGATCGCCTAAACTCTGCTGCTTCACCAAAAACAGATGGCCAAGTCTTTTGTGAGCTAACTTTAAATTGTTATGGGAAATGTACTCTATATAACTTTTTGGTAAGTGCAGTGTACTACCTAGTAGCAGATTAAATTAAAATCCCAAGGGTGCCAGAAGATTCTCGAGTATTGCTGCTGCCGGCATTCTCTTTTGGAGCCCTAGGCCTGGGAGACTGGTGGCACCACAAGGACACCCTGTGGCCAGTCAACACCATATATTATCCACTATAACCGAGTAGACCTGCCGTCTGCCCTTAATTACACTGACTCATTTTGCCTGCCTCTGCTGTGAAATTTTGAGATATATCAGTGGAATTAATTCATTTGAAGCATGATTCAAGGTTGGTCCTGTTTCAACCATTTTACATCTGAGAGCTGGATCTATAAATTTACGACAGCCAGATGTGACAGCATGGCTAAGCCTAGCTTCAGCACCGCTTGAGATGAACTGGACAGTTTTGTGGTGGGAAAAACTTTCACAGGAATTAAATTGTCACGTAGGCAAAGACCACGAAATGACCAAAGCCATGGTCATTAGGAAGTCTCTTAAAGGTACATGTGGGGTTATAATGCTTCTTAACTTTTGCAGACAATAATGAATCCGACAGATGTTTTCTTCTCCCTTCTCACCTTACCTTTGCAGGTAAAGGCAAAAGGAGAAGGTCTGAGGAGGAGGATCCAAACGAGCACAAGGCAAAGCAGCAGAAGATGAATACAGATTCCACTGAGGTTGGTAGTTTTAAACTCTCTCCTATATGTGTATTTCAGAGCTCTTTGAAGTTTCCTACTTGCTCGTAGAGAGTCTGAATATCTGTTTCTAGGAAGTATTCTTGTTTACTGTTACAGGTATGCCATTAAGGACCTAATATTTATAGAGATAATATGGGCTTTGTGTGAGGCCTAAAATCCCTGACATTCTGGATTCCAGTTTCCAAAATCTATTTTGTTAATCCTCATTCCTGCATGGTGGCATTTGTTTCTGTTCTGCATCTTGTGTACGTTCCTTTGTAAACAAATTTTAACACAAAGTTTAGAAAAATCTATTTACTTAGGCAGTGGTGTGCACTTAAGGGGGCACAATCATCAGGAATAAGAAATCAGTAATGACAGTCAAAAATTGGGCTGATCTTGGGTTTCAGGTTGTGAATGAGGTGGTATCCATAGCTGTAAAGTTACAGAAGTAGGTTTGAGATAAGGAGGAAACTTTCTTCAGTATTTTCTGACTGAGAGATTACGCTGTGAAAAGTTGTTTTTGAAGTAGAATGAGTAGGAAACTAATCTATAAGCAAAGCGGGGATATTCTGTTGGATTTTATAAATGATTGAATTCCCCATCCTCAAAGTGTTGCAGGAGAAATTCTGGCATCTGTTTGTTTAATTTCTGCACTTCCTGTATCCCATTAATGCAATGCTGCTGATGTACACGTAGTGTGGACATCCTAACTATGGTCACCAAGTACCGGTTGCTGCCAGTTACTCTATGGTGGCCAAACATCAGGAAAGATCAAATTTAGATGTATGAACACAAAGCCGTTATTCGTACTGGAGAAACAAAATTAAATTTAGGAAAATGTTTCATGGAAAAGAAGTAGACTGTGTCACGGGTACGATTATAAATACAGCAAGTAGTTTAGAAATGACCAAACTGAGTTTTTGTCTAAAAGAAATGTTACAGCAAAAATGTTTGTGAAAAATCCCAAGACCTAAATGGCAGTCACCATTATAGTTTCTTCTCAAATATGTCCATAATTTTATTTGAGTTAAAATTGTGGAAAATGGTGGCCAAAATTAACTTTCAAGATGAAATCAGGTCAGCAATCTTCAGATCGGCAACACATGGCAGGTACTTGGAGAACTGAAGAGAAGAATAGTACACACTTCATCTAGGGATAATGTTTCTGAACCTTCTGTCACCTTACTTGAAGGATGTGTATCCTGTCTTTAATCTGCCACTGAGTCCAAAAAAAAGTGGGCTCTAAGACTATCTCTAGCTTTTTTCCCTATTAACATTGAAAGTATGTGTAAAGAACATTTGCCAGCAAAGACAATTTGTCTTATTCTCATTTGTGACCCAAAGGCTTGATTAAAATTCTCAACCAACCCTTGGCACCAACCCCTACCCAGAGGAGCAGATTCCACCAAAAACCAAGATGGTGGAATTTTCCTTGTCGTGTTCACTTCAGGTAGCCCACCTTGGGGTGGTACTAGCATGAGGGTGAACATACCTCCTGACTAGCAAATTTTCCCACCTGTCCTGGGGCCAAATGAGTCCTGGGCAGGCGGTGGTATTTCCCTTGTCTGGGTGAAGACACAGTTGCATATCACAGGCCATGGAGGCCTTTAAAGCCTCCTGCCTTGATATGCAGATTACTAGTCATCCTGCTTGAAGGCGGTGACAACACCTCCTGCCAGAGCAGGCATTGTTTCCGACCTCAGAGGGTGGGAAACATTTCTGTGGTGGCAGGCTGGACAGAACCAGTCAGCCAACACACTAGAGGTCAGTAGGTTTTCAGGGGATACCTCTAAGGTACCCTCTGGGCGCATGTATTTCTAAATCCATCACTGGAATCAGCGTGGTTTTATAATACGAGGTTTTTGATACCAAACACTGTAGGTTTCAGTGAAGCCATTATGCAGCTGGGAAACTCGTTTTGACCAGTGCCCAGGATGTACCTTAAGGTGGCTTGCCTGTTCACTTGTACTGTCAGTAATTGAACTGGCCAGCACAGGGTGGGATATCTGCTCAGGCAGATATGCCCTCACATGTAATGTAATGCGCCCTGCCTTACAGCTGTAAGTCCTGCTGTAGGGGTGACTTACAAATATTACATGCAGTGTTAGGGGACATGGCACACAGGGTGTGTGCCATGTCGTGTTTGTACTTTTTAGAGTACCTTGTCATACAGCCTGCAGTGGCAGTCTGCATGGGTTTGGTGCTGGGTCACTTAGAGTGGCACAATATAGGCTGCAGCTCTTAGAGACCCTCTTTAGTACCTATGCCCTAGGTACCAGGGATACCACTTACAAGCCACCTACATAGGTGCTCTAGGCCTGGTCAGTTGAAGATCAACTGACCAGTGAACTTGTTTTGGGGAAAGAACACTAGCACTGGGGACCTGTTAGCAGAAACCTAGTTCACTTCAGTCAAAGTTGCATCAAATACCAGGCAAAAAGTGGGGTACTACTGTGACAAAAATCCCAGTTTCCTAACCTTAAGACATTCACTATCAATGAGTGACACTACAAATGAGTGACATATATCCAATGTAGCCCGCAAAATCGTAAATCCTGATCTATTGCGCTGATCTTATTTCTAAAGCTAGCCTGTAATGTTGATATCTGTTTTTCTGCAATCCAATCTTGCCAGCTCTCCAAAACTTGCTTACAAAACACTTTCTGTACATTATCTAATAGGCTTATCGGTCTATTGTTAGCTGGATCATCTTTTAACCCCTTTTTACAAATTCGTATAATCACAGGTCCTCTCCGCCAAGGGGGCATCTCTGGCCTCCCGAACCATTCCTTGACTGCGGACGGGGCCACATTGGGACCGCGTCTTCCGTTCTATAACGAAGTGGATGCCACCTTGAGTCGATGATACTGAGGTTATAGGTATCCATGCATTCAGCCGACGATTCGGGGAATCTGATGACCAGTATACTCAACGCCTGAGTGACACATCACTCCACCTACTGGTTCTGTATGGAGTTCTGTTACCACTGTTTCAAGGATATACAAGTGGTTATTGGTATTTCACATTTCGCATTTTTTTCCTGGTCCTGATTAAGGCCGTTGCATCCCTATGGGAGCAGTAGGCTGAAACATGTTGACCTTTTTTCACTAGGTTTGACAGATTTTAATTCCCCTCTGTCATAGCTATTTTCTTTTAATCCTAGCCTGTGTATGCAGTATTAAAATTGTTTGGCCTGCACAGAGCTAGTTTTAATCACCTTCACCTATTCACCTAGCCCCCTCCCCATACCCTGCTCATCTAGATGTTTAGTCTACCTCACTATCTCCATCAAAACATCCCTGAGCTCCTCCCTCTCAGAGAGGGGGTTGTAGCCCGCACTACGACTAGGTTCGTAGTGCAATGAGATCCCCTATGATGAAGCATGCCACCATCTGGTGGGTGAGGGGAATCGTCCTTAGAAAGGGATACCCCAATACCTTATTGATGTACTAGACCAAGTGGCCTGTTATTGTGTTTTCTAGTTATAGTGTGGAGATTCGGCCCCTGATGGTCTATAAAATGTCCTCAGGTCCCCTTTTCTGTGTGTATCATCTCTGCTCCAGTCAAGATTGTGTTGGTAAGTAAATTTATGTATGGGGCCCATACTATGTGCTCGTAGTGGAACAAATGCCCTGGAATCTTATCTGGGTCTGGGGCATTGCCTTTCCTCAAGCTTTCTATGGCTTTTAGAGTTTCCTATACAGTACATCCTAACTTATCTTTATGCACTATGTTAAATGGAAAAATACCATCAGCTAATAATAAATCGGAAGTGTCCGATATAAAAGGTGCACTGTAAAGAGCAGAAAAATGTGTGGCCAAGGCTAGCACGTTAATATTACTATCTGTTCAATTGAAATTTTAAACGCTGCCGTGGGCAATGATGTGTTGAAAGGAATACCTAATATTGTTTCAGGCAGCCTCCATAAGATCCTGCCAATTGGAGTTGTCCCAGTTCCGTATGTATATGGACAGTGTCAATCTATAACTCATTCTGGCCTCGCTGACTTCTAGTCTGCAGTGAGATTTAACAGCAGAGATCAAGCTGGTCTTGACCTTTTTGCAATCCTTGGTAAAACAAGGTACTTTTGTGTAAGGCCTGTCTAAATGTATCCTGCTGCCCATAGAAAATAGGTCCTTCAAAGTCAGAAATCATTTCTAGTGTATATCAATAAATGAAATTTGGCCAACTTCTAACTCCGTATAAGGACTTAATTCAGTTACGTACGTCTTGTAAATATCAACCAACATCCCTGTTTGATGGCAATATTTGGCCATTTTCTTGACTTCTGATTATTCCCAACTACTGGCTCCATATTTTTATAGCCATAACCATGCCATATAAAGGCATATTTTCAGGGACAAATTAAGGCACTGTGATCACAGTCTTAACTCTGTGTGATTACCATATCCTGAAGAAGAGGCCATCATTTCTAATTTCTAATTATGTAGTCAATCCTACTGCAGTAAGTACCCCGCTTATATGTGTAAACCCTTTTGATATCAGAAGGTAATCCCCCATTACAAGCATATAACCTGTACGAGATTGTTAAAGAAGCCAGCTGTGATGCTGCTACCGGCCAGTTTGTAATAGGTTTAGCTTCAATAGCCAGTATACCTAGCGCCTCATCCTCTAGTTCAATTAAAATGGACACACACTCAAACGCTTCATATGCAAGATTAAAATCCCCACCAATTACTATTAGATGTCTAATATTAGTAGTTTTAAAATGATCTAGGCGTAGACCAATTGTAAACATTATACATTTTCATGATTGTCCCACTAGTTAAGTACAACTTATAACCAATATATCGGGGCTTAATATATCTAACTTACAAATTTTGCAGTTGAGTAAAATCTTAACCCATAGAAATAATTCTCCAGCCCGATGGTCTGCCAGCAGACGACGCACCAGCCTCAATCCTGTATGATATATTAATTCCTATACAATGGAGTATTATACTCCTCCGCAAACTCCAGACCGTCCAGAACGCAGCAGCCAAACTGATCCTAGGCATACCCCGTCACAACCAAATCACCCAACATCTCCACGTTCCCCATCAAAGGAAGAATAACCTTCAAGCTCCTCACCCACGCATACAAGGCCCTCCACAACATCGGACCAGCATACCTAAACAACTGTCTCTCCTTCCATGCACCCAAGAGACCCCTCCGATCAGCTGCCCTCTCTCTGGTTACCAACCCACGCATCTACAAGACCAGAACGGGAGGAAGGTCCTTCTGCTACCTCGCAGCAGAGGCCTGGAACGACCTCCTCCTCCACCTCTGGCAAGTGCCTACACTGCCCCAGTTCGGAAAGGACCTTAAACCTGGCTCTTCGGATGACCAAAGCACTCAAAGGAGCTGCCCCCCCCCCCCGCAGCACCTTGAGACCGTCGCGGGTGAGTAGCTGCGCTTCACAATTCCCTGATTGATTGATTGAGTAGTAGACCTTGTTTCCTGGTAAATCCAAATATGATATCAATTTATAATTTCCTCGCATGTCGGGTCAGTAATCGTGTTCAGCCCCGCCAAATTCCAGGAAAGAACACACAGCTGAGTTTCACCCAGGCTAGTCCTTGTTGTGTGTAAAATGGTTGAATTGCTTAGTTGAATCATTCATTAAAAGGCCATCCGTAATTCTTCTTTAAAATACACAGTGTAGCTGAAACTCCTGCATGCGCTGAGCCTATTCCTTCATGTGCTGCTTTAATCAAATTATGTAGGTCAGGTATTTGGTATTTTGACACTAGGGGGCTGATCTCGTCACAAAAAAGTAGTTGTGCCTCTCTGGAAAGCCAGGTGTCGAGGCTTCTTTTTGTTGTAATGGTTGCCTTTCTGGGTGCATTTCCTGGTCAATGTGTTTTTGCAACCAGGTTGCGGTTGCTTCTTTACAGGTCAGCACCATAATGCATATTTCTCAGCCTAATAAGCGACAGACTTGCTTTTAGAGTGGATTCCCTTGCTCTGCTAGCATAGGCTGTACTTAACATCCCCCAATAGAAGCTGCCTTTTAAAGGCAGCTTTACACAGAACTGTTGCGCTACTGCCTTCCCTCACGAGCCTTGACATCTGTTGGATTGCCAATATTTTACATCTACTTAGTAACATGAACCACATACTTTAATATAGTAACTTAAGCATTAGCTTTCTTTTTGGCAAGGAGGAGAACATAGTTCTGCTACCTGTACAGTTGAATCGCCCAAGGGCTTCACATATTTATGTTTTATTTTAAATTCTGAATCCTCAGCTACCCCTTGCACAGCTGCGCAGGCAGTGGAGTATGGTTGTTCAGCGCCCACTACAAACTATGCTTGTCCACCTATGTGAAACGTCACAATATTCATGCAGTGGCTTTATTGACAATGTCTTGTGAACTGCCTGCTCTCACTAGAGACTTCTTGTGTTATTGGTGTTTAGTCATACTACAATTGTAAGTCCGTACTATGCTGAATCGCAGCCCATTGCGCCCAGCGCACATGTAAAGCATGTACAGTATCCGTGCTTTAGTGGCAGCCTCTAGTTCTGGTGTAGGCTCAACCACAACTATTCTTTTACCTTGTGCGGTGGGTGAGAATTTTCGCTTTTGGAGCCAAACACTCTTCTGATGCAGAATATGAGAGTGATTGGTACGCAGTTGGTGAGTGTGCCCTTCAGGTACATCATATATTTGTATCCTGATTAGCTTGTAAGTATTTGTATTACTAGATGATGCTTGTTGTCTCAGAAACGTGGATTTTTATAGGAAAATCTCACCATTGAAAGCAATGGAAATCGCACAGCAGTATAAAGTGATCAAATGCATCAACAATCATAATTCAGAATTATAAAACGTCATATAATACCACCATCCTAGCACTCTCCCCTCAATAAATAATAATGAGCTCCACTCTGCCCACAGAAACAATAATGCAAATCTGGTTACATGAACAAGAGCAGTCTTATGAATGAGAATGCCTACTATGAGCAAGCAGGAACAGCCTTGAGAGTAGCAAAAGGCTTCCTTCAGAGAGAACAGCACGTCGTCGTAAAGCATCAGTGCACATTTTGCTGCATGTGGTGTCAATGAGAAATTAAAACATGGCCACTCCAAAATACAAGATGGAGTCGAAGTCTACTTGAGGCTTAGTTCGTCATATTTCAATCTGGTTTCAAATGCAAAATGTTCATATTGCTAAGTAAATACGGTTTTAACTAAATATAGCATTAACAGGTTTTTTCATCCTTTGACATAGAGAGGCAAGGAATAGTCTGGTTTAACCTATTTTTGCCATTGTAATCCGTCCCAAGTTCAAGTATTTTACCATTGAACAGAGTAGCTCCTCCTGTGGTCCTCGAGGTCAAGAGCCAGTCTGCCACAGCGTTAACCCATTTTCACAAAAAGGATCATGCCCTTTTCTCTTTCTCTTGGACCACTGTGCCTCTCAACTTAGATGGCCAATCCTATTTAGACTTTATAACAACTTTCCTCAGCCAACTCCAAGCACTTGGAAAGTCATATAACCGCTATTTGAGATTCTTGACTCTGTAGAGCATGGGCCACTGTAACTGCGTACTCCCTGCCTACAACTATTTCTGGTAAGCATACCTACAAATGACTAATTGCATCATCACAAATGGCCAATGGAGAATGGCGCAAGGGAAGACGATTTCAGGCATTTATGAACAGGCATGGATTCACTTGAAAACCGTCCGAAGGGAATATGTCTGCCTAGCTGAAATGACCTGCAGAGGAACAAACTAGAATCCAAGGAAAAGCACTTTATGATGCAGCAGGCATCATACAACAACTGCTAATGGCTAGAATTGTGATTTTGCTGTGAAGATCTTTCTGCTAGTTGCACCAGTGGGCAATTACCTTACCTTCTGCTAACAGAACTGCAAGAAAGCTGAAATAATTTGTATTGAAAAAAACGTTTTTTTCATATGTGTGTGTTTGTGGTTTGGGCACTGTGGGCGCACAAATGGGGAAGGTGCCTGATTTATGTAATCCGAGACTTAGGTGGTGTGTAGTATATGAATTGATAGCGCAGTGTCAGGATGTGATAGTAATTGGTGACAGTATGTGCTCTTAATGTGTAAGCGAGAAACTGCTTTGTTGTACCCTGCGGTCGACATGAAGTTCCTTATAGTTATCTATAGCAGAATTAATTACTATGGCCTTTACCTTTCATGCATCAGTGCCTTTTTTGCTAGAACATGACCTGTCCAGGCGGGATAAAACTGCAAGAGGAGGATGTAGATGAAGGGGGATGAGGATGTTTAGTTGAGTTTTGTTTAGTCATGTGATGCGAGGGTAGAGGTCGATACACCTGCTAATATAAATATAGACACGGAGATCTACATCATGGAAAATAGGATACATACAACATTGCACCGTAAGAACACAGCAAGTAATGCGACGTTACATGCGGAGAGTTTCCATCAAGCCACGCTAGTTAAAAACATTCCATATGGAGAGCTACTAAGGATACGACGGATATGCTCAGAGAACGGAGAATGGCAGAAGCATAGTAAACAATCAGTGATGAGATTCAGAAAAAGAAAATACAATAAAAATGTGCTAACATCTTGTCTGGAAAGAACTGAAAAACAGTCAAGAATTGACATTATCAATAAAACAAAGTCACAGAAAAAAGAAGAGGACGATGCAATCCGCCTAATCACAACTTTTTCCACAGAATCTAAACAAATTGAAAAAATCATACGTAAACATTGGAATATATTGTGTTTGGACCCTACTATGGCTAGAACTGTGGGAAATCATCCGAAGATTACATATAGGAGAGCCAAAAACCTCAAAGATGAATTAGTACACAGTCACCTTGAAACGGTAAAAAAACAGAAGACATGGCTGGAGATAAAGGGCTTTTACAGATGTTCGACTTGTAAAGTATGCCAAATTGCGCAAAATATGAAAAAGATTACAATGGCAAATAAAAAGAAGTGGAAAATTAACCAACTAATCAACTGCAAAAGCCAATATGTCATCTATATAATTGAGTGTCCGTGCAAACTTAAGTATGTGGAAGCACGGTGTGCGAACTGAAAAGCGCATCTTTGAACACGTAAGGGCAACAGTAAACAAAGATCGGAGTTATGCTGTTGCAGAACATATGGAGAAATGCCATGAAAGTGACTGGAAGAAATTACGTTTCTATGCTGTGGAGATGGTCAATCGCCATGTGAGAGGTGGCAATCGAGAAAAAACTTTAAGGCAGAAGGAATCACGACATATACTATCGTTCAGAACTCTAACACCTTATGGTCTCAACAAGGATGAGGAGTTATACTCACACCTATAGGATATTTGGAAGGGAATCTTTATATATGTAAATACGAACTTGTTACCTAACACAACTGTATAGTTTATCCTTAACTAATTTTTTGAATGAATCTCTCTATCCATACAGGAACTTGGTAATTACGTATAAAACCAGAGTATATTCTCGAAATGTAATTTTTAATTTCAATTTCTCACATATTGTCACTAGGGTTCACCTGTAGGATATGGATTGAATACATTAGGGATCTCAACAATAGAACAAATTGACCCACTTGGGGGCGATACTTTAAAAACATTGCAAACAGTCGACCAAAGTCCACTGGCCCACCAGAGGGCAAGACTCGGTCAACAAAATGTAGAAATGTTTTCATCAAACTATAATGTGAGATCCATAGGACAAGGAGGGTGGGTGTACAATGAAAAATAGGGGATACATAACATGTGGAAATCCTTCTAAAACAACTCAAACCCCCCCCTCCCTTCAATTCATATGTATAGAGATACGTAACAATAAATTTAAAATGTTCTCTTCTTAATTTGATAGGTGACCCCTAAAAACACATAACACATTCCATGTAGAAATTGTATAGTCACGTTTTTCACTCTTAATATAATTGCACTCACAATCACCTTTTTTTTAGTACACTACAAATACCAGAATGCAAAGCGTCACGAGGCCAGGATGTGATGTAACATCATGTGATGGTTTTAAAAGGAATGATGGCTGTAACGTTTTGCTACCCGTGAGCAAGGTCTGTGGACAGACTGAAACGCGTTGGGTTTGGATTTGTCAATGAAATGCTGTTGCCGGAATAAAAACTGAAAACTGCAACATACATTTACCAGTGAGTGCGTGTGGAATTTCTTCTGGGAAAGGAACTTTGGATACGATTCAAAACGGCGGGCTCTGCCGTCTCCACTAATCGCACCATCAGAGAGCGCCGATGCCGAGAATAGAGTCGCTGCTGCAATTATATATATATATATATATATATATATATATATTTATATATATATATATATATATATTTATATATATATATTGAGCAGGGGGTTGAGGAACAGGGAGTTATGTTTTGATATGATGTAATCAGCAGCTCATAAATAGGAGAGCCTGGAAAATAAGTGTGATGAGACCTGGCCTTTTGTGCAAGCTGGCAATGGAAGTTCCTACTGTCACTTTCAATACTTTATTACCATAAACACAAGTCTTTTAAATTCCTCCTTATCATGACCTCTTTCTCTTTCAGACCCTTCCTGATGACGGCATTTATTGGCAAGTCAATTTTGTTCGGTTCCATCAGCACTTTCGTGACCAGGCGATAATCAGTGCTGTGGCCAACCGAATGGACCAGGTACACCAACATAAAGTTGTGGAAAACATATTAATTATGGAGTCATTGTGGATTAATTTCTGGTTGCGTGGTTCTATAAGGTTTTGTGTGGTAGCTGTGCCAGCTAAGTCAAATGCAAAGAAGCCATTTGGAGCAAGTTCAGCACTATAGGGGCATGGTAGCCCACTTCCTCAGCAGAACTCAGTTGGGAGCTGTTCACTTAACCAGAATGCCTGTGGATTGTATGTGGAAAAAACAAAGCCTTTCCTAGTGCCTTTCCATGGTCAGCTGAGCAACATTATTGACTACATCCAATAGTAGAATAGTAGTAGTGGCAGTAGTAGTACTACTTCTGGTGCTTCTTTGTGGAACTGTGCTATTGGATAGTTCTACATACTGTTTGTTTGTTTTTTAAACTCTTATTATTGATGCAAGCATGTCAAGTACAAAATACAAAAACAAATCGTATATTGATACATTCAAGGTAGCAAGACAATTATAACACAGGATTATCAGCTTTGGTCTCATAACATATAGATCCTTTCTCGTCACATTAATCAATTTACAATAGATGGTTACAGAATGCAGTGATCTCATTCCTCTATACTGGGGGCATTGGTATTCACAGGCGGACAAAGCGAACCTCTCGCCAGATTCCATTTTTCCCATATCCTAGTCCACTTATGTGGGCAACCTCTACTCTCATAAACCACCCTCTCGGCCTGCATACACCAGTCCATATCAATTTTCCAGTCTCTCAAGGTTGGCGCCACCTCTGCCCTCCATTTCCTCGCAATATTGCGCTTCGCCACTGTAAAGCGCAGTGTAACCCAATTTTTTTCTCCCGCTGTCATGTCTGTCTTATCCCAAACATTTAATAAACACCATTGGGGTGTCTTCTCCATCTGTTTCGCACACACCTTAAGCATACATGTAGCGACCTTGCCCCAGTATTCTTGTATCTTCGGGCAGTCCCACCATAGATGTAGGAACGTGCCTTCCTGCCCACATTGTCTCGGACATTGCGTCGAGTTAATTCTACCCATTTTAACCAACGTGATGGGTGTGTAATATGTTCTGTGGAGAATCTTTAGCTGGACCAACTTAAATCGGGAGCGTATGGCCACCTCTCACGGTGATGCGAGCGCCTCCATCCACTCTTCATCAGTAAAAGTTCCCACATCCTCCTCCCACTTTGTCCGGATTTTCTGTAGGGTGCCTGGCGAATTATAGAGCAATTTCCGGAATGTCAATGAGATCGCCTTATCCTTCAGGTAGTCATCGAGGAGTCGGTCCTCCAATGGGGAGGACTCTGGGAGAGCAGTCCCGAGCGGGATTTCTCTTAATAGGGCGTGTCGTTTCTGAAGGTAACGATAGGACTCTTTCTGGGACATCTCATATTCCCTCTGAAGGTCTGCAAAGGGCTTGATTTTCCCTCCCTTCCATAGGTCACCCACCCTCAAGAGACCGATGCAGTCCCACTTACCAAAACATGGCTGGTGCACCAGTAATCCCAGTCGCAGTGAGTCCCATAACGGGGTAGCAAGAGTAAAGTTCTACATACTGTTGCTTCAACTATGTATAAAGCAAACCAATTACATGTTGTGCTTTTTTTCTAAACTCTGTTTTCTATTAAAAAAAGACCAGCAGTGAAATTGTGAGAACCATGCTGAGAATGAGCGAGGTGACGACGACGTCCAATGCGCCGTACACGCAGCCGCTGTCATCAAATGAGGTCAGGAGGTATACACTCAGCTTCATTAAACTGTCAGTAGAGATGTAAGATGGGGATGTAAGGTTTTCTTTTTCAGACACTGCGGACAAGTGCACTGCAGCTGTTAACAAATCTCTAGATATTACATGAAATAGAGCGCTCCCCAATATTTATTTGTTTCCCACCACCATACACAATGAGTTGCTGTAATTTGTTAAGGGGTACATTTGTAGGCTCTCCTTTACCGAGCCAGTGTGTTCCACTCTGTTTTCAGATGTCAAACAGGCCACTATGAAGACGTCTGTGACCCAGTAGCTTGTATGCCTGTGCAATACCCTGCAGCAATGCCTACCCCTTTGATCAGAAAGTGTAGGAGTGATGCTCTCAGGTTTTCCCATGAGCCTTGGAGGTCAAGGAGGGCATTCCAGCGTTCCTTTTAAACCACATCTTGTTGCAGTAGTCCTCATTTGTACCTTCCACTCTTAAGAAAGCTTCTCTCCTTTTCTGCTTCTGCCCTGCTCCCCACTGAACCCTAGCCTCGTCCTACACTACTCTGTGCTTTTGAAAAACCCCTTCCCTCCTTTGTCAGTAACCTCCTTTTAGCATCTACTCTGTCCCAGTGACATCTCCCTTCCACCAGGGCTAGGATTTGGTATCAACCGCTGTATATAAAGCACTCTATTACCTTATGGCTGGTTAAGCTCTTTATAAATCTCCAATATATGGACAACTCGGGCACATAGATCACTGTTCACTCCTGACAAAATGTGCTTAATGTTGACCAGCCTTTCTTCAATGTCCCCAGCAGGTTCTGGTTATCATGCAGACTCTTACTGTTCATGGTTAGACTTGCTCTATTTAGGCGCAGAAGTAGCCCAGGCATGCTTACATATGTTTTTGAGTGTACTGATGATAGCTGTAAAATATGATCCTGTCTTGTGTGACCATTACTGTGTGTTTCTCTCAACAGATCTTCCGCTCTCTACCAGCAGGATACAACATTTCCAAACAAGTCCTTGACCAGTACCTTTCATTGCTAGCTGATGATCAAGTAAGGAATGAAATACTTCTCCCAAATACTATTGTCTGCTTCGTCCAGTTTCTAAACTACAGTTTGCGAGTCTTGATGTTTAGGAATTATGGGAAATGCGCATTCATCTTGGACACATCTGGATTTAGGAAAGCGCATGTTGTTCTTGGCATTGAAGCCGCATTTTTTACAATATTTTTCCTTTGCAGGTTTCCTATAAATTAATTATGCGCCCTTGTGTAATGTCCCAAGGGGGGCATTATTAAGGACAGCAATTTTTTCAATCATACAATGCTTGAACCAATGTATTACAATTGCAAATGAATTATAAGATGAGATATAACCACATTAAAGCAATAAATATTGATTTAATCTACTGCTAATTCTTTAGTAGCAGCATCAATTAAGATATATATATATATTTTGTGCTTGCCCTGCTTTTGGCCGACATTCCTGTTAGAAGATTTTCCCTACAGCGCCACTTTCGATCAAAGCACAGACGCTCCATTGGATTCATTGTCCTGTATCCCTGACTTTTTCCTATCCTTGTGGAACTTATACAGCAATCAATCCTTTTTGTGCTCCTCTTCGTCCTGATGATGACCTAAGAAGTTGAAGAAGGTCTAAATGTCATCAACAGTTTTCCGGCTGACAAAAGGATACTTATTACACAAACTCTTGATCTTTTTCATCTGCTAATTTTCAGTATTGGACTATCTTGACTTTTTGCTGCTTTTGTACCCTTCTATGTTTAGAGATTTTGTGGAGGAAAATGGGGCACTTGTTACTGTGCTGTTTTGCACATTTCCTCAGTACTGAATGGATCATCTAAATCCATAAATGGTCTTGGTTGTTGACCTCCTGATGCTTTCATGACTCATTTCTTCCCTTTTTCTCTTGTATCTTCCAGTTGGAGTTTGTTGGGCGATCTGGTGACAGTGGGGGTGGAATGTTCGTCATCAGTATCCTTTGCTTGAATTGCTTGCTTTCATAACGTGTGTGTGGTGTACAGCGTTAAGGAATTTTCACTATGTTTATTGTGATTAGCTCATGCATCCTAAGGCAGGGTAAAATTGTTGGGGGGGAGGCTAATGATTCTGATGTATCATGGTGTTTCCCAGCACCATTTTTGGTGACTCATTCCATCCCTATGCAATTATATCAATGTACCACACTGTTTACTAGCCTCAGATTCAATACACCTTGCTCTGTGCTGACACTGATTGCCGCAGACCACATTCTGCCCTAACGCTAATTTGGTTAGATCGTACTGCGCCTTAATGCTAAGTTCAATGTAATACCAATGCATTTTATCATCCCGGCACAAGATACTGAATTCAGTGAGCCAAACTATACCTGAACACACAGTTGGATGGATGTTCATATGACTCACACCGATTCCAAATAACCCATACTGCCTTTAAAAACCTATGTTCGAGGCATGTGAGCTGTAGATCCTGCCATCTAGTGTTGGGTTAGGATGTTTGCAAGTTGTTTTTTTCCGAAGAAGTCTTTCCAGTGACGAGGTGAGGTGACTCCTCCTTTTGGTGATAGTGCGCATGGGCATCGACTCCATTGTTAGATTGTTTTTTTCCGCCATCGGGTTCGGACGTGTGTTGCTGCGCTCCGGTTCGAAACCGTTCTTCGGTTCCCCTCGACGCGCAACCCTTTCTACCTCGACGGTATTGTTCTTGTACGCGTTTTCCACTTCTCTGCATATCGTTTCGGTCACCCAAAACTACTTTCGATTGGAAAGCTTCATGGACGGCCTTCGGGCCTAGCCGCGTCGGATCAGCTCTCCGTCGATGGAACGGACACCGTTCAAATTTTGCCCTCAGTGCCACGCGAAGTATCCGCGCACTGATTCACACAAAGTTTGTAACTTGTGCTTGTCTCCACAGCACAAGGAGGAAGACTGTGACGCCTGCAAATCATTTAAATCGAAGAAAACTCTTCCCGATCTTCGGGCCCGACGTCGAGAAATGCAGCGTCAAAGCATCGAAGATACACCGGACATCTTCGGTGAACATTCTGATCAAGAAGATGTGGGGGCATCAGCGGCAGAGGAAGAAGAAATCTTCTCTGGACAGGATTTCAGATTGGACCTCGAGATAGACCTCGACGTCGATGATTTGCCGCAAGGACGGAGTCACGTGAGTACCGAAGACCCCATGTCCCGCCAACTTCCCCAGAGACGACGTTTCCAACGCCCCGCCTCGGCTCTGAAACACATTGTCAAGCCTCCCGGTTCCGTACCTACTCACCAAAAGCCCTCTTCGGATCCGAAACCTTCCGGATCGAAGCAAAAATCTGGCTCGGAGCCAAAACTTTCCACGCCGAAAGCGAAACAGCCTTCGGAACCGAACTTTTCCGCATCTAAAGAGCATCACATGTCGGCACCAAAAACACTGGCGCAGAAAACAAAACATGCCTCGTCCGATCTGAATTTAGACGTTGTCCCACCAAAAAAGGATCGGAAACAAAAAGAACTCTATATTAACCCGGATACAGGTCGCATACACACTAAACTACCTCAAAAACACAAACTTCCAGATGAGGACACTCATCACAAAATTCCTTTAAAGAGGAAATCTGTGGCCACCAGTCCTTTTCATATACCACCGCCATACACTCCACCACCACCCTCTCCTCCTTCTGATCCTTTACAGATTACACCTCAGGATTCTCCGCAATCTCACCATGATAATGATGACATTGATGATGAGGGTACATATTTGCCAGTATATACTCCTGCCATCTAGTGTTGGGTCCGGATGTTTGCAAGCCACAGAAAATCAAAGCAATGAAAGTTGCCAATTGCCCTTTCTCTGCCCAAGTACCAACTCTGCCTTGATTGGATCACTTCTCCGGAGTGAGACCAGTCTTCATTCACTTTCAGTTTGTTGTCATTCTAAGTCAGTATGTTTGCTTTCTTTTTTTACGTAAGGTACAAGTAGCACACTTGACTATCTCCTTTTAGAGTGCTTCTGTTTTCATTAATAATAAATGCACTTGGAAACAAAGATATTTGCTCAGGATAACAGTCTGCTGTGGTGGAGTAGATGGACTGAAACTTGAGTCTTGTTCTTCTGATGCTAGGCCATGTGGCTCTCTAACTGGAATATGTGCTTACAGAAAATGTACTAACCATTCCCAAGGATTTAATCTGGCATCTGGGACCCAAAGTTTATCACCTAGCATCGCACTCCAGACAGCCTCATTGTTTAGGCCTCGACCAGTATAAGATGAATCCTAACTCATTTCAAACCACTCCTCCAGCTAGAGAATCCAAAAGATTGACACTTTTGGCAAATAGGTTTTCTTCTGCCAGTTCAGCATTGCATTCTATAGATGCAGTCTGTATGTTGAGCTGATACACACATGCCCTTTGGGACATGGGCTGCTTGATAAATTTAAGGAAACAGCAGACTGCATGGTTGCTTATCTAGGCAAACATGCACAAGCTCATAATTATGGGAATGGTGAGAGGCACAGTAAAACCCTCTCCTGGTTGCTGTGATGAGCCCAACCAAGGACGGTGATTTGTTTGCTAAGGTCGCGCTCAGAAAAATAACCCATACACCAATAGCTGTAACGGAGATAAAAGTAGCAATAGATAGCTTCGCCAGGGGAAAGTCTCCCAGCTCAACCGGTTTGATGATTGAATTCTTTGAGGAATTTGTTGAACTCCAGACTTTTAGATTGCTGTAACTCTACCAGGAAGCTCTGTCTGCTGGGACCGAATATTCATATACTTAAACTTATTAAAGTCCACATAGACTCCTGCTTATATAGGCCACTTTCGCTGCTGAATGCACATAATAAAATCCTGGTGCATGTTCTTACAAATAGGCTAAATCCTTTATTGGCTAAGCTAGTGCTACCGGACCAAGCCGGTTTTATACCGGGCTTATTCCCGTGTAATAATTTGTGTCAATGATCCATCGTATTTGGTTGTAAATTCAGACTGTCTCTGTGCAGTGTTTAATTTGAGCCGGTGCTCAGCACCGGTGCTTATAGCACCAGTTAAGGACACACTTGTTTAAAACGCACATGATTTTCCCCAGACTCACAGGATGTTGAGCCACGTCGAGACTCGAACCGGGTTCTCCAGCTCCGAAATCGGCAGCTCTACCCATTAGGCCAAGTCCTCTCCAGGTTAATAAGTGCCGGGGCTCTAGTCAGGAGGCAGTTTGCACCAGCACATTTCTCCTGTTAGCGCTGCCTCCTGAGGAGAGCCCCGGCACTTTTTATTTTACAAATTAACCACTGTCTCTGTGTTCTGGATGCCGAGAAAACCTTCGACCCTCTTGAGTGGCCCTTCCTGTTTGCTGTCCTTCGCAGGATGGGTCTTGGTCAATAGTTTATACAACCGATTCTGTTACTATATGCTGAGCCGTCTGCTGGGGGCTGAGTTCATGGATATCTCTTGACTCTTTCAAAGTGGGCAGAGTCATGATGCAAGGTTGCCCCAGTGACAGTCACATTTATTATTTGCTTTGCTGTCGCTTCACTTGCCTCTCTGTTGTGCTGAACTGATTACTTGCAATTAACCCAAGCAACAGGTACACATCAATAAGGACACTCATTAAGGAGTAACACACTTGGCTGATACAGTAAGCAATATATATATATATATATAATATTGCAATGCTAGCTCAACAATAGCAAAACGGTCTTCAATCAATTGCAATACAGTAAGTCAAAAGCATAATAATAATTCTGTGAATCAAGATAAAGTAGGAGAAAAGGCCCTGCGTCCCTGGATGACTGGGCTTTGGCCGCTAGCACCAGAAAGCCCACACCAAACTCTCTCTCTGGGAACGACGCAAAAGAGAAAGCGGCTGTGGGCGACAGCAAATCTGCACAACTCCGTCGGTGAGCTTCCCCAAGGGATCCGCATCCCTCTTTTTTTTTTTTTTTTTTTACACAAAATGTTGGCTTATACAACATTATGTTCCTTTCCTGTGCCATTTGTTCTCATGTTATCAGTATTTTCGGTAACCCAGGATCCTCCCCACTCCTACCAGTCGCATCTCACACTCTCTCTCACTGGTACCAATCAATCATCCTCCCAGGGCCTTCAAGCTAATCTCGGGCTCGTTTGGGTCAGCATAACCTCAATGGCAAGTCTCCCCCAATCCACATGCCTTGGTACAATAAACACAACACTTTGGCAGCACCTATAGTTTTGTCTATTAGGAATGGCAACACTGCCTAAGCTAGTTAACCCTTTCACGTCACAATGTCTTCTGCACACTATTACCTAAATACTGCACAACAGTCCTAGGGGCATTCCATTTCCGACATTAAGATTTCTCCTGTCGTTATACACTGATGATTTTCTACTTTTCTTTAAAAACACCGGTGAGCTGAGACATCATCCGATTTGGTGACTACTCTAGATTTCAAATTAACTGGGAAAAGTCTGAGGTATTCCCCTTTACAGAAAGCACCCAAAGGACTATCCTTGAATTTATCCTGACGTGGAAAACTCAGCCTGCTCTCTTAGCATTACCAGAGACCGTGCATTAATCCTTAATGATAATTACAAGCTGGTGCTGGACAAACTATCCCTGCACGTTGAATGCTGGATTGTACTCCCCCTGCCAATGGCGGGCAGAATAATCCTGACCAAGATTGCTGTACTTCCTAATCTCCAGAATCTTTTGTTTAGCATCCCAATCCGCCCAGTAAGTGTTTTTTTTTTTTTTCTTCAAATAAAATTTCAAGGCTTACTTACCAGACTTTTATTTGGACTAGTAAAACTCTGTGGCTAAGCTTGGGAAGGCATATAAACTGGTTGGATTTGCTGTACCTGGTCCAGAGAGATTCTTCTTAGTAGCACAGTCGCATTATGCTGTCTGTTGTATTAACCCGCATGATACAGCACCACATCTACAGATAGAAAGGGATCACCTGGAGGCATGTTCATTAGACACTATCCTGGCCATAGTGCCCCCCCGGCCGGTTAAATCTATAGACACGGTCAGATGCACACACTGGGCTTTTTGGTCACTGGCTAAGCTCAGTGGCCTACATTCTATTTATTCCTAGAAATGTCCATAACTAATAACCCAACATTACCTCCATCTACTGACAAGTCAGTGCAAATAACACGCACACATTATTAGATGATTGATCCTCGTAAAGTTGGGCCAACTGTTCCCTGACGAAATGTTTATTTCATTGAAGCAATTCTGTGAATGTGATGAAATTAACACTTCAGACCTATTTGCTTGCTACATATTGCGCTAAGCAGTGATAGCGCATTGGGGGGGATTCCCCCAAGAGCATGCAACGGTTTCTTGTTGACACAAATGTACCTGTCCTTGACTTTGAGGGGCTAGATCTTCAGTCTGTAGAAGATATTTATGAATGAACTCTCAACACCCCCACCCCAGCCAGCTAAACACACCGCTAAAATATGATGAGAAGCAGATTTCTCGGTGAAGCTTTTTGCTAAAGTGTTAAGATTGTGCTATGAACAGAGGAGACAAATGTCCATTAATAAAAGGCATATACTCATTCACTTCCAGTTTCTGAATAGGCTATAGTAAACGCCCAAGCGTCTGAACCATATAGGAGTAGTACACAAGCCTCCGGTTGCGCTATGTCGCCGATGTCTCTAGTCCTTCCAGGAAATTGGTGGCATTACTGCTAGTACTAGCGGCATGCAGAGTGGCGCGATCATGGTTAAAGGGCCTCACTCCCAAACTTTCTGACTGGCTCACAGGCTGAAGTAGTACCTCATTGATTTTTTAATATAGACCACTTCGCCCGGAGTATGATAGAAATAATTATAGATTGCTGGTGGATCCGTAACCTCTTTAAGATAACTCCTTAAGACTACAGTGTTTGTATATGCTTGCTATGTCTACTAGTGTTATACTTTGGATGCATTTTATGTTCGACAACAAGAGCTCAAAATGTCCGATTTTGTCTTTAAGATATATGTCAATTTGTTTTTGCTACTTGCTTACGTTAAGAAAAGATGTTAAAATTAAAATCAAGTTAATTATAAACTTTTTGTGGGATATTCTGGAGAAAAGAAAAGGAAGGCTATGCAGAAGAGTTTCCTGTCGAGGTGGATAGCCCCCTTCATTAATATCTGCTACACACTGACAAAAAAGCATCCCCCAGACGTGTCTGAGAGCCCTTTCCACTGGGGTCGAAGGAACTACAACTGCATTGGCGTGAGGGGGACCTGTCTTGGATATCTGCCTGGCTGCAAAGTGAGCATGGTGTATACTCTCACGAAGCACTACTGCCTTGACCGCTATGCTTGACGCAGACACTTTGTCCAGTCCACAGACCCACAACCTTAGGGAGGTACTGATTTGAAATCTATTCTAAAGTGAGGAATCTTTGGTTAGAAGTATCCATCAGAAAACAATTTACTATTGATAAAGCTTTTTCTGTTGGTTACTCTAGTTGCAGAGGTGTTCCCACCCCCTCAATCTGTGGAGTGACCTCTTTTAAGCATCCAAAAAAGTTTTGGCGCACCGTAACATAATAAACAATTGTTAACAATCCAAGTCGAAGGGTACAGAAGTGGAAAATATAAGAAATTGACTTTGGCGTGCAGAGTGACGCTTATATGCTGCACTGCTGTGTCACTTTTGGGGAGGTATGGAGCCATTGCGGAACGGCACAACCTCCCGCAGGGGTTAGGGATTACTGCTGCAAAAAATCTCCAGATCCAGTCTGGCGCCTGGGAATATTATAAGTTAGAGTGTCCACTAGAATGATCATTGCCAAAAGTAAGTAACTTGTTATTCAGTGATCCTTTCCCTGTCGGAGAGAATTTAACTGATTTAAGAAATTTGGAGATTGTGGGTCTCTGAAATGCCATTAGAGCTGAACATATTCCATCATTTCATAGGCATGGCAAAGGTTTGAAAGGTCTCTATCATTCTATCCCAGTTGATCAGTCTGTCTTTGCTCTTTGACTTTTTATGCCATGCAAATGAGGTCCCTTTAGTTTAGTCATGGTGAGACATTTCTTGCTGTTCTCATTGCTTTAAAGTGTGAATTATATTGTTGTGCCTTAACACTTTGAACGCAGACCTTCACAAGGCACTTCAGTCTTTAGCCTCTGCAACACTGGTGTCTGTTGTCCAGGAGAGGTAAGGGTGTTTGATTGTACCTTGTTTGGCCCGTCTCTTCACCTACATCCATGCTCCCGTATTTGTTGGAAGATCCATCAACTTTTTTTCAGTTTCTGCATCTTTAGTGTTCCCTTTAATTTAAGCCACCACATATTATATGACATTCGTTACATGAACAACACTTTTATGTAATATCTTTTGTAGCCACTTATTTGTAGTGTTTGGCGTGGCTGTACACCTGTAACTGATTTTGAAGGTGAGACCAAGTCAATTACTGTTGTTTATTTCTCTGCTGAAAATACCTAAAAACCTTCCTTAGAAAATGCAGATTTAGACACAGATCTTTTTCATTTGTGGTTGTTAATCTCTTGCATATTCCAGATTTGGCTCCCGCTGCGCCAGGATCTTCAGACTCCTTTTAAGTAAGAGGCACCTAGAGCAGAAGCAAGTGGAGGACTTTGCAATGGTGCCTGCCAAAGAAGCCAAGGACATGCTATATAAGATGCTATCTGAAAACTTGGTGGCGTTGCAGGTAAGTACACACTTCATTCTGACAACATGGAGAGGATAGGCAAGAACATTTTTAACGTGTGCTACAAGTAAGCAGTTTTTATGTGGTCTTCGTCTTTGAGCTGTGTGCTTTTTCACAACCATTATTATATTTAAATTATTAGGCCATCATATTTCACTCAGTAGATACATTTGATCAGACTGCATTAAGTACATTTCCTGTATCTTTATTGGTCAGGCATCTCTCTTTTGAAATGTGTTTAATTCTATTTTTATGCATTTTTGTCTGTGGATTTCCACAATAAGATGAATTGCACGTGCAAAGTAAAAATATGCACATGATTCTCTCAACTTAGCAATGTACCTCTAACAAGTTAGACTAGAGTTTGGCCGTTAGATTACCTCAGCACTGTATGGATGTACCGGCCTGCTTCAGATCTGGTTTAATAAATGCAAATGAATGCGATCAATCAATCAATCAATCATTTATAGAGTGCTGCAAATCACCTGTGTGGCTCTCAAGGCGCTGGAGCTGTTTGCTGCTGCATGGAGGTCTGATCCATTGAACATCCAGGTCTTGAGTTCCCTTCTGAATGGCTGGAGTGATGAAGCGGTCTTGAGGTGCAGGGGGAGGTTGTTTCAAACCTTGGCTGCCAGATGTGAGAAGGGGCATCCTCCGCTGTTGGTTTGGCTGATCGTGGGTGTCTGCGAGGGAGAGGGAGGCTGATCAAAGGAGTCTGGTCGGTTGGTAGAAGGTCAGGCGTTTGTTGATGTATGCTGGTCCTTCGTTGTGTAAGGCCTTGTAGGCATGGGTCAGCTTCTTGAACAGGTATTACTTCTGAATCGGGAGCAGGTGTAGTTCCTTGAGATGGGATGTGATGTGGGTCCTTCTGGGGAGGTCGAGTATGAGTCTTGCCGCTGAGTTCTGTATTGTCTGGAGTCTTTTCAGGAGGTATGCCATGATTCCAACGTAGTGTGTGTTCCCGTAGTCTGGTCTGCGGGTGATGAGATCCTGCATGACAGTCCTTCTGGTGTTGACCGGTAGCCGCCTGAAAATTTTGCAGAGCATACAAAGGGTATGGAAACAGGCGGATGAGACTGTATTGACTTGTTTCTTCATGGATGGCTTGCTATCCAGGATGATGCCAAGATTGCGTGTGTGGTTTGTTGGGGCTGGGGGTGGGGTGTTCCGAGCTCCGCCGACCACCATGTGTCGTTCCATGATGAGGCGTGTTCCGAAAGATGAAGACTTTTGTCTTGTCCGTGTTGAGTTTGAGACAGTTGTCTTTCATCCAGTTTGTGACGTTCACCATGCATCTGTGGAAGTTAGCTTTTGTGGTGGAGGGGGTCTTTGGATAGTGAAAGGATGATCGGTGTGTCGTCGGCGTAGGAGATAATGTTGAGTCTGTGTGATCTGACAGCGTCAGTCAGGGGAGTCATGTAGGTGTTGAAGAGGTCAGGCTGAGGGACGATGGTTTTGTTGGATTTGGAGGTGAATGATGGGAGACGTATGCTTTGGGTTCTGCCTATGAGGTATGAGGCGCTCCATTTGAGGGCTTTTCCTTGGATCCCGATGTGATGGAGTCTGTTGATCAGGATGTGGTGGGAGACAGTGTCAAACATGGCTGACAGGTCCAGGAGGATGAGGGCTGCTATTTCCCCGTGGTCCGGGAGGGCTCTGATGTTGTCTGTGGCTACGATCAGGGCTGTCTCTGTGCTGTGGTTGGCTCGAAATCCGGATTAGGAGGGGTCCAGGAGGTTGTGGTTTTCTAGGTGTTGGGTGAGATGCTGATTGAAGGACTTTTGCTGGATAGGGAAGCCGAGAGATGGGCCGGTAGTTCTTTAGGTCGACTGGGTCGGCGGAGGGTTTCTTCAGGAGGTTCCTCACTTCAGCGTGTTTCCAGTCCTCAGGGAAGCAGGCCACAGTGATGAAGGTGTTCAGGATCTTCCTGAGTTCATTGCCGATTGTCTTGCTTCCGAGGTTGAAGACGTGGTGGGGGCAAGGGTCCGTGAGCGATTTCAATGCGCGAAGTTCATGATGGAGATAGTGTCTTGCGTGGTGAGGAGGTTGCAGTTGGTGAGATGGTGTTCAGGGTTTGTGTTCATGGGAGTGAGCTGGTTGATGGTGTCGGCAGCGGAGTTTTGGCATCCGAAGTTCTCGTAGATGGCCGAGATCTTGTTGTGGAAGAAGTTAGAAAGGTTGTCGTACAGTTTCTGGGAGGGAGTGGTGGTGTTCTCAGTGGCTGTGGGATTGGTGAACTCCTTCACGATGGTGAAGAGTTCTTTGCTGTGGTTAGCGTAGGCTTTGATGCAGGCTGCTAGGGAGTTCTTCTTAGATTCTGTTAGGAGGCGGTGGTACTGGTTGAGGGCTGTCCTGAAAGTGGAGCGGTCTTCTGGTTTTTTTTTTTTTTCTTCTGAGGTGCCACTTCCTTTCCTGTTGTCAGTAGTTGTATTTTGTGGAGTGCAGTTACTCGGTGAACTAGCTAGCTCTTTTGCTTGGTTTTTTGATCTTGGTTGTCATGGTTGGGGCGATGGCGTTGGCACGATGGCGTTGGCGCATTCTGTGATCCATTGGGAGAGGTTCTTGCTGCTATTTCTGGATCTTGTGTAGAGTCAGGGAGGTGTGAGCAGAGAGTGTTGTACCACTGGTCTTCTGATACCTTTTTCCAGTCTCTTTGTGTGGATCTCGGGGGTGGGGTGCCGGAGTAGGTGGGCCCTGAGATGGTGAAGTGTACGCTGTGGTGGCCTGTCCAGGTAAGTTGTGTGGTTTGGTTGTACCTGACTCTACCGCTGGAGGTGAAGATGGGGTCGAGTGTGTGTCCTGCGATGTGGGCGGGGTCGGTGATAAGCTGCGTGAGGCCGATGTTGCTCAGGTTTTCCAGGAGGTTAGTGGTGTTGGCATCGCTGAGGTCGTGGAGGTGGAAGTTGAGGTCCCCTAGAAAGATGGGAGCGATTCTGAGTTCAGTGAGCAGAACAGTGCATACAATTTTTGCGGAGACTGACCATGAAGATCGCTTCGTCATGTTTTCATTAGGTTCAATTTGGTGTTCACAGCTCTATCTCTTTACATGGCTGATTACCCGTGTTTTCCTCTGCCTGGCCATAGAATGGGATTTAAATATGGTGCAGAATGTCAGTCATTTCAACCAATGCACTTGTCAGTTCTGAAACACAAGACGTGGAACTCATCCTTCTAGGTCAGGGGTCTTCAAACTGTGGGGCGCGACCCCCAGGGGGGCCGTGGAGCGATGCAAAGGGGGTCGCGCCTTCCCAGTCACACTTCTGCCGAGGCCCAAGGGCTTCAGCCCCCCCTCTTCCCCCGTCCTGCGTCTCAGCCCGGGCTGCTGCAGTGCAACTGGAGCTGCTGGGGGCTTAGCTGGGCAGTGTCTGGAGTCTTATCTCCGGCACACCCGAGTTTTTCACAGGTCTTTAAAGACCATTTGCATGTTTACATGCCTTTGTAAACTGGTTACAGAGGCTTAGTTTTTTTCCTGGTTCCAGTACCCCCTGGGCCCCCACTCTGCATATTCCTTACATTTGTATTTTACCTTTACTGCTGCAGTGTGAGAATGCATTTCATGAAAAGGAATATAAAGTAGGGTTGCCAAAAGAAAAATGCCAGCCGTGTTTTGTTTAAAGAGCCTGCAAAGACCTCCTCTTGACACTAAATAGACTTATAAATAAAAAAGTATGTATGCATTCGTTATGTGACTTTTCTGTCTTTGTTCTCTTTAATTATCAGTCATGGATCATTGAGGCAGCCCTAGAACACAATTAAAAGTGCTTTCTATTTATATTTGCTGTTCGAAGTATGCACAGATAAGTGCTTAAAATACAGCTTTAGGTGACTGCTTATTTTTGTACCGACTGGGCCATCAAAATAATCTGCTGGCAACCCTAACCATAGGACTGGAAGTTTGTTGCAGGATCAGCACATTATTTATTTCCTCGATCCCCGATTAATGCCATAATAGCAATAGTTTAACTTGGATCTTAAACCCTACGCCGCCGTCCATAACATGCTGAGTTACTTCAAGTGTCTGGGAATGCACTCTGCATTCAGACAACTCACTCGTCATTCTCGCCCTTCACTTTCACGCTCACCCTGCATTCACAGCGATCACAATGCACTCACACCATTCACCCGCTCACCCTGCACTCACAGTGATCACTCTGCACTCACAATGCACTTGCGCTGTTCATCCTATACCTCACCCTGCAGCCACACGAGTACACTACTCATCCTGCACTCATGTGACACTTCACTCACCTGTCCCCCTCACTGCTCAATATGCAACTCACTCAAACAAGCCCATCAGTAATCATACACTCATTCGTCCCATTCTGAACTTGCATCCGCACCTAAATTCATAAGCCACCTCACTCACCCTGCAGTCACTCCTCTTACCCTACTCTCACACTGTTGCATCGCTCACCGTGCACTCACATGGGCACTCTTGTCACCCACACAGTGCAGAGGGTTAACGTTCCTGCTACAAAGAATATGTACCATGCAGATCACAGAAATGAGTGTGAGTAAACTATGAGTAGCGCTATAAAAAAATGAAATGTTTGTCAGAAAGGTGCTATAGAGAGATGAGGTGAATTGTTGGTGAGTGGCAGTGAAGGAATTCATGGAGAAGGAGGAAACGGGGGTGGGGCACCAAAAAGACTGTTGCACCGTGTGCGACCAGTGTTAGGACCAGCCCTGGCTGGGAGTGTTAAAGGTGAAGTGAGAGGTTGAATGGGGAGAGTTCAGAAGTTGTAAAAAGGGGTGAAATAAAATGGCCTGCAAAGTGAGAGAGGGATCCGGGGTTAGGAGAGGACAGAGGGATGGAAGGGAGGGGGTGAGAGAAAAGCTGCATGGGTAAACTGCTTAACTCTGCACAAAACCGCCAGGGTTTTAAGGGACCCCTGCTTCTCCCGGCCAGGGCCAAGTGAGCTTCTAATGTGGCAGCACGTATTCCTGCGGAGTGGAAGGCCCTTCACAAAGGTTGACTAGAAATCTTTCTGATGTTAATTGCTGTATTTTGGTTATACACTGGTACTGATGGGGTGAAATCTTTCCTCAGTGTTACTGTGTACGCGGCATCACATAACATCATTTACCTTTTCTTCCCACACAATTTAGTCAAGCCTGTCACGTAATTTGGTCCTCACCTGCCTCATAATTCCAGTAGCCCTGCCTACAGGTTTAGAAATTTTTGTCAGGAGGGGGTCCTTACGCCTCAAAATGTTGACAGGGGGGTCTCGGCATCCAAAAGTTTGAAGACCTCTGTTCTAGGTGGTTGTCACTTCAGAATTAGGCAGTGAGGTATATCAACACCTTTTTTTTGTGACAGGAGCCACTAATCAAGTATTGTGGTGATAAAATAACATCGCAGATACACTCACAATTTTCAAAATTTGATGACCAAATTTAATTTTGTTTTTTTCCAAAAAACTAACGACCAAAGCAGAGGCTTTCTTAGGAACTCTTGATGTGAAAAGGGCCTTGAATTTCTACATCTGCAGGCCAAGATTGTCTATATTAACCAATTAGCGGTTCATGGTATACGCACAACTTGGGCAACAGGAAGCAACTGGCAAATCGTCCGTTGACAAGTGGTAAGCAAACTGCATCCAATTCACATACACAAAAACCAACAGATAATTGTCTTGTTGGTGTCTAATAAACTGGTGCTGAAAATCTGCAAGGTGGTTGCTTGTAATTTGTCATGCCCCTTCTAAAAAAACAAATAATAATTTATGAATGTAAAGGCAACTACCCAAGTCTGCCAAACTGTGCTGAAGCTCTTGTTCAAATGGTATTTACTGCTTGGCAGTCTAATCAGATGCCATGGATCCATTGCCATAGAATCAAAAGTTACTTACTTATAAAGGCGATACTCAAACAGTCTCTTCAAAGAGGTGAGACTGATTGATTGAGCATGCTCAGACTCTGACCAAACATTGTGTCGTGGATGGGTCACTGATCAACTTTTGTAAGGCTTTGTTTAACTACCTGACACGTTCCATTTTGTTATCCACTTAGCACCTGAATCTATAAAATATGCCAGTGCAGGAGTGCCACATTTACAGGTGGGTAATTTATTCCTACAATTTATTAAATAGACTTTTGAGTTCACATGATTCCAGAGGTTTCAAATTAAATTCTTGATATGTGCATTTCTTCTTCTTGTTGTCTGACAGAGTTAGTAGTATAGAGGTAATGATGCTTCCTGTGTAAGGAAAGGGGTAGGAGTTGCCTCTATGTGTACTTTTGTTGGTGATAATTTGCAGATCAAGAGCTTGCCCAGGGTATCACAAAAATCATGCGACAGATGTACTGAGTTAATGGAAGCAGTATGAGCAAGCAGTTTATTTGCTTTGTGTAGGAAAGTAGCTCTTTTTGACATGATCACCCCCACTTTTGCCTGGTAACTGAGGTGATTTCGACTGGAAGTGCTCTGTGTTCCTGCTATCCAGCTCCCCAGTGCCAGAGATCTTTTCCAAAACTGTGCAATTGTTTCCTCAATTGCCAAAACCTTTAGCACCTTCTGTGAGTCCCTAGTAAATGGTACCCTTGGTACCTAGGGCCTGAAGTACTAATGAGGGTCCCTTAGGGCAGCAGCATGAATTGTGCCACCCTAAGAGACCCCTCAGCAAGTACATGCAAGAGTGCCATTGCAGGCTGCGTGTCTTGATACAGACAAATTGAAAACACGACATGTCACACATCCCTGTGTGCCATGTGCCCTAACACTGCATGTGATATTTGTAAGTCACCCTTACAGCAGGCCTGACAGCCCTAAGGCAGGGTGCTGAATATTACATGTGAGGGCATACCTGCATGAGCAGATATGCCCCTGTGCTGGTCAGTCATATTATAACCAGAATGAAGCTGATACACAATTACTGGTGGAGTGCAGAAGAAAAGAAGGTATAATCCCTGGAATGCAGCTGTGAATGCCTCCAGGTATTCACTAGCCCCAGTTTGCGGACCACATGATGAATAAGTTACTTGGTGCAACCCTTTTCAGGCCCTGTGGTTCGGATTTGAGGCACCCATTTTAATGTTGATGTTAAAATCCCCGCAAATGACAAGTTATGATTCCCATTCAACAAGCTTTAGCAGAAGATTGTTAGAAAAACAGAGGACCCTGGAAATGAGAAGTAGGGGTCGACTTTGTTTGCAGTTGAGTGCAAAATCGCTAATTTGCCATTGACTACGAAAGAGTAAGAAATTGCATGAATGCCAGACCACAAAGAATTCTACTTGTTGGTGTGTCGGAACGAGTACCAAAAATAACTTAGTCGTTGGAGTCAAATCCAATTTATTCCGTTGTGCTTCGTGACAAAGAGAGAGCATTTATAGCCAACACGTGTTTCGCCCCTTCACATTGGCCATCTGGCCTGGGGCTTCCTCAGGGCTATACATGGTAACACATGGGTAGTGAGTAGACGCAATATGTGAATACACAGTGGAGATAATATAAATACATGAGGTTGGTGAGTGATTTACATGTAGTGCAAAGGGTAGTAAGAAGATCAGAGCAAGTGTGAAGGGAAAGTAGAAAGCGAGGGAAGGTGAAAGAGGAAAGGAATCACAGAAAGGCGAGTGGGGAATGAATGGAAAGGAGGTGGGGGTGTCTATAGGGTGTAGAAAACGGACAATATGAGGAGGGAGTGAGCCGTGCGAGTGAGGAGTGCAGAATAGAGGAACAAGTGAGAAGAGGAGAAGATAGACAGGAGAGTGGTCCGTGAAACAGCGTTTTTTGAGGACAAACATTGTGTTAAGCGGAATCGGTAAGTACAGTCCATATGGTGAGCGCCGGCATGGCAGCAGCCATAAATAACATGTTGTCATAAGCATAGAGGAACATGGGAGAAAAAAACGGAAAGAAAAGGAAAAAGAAAAAAAAAATTGGGAAGAGAGGGGAAGGCATTCGAAATAAAACACCATAATGCAGGGTTTGGCATATAACATAGCATTGCATGGGTAATGTGTCACATCACAAAGATCAACGACATTACATAAGGAAAATATCATTTTACATTGTAAAAGCATATAGGAGCATATTACATACGCGATCCAGAGATGCGATATCAAGGTTCCAGGGAGAGACGCGTAGATCAGGGGAAATACACAGTGGTACGTTAGTATGCATAGGTCATGGTGCGCAAGACATGAGGGCCGGTTCCTTAGTACTAACAAGTTTAACTGGCGTTTATCCGGCCTGAGGCGCTAGGGATACATTATGTTCCCGTGATGTCACTATAGATTAGGCCTCTCTGGGTGCTCAAAAAATACCGTGAGGTGAAAAGGCCTATCCGGAATAGATCGGAAGAGTAACTGTGTCCACGTCATGAGGACTAGTGCGGGAGACATGAAGTTATAGAGTCAGTGCATGAGGGGAAGTGAGCAATGACTGCGCTGCCTCCCTAGATAGCCGCTTACCGTTTTACAGATAGCAACTGTGGTAGGTCCTTTCCCAGTCGGCCGGAATGCGGCTGAACTAGAGGGTGGAGGTGGGGGGAGGAGGGGAAAAAAAGAGAGAGAAGAAGGAGTCAGGTCAGCTTCACGGGGAAGCGCTGGAGGTTACAGAGCGATCCCGGACTCTGTACCGAACAAATCTCTACGGGGGTCAGGATCAGTCCCCCTGAGTGGGTGGCACAAGTTGACACTTGTCATGCGGCGTGAAAGAACTGCGAAAGTTCGTGGTGATCTGTCGGCATGGGCAACGGACCCTGGGGGCAGTGCGCTTTATAGAGCATGCGTGCATATTGTAATACCTCTCGTTCCGGGTCAAAGGGTAAAATACAGAAACTAAGCGCCATCTTGGAATGGAGTCGGTTCATTAAACCCAAACTAAAAAGAATAGGAGGTGAAATTTAAGAGAAATCAGAAAATATGCGTTCTAAAGGAGGGAGTACTTAAGAGCCGCAAAGGACACAACAAAAGGTAACAACGGTGGCGTCACAATTTCCAGTCTTTTGGTAATTGTTAATGAATATGATTTATGATCAGAAAATGATCAGAAGTTTGTTATTTAAAAAAGTGCCAGTACGAATGTCCTGGTTGTGCAGAAAGTATCAGGTGATACCCGGTGAGGACATATATATGGACAACATGAGCATCTGTGAGTCTCCGTTAGTGCACCGTAGGGTAAAGTGAAGGACCCTATGGACACAAAGAAATCTAGAAACAAGCAGTCTACACTTTTCAAGCACTCGTGCTTGTGGCGGCATCCACCTTGCGGGAGCGAGCAGCGGCGCGGCCATGTTAATTACAAACAGATGGCCCCTGCGCGCCGCTGCTCGCTCCCGCAAGGTGGATGCCGCCACAAGCACGAGTGCTTGAAAAGTGAAGACCGATTCCCAAAGGCCCTCTCCTAGAGCAGCGCATGCGCGCTGCCTAGGCGAGACCTAAAAATGGTATAAGAACCACGACTCGAGTCAGGGCAATGTCGAGAGGACGTAGAATTGCTAGGACCCCAAGGAACCACCCAAGGTGAGTAGATAGGGACCCCACGGAGAGCGTGTGCAGTGTGTGAACACGACCGCATGCTCCATACAAGTCTATGTGCAAGTCGCGGTTGGATTTTTAAAGATTAAGAACCCTACCCAGTGGACCCTGAAGAAACCCAGTGGAAGACAGAAGGTTGGAGAGCCACCCCACCCGTGGATACAGTGGTACCCAAGTTACCTATCCCAGGGAAGCCCGGTGCGTAGGTGTGAAGTGGCGTCGGAAACCGCCGTCCAACCCAGTGGAGGACTTCAGGAAAGTGCCGCTGCTGGAAGAGGAGAAAGTGTCCGTGGGAATCCAAACGTGGATTCTTGATGAAGAGTACCTGAAAGCAGAGGGAACAGAGTCTGGGTCACTTGAGAGTGACCAGGGGCTCGGTAGATGAATGCCCACCGATGTCGGGTGCTTCAGGATCGATGTCGAAGACCTTGACTCTGCAGCTGTGGGGACCAGGTGACGCTGAGGACGACCAGGAGCCGGATACAAGCTGTCCCAAGAAGGATGTCAAGTGCTGAGGGGTCGGTGTCCGGCGGGAGCACCAACAAGCCTTGGCCAAAGCAACCCACGCAGAAGTCAAGATGTTTCAGGAAGAGGACCAGCAAGGTCCAGTAGACTCCCCACAATCAGGAGAGTCAGGGCAAACCCAGAGCAATCAGGGGAGCCCAAAGAAGATGTAGTTGACCCTCCACAGGTCGAAGACACTGGAGTTGCAGGAGGACCTCGGGCAGCTTTACAAAATAACAGGCCACGGAGCACACGTGCGATGTGGTTGAAGATCTTTGCAGAAGAAGTTGCCACAGGTTGGGGCTACTTGGAGCCCAATGCACCTTCTGCAGAATTTCCAACAAGCATTTGCACTTGCAAAAGTACGCGATGCCCAGGGGTTCGGGTATTGCAGCCCCCACAAGGGATTCTGGCCTCAAACTGGGTGAGAGGGCAGTTCGGGCCTCGAGGGACGTAGAAACCCACCTCCTGTGTTATTAAACCCTTCAGAGTCCGTAGGAGCTCAGGATCAGCAGACCGATCAGCAGTGTTGCGGTGCCTGCGAATGCAGGGGAGTGACTCTTTCACTCCAAGGGAGATTATCTTCAGGTGTCTTGGATGCTCCACAGGCCCTACACGGATCCTGTATGGTGCGCAGGCACAGACGAGGCAGCAGACTGAAAGGGAGACGAAGTCAGGCCTAAACGAAGTCCAGCAAAGTCCAGAGTGCCTAGATGGTAGAAGTGCAGTGGTTTCAGTTCTGAATCTTGTCCACGACGAATCTAGAGACCTACAACCAGGTAAGCCCTTAAGTACCCTAAGGAGAGTGTTGGGAAGATTCAGGGGACCCTCCCAGGGGAGGGTCTGGACAGGGGGGAGGTTACTCCCATGTCCTTTGTCCAGTTTCACGCCAGAGCGAGAACCAACGGCTCCCAGGACTGGTCTGAACTGGACTATGCACAGGGACACCAAATGTGCCCCTCATGCAGACTTTCAGGCGCTGGCAAGCGCACCCACCCAGCCTTAATACACTAAATCCTGCCTGGGAGGTGGTCACACCTCCCTGTGACAGGATGCCTATTGTTCTGCCTTCCCCTGCTCGAACTTGGCTCAGCAGCAGGAAGGCGGAAATGTGTCTCTGGTCGACAGCAACCATTTTGTGCTGTCCGTGACTAGAAGTCTGGTACCGGGAACACTGAGAGCCTAACGGAGGGCTCTCCGGGTGGGTGGAATCATACCTCTCACACCGGTAACGGTGTGGGGGTATGATTTCAACATGTTTGACACCAAACATGATAGGGTTCATTGCAGCCGTTTTCGAGATGGTCATCGCGCGGTCACGTAATGCTCCTCTATATTAGTATATGGCTGCTTCACTGGCAACCCGGGAGAATGGACTCTGTAGACTGCAGGGGTGTCCTGCTCATGCAGGGGCACCCTCTAACTTAGAACCAAGCACCCTGCCCTCGGGATTGTAAAGGCCTACTAGAGGGGTGACTTATAGGTTTTAAGTGCAGTGACCCTTAGATATAGTAAACCTATATCTTTCGTAAGTGGTGCATGCACCAACTTACACAGGCTGCAATGGCAGGCCTGTAGTTCCATTTTGAATGGTCTCTCATGGGTGGCATAATACTTGCTGCAGCCCATGGGAGACCTATGGTGAACCTATGCCCTGGGTACATGGGTACCATATACTAGGGACTGACAAGGGTACCCCGGTATTCAATCTGGGGTGTACCCAAGTACATACACAACAGTTTTAGGACAAAGCAGATAGACCCCATAGGACAAAGCAGATAGACTGGGGTCCTGATTTGCAGGATCCCAGTCAGACTAGTCAAAAACAGTATCACTTCAAGCAAAAAGTGGGATCCTACTTTCCTACAAAAAGCCTGTCCGGGATGACTTGCTGCTTAGCCTCCCCATGCCGGCAAGCTTCAAAGAGCTGCCGCCTTTGGAATGCAAGTCTGGCTCCCTTCACAGAAGAGGAAGCCGCCCCCCTTTGTCCAGGACACCCTTGGCACCTGGACAGGTGGAAAAATTAGCTAGTCAGGTAGGCGTGTCACCTACAGGCTAGTATCACCCCTAAGATGGGCTACACTGAGGTGACACGATTTTTCAGAAGTAGGCAACTTTGTAATGGCATATTTAGGAATTCTGGACAGGGTTATGCCCACTTCCCACAGGAAGAGGTCATATAGGGGACGTAGTGCCCCCAAGCGTCAGTAGCAATTTGGCTAATACCCTACAATACCCTAACACCCCTAAATTCAGTATTTAGGTGAATCTCTGGCACCAGGGAAACAGAGCAAACACAAGGAGAGGATGGACGGAGCGCTGAAACTTTTCAGGCACTCACCCCCAGTCACAGATCTGGGTTGAATCCATCATCGTTCTTTAGCTCACTTTGCCACGCCAGTTCAGACACAGCTATATGCAAATCAGTCTTGACACTGTGCCTCATGGAGTCCAGCCCGAACTGCCAAGCCATGTCTTCCCTGGACCGGAAACAAGCATCCTGGGACCGGTTTCGGGCTAACAGCCCTCATCAGCCAGGCTAGCTTGAATCCAGTGGCAAAGTGAGCAAGGGACCCATGTCTGGGCATACCCTGCCAACTTAGGGCGAACTAAGCAAACACAAGGAGATTATGGACGTAGCGCTGAAACTTTTCAGGCACTCGCCCCCAGCCACAGACCCTGATGACCTAAGAAGAGAGAGAGGACACTGAAGAGCCGTAAAAGCAGAGAGGAGAGAAGAAGCAGCTGACATGGTACCAGCCCCGCCGGACTGTCTGCATCTCTCGTTCAAAACTGCGCTAAAATCAACTCGTCCTGCAGCTGTTGACTCAAGAAACTTGGGAGGACTACCTGGCTTCCATAAAGAACCAAGACCTCCCGTGGGGCACTGGAACTGTTCACTGCATCTTGCAGAAATTCCCAAAGAAAGGACTCTGAGGCCTCCGGAACCGCCAAACCCAACACCTGAAGCCACCACTGCACCTCTCGCTCCAGAGTGGAAGTGGGCCAACAGTGTCATCAAGGTTCCCCAGCCCTCCACAGCCCGAGTCTATCGTGGTTTCACTCCTGGTGGGCCCTCCGACATCACCTGCAGGCTATGCACGCAGGCCCCTTCTACCGTGACTGCTTCTGTAAGGAAAAACCCAACGCCTAAGGACACCTCTGCACCCGTCGCCCTTGGGCCAGTGGAGAAGATGACCAATGGTGTCCCTACGTCCTTGAGCATTGTGAGGCCTGAGCCCCCCTGTCGTTTCAGCCCGACTGACCTCCTAGCCAGATCCTGCTGTCTCTTTTCGCAGAGACAGATCTCCATAGAATAACATTAGACTCCCGACACTGTTTTGCACCCTGTACTCTGTCGCCCTTGTGCCGCTGGTGGTGTTCTGTTGGTGCTGCCTTGGACTCACCTTAACTCCTGGAGATTGGTCCTGTAAGTCACTGTACTATACCTCTTTGAAGAACTTGTTCTTCCTTCCATAGGATAACATTGCAGAACTCAAAAATTGCCCTATGTCCACTTTTTTAACTGAAAGAACTTATATTTAAAAAGGTACTTACCTGAACAATTTTTCTCTGATGCCAAACATATATAAAGATATTTGCTATTTTTATAAATTGGTGCGGATCTCCTTCTTGAGTCGTGGGCGTCATTTATTGATCATTGTGTGTTTTGCAGATGTCTTGCACTCCTTATGGTTGAGCCTAAGGCTGCTCGACCACACTACCCCTAGTAGAGCACCTTGGAATTTCTAGAGCAAGCCCCTGTCCTCTTATACGGGAACACCTGGATTCTTTACATGTTCTATCAGATTATTGATATATCACATGAAGAGCCAGCTTCCTACACTCTGGAAAATAGCTTGTGAGAGGTGGGTGTGATTACCAAGACTGTCATTTGGCCTCATCAGTGAAATTTGATATGCACCTTATAATTAACATCATCCTCGCCTTTAGATGTTTCTACCACCATGACTCACTTTGCCTACTTTACTGTTATTTCTTGGTAAATACTGGCGTGCAACATCTTCCACTATGTGTTTTGGACTTTTGTTGTTGGGCTTTTATATATAAAGTATCGAGACAGATTGTGGGGGAATGTTCATGACGTGTTAGTTGGGTTGGGGTTCTAGAAGAGGCCACAGTGCTGACATAACAGCCACATGATCTGACCAGGTCAGCTTCCAGACACAAGGACTATCAAGCCGGGAATTCTTTGCAAGATAAGGTCATTTATGACACCCTAATAATGTGAAAGGGAATCAACACATAGCTTCAGCTTAATTTGCCAGTATTTTACATTAGCTTATCAAGGTCAGACAAGATTTAATCCATGTGGGTGTTGCAGTCTCCTATAATTTGGTTACATTGAGGCACATCTGATTTTATGATTCCATGGCCTGATGTGACAAAAATTGTTTTTAAAAACCTTGAAAAATGGAAGAAACCCTTGGGATTAGCAACCAACCGTTTTTTCTTCTTAAAGATACACTGGTTACTTAATTGGTATCTTGAACTTCAAGGAAAATATTTTGTTCATGAGTTCGCTAGGTATCAAAAAGCACTGATGCATTTCATTGCAAAGTTCTGTGAGTATATGGAATTTAAAATGTACTGGTCCGGAAATGATTATTTCCTGATGAATCTTCAAGACGTAAGCAGAGAAACATTTCAAACTTGGTTGTGAATTTTGGATGGATATGCTAATGCAGACACACCACTAATAGGTGTAAGTGTCAACCCCATTTTAAGTCGAATAAGAACCTTCCCTGAGCATACTAGTCACTGTAGTGCACCTCACCTAGATTATTGATGAGTATGGTGTATGGCACCAAGTATAAGGCAGCTACAACTCCAGGCCCTGGGTTAGCGGAGACGGAAGCAGGTCTGTGAGTCTAGGGCAAGAATAGTAAGACTGTAGGATAGCTCAGGACTGTTCTACATTTTTACTATCTTTACCTATTCTTAATTGAATGCCGATGATGATGAGGAGTGTGGGTGGTTGGTCAAAATTTATGACAGAGTACACTTAGATATTGCTCCCGTGAGGTGATCGTTAAATCCTTTATATGTTTTTCAGTGCTTCAATTTAGGTGTGTTTTTTTATACTAAATAATCTCGTTTTAGCAAAAATATGTCTGCATTGAACTAGGGTTCTGTGAATCTTTCCTGTTCCCGTGGCCATATTTGGAACTGTTTGCTCTAGATGCCTGCTGTTTGAAACACTACTGTGATTTTTGCTTATGGCTGAAAATTCATTGTTTTATTTATGTATGCCCTGGATAACTACGGCATGACGTAGCAGCATGTATGCCCAGCAGTCAGCTGGGATTTGTGGTCCTTAAGTGTACACCATGCAAAGTAAACCTTTCCCTGAAAGTTCCAATTCTTCAGCTTTAAGAATTTGGGGAAAAAATGTTTACAAATAAAGAGAATGTACTTCCTCAGTCTGGCATAACCCTTTTTTTTCTGTAACATGTGGCATGTGTTGGGAATTAAGGTCGAGGAAAATATCAAGGAATTCCGATTTTTTTTTTTTTTTTACATATTTGAGAATGTTTGAGGGCACAGGCATGATTTGATGCCACCAAATTTGGGTCCTCTGGTAAATAAATGTATTTCTCTCATTTTGCTGTCCACCAGGAGATTCCAAAAACACCAGACCATGCCCCGTCTAGGACTTTCTACCTCTACACAGTAAACATTCTCTCCACAGCAAGAATGCTTCTCCACCGCTGTTACAAGGTACAGGCACTATATGTACAGTAAGATCTATAATCTCGCTAACCATGTACTTGTTCAGCACCCTAGCTGTACTCAGGTGATCATAAACTCAAAGGACTGAAACAACACTTAAGTAATTCACAACAAATATCCTATTTGTTATTTTTTATTATTTCTGAATATTAATTGTTGTCCAATATTAGCATCATTGTTCAAAATACTGCATGCAGAGTGTCCACAAGTGTGCATAATATTTCCTAGTAGCGTAATGATATTCACTTGCATATTGGAACAATATTGTTTTTTGTTTCATTTTTGGTGCATGTTTTGTACACTGCACTTTTTCCAAATTGTGGTTTTGGAATGTTCATCTAGTATCTTCTCTGGGAAAGTTAACACCACTTTGACTTTTGTTGCATCATTGTAAGATCTTGACATGTTAAACAACCACAGTGCACAATTGTTATATGGCTAAATGCAAAAGGTCTGCCCTTTTTAGGTCTCGCCTGGCGACGCAGCGCGAAGCGCTGTCGCTAGCGAGATCTATTGTTACTGACTTGCTTTGGAAGGGAGACAGGAGCTGTGCACGCGCCGGACGGACTGGAAATGTGAACGCGCCCGTGAACATGCACGTACAGACACGCGATGTGCACATCTCCTGTCCCCCTTCCGTCCTCGCAAGCCTCATGCAATATCTTTTTTTTTTTTTTTTAATGCGCATGCGAGCTCCAAGCTCGGCGCGCTTTACACTCACAGCATGCCTCACCCCACTTACCTGCTCTTGTGGGGACTCTGTGCTGCTCCTCGGCTGGTCTCCGTCTTCAGCCGGTCACTGCAGCAACACGCGGGGCTCCGTCTTGCTCCCAGGAGCCCCGCCTAAAATCCTGCTTTGGCCGCACCATGGGCATTCACGAAGGCGGGGTGGGCTCCCGCCGGACTTCCTCTAATGGTTTTTTTTTTTTTGCTTTGCTTTGGCGGCCCCGTCCCTGGGGTCAAGTGCGGCGAAGTCCGCAGGCGCCGCCACTGGGCACGAGCCGCAGGCCACGCCGATGTGCACGCTCACGGCGTGCCTACAACGCGCGCATGGCGCTGTTTCACTTTCCATTGTTTAACTTTAATGAGCGCGGCGCCCGCTTCACGGACACCGCGCTCTGAACGAAGCTTGCTCTGCCGCCGTCCCAGCGGCTCGTTTTTGTGAATGAAGCTTAAAATGCGGCTGCACATCTAGTCGTTTATACACTAGGCTGGCCTCGTTGCTGAGTATGTGTGCGCTGGCCCCTCCCATTGTGTGCTTGTTGATTAATGTCCGTATCTGCTTTGGGGGCACGGGAAGTGAATACCTCTGGTGACAAAAGGCAGAGGGTTGCGTATCAGTTCGCAGGCATCATTCACACGGTCACTCATTCACAAATATTGTTTTCCTGAGTCAATATGTGCTAGAAATGGCGAAAGAAGTGCACAGTTGATTGAGGGTATTACACCGTGAAAGAAACATTTTGAGTAAACATCTGCTCATTTCCAATTGCTAGTGTTCACTGCCTAGCGCTAGAAAGTAGTCTTCCTTGGCGCTAGTCCGGAAATGTGTAGTAAAGATGCTTTATCTCTCCCTGTCAAGCTGGCTCTGAATATGGTCGGCTTTTGGCTTCCTTGGTGAGTACAACCCACTTCTCCAGGACTGTTTATGGAGCGTGCCATATGGCCACTTTTTATGGACCCTCATGTGAGCATTGCTCTTGCTTTCAGTCCTCCTGGGAAAAATACGTAGCCCGGCTTTATCCTCCCCACACCCCCGGCAGACATTCTACCTTTTGCACTTTGAACTTCGCGTGTCCCAAGAGGCCAGGAAGGAAGGGTGGTACAGAATCAGACGCAGGAGCTCACCCACCCGATAGACTCTAACCTCGGCCTCGCCCTCCCTCTTTCATGAAACTGGACTTATTTAACACCCCACCCTACAGATCTGAAGTATTCCTGAGTAACAAGTATGGGGTTTTAAATCATAAATAGATACACAAATGCTATATGTCACTCAGCGCTGCTCCTTCGGTCGCTCTTTTCTTCTCTACCTCGCTTTCTCTTCCCCTCTCCTCTTTCCTGATGCGCCCTTTCTCCTCTCACCCCTCTCCCTGTAGTTCCCTCCTGTCTGTCACACAAACCCTGGGAAATTAGTGCTTCACTTGAGCCCGCCTCTCCAATCGGCTATATTAGAGTGAATTAAAAGAATGTGGGCGCCTGATTCCTGAAGTGTACTTCAGACCGCATTTATTCCATAAGAGCAATTACATTTTTATTCTGCCTCAACGGAACATACCAGAGAGCATGTGCATGTTATCATTTCTTTTCGGAATTCCGACCCACATGAATTCTAACTGTTCATAAAATGGTTTTAAAAATCGTAATGAACTCTTAAAGACAGTAAGGAATGGCGTGGTCGGGGAGCCGCGGTGTCTACGCACTTACCAACAATTTTTAGGTTTTTGCGAGAGTTTAAGTTATTGGCATTGTAAATGACAATACCTTTTATTTATCTGTTTTAAAAACAACACATAAATAAAAGGCATTGTCATTTACAATGCCAATAGCTCAAACTCTCATAAATGCGAGACCTATTGCATTGCAAATGCTTGTTCTACTTGTCATAGGTGACCCATACTATTGCTTTTCTAGTTGGTTGCTGCCATTCTCACTAAATTATGTACTTTTTTCGATGTTCCAGACTGTTGCCAACTTGATTGAAAGAAGACACTTTGAAACAAAGGAGAACAAGTGAGTTGTATTTCAGTGTTAAAGAGTTTCATTAAACGTTTTTGTCTTCTATATATTATAAGAAGCTGGGGCCAATTCACTATAAATGTCTCTGTGTCTACGATTTACATTAATTTTCCCCTTCTAATTGTAAATATCAACGTGAATAGATTTATGGCAAATCACACTTAGATTTTAAACCTCGATCTGATTCACCAGCACTTCAAACATACACATGGAAAATGTATGATTTCATAGAGCGGTGTCACCCAATGCTACCCCTTCAGATTATTTGGTTTTTACAAATCTTCCAGTCGCAGGATAAGGATATTTCTGAAATGACACAAATATCTTTTCTATTTGTTTTTTTCTTCACATCGAAAACATTGACTGTAGACTTTTCTTTCACATGAAATATTGAGATGTGCACTTTCACACATTTTACCTGCATTTTTAAATTTACATCTGAATCAACGAGACGCAAGTGTTATTGTATATGTGAGCAAAATCTACGAATATAACCCATTTTCACACTAACTAGAGATTAATTGTAATCAAGTGGTGAGAAGTGCCAAGAAGTTCTAAAAACGATTCAATTTGAAATATTACTCGAATGGGCAACATTTTTAAACCAAGACATGTTGTATACATACTGTGAACTTACAGCCCGGCTATAGCTTACATTTGTTAGCTTCAGCATCGCTCACAGTTGCTTCGCTCCCGTTTGTCATGGCATGCAAGAGTCATGTCTTCTCCTGTGTTTGGCTCCCCTGGAGTAAGGACCAAATAATTGTGTCGATCCACTGCTCCTATTTTTCGAGCTATATTTTTTTAGTTTTCAAGCACTCCATATGAGTGCTTGTGTTTGTAGTCGGTCCCCTATATCCCAGTCCATGTAGCTTCTATTCTCTTTCACCCACCTTGTAGGAACTGGCTCTGTAAATGGTATGCCACTAGATGGTTATACCGTGCACAGAGTCCAAAGATTCCCAAGAAGTGTACAGGGTGCAATGCAAACCCAAAGTGCTCTATTCGTGGTAGTGTGGGCGAGCAGCCTTAGGCCTAACAGAGGAGTGTAAGAATTTATTGCACAACATTGACCAATAAGGGACACCCGACTCAAAAAGGAGATCCACACCAATTTTATAAAAATATGCTTTGTTTGAGTTCTATTTTAAGACCAAGATCTTTGCGATAAGGTAAGTACGTTATGCAGGAAAAATACTTAAGACTTAAAAGTTGACACAGTTCAATGCTATCCTATGGAGGTAAAAAATCATGCGGTTATACAGGTCAGTATGCGACTTACAGTTCCAGTCTTCTGGACCAAAGTTCAGCAAGGGGCAGGTGAGTACCAAAACTGCACCACCAGCGGTACAGGGCCGGCCGGGTGCAGATCTCAAAATCAGAGTTTGGCCCAATGTGTTTCAATGGAGACTGGGGGTGCTCAAAGCTACATTGCTTGCAGGTAGGTAAATCGGTTGCAGGGGCCAAGCTTTGGGAGTAAGATCAAGCACAGAGGGGGACACAAAACACCACCAAACATACACCACCAGCAGCACAGGGGCGGTCGGGTGCATGGTGCAAATACGGCGTTGTTCGCCCAATTCTTTTCGATGGAGAATTTGCTTCAGACAAACAGGCTGCAGGCATCACACTGGAGGTTGCAGGAGGGAGACCAGTGACAGCAGAGGTAAGTGGAGATGTTGGGGGTCGTAGGGGCACCGTTGGTTCAACTCACCAAGGCCCAGGGGCTTCGGGTGCAAGGATACCTTTAGACGTCAGATTCTTCTTACCGGAGCCTGTAACGGTCAGGAGGGGCCTCTGGATTCAGGCTGCAGGCGTCGTCGTGAAGTCCAGGAGGGGTTAGCCAATGCTGGACTGGAGGTCAGGATGGCTGGGGAACATGTTCTGGGTCTGGATCCACCTGGACATGAGTCGGAGGCATTGGGTGCAGAGTGGGCAGGACTCGCGGATCCGGAGGGCACCGGAGTCCTTTGTGTAGGTTTCTTCGTGGAGCCACTGTCCTCGGAAGTCTCTTGTCTTTGTCGAAGGGCAGGTAGTCTTCCTCGGGTTCTGGAAGTTGCTGGCTGCAGGAAAGGCGTTGTCTTCTTTGCAGGGTCTTTGAAGCTGGAGACAGGCCGGTAGGGCTGGGGCCAAGTCAGTAGTCGTCTTCAGGCTTCGCTGCAAGGTGTCTTCTTCGTCCTTCTTCTTAGGTCGGCAGGAACTGGTTTCCAGGTCTGGGGAAGCTGCCTAGATACTAAATTTAGGGGCATTTCAGGGAAGTAGCAGGTAGGGCCAATGGGTACCTTACCTGGAGTGACTACACACTCAATTGTGCCACCCTCCTATGGGAGGGGGCATAGACCTAGCCCTGATTGGAGGGGTCTCCCCATCTTCAAGATGGCGGGGACTGAAAGATGTGCTTCACCTCGCCTACCCCACCTTAGAGGTGGAGTTGGCAGAGGTGGGCACATCTCCTATTCTCCTAAGTTTTCCCGCCCAAAGTGGGGGTGTAATCCAGGGGCTGCCATCTGCTGCTAGCAGCAGAGTCTAGGGGTTGAATTACAAAGGTGGCAGGCCTTTGAAGCTTCCCTCTAGAGCACTGCACCCATCCTTGGGAAGGAGGTGTGACACCTCTGCCCAGTTTGTGCATTGTTTCTGGTCCCATAGAACAGAGGCTCTTGACCCAAGGGGTCCAGAAACATGTCTGGTGGTGGCAGGGTGCCTACAGCAAGTCTGTGACAACACCAGGGTTAATACGTTTTTAGGGGGCACCTCTGAGGAGCCCTCTTAGTACATGGTACTATAAATTCCACAATGGCATCAGTGTGGGTTTATTGAAAGGAGTATTTTGGTACCAAACACTCCTGGGTTTTTGAAAGCCATCATGGGCTGGGGAACTAGAATTGTTGAGTTTCCAACCCATGTACTCTCTGTGGCTTCCCTGGCACTTACAATATCTAAGAATGTACTTAGATTTGTGTAGGGGCACAACTGCTCATGCAGATATACCATCACCTGTGGTATAGTGCACCCTGCCTTAGAGCTGTAAGGCCTGCTAGAGGAACGACTGACATATACCTTAGGCAGTGCTAGTTGGTATGGCACACAGGCAGTGTGCCATGTCGACTTTGTCGTTTTGTCTGCACCAGGCCAAGCATGCTGCAGTAGCAATCCGGCTGGCCCAGGTGAGAGGTCCCTCTGGAACCCTCTTCAGTCTCAATGTCCTAGGTACCCAGGTACCATTTACTAGGGACTTACAGGGGCCTGAATGGCAAAGTGTGGTACAGTTTTAGGGAAAGAACACTGGTACTGGGAGCCTGATTGGCAGGGACCCAGTAATCTACAATCAAAGTTGCATCAAAAGCCAGGCAAAAAGTAGGGGGGGATACTGCAGCCGACACCCAGCTTCTCACATGCCTCCCTTCAATGCTGCTTCTTTTCCCTCTCACACTCCTACCCTGTACTCTATACCACTGTACTCTATGCCACTGCACCCTAAGCCACTCTACCGTACCCCACTGCACTCTATACTGCTCTGCTTGACACCACTCTATGCCACTACACTCTACGCTACTCTCCTCTTTCGTGCACCACTCTAAGGCACTGCAGTCTATTTAACTGCACTCTATGCCACTCTTCAATACTCAGCACCACTCTACTTCATGCCAAGGCACTCTACACCACTGCACTCTACTGTGCACCACTCTACATAGGGTGACCAGATTTTGAGAAGCAAAAACCTGGACAGGCCAGACATAAAAGTAGGACTAAAGCCTTTAGGCTTTCTCCTATATCTGCCCTGTCCCGTTTTTTTGCGTAGCCTTGTACAAAAATTGTAAAAAAAAAAAAATTATATATATCACCATCTACTGTGAAGTTTTGGGTCATGTGACCGGGTCACCCTGTGGCTTTTAAAAATGCACGCTGATTAAGTAGCGATCACTGTGTGATCAAGGCAGTTGTTGCCGAAACGCGTCGCAGCGAAAACATGGATTAAAAGACTCAATTACCGGAATTTCCCCCGTGTCGGTGTCCGGTTTCATTTTCAAGGAGTCGGATGTGGTGTTCATATATATGTGTATGTATGTATATATATATATATATATATATATATATATATATATATAGATAGATATATATATAGATATATAGATATAGATGTATTATTATGTATATATGTTATATCATGACATAAGACATGGCAGGACCTCCATCCTGTGCACTCCTGCTCTCCTCCTCAGTCTGTCTCAGCTGGGAGCATCCAGTGGCCCTCCTTGTGTGCTGCCTTACAAACACAGATGCATTACTTTAATTATTTGAGACTGCAGAGGCCCCTGTGAAAGGAGAGCAAACCTTTATAATTTGCTTTACAGAATGTGTCCCTGACCTTTGTCCCAAAAACCGGGACATGTATTTAAAACTAAGAAAAGTGTCGGGACAGTCCTCGGAAAACCAGGACTGTCTGGGGAAATCCAGGATGTCTAGTTACCCTAACTCTACACCACTCTACTCTATGCCACTGCCCTCTATGCCACTGCACTCTACGACACTCTACTCTGCACCACTCAACTCTATGCCACTCCACTGTACGCCACTCTACTCTGCAACACTGTAGTCTAGGCCACTGCACTCTAACCTACTCCTCACCACTCTACTTTACTCCACGCCACTGCACTGTACACCACTCTACGGTACTGTACACCACTCTACCCTATGGCACTGCACTCGACTCTGCTCTACTCCAAGCCACTGCACTCTATGCAAGTGCACTCTACAGCACTCTACGCCACTCTGCTCAGCAACCCTGTACGCCACTGCAATCTACTCTATACCACTGCACTCTTAAGCCACTGCACTCAATGCCACTGCACTCTAAGCCACTCTACTCTACATCACTTTACTGCACTCCATGCCGTTCTACGCCACTGCACTCTACTCTGCGCCACTCTACTCTGCGCCCCTCCACTCCACCCCACTGTACTCCAAGCGACTGCAATCTACGCCACTGCACCCCTTTACTCTGTGCCACTGTACTCTACACCACCCTAAGCCACTGCACTCTACGCCACTGCACTCCACTCTGTGCCGCTGCACTCTACGCCACTCTGCACCACTATACCCAATGCCTCTGCACTCTACGCCACTCTACTTTGCACCACTCTACTCTATGCTACTGCACTCTACACACTGCACTCTGCAACACTCTACACCATTGCACTATATGCCAGTGCACTACCACCACTCTACTCTATCCCACTCTGCTCTACACCACGACACCCTATGCCCCACTACTCTGCCCTGCACTCTGCACCATTGCACACTAGTCCACTCTACTCTACTTTTGCCACTCCACGTCACTCCACTATACGGCACTCCACTCTATGCAAATCCATTGTATGCCACTCCATGCCACTCCTTTCCACACAATGCCACTCTGCTCTATTCCACTTCACTTACATCACTCTACTCCAAGCCACTCTACTTCACTCCATGCCACTCTATTCCACTCTTTTTGCCACTTTACCCCAATCAACACCAATCCACTTTACGACACGCCACTCCAACGCACTCTATTCCACTCGACGCAACTCCATTCCACTCTGCTTCACACCACTCTACGCCATGGCACTCCATTCAATTCTACTCTATGCCACTCCACTCAACACAACTCTACTCTGTGCCAGTCCACTCTAGGCACTCCACTCTACTTCACCACTCCACTGTACGCCACTCCACTCCACTGTACACCACTCTATGCCCCTCTTCTGTACACCACTTCACTCTACGCAACTCCAAGCCACTCTACGCAACTCCACTCTATGCCACTTCAGTCCACTCTACGCCATGCCACTCCACTTTACTAAACGCTGCTGTACAACAGTACTAAAAGACATTGGCAAAGTGTAGGTGAGACCTATTAGCTTTGCCAATGCTTTTTTCTATAGTTAAAATATTTTGCTAAGCTTCACTGAAACACACAGGACACATACAGTATGGGCAGCAGCAGTGCATGTTGCCCTAACACAAACAATAGCCACATCATAACAGAATGGCAGGCGTTTAACTTTCACTAACATACATGGTACATGTAAAGTACGGTAAGTGGCACTGCAGCTGTCCCGCACATATACAGAACAGTTACATCCCAGGCACCAGCAATGCAAGCTTTCGTTACACAGGGAATAGCTACAGCCAGGACATTTGCAAAAGCATATGTGTTAGAACAGCTTTTGTGTCTTTATTTGATGACATCCACATGGGTAAAGCTTCATCTAATCCAAAACATTAAAAAAGTTACATAGAATACAATGATGTGGGAACCGAAGAAGGTAGGTGGAGAATAAGGGAGTAATATACATTTGCGCTGTTAGGGGTGCAACTCTCCCAATAACCAGATTTAAACTCCCACAATCTGTTTTAAGAAGAGTGTTAATTCAAGCTAAATTCAAGTTTATGTGAATTGACATAAACACACACTTTGTAACTAATTAAATACAACTATTTGAGTTAAACAATTTGTAATTTAAGCAAATTTGATTTGAGCTACTAAGGTTATTTTCAGATGTCTGGGGGAAAGAATTAATTTATGGGAATCATTTTCCATGACAAGCAAAAAGGAGAAAAAGATAATGTATTTAATTAAACTTAAATGCAAAAATGTTGATGCTCTGCATACTCCTGCCATCTAGTGTTGGGCTTGAACGTTTGCAAGTTGTTTTTCTTCTAAGGGCCTGATTACTAGTGGGTCAATTAATTCTGACCCTTGCGTAAACCCCTGTTTACGCATGGGTCGGAATTACGAGTTTGGAGGTATTTAACGCATCCGAGAATGATCAGATGTGTTAAATAACTCAACCTTCATTACATTTCGGCAGGTCAATGCTCCCAAACCTTTACGGGGTAAAAGCATATAGTATTTTCCGTAGCATGTGGATTTTGATTCGTTAAACACCAATATCTGCATGTTATTCTCCACATACTCATAATATGTGTTATTTATCGCACCTGATAAATTATGTACCCATGGTATCGTTATTTATATGGTGCGTTAAATAACACTTAAACTCGAAATAAGGCCCTAAGAAGTCTTTCAAGTCCTGAAATGTGGTGGGACTGCTCCCTAAGCGGATAATGTGCATTGGCACCAAATCTATCTTAGATTGGTTTGTTGTACACTGAACGGCTCATTGTTCATTGTGTCCTGAACGCGTGTTTTTTAGGCCCACACTTTTGGATTTCGATAATGACATGTCGGGAAAACAAGTCTAGGTTTTGACAATTTTCCATCATGCTTTGTGCTCAGACAACTCCAAGGCACTGGTTCTTGACACCCCAGAGGAGAGGGCCTCCTCGCATGCTTCAGGGATCACAAGCCCTTCTTTGGACCTAAACACCAGAGAATGCAGACCGAGAGGGGGTGACAGAACAGACAGCTCTCCAACATTGCCCCCACTGCAACTCTAAATACCTGCGATATTCTATCAAGACATCTGCAACTTGTGCCTCTCTCCTAACCACGACGATGGCTCTTATGAGTCCTGCCTTGCCTTCTATTCAAAGAAGACACTAAGATATCAAATGGAAAGGCGCTGGGGCCCTTACAACATGCAGTTGACATCCACTGAGACACCAGACCTCTTTGAGGAGGAATGTCCTTTCAACACTGAGGAGGACGAAGGGGCCAGCCCATTCAGAATTCAGGCAGCACAGAAACGATTTCCTCAAGTCCATCAAAAATGAGGAGAAAGAGGATGTTGAGCGGACACCGAAGACCAGGGTCAATCATACAAATACCATGCCCAGGGTAATAAGTATGCCATCAGGCCTGAGACCTAAGCCACCAAGCCTGGGTCACACAAATGGTTCCATGCCATGAAATATCACTGCTCCAGCAGGAGTTGGGCATTAAGCCCCAAGCATGAACACAAAAGTCTTCCCCCTGAAGGGCCACATCCACTGTTTCTCTCTGATCACCAATGGGACAAGTCATTGGAGACAAACCAGGCTCGCCCAAGGGCAATGACCCCATCAGTCTTCACCACACACATGCAAAGGGCGGTGAGCATCCCTGCCCATACCCAAAGATAGTGCTGAGAGCACGGCAAATGCCAGCGCCAAAAATCATGTTGAAAATGAAAATCCCACCAACACGCAAGTCCTTGCCAGAAGCCGGATCCATTGAATCGGAGGTCCAGATCCTACAAAGACTCCAAGAGGATATCAACGCCAGACAAAAGCGTCTTTCATTCAGTCTGTAACCAGGATGATTTTGGTGAAGCCACCTCCACCGAAGCTATCAGAGACACTTCCTCGTAAAAGGAGACTGTCCTTCGAGGGTGAACCTTCTTCGGAGCCTCCCTCCCCTGAACCAGCAGCAAATAAACCACAGAGACAGAGGCTCAAGCTGTCTTACGTTTGCTCAACCTCTACCGTTGACTCCACCACCAACTAAACCTCCACCAGCCCACCATGCTTGCACACAGTCTTGTTTGCCTTTATCAGAGTCACCTGCAAGTTCCTCTCACAACTTCTCAGACTCAGGCAGTTCATAGAGTCCCCTTGACCCATATGCTTAGCCCCTTGACCCAAAGCCCACTGATGATCCCTGGGACAACTAAAACATGGATTCCATGGACAATCGTGATTTGGACCACTACCTGGTCAAAGCATCCTTGCTAGACAACACCACATCCTACCACAAGGTCATAAAAAGGGCTGCAGCATTCCATAAGGCGGAAATACATGCCATCCAGGAGGAAGTCTACTTTGTCATGGAGATACTCTCAGTCCGAGCGGACAGTGCAATTCCTGCCCATGTTCAAGGAAATGCAAACATCTGCTCTTGACAATTTTAAGGAGTCAGTCAAGGCAAGGGTGACAACATCAAGTATTGGTAAAAAATGAAAAACCCTCAACAAGTGAATCTGTCAATATTAAAAGCTAGATTCCCCCGATTCCTTTGTGGTTCACACTGCCCGCAATTGGTCCACCACCCAGGCGATAAGTTATTTCCATCGCCCAATAAAGCAGAAACAGAGTTTGGTCAAATCTTTTGGAGTCCTCTCTAGCTATGACAAGTCCCAGGGGGAGGAGATGCAGGAACTTGTGGTGTGGATGGGAAGAGGGGAGAGGAAATATTGTCCAATGGCAAAGTGATCTTGAACGCCATCATTCACTGTGTGCTCTATGCACAGGACAGTAATAACAGTGTGATTCGCCGGGAACACACGTAGCTCTGCATCTCCAGATTCAAACCTGAGGTCCAGCTGCTTCTCCTCAACCTCCTGTTCGACGGGGAGCATGAATTGCAGCCCCAGATTCACAAAAGACTCTAGAAGGTAAAGAAGGACAGGGTGATTGCAAAAGCCTTGGGAGCCTATAAAAACACCATCACTTAGAGGCTCCGACAGAAGCAACAGCCCAGTGGGGAGCGAAAACCAACTCGCCTGACCAGCTGCAGTTTTTTCAAAGACACCAGCAGACCGTTAGGGGCTACACCAGTGGTGCATATAGGGGCAACAACAGAGGCAAGGGCAGAGGTAGCTCCGCTAAAGCAGCTTCCACCATATATCAGTGACTTGCCCTGCCTCCTGCTCATCACATATGACCCCTCGGGTGTGGTGGAAGTATACAAAGATTCCTCTCTCACTGGTAGGAAATCACATCAGAGCAGTGGGCTTTAGCTGTAGTTTAAAAGCCCTCCAAACATCCCACCTGCTCACATGCTCTCAGCAGAGAACACCTACGTCTCCTTGAGGAGGTGGTGGGAACGCTCCATCAGAAAGATGCAATAGAGAAAGTGGCCCATATCATCAGAGAAGAGGAGCCTACATCCTGTCGGAAATTTCTCACAGGATAACTGTGGAGGATGTCTTGTCCCTGCTACTGGATGGTGATTACATGATGGCTCTTGATCTCCAGGACACCTGCGTTCACACACCCATCCACCCTGCTCATCGTCAGTACCTTATTTTTGTGGTAAGTAGACATTACTATCAAATCAAAGTACTTCTTTTTGCAGTCACTAAGGCTCCAAGGGTTTTCTCGAAGTTCCTAGCAGTGCTGACTGCACATCTATGAAGTGGAAGGCACTCGCATCTTCTACTAATTTAACTGTTGGCTGATCAAGAGCGGTGGCAGGCAGCAGTGCCTAGCCCATTTGCAGGCATCAGTTTTCCTGCTCCAGTCCCACGTGCAACTTCAGCAGATCCAACCCTTTCTTAGGATCTGTTAAACGCAGCTGCTGGGAAAGCCTACCCCAACCAACAAAGGGTGCTGGCATTGCAGCAGCCTGTTTTTTGGGCTAACCGTCAAATGACAGCCTGAACCGTGATGCGCCTCCTAGGGATAATGGGCTTGTGCATCACCATTAAAGCCAATGCAAGCTCCATATGCTTCCCCATGTCTCCACCCATCCTCCCCCCTGCCACTCCGCAAGAGAGCTTTGCAGCTCAGTGGTCACAAGCAGAGAATCAATGGGAAGATCTAATGTTGGTAAAGGCCACATCTCACTGTCTCTACAGTGATGAAACAGCAACAACGTCTTGCATGGCAGGCTTGTCTCAGACCCCAATCCAGAGGTGACTATCACCACAAACCCCTCTCTCATAGGCTAGGGGAAACATCTCAACAACATGACAGTACAGGGGATGAGGCCACCTCAACGACCAGACCGCCACATCAACTACCTAGAACTGCAAGCAACACAACTATCGCTCATAGTCTTCATCCAGGTCTTTCGAGGCAAAATCGTCACCATCGAGACAAATTGCATAATCACTATGTATTACCTACAGAAACAGAGCGGCACACACACTCACTAGCTCTCAGCAATAGCACAGTCATTGGGCTATCCGCCACAACATTCAACTCTTAGCAGAACTCATTCAGAGGGAACACAACAACCTCGCTGACCTCCTGAGCAGGACGCATCAACAAGTCCACAAGTGGGGACTCCACCCGCAAGTCCTACACTGGTACTTCCAGCATCGAGGTACCCACAAATACAACTGTTGGCCACCACTGAAAACGCAAAATGCCCAAACTTCGCCCCAGGTACCCACAGCCTCAGTTCATGTGCAATGAACTATGGACTATGGACAAATTGGTCAGAAATGTTTTCCCGCGCTTTTCTGCCTCTCCCACTCCCCTTGTACCTGGTGAGGAAGATGAGGCAAATGCAAAAACAACAATTGATGGACAGAATGCAGAACAATGTCATACATTCACCCTAGAACAGAGATCTGGGCCTAAATCCATCGTTTTTTTGCTCACCTTGCCATTCCAGTTTGAACCCAGCCATATGCAAATCAATCTTGACCCTGTGCCCAATGGGAACAGTCCAGCCCGAACTGCCAGGCCAGGTCCTCCCTGGACTGGAAACAAGCATCCTAGGACCGGTTTCGGGGTTTCACCCCTCTTCAGCCAGGATAGCTTGATTCCAGTGGCATGGAGATCACGGGACCCACGTCTGGGCATACCCGTCCCACTCGGGGGTGACAAATGCAAAAACAACAATTGATGGACAGAATGCAGAACAATGTCATACATTCACCCCAGTACAGAGATCTGGGCCTAAATCCATCCAGGAAGATGAGGCAAACATCTCTGACACTCAACCCTAGTGGCTCCCTCCTGGGCCAGGCAAACTTGGTACTTCATGATCCTGAAGATGACTGTCAACTCCCACAAGAAGTTGCCCTTCAGGCCGGGTCTTTTGAAGGCCAAATCAGGCACCCAGACTCCAGGCAGCACAACTTAGCAATCTGGCACCTGAGGTCTTAGCATTGTGCCATTTGAACCTTCAGTAGGAATGTATCTCCATTGTAAGGGAAGTCCATAGGACCACTACACGGGCCTGTTACGCTGTAAAGTGGAAGAGGTTGGTCCACTACTGCATCTCCAAACACTTAGACCCATTGAAGCCTAACATCCAGGTCATCATCTCCTACATGTTACATCTGCAAAAGTAAGCCTGCCACTCAGATGCTGTTGCTGTCTGCGTGTAGAGCAGGCAACATTCATCCTTTTTTCTGATTCCCCTAGTCAGAGCTTTCATGGAGGGTCATACCTCCCATAATACCTCCTGCCCCTACGTGGAACCTTAACATAGTCCTCACCGGGCAAGCTTTGAAAATTTACACTAATACCTTCTCTAGTTAGTTTCCTGGAAGGTAGTCTTGCTTGTGCCCATCACTTGTATCAGATGCATTTGCAAAAATGCAAGCACTCAACCTACAAGAACCTTCTATTCAGGTTGACAGATGGCGTTGTTCTGTGAACTAATCTTAATTTTCTCCCCAAGGTGGTATACCCCTTCCACCTTAACAAAACTATAGAACTCCCGTTCTTCTTTCCTCAGCCAGACTAGGTAGGGGAAAGAGGCAAACTTTGAGAGCTCTAATGAATTGCAGTCACAGGACCTAGCCCTTTCATAAGTCTGGCCAGTTCTTCTTCGCCATTGTGAAGCCCATCAAAGCTCATCCCATTTCTAAAACTGACTTAGCAAAATAGATAGTCAGGTGCATCTAATCCTGCTATCAAAGCTAAGAGTGCTCAGGGCGCACTCCACTCATAAGAAATGGGCAACCATGACTTTCTTAGGCAACATCCCCCTAGCTGACATGCAGAGCGATCATCTGGTTCACCCAGGTACATTACCATACACTGTTGTCTGGACATCCTGGCCTGCCATCAGTCTATGATTGCTCAGACAGTCTTAAGTACTTTGTTCCAGACATCTGAATCAGACACACCCTAGCCCACCGCTTTATGAGGGTACTGGTTTATACTCTATGCAGAGTATGTGTATCTACAGTCACAAATGCTACGAACTGAAAAATGTTACCCAGTATCTGTTTACAGCAGGTAGTACTGTATCGGGAGACACTTTGCTACAGGACTTGGAGTTCCATAAACACCCGAGCCCAGGAAAGGAGTGGCTGCTGCAGGCTTCTGGTATTGCATGCCTTGAAAGGCACCTGTCATCTCCGACGGCACGGGACATGCACGGGCTGCACCCGGGCAAAGCCCTGCCCAAGGGCGGGCCTGCCAGTGCCCGTCCAAGCATGAACACGACCGGACCTGGCCATCTCCCCCCTCTTTTATTTGGTGCATTTTAGCAGCCCTGCAGTGTAGTTCTACAGTGGGCAAACAAAAAGCTGTTGTGCTGCCGGAACCCTCTACCGAGAAAGGGCTCACCTGTTAAATCTGCCCGGGGTAAGTTCTTTATTGTCTCATATCTGTCCTCAGCCGTGGGGGTACTCACTGAGTAAATTCTCTGTGGAAGAGGAACTAGCCATGCAGGTCAATGTTAACCACTCCATTTTTACTCGTCCTCAACCTCTCCCTTGGATGATGCTGCCCTAGCTGCGACTGCGGATAACCTGGAGGAGGGTGTGTTTCTCGTTCCTCCCTCATACACTGGAAGCACTACTCAAATCCAGGTGCTTGTGCACCAGCCCCTCCTTAATATATCCGCTAGTCTTAGAACAGTTCCCTCTGGAACCAGCACCTCCAGCTGCTAAAAGCAAAAAAGGGAAAGGGTGGGTTCCAGATTGAAATATTCTAACTCCCCCTTCCACGGGACTCAGCGCATGCGAATAGGGACCAGGAGGGTGACCAGAGTGAGCGTGCTATTCTACAAGTGCTTTTGGATAACTTTTATCTGAAAATTGAAACTCTACTTAAAAGTCTTCTGGCACCTATTGTAACTCTACTGGGGCGGATCGAGTAATTGGTCTCTGGAAATGCTAAGCCTGATACGCATCACCCTTCCGAGCCAATACTTTCTCAGTGACTTTTGCTAGGGCGTTTAGGCAAGGACACTACCCCCATGGATAAAGCTGGCCTGAATTCTTCCAGTCCCGAGGTTATCATTAATCTCACACCTGAATCTACTCCTTATGTGGTGGTGTTAGGCAAGGTGCCCTCTCTTGTGAACAATGGTGTGGAGAGTTATTCTCAACTTAAAAACAAGGTCACCCATTGCATGAGTTCCCATTCCTCCCTGGTAACACGTTGGGGATTGGATCAACACAGTAAGAAGAGTTCACTGAATTGACGGAAACAGAAAAACTCATGCAGGAGATTGTGTGATCACCAATTGTAATCACCCGCAGGCTACTGAGCGTCTTCTATTGTAGCACTTCCTCTAGGGGTTTTTTGTAGACTGTATATGAGGGACTTTGAACGAAGGCAGCCCACCCTGCAGTGTCCTTTTAGGGTTACAGGTGGCTTGGACCCCTCCACTCTGAACAGACACACACTACTGTAGATTCATATGCCTCCTGGAGACCTTTATTAATTGCAGATCTTTCCTGTTACAAACTAGTTGACTCTGCACTGTGCACATAGTGCACCATGCTACGCATGCACATTGCTCACTAAGGAAGGAGTCGCACTACATAATGCGACTCCAAAGACTTCTTCGGAGCAAAACAACTTACAAATGTCCAAGCCCAACACTAGATGTAAGGAGTATGCAGAGTATGTGGATCTAAAGCATTACTAGCTACTTAGAGATGCTTATAGGGGGAAGTACCACATTCCTTTTCCTTTTTAGGTCTCGCCTATAGGAGGGCCTTTAGCCGTCGCTCAGTTCATTTTCAAGCACTGCACTCGTGCTTGTGGTGGCATCCACCTTGCGGGAGCGAGCAGCAGCGCGCCACAAGCACGAGTGCAGTGCTTGAAAATGAGCAGACTGCTCTCCCAAGCGTGCGCGCGCGCCTTTCTCCTCGCCCACACGTCCCAGCCACTCACTCGCTCCACCCTCTCCGTCTCCCTTTTGCTCGCGCTTCTTGTTTCAACGACAAATGCCAGCGGTCGATCAGCTAAAATGTCCACTCTTTATTCCCAGTGGAGTAAGCACTTATTGCAGCACATTAGAGTTGTGTGCTCCACAAAGAAACCGTTCACCAAAAGTTCGGCTCTTTCTCTTATTTTACTGTTTAACAAGCTTTCAATAATCCAGCGTCTGTATTTGTCAGGATGATAGCACGACTAGTCTTAGAAGTCTAGGCTTGTTCTTTCAGACTCCTCCAGCGTTTGAGTTTGAGACGGGTTTCCTTGACTGGTCGTGGAGGTACACCTATTGCGGAACCTCCCCGCCCTCGAGGATGCGTGCAGCTGATGTGTCTGTTGACATCAGGGACACGCGCTTTTGACGACTGCGGCCGGCAGCCGGCGTGTTCTTACCATTCAAGGTCTGCCGCCCGTCTTTCTGTGCCTCCCGGGAGTGCCTGTCCTTCTACCGGACGCCTTCGACCGACTCAGTCGGGATCTGTCATCGATGGAGTACTGATGCGTCTATTGTAGAGAGGACTTGTTCTGCACACTCCTGCCATCTAGTGGCTCAATCGGGAATAGTTTGAATGAGTATGAATCAAACTCTGACGATGTTTAAAGCTTCAAACGCCAACATCAGATGACTGAGGATTTTGCAATAGCATCCCAGTTCTTATCTGAGCCACGAGCATGTTATGTTTTTGAAAGTTCTTATAATTATTATTTCCCTTCTGACCTTCTGTGTTCATGACGGCGCCGAGTGGCAGAGACTCCACTCCGGAATCTTCTTTGGGGATGGAATTGTATTTCATTTTTTATTTTCTGCGAGGTCTGGCCATTTTTTCTTTTTAGTACTTTACTATTGTTTTTTATTATTGATTTTATTGGCTTGCCGTGGGGCGGTACCCTGCTCATGTACGCTAATTTAGTACTATACTAATGAAACAAAATAGTTTAAAGTTTTACCGCTGACATTAAAACTGCTTTTATATTTGCACTGGTCTTTGGGTTCACGCTGTGTTTTCCCGTATTAAAAAAAAATTGAGCCAGTAACTGCACTAATAGCTATTTGTTTTGTGGCATTCCTTATCAGTGCCTATTAGCTCATGCATGCTCCACACACAGCATCACTCGATAAATGCTACACAAAACTCACTTTCAAAGATGTGTGGAACGCACGCGTCTTCACGTTAAATTGCGTTTCGTCCCAGTAATTTCCATGCAGTCTGTAGTTTCTTAAAGTTTTCAGCAGCAGTAGAGTGGTTGTGACACAAGAGCCACTGTCTGTCCTCCGTCACACCTACACACCAGCTGCTCGCTTCACCCTCCCTCCCCTTGTTACTACTAGCAACCCGGCAGACATTCCACCGAGCAGCGCGCGCTGCTTTCTAAAGCACGAGCCGCCGAGCTCAGTGAATTCATTCCTCGGTGAAGGATGCCAGCGCGCCACCGAAGAATCGTCCTTCCTGTGTGCACGGTCCTGCGTGCACTGCCCTGAATGCACCACCTCTGTGCACTGTCGTATGTGTACTGTCCTGTGTGCACGTCCAGTGTGCACTGCCCTGAATGCACCACCTCTGTACACTGTCCTACATGTCCTGTCCTGTGTGCACTTTCCCCACTGACAACAAAGCCTCTCTATTGTGTTCAATCTCGGGGGTGCTACTGTGGCAGGGCAATGCCCGAGTGCTTCCGTCTGTGGTACTCCCTGCCCCCACAGTTGGCAACCCTCCCCGGGCACTTACAATATGTCCATCTAGCGCTTGGTGCCCGGGAGGGAGCAGCGCCTCGGCCCTGCAGTCTACCAGCATGTGCAATTGATGTGTATACATGTGCACACGGGTGAGGCGGCCGCTTGTTCGCGTTCAGTCTCGGCTGCAGTTGGGGTGGGCGGTGCCAACCTTAGAAGTACAGAGTGATCCGGCCTAATGTCGGCATGTCTGGGCCTCGCGGCCGAAAGGAATCTGGGTGAAAGTTACGCCTCGGTGCATTCTTCGAGCCCGCTCCGTGGGGTGAGGGGAGGACGGCCTGCCCTGGTACATTTGTAGGACACAGCGGACTGGCATTTATATAAATAACTTTACATAACGGCAAGGTGGCTGCTGCAGGCCCTTGCACCCTGTTGTACCAGTAAGTATATGTCCTTGGAAGCGAGCTGCTTCTCATGCGCTTTGTGAATGGCAAAAATAGTAATTGTATAGCTATTCAATCCCTGGCGGCACACCACCCAGGATTATATGCTGCATAGCTAAGCACTTATAAGGTCCCAAAGGAGAGACCAATTGGCTATGCCAATGCTTGTTTTAGGTAGATGGCTTTCCATGTTGATGTCCTTGTTAGGTCTTGCCTACAGATAGCTTTTAGTTTATTTGGCAAAAGCCCCTTGAGGATCTTACCAAACTTACAGTTGGCTTAGCGTCCACTCACATTGGTTACAATTGGTTGCCTTTATTGTAACTCATTTGCTTGCTTCTTATTTGATGGCTTGCCTTACTTTTCTTGGGTTTATCCCTCCGATGGAGCATAGTTTCTTTACCATCCTTTTAAATGAATCAGTTGTATTCTTCTCACGCTCACATTCAAGGAACTACCTTTCTGCTTTTTTCTTTCAGCACTCCATAAGAGTGCATGTGCTTTCTAGGTCTTTACCTCTTGAGTGCTGCTTCTCCCCCACCCACCAAACACCTACACCTCATGTGTGCTCCGTTTTGCTCAATCCTCCTGTCCCCTCCAAAGCTTGTCCATTGCTTTCTCCACACCCTCCATGGCTTTTCTTTTTAATATTTCTTTGTTTGTTTCCCAAGGAACAGCCTCAAACGCCTCAGCAGCCCCTCCTCCTTTAACCCCCTCTACGCCAGCATGGTCCTTTAAGTTGTTTTGAGGGCCCAGTGGCTGCCATTTGCTTCCAGGCTGCTCTACCTTACAAAAAGCGATTTCACACAAATCAAATTTAGTCTTTTATTTGCCAATCCAAGTGGCGTCCGCTATTCTTGGATCAGTTATTAAAAAAATGATGCCTGCATCATTTTGGAAGCTCACAGGTGCGACTGCTTACAAAATAAATAAGGCAGCAGCCGCAGTTCTGTTGTTGCGCATTTTTTCTTTTTTTTTCTTTTGGACAATGCTGCACAGTATTGGCAAACAAAAAGGTCTTAAAGGTGAGACCTACTGGCTATGCCGATATATGCTTTTTTCCGCCCATTCTTCCTAAGGAAAAGGTAAGTATTTGGTGAATATTTCACCAATTGCACCTGATACCTGTAATTGCAATGTTAGAAGTACAGATAGGAGTGTAAAAAATACAATAAATGTGAATACCAATGTGCTATCAGTGTGTGGGTACTCCTTACAGTTGTATGACCCTCTCCCTCTGCAACAGCCGTTAGGTGTAAATGTTGCCAAATTTCCACACTCCTTTATACAAATTCCTAATTTGAAACTGCCATTGAATTTGATGGTAAAGAAGCTTTTTCGCACACAGTTTTTACATTTCCATTAAAAAATGTAAGACTTGGTCCATTAACACCATGTTAGCGCCGCTTTAAAACTGTAAATCTGCTTACTGGATAAAGTGACATAGTCTCATTTTTTTCTTCCTTGGGTTAGGCAAGTCATTTATTTTTCTATAGTTTTCTGTAACTTTGCTGTGCCACAGAGCTGTTAAAGATCCTTTCATGTTACAATATAAGGTTACAGTACTACATAATGATGTGTTTTTCGGATGAAATTATACAATAACAAAATTGTACTGATAGGAGGGTAGAAGATGATTATGAACACATTGGTTCAAATGAGATTTGGAATAAATGCCTGTTCAGTTGTTTCATGAACTGGTGGATACCTGGATAAATCCTCAGTAGGGATAGAACGGAATTTCATAGTCTGGGTGCAAAACCAGTGAAGGGTTGTTTTGGTACCAGATAGGTTTTTTATTTCGGAGTTTCCAGCTGAAGTGTTCCTTTGCTCCCTTGTTCCCTCAGTCTGATGTTGGTCAAGAGTTTTGTCAGGTATAATGGGATGCCCTGATACAAATTGTACCTTAGAAGAGAGATTTTAATTTTTATTCTGGCCTGGAATGAAACCCCAACTTGTTCCCTCAGCATCTGTGAGATATGATTGAATGTTTTGCTTAAGCCGGATTCAAACATGTTTGGTTGTCTTGATTCAGCTAGACATGACTGGGGAGCTCCAACTAAAACAACATTGCCACAATTTAACCTAGTAATGTCTAGCGCGCAAACAGCAATTTTTAGCTGGTTGGGGTGTAGAAGTGTTTAGTTTTCTTCAGTAAATGTGGAAAGCGGTTTGACGTTTGGGCTAGGCTGCTGGTGTGAGGCAGGAGTGATTGAGTGCTGTCAGTGGTGAAACCAAGGATTTCAAGGACAAGAAAAGATAAGTGAAAATCGTAACTTTTGAGATTTTAAGGTGTTGGTGTTCTTTTATAAAGCCTACGTTAATGTTCTTTTACAAATGTTCGCTTCTTTGATATTTTATCTTCCATAAAATTGTGTTTTGTTTGATTACGTTTTAAAATACAAAGATGCACTAAAAACCAGCACATGTCCTAATTCTAAATATGCAGCTATTCCAATCCATACAACATATTCTTGACTGAGGTATAGTCCAACCCTAAAAGTGTATTACAAACCTGAGAACATTTTGAACTCTATAGAGCCTATTCAAATCTTTAGAGCATACTGCAGTTCTGGGGACATAGTCCGATCATTGAAGCACTTTCAATTCCTAACAGTGCATTCCAATCCCAAAAACATGTGTAAACCCTGGATACTTATTCCAATCTCAAGAGGATATTCCAATCTTAAAAGCATAATTCAAATTCAGTAGTACATTTCAGTCATAAGGACATATTCCATACTCGAGCGCATTCAATTCTTTATCACTAGACCATGTTCAAATTGTGCAGCCACATTTGATTTAAGAAGGCAGATGTCAATCTTGGACACACAGTATCGTACTGAGAGCATATATTAGTCTTGAAAGCATAATCCAGATTGTTCTAGACAACAGGAATAAATTAACTTGGAGCTTTGTAGAAATTATTTTAAAATGCATTGAAAGTGAAATTTCTCTATAATTTACATAACTCCACATTTGTGTTCATACAAGGATGGGGTGAAAATGGTCAACGTTTGAGCTAATCTGATTGACTCTTGTTGAACAGGAAAGAAACTGTCTTGCCTCATGCTTCACTTTAACACTTTGCTCTTTTATTGTCACTGCTTTACCTGGGAGACGTTTGTTGGAGAAGTCTCAGCGCATTGAAGCTATATTGACATCCATGCAAGCAACAGGTGCCGAGGAGACTCAGCTACAAGAGATTGAAGAGATGATCACTGCCCCAGAGCGTCAGCAACTTGAGACCCACAAACGCAATGTGAACCGGTGCGTATAAGTCAAATGCCCCGTGTCCTGCAAGATAGATTGCGTCACACACATTTGTGAAGTATGAATCAAAAATTGCGCCATGTTCAAAAAATGCCTGTGAGATGACAAAAAGCCCTACTATAATCTGTGATCTTAACAATAAAATGTATCTACCAAACCTCATTTTCAGCATATCACCTCTACCCGGGTCTAGGGTTACTTTTAGATGGCTCACAGTGTATGTATACCACAAATCTCTTTAAGATACTCAAACCAGGGATCAGTGGAATAGACACAGCTAGTGAAATCCAAGAATTTATTACTATAGTTAGGCGGCTGAGAGGTAGGCCATTTTGCAGTTCCATGCAGTGGTTTTTAAAATGCCGGTGGAATAATAGTTTCTGTGACACCTAATACTTTAAAAAAAATAAGGTGAAGACAATGCAAAAAAGTCAAATATAAATGAGAATGTGAATGCTTTCACTGGTCCTACTAGCTTCTTTGGATTATCAGTCAAAAACCTTCTATTTAAATACCCAGCCTTCTGTGACAAGTGCACCGAACAGAAGACTTTCATTGTAGTACCATGAAATGGACTGAGAGTGCAAGCTTCCCGCATACTGCCTTGTGAAACTGTCTCAAACCTATACTCTGCCTGTTCTTGTTCATTGGTCCATAGTCCACAATGGCGGCAATAATGGTAGTGGTCTTATTGAGTCTTCTCTTGACATATACCCTGTAACCTGCATCTGCCCCAGAGGCCCCGATTGCGTGCCACCTGTGTATTGTTACCTGTAGCTTTATTGTCATCAGAAAGTGATTTTTTTTGGGGATTTTTTTTTGCTTTTCTTGGATTTATGTCGGCACAGTTAAAGAAATAAGAACGAGTCAATCAAAATAGGACCCAGCGAGGGCGATTTCCTACCCCAGCTAGCTTACTGAAAGTAGTGATAATTGCACTCTGTAAGTGTAGCCAACAGTTCACTGTAACATGATTTGATAACAAGACTTCAGGGTATTGCAGAAGTAAAAAATAAAATAAAAAAAATAGCCGACTGTTCAAGTGTCAGAAAGACTATTTGTCCTTAACTTATAAAATTACTAGTCTAGCAACCAGTAGTCTGTCTTTGAGAGGAGCAAATGGAGCCCAAGGATATCTGACCCTTAAGACATCATTTGTACTCTGAGAACTTTGTCTATGACCTGGAGGGAAAAAGCAGACGTGCATGCGCATCCTCTCTCTCCTCCCCTCTCTTTTGCCTAGCTGTTTCACCCCTCTTTGTCTCACTGCCCCTCTCTTCTCTTGCTCTCGCTCTCATTTCTCCCTGAATTCCTTTACCTAATCTCCCAGTTTAGTTTGACCATTCGTCTGTTTTCCACAAAAAGGGACCTTGGCAGCCATTGCCATAATATATGTACAGCAGAATTACATTGGTTATTTATTTTTATTTCATTCCCTCCCATCCTTTATATTTTGCCCTAGAAGATCAAAGTAATAGACGTTTGCAACTATTAATGAGTTCCAACAGTACATTGAAAAGAATAGAAGACAGAACTGACCATGATATAATATGAATGTGTTAATGAAATGTGAATAGTGGAGACAGGACGCCATCATCCTAAGGACATGCCTGCTATTTGGGAGCTATTAGATATTGGGTTATGGAATCTCAATATTAAGAGTAAAGTGAGGCTAATTAGAAATCTAAATATATTTAAACTTCTATCCATCAAAGCAAGAGCAATTGGCAATGTTTAAATTGAACAAATCGTGGCCCAAAGAGTGTGGAATGAGAGACCGTAATAGTTGCTTACCAAATACATTAATTGATGTATAAATTAAGAATCACGTTAATTATATACATACACAAAGCAGGTACTACCAACGAACACGTGCTAGTTAATTTACCAGTAGCTGGTACTTAATTGAAATTTCCATTTTTCCCTAGATTATCAGATATCAGTGTCTTCTCTACTATGTGGAAGGCATTTCAACAGTCAGCTTTGGTTGTTTAGCTCAAACACGGTTAATAAATACCAACTTTTACATGTGTACCGCCCTGTTATTTGCTCTCTGTGTAAGCTGGTTGTTCCAGTAGTAGCTATATAAAAATGCCTAAAGGAAGGCTAATATTTGGTGGGAGTGTGGAGGGCATTTGAGTGTTTTTCTTTCAAATTTAGTTCCGATAAATACACTTCTGCGCAGCATTATTGTACGTTGGTATTGTAGAATATTATGCGGAGCATTATGTACAGTCGATAGCGGTAAAGCCATGTTTTTGTTTAACGCCTCTTTTTCTTTTCTCCTAGGATGGATGCAAGTGAAAATCAAGTTGATGAAACCATATTTATCTTTGAAACCTATGTAGATACCACAAAGAACAAAGTTTGAATTTGGATACAGAGAAGGCTACTGATGTATAGAGCTGGCACTCACTGGACCTCCGTGAAGAGTGCTTTTGAGATGGTTGTGAAGATGGCATTTTGTTCCAAAGTTACCTACTGTTTTGGACATATAGTCTACTATTCTACAATAGAATAAAGTAGTTTTTTTTTTTGTAATTTTGACAAAGGTACTTTTGTGTAGACCATAAGTGGTAAATTACTGAACAAGCACAGTCTGTAAATAACATGGTATATCTTCTCAAACAAGCAAATATACAGTAAAAGAAAATTGATACAATCCTACTCCACCATGTGTTCTGTCACACATTAATTTTTAGTTTCTGAGAGAGACGTCTAACTGTATATTCCTCACCTTGCGAGTTTCCCCAGGCCCCAGACTGTATCTGGAGAATTTTGATAGCAATTCTCTTGTACGTTTTTTGGTGGGGGCTTGCAGATCTGCGTCTGATCTGTTCCGCCCCGCACGTGACGTTGGGGCCTCTATAGCTGTACCACCTCCATTGGTTGATGTTAATTCTTTCTTTCCGCACCTTCCAGTGCTGATCCAGAGCTCCATTGAATCCTGTCAGTTTGCCAGTTTTTCATTCCCTCAAACTATCAAGGGTGCAAGGGACATGTCCTGTCCAAAAACCACGATGTTTAAACTTACAGGAACTGCAACTGTCAAATGTCAGTGACAAACACCCAGATGTCTGTCTCTGGTGCATTGGTACAAGGCATGAGACTGCATCGTGTGAATGCTGATCAAAGATGAATCAGAAGACCATCTGCGACCGCAAAGCAAAACTTGCTGTCGTAGGATATCAAAGGAATTCGAACAAGGCCTGGTCCCGGTCGAGATCGAAGAAGCAGATGCATTTTCCTTCCTGGATCCCATCTCGCTACCGTTCATCTTAGAAGGCCAGAATTTCAGGTAAGTCCAAGAAACTAAGAAACCACAAGAGGTTGGACCATGGAGCCATTCTCCCCACTCAGAATCCATTCTGCAATTGTTCCCAATGCGCCACGACTTTCCCGGGCCCTCAGGGATGTCTCAACAGTTCCAAGAATATATATATGTTCGAGGCATATGAGCTGCAGATTGTACACTATGCATAGATCGCCATCTGGTGTTGGGCTCGGATGCTTGCACTTTGTTGTTGTCTTGGAAGAGTCTTTTGTGGTCACGAGATAGGTGACTCCTCCTTTGGACGATAGTGCGCATGGGCATCGACTCCATCCTCAGATTGTTTTTTCCGCCATCGGGTTCGGATGTAATTGCTGCGCTCCGGGCCGACATCGATCGGTTTTCCCTTCGACGCGCAGAAAACTCCCACCGTTCGTCGGTATTGTTTCGATCGCGATCCCTCTCATCCGGTATCTACTCTCCAAGACATTTTCGAGTCTGGTCGTCGACGTAGGCCGTTGGGCCGATCGGCGCCATCAACCAGCATATGGAAAGGACTCCGTTTAAAAAATGCAAGTGTGGGGCTAAATTCCCACACACAGATCTCCACGAGGTCTGTAACCTTTGTCTCTCGCCAGACCACGAGAGTCGACACTGCAGGGCCTGTGACTCTTTCAGGTCGAAAAAGACTATATGTGATCGCCGGGCCCGACGACACGAAATGTCCAGGTCAACCGTTCCCGCACCGGAGAACATCTTCGACACAGGCTCCGACAACCCTGGCACCGGAGATCAACAACCCGACACCTCCGGAGCCGAAGACTCGGGGTCGGACGACCAAACCATCACGCCAGGTCAACGTACTGTGAGTACTGACATCGACGCCCCTGCCCCGAAAAAACTAAAGGCTACGGTCACACCTTCACCTTCGGGTCTAGGTCGGCACCAAGACAAGACTTCAGAAGCCCCACCTTCCAGCTCGGCTCCGAAGCATCCAAAGCCTTCTGGCAGCTCGGGATCGAGCCAGCCACATCCCCGGACCGAAAAACATTCATCGGCACCCAAGCCCAAACCTAAGGTCCCGTCGACATCGGAATCTTCGGCACCAAAAACCAAGGTCTCAGACACTTCGGCACCGAAGCCTACCAAACCTTCGGAGCCGACAAAACAGGATAAAACTTCGGGGTCAAAAACTCCTCCACCCCGAAAGGAGACCAAACAGCCTCGTAAGCAAAGGGGGCATCACTCTGAACCGAAATCTTCGGTGCCTAAAAAAGACACTAGCTCTAACGAACTTTCGATTCACATGGATCCAAAGCAGAAAACTCTGCATATTGACCCCATTACTGGACAGGTCCAATCCATACGGCCTGACAAGAGGAAGTTGGATGAACCAAACACACCTGAACCACCTTCCAAAAAGAAAGACTCTTCTACATCACCTATAAGGTCTTTCTCTCCACCTCCACCACCTTCCAGCCCTATACAGTCTCCACCTCACTCTCCTGTGCCTTTCTTTTCACCACAGGGGGATACAGGGGATGATTATAATGATGATGACATGCAGTCACCTCATAACACAGATACTGATGATGACCTTCACAGTATCCCACCTCAGGACCCCTGGGACAATTATGATCTCACAGATATACCCGTCCCTGAGCCATACCCATCCAAACCATCCCCCAGATGACGCTATAGGATTCACACAAGTTATAAACAGGGCAGCACTATTCCATGGAGTCAAATTACACTCAGACCCCCTGGAAGAGGACTTTTTATTAGAGACTTTTGCTCAGCCTCAAAAATCTACACACACTCTCCCCATGCTTAAAGGCATTATTAAACATGCCCCTGAGGTCTTCAAGGACCCAGTTAGAGCTAGGGTTATTAACCCAAGAATTGAAAAGAAATATAAACCTGCCCCTACTGACCCAGCTTATATTAAAGGTCCACTCCCTCTTGATTCATTAGTAGTAGCTAATGCACGTAAACGAGCAAACTCGCAAACTACTGGTTAGGCACCACCACCAGACAAAGAGTCTAAATTGCTCGACGCATCAGGCAAGAGGGTTGCGTCTCAAGCAGCAAACATGTGGCGCATTGCCAATTCACAAGCCCTACTAGCAAGGTATGACAGGGCTCATTACGACGAGCTAGAAAAGCTCATTCAGTACCTTCCAGATCAGCATAAGACCAAAGCAAATGATCTAATACAGGAGGGCAAATTAATCACAAACACCTCAATAAAATGCGCCCTTGATGCAGCAGATACAGCATCACGCACCATAAATTCAAGCGTTTTGCTACGCAGACACGCGTGGCTACGCATATCTGGGTTTAAACAGGAGGTGCAGTCTACCATACTCAATCAACCCTTAGACCAGGAACACTTGTTTGGACCCTATGTCGACACTTCTCTAGAGAAGATGAAGAAAGACACCGACACAGCCAAAGCTATGGGGGCTCTACAAGCAACCACTAGTAGAGGTTCTTTTCGTCGCTCCTCCTATAGAGGCGGCTCCAAGACCACTGCCACAGACACTACCTCTGCCACTAATAAAAATACCACCCAAACCTCCTCCAATAGAGGTTACTCAAGAGGTAATTACAGAGGTAACAACAACAGGGGTAGAGGACGTGGGTTTAACACACGCAGTTCCCCTACCACAAAACAGTGACTTCCCTCCGCTTCCCCCGATCATTCCACTCCAGTCGGGGAAGACTATCACAGTTCCTACCTGCGTGGAATTCCATCACCACGGACAGGTGGGTAGTCGAAATTATCCAGTATGGTTACTGCCTGGAACTCACTTCTACTCCCCCAACATACCACCCAAACAGCGTCCCATGTCCGCACAACATCTGACGCTCCTCAAACAAGAGGTTCTCTCCATGCTCCAAAAGCAAGCAATAGAACCAGTCCCTCTACAACATCAGGGCACAGGGGTTTACTCACTCTATTTTCTAATCCCCAAAAGGACGGTTCCCTCAGACCAATATTGGACCTCAGACCCCTCAACTATTACATTCAATCAGATCATTTTCACATGATCACTCTTCAGCAAATACTTCCACTCCTCCAACAACATGACTTCCTTGCCACATTAGATCTCAAGGATGCCTACTTCCATATTCCTATACACCCTGCGCACAGGAAATACCTAAGGTTCACAGTGGACGGACAACATTATCAGTTCAAAGTCCTGCCATTTGGAGTAGCAACAGCACCAAGGGTCTTCACAAAGTGCCTAGCAGTAGTAGCTGCACACTTAAGGCAACACATTCACGTGTTTCCATATCTAGACGACTGGCTAATAAAAGCCAGGTCACACAAGCAGTGTGTACAGCACACCTTCCAAACAATTCAGCTACTACACAATTTGGGGTTCACAATAAACCACACCAAATCTCATCTCCATCCTCCTACATACATCAGAATCTAGGGGCCACAATAGACCCCTCCAGAGCCCTAGCATACCCCAATCCTTCCAGGATAACCAGTATGCAAGCCCTCATCAAAAAATTTCAGCCTCAACACTCCCTTCCAGCTCGAGTGTTTATGCAGCTAGTAGGAATGATGGCCTCGTGCATCTTCATTGTCCCTCACGCACGACTTCAAATGCGTCCCTTGCAGGAATGCTTAGCACGTCAGTGGAACCAAGCTCAAGGCCAGCTTACAGATCTGGTGTTGGTAGACAGCCGCACACATCACTCTCTGCAGTGGTGGAATACACAAAACCTTTCCAAGGGGCGGCCGTTCCTAGAGCCAGTTCCACACATAGTACTAACAGACGCATCGCTCACGGGGTGGGGAGCTCACCTCCTCAGCCATACAACGCAGGGCAAATGGACCACTCCACAAAAACTGCTCCACATCAACCACCTAGAATTACTAGCAATATTTCTAGCGCTAAAGTCATTCCAACCGCTTCTCATTCACAAGACTGTCCTGGTCCAAACAGACAACATGACAGCAATGTATTATATACAAAAACAAGGGGGGGGCACACTCTCTGCAGCTATCTCAACTAGCGCAAGACATATGGAGATGGGCCATTCCTCAAAGAATATACCTCCTTGCAGAACATCTTCCAGGTATTCACAATCAAATTGCGGATCTGTTGAGTCGGCAAACACAACAGATTCACGAATGGGAACTGCATCCGCAAGTTCTTCAAACGTTTTCCAGATGTGGGGTCATCCAGAGATAGACCTGTTCGCCACACAAGAAAACACAAAATGCCCAACCTTCGCCGCCAGGTTTCCACACCCGTTGTCCAAGGGCAATGCAATATGGATGAATTGGTCAGGCAGATTTGCGTACGCTTTTCCGCCTCTCCCACTCATTCCCCTAGTAGTACGCAAACTCAGACAACAGTCTCTAACATTGATCCTAGTTGCTCCCACATGGGCAAGACATGGTTCACAACACTTCTCGAACTCTCAGTGGTTCCTCACCACAAACTGTGCCTCTCTCCAACACTCTTAACCCAGAACCATGGAGAGATCAGACACCCTGATCCAGGTCAACTAAATCTGGCAATATGGCTCCTGAAGTCCTAGAGTTCGGTTACCTTAACCTTCCACCAGAATGTATGCATGTTATTAAAGAAGCCAGACGTCCTACTACCAGGGCTTGTTATGCAGCAAAATGGAAGAGGTTTGTTATTTACTGTAATAACAACAATATCAACCCATTCGATGCTTCAATACAAAACATCATCTGTTATTTGCTGCATTTACAAAGATGTAACCTAGCATACTCATCCATAAGATTACATCTTGCTGCTCTAGCCGCATACTTACAAAACAGACAACACTTGTCACTGTTTAGAGTACCTGCAATCAAAGCCTTTATGGAAGGCCTTAGAAGAATAATTCCCCCCAGATTGCCACCCTCTCCAATCTGGAATCTAAATATTGTCCTCACCAGACTCATGGGTCCCCCATTTGAACCTCTACACAAATGTGAGTTACAATTTCTTACATGGAAAGTAGCCTTTCTAATTGCAGTCACCTCTCTCAGGAGAGTCAGTGAGATTCAGGCTTTAACCATACAAGAACCTTTTTTTACAAATACATCGTAACAAAGTGGTTCTCAGACCAAACCCCAAATTCCTACCCAAAGTAATCTCTGCTTTTCATCTCAACCAATCAATAGAGTTACCTGTCTTTTTCCAAGACCCAGACTCTGTAGCAGAGAGAGCTCTACACACTCTAGACGTCAGAAGAGCTCTACTTTATTACATTGACAGACCAAGCCTTTCAGAAAGACAAAACAATTGTTTGTAGCTTTCTCTCCACCACATAAAGGTAACCCCATCTCAAAAGCTGGAATTGCTAGATGGATAGTCAAATGCATTCAAATATGCTACCAAAAGGCTAAACGCACATTAATAATTCCCCCTAGAGCACACTCCACACGTAAGCTAGGGGCTTCCATGGCATTTTTAGGGAACATTCCCTTAGATGACATATGTAAGGCAGCAACATGGTCTACACCACATACCTTTACCAAACACTATTGTGTCGATGTACAGGCAAAGCAACAAGCTGCTGTGGGCCAAGCTGTTCTTAAAACACTTTTTCAAACTACTGCAACCGATACAGGTGACCACCGCTAAGGGAGACACTGCTATACAGTCTATGCATAGTGTACAATCTGCAGCTCATATGCCTCGAACGGAAAATGCTACTTACCAGTATGCATCTGTTCTTGGCATGTAGAGCTGCAGAGTTGTACACGCCCACCCGCCTCCCCGGAACCTGTATCTGTTCCAGTATTATCTTAATTAGATACATTCACATGGACATCTCTTTCTTCTTACCGACTCCATCTTTTCCCATCATGGCGAAAAACAATCTGAGGATGGAGTCGATGCCCATGCGCACTATCATCCAAAGGAGGAGTCCCCTATCTCGTGACCACAAAAGACTCTTCCAAGACAACAACAAAGTGCAAGCATCCGAGCCCAACACCAGATGGCGATCTATGCATAGTGTACAACTCTGCAGCTCTACATGCCAAGAACAGATGCATACTGGTAAGTAGCATTTTCCTTTTGGTACCCCACTGCTTCCCTCTGGAGTGCCTTCCGGCCTGAAGGATCCGAGGTGGCCTCCATTCAGGTTAGCGCTGGTGGAGCCATCCCCCACTGTGCCATTTGACCTCGCTTCTAGGCCTGCCCTATCTCCGAGCCCAACTCCACTGACTTCAGCCTCGGCTCAGTGTCCGACGCCGTCTTCGGCACTGCAACTAACACAGTAACAACAGACCTCACCGCTGTTCTCTGATGTCACTGACGATGGAAGCTGAGCCAAAAGTTTTATTGGACTCAGAATCTCATTTTCCATCACCCAGAGCCCGCACACTACACAACTGCACTGTTACTCAACCCAGAAACCTCCCAACCTTATGCTGATGATACCACCTGTGATGACCAAAACTTATTTCTGATTCTACAGGAGACCAGTGCACTTGATACAGCTCCAGACATAAGTCTGCCCTCCCCGAAACAGATCATGGCAAATGAGGGCTCTGCCTCCTTCGCAACAGTGATTAGGAGGGTGGCAGAAGTTTTGGATCTCACCCTGCCCACAACAGATTTGAAGACTAATATTCTCACTAAGGTGCCTCCTGGAACGGTACTCTCTTGCATTGTGGGCCAGATTGGCGGGCATCTTGCTAGCTGTCCTGCATGAAATATAGCTAACTCTGCAACATCTCATCACAGATAGCCTGGACCCAGCAAAGTACTCTATTCACTCGGGCTTTGATACGACTGATACAGGCAGTTGCGACCAGCATTGAACTTTGGCACAACGCCTGATTTGCTCCACAGGCTTCTCGTCCAATGTCCTCCAATCCTTCATGGACATGCCCTTCAAAGGCCATGTTTTTGAATGGCATGTTCGTAGTGTTTGGAGTGAAGGCAGACTCAGCCCTAAAAAGAGTAAAAAGAGCAAAGCCAGTGTTCGCTCTCTAGGCCTAACTCCATCTGTGCGATAGTACCCCCAGCAAACTTGCACCTTTCAAGGCTACATCAGGGGATACCAGCAGGACCAACACCAATACATGCTTCAGCAGCAACAGGCCTTCCAGTCTTTTTGAGGTAGAGGCCGAGGATCAAGCCGACCGCATCCAGGCCATTATGGGCAATGTAATACAGAAATCCCAGCCCCACGTCCTGCAGCTGCTGAAAAAAACACTTGAGGTCACCCTCTGCAGCTCACGAATGCCCGGTGGGAAGTCGCATCATCTTCTACCTCCCGAGTGGAGAAGCATCATATCCGATGAATGGGTGCTCCAGATTGTGAAATATGGATACTCCTTACCCTTCTTGTCACAACCCCAGGATATGCCACCCACTCCTCAACACCTCTTGGAGAACCACTTGTCTATACTCCGAGGAGAAGTTCGAAGTCTCTTGACCAAGGGAACTATAGAAAGGGTGCCCTCACCAGATATCCGGACTGGTTTTTACTCCCGTTATTCCCTGATGCTGAAAAAGGACAGAGGCCTTTGCCCATCCTAGAGCTTCACTGTCTGAACTTTTGTCCTCTAGATGGGTTCTTCCATGAACATGCCGAAGTCACCTTACTCCTTCACAGTGGCTCCCCTCATCTGGGTCATCCTTGATACGGTGCTCTTCCACCCTTTCCCTCTGCCTCAACAATTCCAGGACATTTGGGCTATGATCCTGATGTTTCAGCCCTTGACCTGGGCCTCCGTGGGCAGCCTTTTCTGCCTCCTGCAGCCTGCTTGTGGACCACACCAGGTCGTATATGCGGGCTCTGCAGTGGGATCTGAAGTCTCAGTGGGTTCAGCACCATGGAGACTATCCAGATGTCAGAGGAGACTGCGAAAGACCTGCAGTGGTGGCTGCTTGTCCACTGTTGGATAGGCGGAAGACCCCTTTCCCTACCCCCACACCCCAGAACTGACAGTTGCATTGCTGGTTGATTGTGGAGGTCATCTGGGGAAGGTGGAGATCAGAGGACTATAGTCTCTGACGGAGACTTGCCTCTACATCATCTTGCTGGAGTTGTGACCGATTTGTTTGGTACTGAAGGTGTTCCTACTAACCATCAAGGGAAAACTGGTGCAAATTCTCATGGACAACACAACCGTAATGTGGTATTACAATAAACATGGTGGAGTGGGTTCTATGCCAGGAACTCTCCATCTCTGGAAGTGTCTGAGTACTCGGGCCATTTCCCTGATTGCCCAGCACCAAGCAGGATCTTTCAGCACCAGGGCACGCAAACTCAGCCATTGAACCCTTGAATGTAAAGTTGTCTGTCATCTTGTTGCTTTACCTGTCTTTAGAAGAGACAGTGGTCCCTACCAAAGGAACATAAAGTCATAGGCACAGAACTACAATTTGAGCTGTGTTGGTATACATCCAACTGGAAATAATTGTATTTATTTAAACATCCAATAAATATAGAAAGAACACAATACAAATATAGTACAGTGGGTAAAAGGGGCGGGGTGTGAAAATCAACAGATTTCCAGACCTCCGGCATTTGCTTCCAAAGTGACTTTCAACAATACATATTTACAACAGTCACAGTGTGAGAAACATCTTGTGCTCCACATAGATCGTAAGAAATTAATTGGAGTCAAGGTGTGGGTGTTGACGACGTTTCGATCCCAACTATGGTAGGGGGATCATCATCAGGACAAAGAGATCTATATGCCTGAGAGTAGCCTGCGTGAGATTACACAAAAGTGGAAGTAGTTTCCGTGTAGGAAGGTCCTCTGTGTGGTATTCAATTGCCTCACCAACACTTTTCTGCCGACACTAGTGCTCAGTTCACTGAATCTGTCTCCCCTTTATAGTACTCATGATATTTAAATCATGACGTAGAAAATAGTCCTAAAGCAAACACAAGGAGATGATGGACGGAGCGCTGTAACTTTTCAGACACTCACCCCCAGTCACAGATCTGGGTTGAATCCATCATCGTTCTTTAGCTCACTTCGCCACCCCAGTTGTAGAAAATAGTCCTCAAATCCCTCCCAGCACACAGTGTCCCAAAATAATATCTGTCTATATACAGGGCTCCAGGTGCTCATACTGAGGCCTTCCATAAAGTATCAGCATACAGAAACCTTCTTTCTGACCTCATACCACATTAACTCAAGAGCCCACAGGCCCACGTTTAGGAACCCTCAGCTGGAGTTCATCATTATACTTGCCAGTCCATCAGCCAGTAAAAATGTAAAAACCGTTACGAGGCTTTTGTAATAGTGATACTCAATGAATGAGCATTATGAAAATTAAAAGTGCCTTCTAAATTTAGCTACTAATTTTGTCTTGGTCTTCATCTGGTTGTTTCCATCACATCTCAGATCCAGTTGATAAGGAAATGCATCTGGATCCTCTACACCATTTTGTTAATTCCACCTCCTTAGCTGGGTTTGGACCTCTTAAAGTCAAGCCCAGGAGGATAAAACTAGTATGGAAACTGAGGAATTCCTTGCAGGCACACAAGGCAAGCAGAGGGTGAAAATATTTTCTTTTGCTGATAACTGGCTTATCGGCCAATGAGGTGGCTAGCGTGTCTCTTCCCAGAGCCCAGCACACAGAGTTTGAGCAGAGATAGCAATAACTTGCTTTAAAAAACAGAGTTAAAAATGTTAACTTAAATCAATACACAAATTACATTACATTTTAAATTTCTACGGCAGAAATCCCTAGGGCTTTAGACCGGAGTCATGTGGCCACAAATGACTGTAAGGTTACATAACTGCAATATTGAGATTGTTGCAGGGATTCTGCTTAGAACCAGAACTACCATAAAAAACAATGGGGTTACCCTGTGTCCCTCAGAACCTGGGTATACAATGTTATAAGCTACAATGTGTTCTGTCGGGTGTTGCAATTTCTTTGCGTGAAAAATTGGTGTTGGAATGTCGCACCTATACAAGAAGATCAATGTATGTTCTTCAAAACACTAGAAAAGTGTATGCCTATGCTGACCATTGTTTTACTCCCCAAAGCAAATCCACAAAATACACAACAACAATTATACCTATTTAGTATATTCAAAGTCCTATATCAAAATAATATGCACAAATTTCTCTTTTTCATGTAAGGCTGTCAAGAACACGAAAAAATATATCAAATGACAGGACTTGGTGATAAGGTGACATAGAGTGAAGAAAATAAGTTTAGATTTACACAATTCTGACACGGACTGATCTGAACATGAGAGATATATATATATATATATATATCAAAACAAAACCCTTTCAGGCATAGAGTGACGAATAAATTATGCAAAAACAGAAGCAGAGAACTCTGGGTAGTTCTCAAGTTTAGGTGGAAAGCAGCTCCAGTAAGAGCACTCTCAACACCAGCGACACTCTAAATTTGCTCACCTCAAATGTCTGCTTTTCTATCAAAGTCTTTAAGCATAGGATTAGCGCAGTGCTATCCACGCCGAGTAGAAAGGGACAAAGTCTTTTGCCATTTTTACAGCAAAGTCTTTAAACATAGGATTAGCACAGTGCTATCCATTCCAAAAAGCTTTATTCGACGTATTAGATCATAAAAGCACAAAACTTACATTAAAAAGATACACAGAACGTCGATAAGCAATGCATGGAGGCCCTCTACAATTCAATACATGCCCCTAGGATAAAAAAATCTAACTATCATAAAACTCTTTTTACAAAACTTTAAAATTTTTACATATTAATTAGTTAAAAAATGTTTTAAAATATACCACAATACATATAACATTTTTAACCAATCAGTAAAAAGAGTAAAAAGAGCAAATCATTTCACAAATATACAATACGACCAAGCGTGCATGCTAGAAATCCACTATCTCATTGTGGGACCTTATTTCTAATTGCCCATACCCACCCCAAATATTTTGCCATGGCTACAACAATAGCTTCAGTTGTATCACTTCACTTCTAAGAATTCTTTCCGCCTCATGCGCCCTTCTTGTTCCCAACAGCTTACAAATTGGGGTCAGCCAGGCACGCCGCGGTGCTTTGTAGCCACTACATTCAAATAAAACATGGGTCAATGATTCTTTACCACTCCTGCACACTAAACACAGATCATTTCTAGGTATAGACCATTTGCTAGTAAAATCTTTTAATGGTAGTGTGCCAACCCTGAACTGGAAATATAATTTCCGCTCAAAGGGCTTTGTAATAAAGTCCCAATATTGCTCAAACTCCGGTATGGGTTTACAATTCAGAAAATACCCTGTAAGGGATGAAGACTCACAATTTCTCACTGTAGTGGTCTGGGCCATCTCCCAATATTTCGCCTTCAGGATCTGTTTAGAAGGAAAAACTGTGTTTTTGGGGTCCTCCCATAGTGGACACATACCCATGTTCGCTAGAGTAACTCTAAGCTGTCTTAACCATTTAATTTGGTGCGATGTATCCAACCTTTTTACATCTTGAAAGCCAGCTGCATACTCTGCAAGTTCTGGGGTAGACCAAAGTCTACGCCAGTACAAAAGTGGACGTAATTTTGCAAATTCCGCAATTGGCTTCCTCCCAAATCAATCAGTAACGGGCATGTTGGGGTACTCTGTGGCAAACTGGCAATATTTCTGAGAAACTTATTTTCTGAGATAGTAAGTTTGGATAAGTTCTCATCACCCCAGAGTTCTGCACCGTATAAGGCAGAACTAACTACTTTCATGTTATAAATCTCCATAGCAGGGCTAACTATCTTGGTGAAGGAAGTGTTGTATTCTTTTTGCAGTACTCCTACCAGTTGTCTGTGTTTTAGGGATGCTATATCGACCTGATGTGTCCATTATAACCCCTCCTGGATATTAACCCCTAGATATGTGAACTCTTTGACCTGATCTAGCACGGCATTGTTCAACATAATGCCCCCTTAAAGGCCCTATGTGGATTAAAGGCCATCAATTTTGTTTTAGACACATTGACCTCCAAACCCCGTCGAGCGCAAAACTCTTCGAAGATTGTTAGGGCTCTCTGGAGCCCACTCGGTGTTTTGGAGAGGATCAATGTGTCATCCGCAAACATTAGTAGGGGGACTTTTTCGCCTGCCAGAGTCGGTGCATCTGTAGGGGTTAATCTCATACAGTTCACAATCCCATTAATGTATAAAGAGAATAAGGTCGGGGCCAATACGCATCCCTGTCTAACACCCTTCTCCACTGCAAAAAATTCTGTAACTTCACCCTGCTTACCCCACCGGATCCTAGCCTTGTTATCCTCATGCAACCTGATAATAAGTGTCAACAAATCGGGTGGTAACCCCATTTCTTGTAGCGTTTGCCAAAGCTTTTTGCGTGGTACAAGATCAAATGCTGACCTAAGGACAACAAAAACGGCATACAAGCTACCCTTACCCAAGGTTACCGTTTTCCAGAATAATAAAATAAACCTAAACACTTGGTCAATTGTACTAGTAGAGGTACGAAACCCTGCTTGGAAGGGCGATAAAATATTAAATTCACTGATCCAATCCTGCACTTCATTGAGCACCAATCTGCCCATTATCTTTTGTAGAGAATCAATAAGACTGATCGGCCTATAGTTCCCTGGGCATGATTTGTCCCCTTTCTTAAAAACAGGAATGATCTCTCCGCCTTTCCAGGAATCTGGAACCAGCGCACCCTGAGCTATGGCATTTGTCAATAAAAAGATATATCTGCCCCATCTCACTTTATCTTAGAGGAATATATCCCCCGGTATTCCATCTAGACCTGGAGCTTTTTCTGCCATAATGGATTTCAGGGCCACCTCCACATCTACCTTACTAAAAACTTCCCCCTTAAAAAAATTGCTTATCAATGCTGCCCTCTGTTTCATACTCACTTGCAGCATATTGCGGTTTAAAGTGGATTACCCACTCCGATTGAGAGACGTGATTTTGGGGCTGGGAGGCCTGCCCTCCTCTATTCCATTTATGGACATTCCAGAACTGTTTAGAATTCCTATTAACACAAGCCTCCTTCAACTCATCCAACCTTTTGCTATCCCAATCCTTCTTCGCCTTTTTTTGTGCCCCCGATATATGGCCCTTGCTGCTCGTACCACTACGGGGTCCCCTTGTATAATAGCTTCCCTTAAGTCTGCACGGGACTTTTTACATTCCGAGCTATACCATTCCTGAGGTTTGGATGTGATCAACTTCTTTGGTTTGCTCCTTATACTAAAATGCATACGCAATAATCCAAAAAAATCATTATGTATGCAAATAAAGCTCTTTAGATCAGTCAAATTAGTTACACTATCCTGCAGTTCACTAATGGCCTGGTCTAGCTCTTTTTCAATACTAGCAAGTACACCCGGGAGGTCTTTTAACTTGGTCCATTTTAGACGCCTTAGATCATTCGATGGGACAACGTCAGAGGTGATATAATTGTCTAACACTTCTTGGGGATCTTTGGAACATAAAAGGTCTATGTCCACACATAAAGCATTGTGGTCACTTTCCAATCTCTCTCGAATCCTCATATCCTTCACTCTATGCCAAAGTGCTAGGCTAACCAACACATAGTCTATCCTACTGGAATAGTGGCCATTGTCAAATGTGTTAGCCCCCGTTATATCTGACACTGTACGGCCATTAAGTGCCCGTAATCCCTTTTCCATGCAAATTGAATTCACTTGGATCACCGCATCAGACCATCTTTTTATTGGGTCTAGCTCCAACTTGGGAACGCCCCACTTTAGATCTTCCTCAGTGTACACATTTTCCTCTCCTCCCTCAGAATTGGCTCAAAAGTAGCATTAAAGTCCCCCGCAACAATAATATATGTATCTGCGTGTCTACCCTGGAGAAGATCTTCAAGAGCCGCTAAAACTCCTGACCTTTTCCCATGTGAACCTCTCACATAGACATTATATATTACCACTATCCCGTTAGTGCCCCTAGATACTCTAATGGCCTGAATATCCTGGCTATGTGTTGGGAGTACTTGAATATCCAATCCCAGATCTTGCTTCACCCATATTGTCAGTCCCCCTGATGGTCTCCCTTTTGGGCCTTTAACAGCCGGGATATGAAAATTCAAATGCCCAATACAAAAATGGGGGACTTCTGCCCAAGTCTCTTGAAACAGGCAGATTTCATGCTTCTCAATAAAAGCCCGCCACTCCGGGGATCCCAACTTTGAGCCTAATCCTGCAATGTTCCAAGACAACAATGTGTTCGTTATAAATGATGTATTTGCCGATGGTAGTCTGCTTATAGCGCGAGGGCTTATACTGCCCTCCTGTCCTGACCCTTCATATAGTACAGTTGGCAAAAAATCCTCACTTACAACCAGGTCCAACTCTGATACCAGACAATCACACCCTAATGGGCAGGGTTTTGTTTTGACTTATACTGGGTGCTCCCTTGTGTCTGGACAAAGCTATACCTCTCTGAAGAGCTCTAACGAGAGCGAAACACGTGTCAGGGGTTGCTTTTATTCATTTCAGGTTGGCTTGGATGGTATTTTACCAATCCAAAGCTGTAATACTGTGCCTGGAGTGGTAAAAGGCTTTGGCCATTTTACAGCTCGGCAGGGTTAGCACTGTGCTAATCCTATGCTTAAAGACTTTGCTGTAAAAATGGCAAAAGACTTTGTCCCTTTCTTTCTCGGCGTGGATAGCACTGCGCTAATCCTATGCTTAAAAACTTTGATAGAAAAGCAGACATTTGAGGTGAGCAAATTTAGAGTGTCGCTGGTGTTGAGAGTGCTCTTACTGGAGCTGCTTTCCACCTAAACTTGAGAACTACCCAGAGTTCTCTGCTTCTGTTTTTGCATATATATATATATATTTACTAAAAATGCCTGTTCTCTCTCATATCTAAAGTTTAACAAACACCCTATATCATTATTGGCACTTCTTTAGGATGGTTGACAGGAAACATGAACCAATAGGATTACTGTCAAATGTTGTTACGTGGAAATGTCCAAGGTTGTTTTGTATTTTTTACAGACTATATTGTTTATGAGTGCGTATGACTTTAAATGTTGGTAGTCTAAGACTATATGGTATGAATGATTCGGTTTCAACACAGAAAAAAGGGGATTATTCATCTGAGAGACACAGGGTTCAATTACTCCCTGATACTCCAGTTGGGCAAGTATTTCCCTAACAGGTGCTTTAGCATCCCGTTTTATAGGGTACTGCGGTTGCACTTGCTGGCTTGACCTTATTGGTATAACATAAGGAGAGTCCTTATAGCAGCCGACATGATTACAATATAATGCAGGGGCTACTGCAAGAGCCCATTCTGCTGCAAAAGCTTGCTTAACTTGGTCAGGGATAAGTGCAGAAAACGAAGAGAGTATTACATCCTCACCCTGTGGGGATGTTTGTATAAATTGTGGGGGCCAATCCACCTCTGCCAGAAGGATGTCATAAGACAAAGTAAAATTTCCCAGAACATTGCTTTAATGGTGCATTGTATGTCTCCCTCAATTTGAATATCTAGATCATATAATCTATCTGAAGGGGCTATGCGCCTGTCTGGGGTCTCAATTGTAATAAAAGTATCAGTTGCTTTCGCTGCCAGAAACTCCTGGAGATTCTGGCACACTATTGTGACTTCTGCTGTGTTGTCGAGGAGAGTCAATGCCCAACTCCTGTTCAAGAGGAGGGTTCTCAGGGTCTGTGGCATATTTAGCGGTTATGGCCCCTACTTTCTTTATCTGAAAAGGGGCTTTATATTGAGGTCTTTCCTCCTCCTTTATCTTCATGTCAGATGAGCGATGTCTCTCTCTTTGACTTCACATAGCCTTCTTGTCTCCGGTCAGATCACCCTCCTCTGTCGTACGGCATGTCATCCGATTCCTGAAAGGAACAAGGAGAACGTGTATCATGAACCTGATACCTGTCTGGAGTCTTGAGTTTAGTGCGATCACGAAAATTGCAGCGCCTCTCAGAGGACTCCGGCGGGGGAGAACCTCCGCGAGGTTTAACTTTTTGTGGTTGTTTAGATTTTCTCATGATTTTTAACAAACTTGCATGTCTGCTTGGCTTCCTTCTTCCTTGTCAGTACTAGGTTTGCCAAGAAGTGGTTTTGCAGGTCTGGTTCCCAAATTATTGCGTCTTAAAGATGTGTAAACAGCAGCAGCAATAATAGGCAGCTCGTGTTCCTGATCGACTTGTGCAGCCGCTGTGAGCCGCTGGCATATAGCCAGAGATGCTGTTTCACCTTTAATGTTAGACAGAATCATTTCGGATACTAGGAGAAAATTTCCCATTAGTTTCATCCCAAAATCTAGGGCAGCAGCCGCCCCGTGTTCGTTCTGTATTTGTTTTAATACGTCTGGTAAGACTGCCATCGATTTACAAGGAAGTGTGGCACACGGGCGGCTTTCCTCCAGAACTGGACTCGGCCACTATAGTGGTGATTCCCAAGACATAATCCCCCTTCCATGTCATTTATGGCCTTCCGTCCAATATCATCCTTGCAGGGATTCTCCTTAGAAACAAAACTACGCCTGGGATCACAGAACAACAGTATGTAGGTACTTAGTCACCATACCACCTCAGTACCTATGGGACCAAATCCAGACTAACTCATAGTTCTTTACCAGCCCTCCTAACCTTCCAGAGTGACTGGTAAGTTTGCATCCCAGAGCACAACACTCTGAACCCTCTCAGGAGTCACGGTAATAGGTCATCACCATTCGTTCTCACACCCATACGTGTTTACAATAAACAGAAGAGAGACACAAAGAAAGCTTACAATATTTATTGAAACTATCGTGCTCTGTCATGAAGCAATCAGAAAGCATATACAAGTCAACAATGTGATTAGCATGATTAATAAACTATAAACAATAAAAAGGCCGGTCATAGCGAATGACAAGTCTGGCTAAGCCTATCCTAACTATGGGAACACAGTGATAAATTGGAGATCTCCGGAATTAGTGCCAGGCACCATACCGAACGGTCATATGGAAGAGGTGTGGCGCAGCGGCCAGGGTGCCTGACTCCGGACCACGGGGTTCACAGTTCGATCCCCGGTGCCGGCGGCAGGTTAGCCCAGCACCATGTGACTCTGGGCAATAGCTCGCTTAATCTTCCAGAGGGCCCCCAGTGCCGGGACACCTCTCCGGAGGTAGCTGTGCGCTTTACAAATGCTGGTAATCTGAAAGAGACATGTTAGTGATAGATTCCTTACCTTAGAATATCCCCAGGAGTCAGACTGGATCCGGAAAGTTTTCGTCAGCAGTACCCCTGCGCGTCGGTAGGCGTCGTCGTGCGGCTCCGCGTACGTCGCTGGCGTCGTGGCCGCCGAGATGACGTCGTTGGAGCTACTTAGACGCGCCCACGCGCGCTGACGTCAGTTCTCTCTTTCTTTTTCCGCACCAGCAAGCGCAGATCCGAGAGAGAGCGGTACTCCTAGTTAAAGTTTTAACTTGGTTTCTGAGAACTTGTTTCTCTTGTGTTGTCGAGTACTCGACTCCTGGTGCAGTAGGGATGCTCGGGTTTAAGTCCTGTAGGGACTGCCGTCGGTACATGTCAGTGGCGGACCCGCATGACGTGTGTCTCTTCTGCTTGGGGCACGCCCATGACCCCGAGGCGTGCCCCGATTGTCGGGCTATGGCGCCGAAGGCTTTGCGGGAGTGTTCCCGAAAGTTGTTGGAGGCCCGGCAATCGGTTCCGCGCCGCTCGAGGTCCCGCTCCCGTGGGATGTCGAGGGACAGGTCGCGGAGCCGACACCATCGTTCGTCGGAATCGGGGACAGGTAAGTCACGGCGCCATAAAAAGTCGAAGAAGCGACGTCGCTCTTCGTCTACCCCTCACCGGTCACGGGACGCGGAGCAGGGGGCGGGTGGTCACTGCCCCGTGGCTCCGATGGAGCCTCCGTTGTTGCCTGCGGCCTACCCGCCTTTCCCAGGCCCGCACGCGACTCCGGAGGAAATACAGGTATTCCTGTCGGCCATGGCCCGTTTATTTGCCCCATCGGGTCCCTCCGGAGCGCCTTCGGGCCCCGTGGTCCCGTTGGGTGGTTCTGCCCCCGTGCCGCCGCCTTTGGCCCCGGCTACGCCAGCGAGATACCCTGCGGCGCCGTCGGCTCCGGCCTCGGCGCTGCCATCGAGGCTGACGCCGGACACGACGCCGTTGCCTACGGGGCCGGACTACGTCGATCCTGGATTGGTCTCTTATCCTCCATTTCCAATTCCAGGTGGGGAGTTTTTTCCCTTTCCCCGGGCACCTCGTCCTTAACAGCCTCTTAAACGGCCGGTGGACACAGGGGAGTTCTGGGAAGGGTCTGAGGACCCTCTCGCAGCTCAATGCGAGGATGACCCGGAGTGGGAGGGTGATATGGAAGGTCCAGGCGATCTGGATTTCTCTCCACACCCTGGTACACTGTCCCCTGCTTCCGTGGCTACGGAGGAGGTTGGGACTTTTTCTGTGGTCTTGCGTAGGGCGGCTGAGGCTCTTAACCTCGGGCTCCCATCTGTGCCTATCAGGACCAATCTCCTGACTGAGGTGCTGCAGCCAGCGGCTTCCTCTGCGGAGCCGCTACTGCCCTTTAACGGCGCGCTTACAGACATTCTGTTAAGCACCTGGACCAAGCCTAACACAGGGGTGCCTGTGGATAGGAGTGTGGCACGGCGTCATCGCCCGGCCCCGGGCGACCCCACTTTTCTCACACAACACCCAACGCCTGAGAGTCTGGTTGTCCAGGCCTCTGCCTCTCCGAGCGCATTCCCTTCCGCACCTCCAGACAAGGAATATAAAAGCTAGAGCAGTTTGGGAAAAAGATTTTCACCTCTGCCAGTTCCGGGTTGCGGGCGGTGAATACTGCGTGCCTGTTGGGTCACTATTCCCATTCTGTGTGGGATACCGTCGCACAGGTGCTGCCTCAGTGTCCAGTGGAAGCTCGGGCGGTGCTCTCCCAAGCCATTACCGAGGGGAGAGATGCTGCTAAATTCACTATCCGTTGTGGACTTGACACAGCCGACTCCCTCGGCAGGGCGCTTTCCACAACAGTGGCGCTACGCCGTTACGCTTGGCTCAGAACTACTGGCTTCTCCGGGGATGTCCAGAACACTTTGTTGGACATGCCCTTTGATGGCACACGCCTCTTTGGTGACAAGGCGGATAGCACTTTGGATCGCTTTAAAGACTCCCGGGCTACGGCCCAGTCCTTGGGTCTTGCCACCACGCGCGCTCCCATAAGGTCTGCTTTTCGCTCCTTTCGAGGTCAGGGTCGAAGCGCCCAAACGCGTTCCTTTCAGGGCCGCCGGACTGCGCAGCCGCAGGCTCAGCGCAGCCGAGGTCGGGGGGCCCGCCGAGTTGGGTCACGGGGCCAGCGGGCGGGTCAGTCCACCACCACCCCTGCCACCACTGCCTCAAAACATTCCTAGTCCGGTGTTTCAGGGCCCACCGGACGCCAGTGGGCGGCAGGATTCGCCATCACCTCCCCCACTGGCGTACCATCACTTCGGACAGGTGGGTTCTGGATAGTCCAGAGGGGCTACTCCCTCCCCTTCCAGTCTACCCCTCCAGCCATGCTGCCTCAGTACCACCGCATGTCGGGGGATCACTTGGCACTTCTCCAGCAGGAAGTTGCGGTCCTCTTGGCCAAGGGGGCCATCAAGCACGTTCCGACGCCAGAAGTAGGTCGTGGTTGTTACTCCCACTACTTCCTGGTTCCGAAAAAGGACAAGGGCCTGCGTCCTATCTTAGACCTCCGGAACGTCAATCGCTTCCTCCGGAAGGAGAAGTTCAAGATGCTCACGCTTGCTCAGGTCTTGTCTGCCCTAGACCCGCAAGACTGGGTGGTAGCGTTGGACTTGCAGGATGCTTATTTTCATATCCCCATCCTGCCGGCCCACTGGCGTTACCTATGGTTCACGGTAGGCCATGAGCACTTTCAGTTCCCCATGCTCCCTTTCGGCCTTACCAGCGCCCCTCGGGTGTTCACGAAAGTGATGGCGGTGGTCGTAGCTCATCTGCGCAGATCAGGGGTTTCAGTCTTCCCCTATCTCGACGACTTGCTGTTGAAGGCGGGCTCGCCCCAGGCAGTCGTCTCCCACCTCCAGACTACGGCCAACCTCCTGCATTCACTGGGGTTTTCCATCAACGTGCCGAAGTTGCATCTAATTCCCTCTCAGAAGCTCCTCTTCATCGGAGCGGTTCTGGACACGGCGCTATTTCGGGTTTATCCTCCCGAACAGCGAGTCCGGGACATTCGGGCTATGATTCCGATCTTTCAGCCCTGGTCCTGGGTTTCGGTCAGGCAAACCCTGAGGCTGCTGGGCCTCATGGCCTCCTGCATCCTGCTGATCAATCATGCCAGATGGCATATGAGGGCTCTGCAGTGGGACCTGAAGTTCCAGTGGACGCAGCATCAGGGAAACCTATCCGACTACGTCCAGATCTCGGAGGGCACTGCACAGGACTTGCAGTGGTGGCTCACGGACCGGCGTTGGGTCAGCGGCAGATCCCTCTCCCTTCCCCAACCGGAGCACACAGTGGTGACGGATGCGTCCCTCCTGGGATGGGGCGGCCACATGGGAGAGGCGGAGATCAGAGGCCTCTGGTCTCTGGCGGAGTCCAAGCTCCATATCAACCTTTTGGAGCTCAGGGCGATCCTGCTTGCACTGAAAGCATTCCTTCCCTCTGTCAAGGGGAGAGTAGTGCAGGTGTTCACAGACAACACCACCGCCATGTGGTACTGCAACAAGCAAGGCGGGGTGGGGTCGTGGACCCTATGTCAGGAGGCTCTGCGTCTCTGGACGTGGCTGGAACGTCAAGGCATTTCCTTGGTGGTTCAACACCTGGCAAGTTCCCTGAACGCCAGGGCGGACGAACTCAGCCGCAGGTGCATGTTGGATCACGAATGGCGTCTTCACTCGGAGGTGGCACACGGTCTCTTTCAACAGTGGAGAGAACCTTGGTTAGATCTATTCGCCACCGAAGAGAACGCGCAATGTCAGCAGTTCTGCGCGTTGGAGTTTCCAAGGCGGCACTCGCTCGGCGATGCTTTTCGTTGCGAGTGGAGTTCCGGTCTGTTGTACGCCTTTCCGCCTATACCACTTCTGCCCAGAGTGCTGAAGAAGATCAGGCGCGACCGGGCCCAACTTATTCTTGTGGCACCGGACTGGGCTCGAAGAGTTTGGTATCCCGAGCTACTCAGTATGAGCGTGGATACCCCGATCCGGCTGCCTCTTCGGGAGGATCTTCTGTCGCAGCAACAGGGGACGGTCCTCCACCCGAACCTGTCCAGCCTCCACCTCCTTGCGTGGAGATTGAGCGGCTACAGCTGATTCCATTTGACTTGCCTCCTGAAGTCTGTAATGTGATTCTGGCAGCCAGGCGTCCCTCAACTAAAACGGTGTACGCCTGCCGGTGGAACAAATTTGTGGCATGGTGCACAGCGAAAGCTGTAGATCCCCTTTCTGCCCCTCTTTCTGAGGTCCTCTTGTTCCTTCTCTCTTTGGCCCAGCAGGGCTCTGCTCTGGGCACTATTAAGGGCTACCTTTCTGCTCTTTCAGCCTTTCTTAGGCTGCCTTATCAGCCCTCTCTTTTCAAGTCCCCTGTTGTCAATAGATTTCTCAAAGGCATTACTCACCTTTTCCCTCCTATTCCTTTTGTGATGCCTCAGTGGGACTTGAACCTGGTTCTCACATACTTAATGTGCGCTCCCTTTGAGCCTCTTCATAACTGTCCTTTGCGGTTATTGACTTTGAAAACTGTCTTCCTGGTGGCCATCACCTCCGCTAGGCATGTGAGTGAACTCCAGGTTCTTTCGTGTAAACCTCCTTTCATGGCGGTTCATCCGGACAAGGTTGTGCTTCGGCCACGTCCCTCCTTTCTGCCAAAAGTTGTCTCTGCCTTTCATCTCGGGCAAACTGTCACTCTGCCTACTTTCTTTCCGCCTCCGCACCCTTCCAGGGAGGAAGAGAGGCTCCACCGTCTCGACCCAAAACGTGCGCTTTCATTCTATCTCAACTGCACACAACAGTTCCGGGTGGATGACCAGCTCTTTGTTGGCTACGTGGGCGCCAAGAAAGGCCGTACTGTGCACAAGCGGACTATCTCCCGATGGGTTGTCTTGTGTATTAAAGCCTGTTACTCTCTGTCTAAAAAGGAACCTCCGGTAGGGCTGCGCGCCCATTCTACCAGGGCGACAGCTGCTACTACGGCATTGGGACGCAGTGTCCCCCTGCAAGATATCTGTCAGGCAGCTACATGGGCCTCGCTGCATACTTTCACTAAGCACTATTGCCTTGACAGTCAAGTCCGGAGAGACGGCTTCTTTGGCCGGTCGGTTCTCCGTGACTTTCTGGTGTGATTTCACTTCGCAGACCCACCACCGGGGATGGTATTGCTTGGGTATGTATTCTAAGGTAAGGAATCTATCACTAACGTGTCTCTTTCAGATGCACAAGTTACTTACTTGTGTAACGATATATCTGTAAGAGACATTAGTTAGTGATAGATTCCTACCGCCCGCCCATCCTCCCCGTTCTGCGAACTGTTCTCTAGGGTACAGGTCATCCCTTTCGGGGCCCTAGTTCTATTGCACCAGTAGTCGGTCTCTGGCATGGCTCTGCGTTCCTGGCGCGGAAAAGTCTTGTACAGAACTGACGTCAGCACGCGTGGGCGCGTCTAAGTAGCTCCGACAACGTCATCTCGGCGGCCACGACGCCAGCGACGTACGCGGAGCCGCACGACGACGCCTACCGACGCGCAGGGGTACTGCTGACGAAAACTTTCCGGATCCAGTCTGACGCCTGGGGATATTCTAAGGTAAAGAATCTATCACTAACTAATGTCTCTTACAGATATATCGTTACACAAGTAAGTAACTTGTGCTTTCATTTCATTTAATTTATAATCAGTTGGTCTGCATCTCAGACGTGCAACTCGTAGGTCCAGGACCTTTTCTCTGCAAGCCTCGCTCCTCTCTGTTTTTAGAAAGACAAGTCTTGGCTTATATGATAAGAATGGTCTTGTTAGAAAAACAGCAGCTGGATTTCTCTATTATGTCTAGGTGTCAGTGTCCGACTACAGAGAAAAACAAGGCACAATGTTATTTGGCCTTGCACGAAATTTTCAGACTGGATCCCAGTAGAAAAGCTAAATAACAAAGCATGTGCAATCTATTTCGAAAATAACAGTGTGGCACATAAACAAGCATGTTACTCTGTAATGTGTGCAAAGCAAAAGCAACCTACTACATGTGCAGTTAGGCTAACATTGAGGAAAAACTACAGTGGGCCCTATAGGGGGCTCACAACAAGATTAGTTTCAGAAAGGCCCCCTTCATTGTCCGTGAGGGGGCCCTTATTTCCATATTGTTCAACTTAGAAAATACCAGATAAGATTTTGGGTGTCTCCACTGATCTGTATTGTACCCTACGCTCGCTGACATACTTTAAGCCAATCCTGGCATTCCGAATCCAGTACTATACCATAACGTCTTAAAACCCTTTTATACTGTGCCGCACAGAAACAGAAAAGTAAAGTCTGTTCTACATGACTGAATATTCATTTGGTGTTTAGAATCCGACATGCATACAGAAATACAGTTGTAATCTTAGCTTAAAAAATACTAGCTTCAACCTGATACACGAAACTGTGCAAGGTCAGACACTTTTCATTTAATTTGACTCTGATAATGACGCTCTTGCAGAAGCCATACACTCCACCAACCTCAGTCTGAATTGTTGATCCAATAAAAATGTATTTTCGTTTCACCTCACTATTGCTACATGAGACTTTGTCAGAAGTGAGGTCCCGCTCTGTTCACACTAAGTGTGCACAGGCGTGCCTGAAGGAAGCTGGATCTTTATATAGTATACCAAAAAGAGGTATACTGTGCAAAGAGTCCAGGTATTCCGTTATGAATGGACAGGGGCTTGCTCTAGCAATCCCAAGGCGCTCTTTTAGAGGGTAGTGTGGTCGAGCAGCCTTAGGCTAATCGGAGAGGAGCGTTGGACATGTGCAACACACAAAGAGTCAATAAATGGTACACACAACTCAATAAGGAGATCCACACCAATTTATAAAAATTAAATTTTAGGCACCAAAATCAATACGATCAGGTAAGTACGTTTTGAGATAGAAATACTATTAGGTTTCAAAAGTCGATGCTTAATGCAGTTTTCATAGACAGCAATGTTATCCTATGGAGGAAAAATAAATCCTGCATACAAGTTGTTTACAGTGACTTACAGGACCATTCCTCAGGATTTAAGGTGAGTACAGGGCAAGGTCCAAGGCAGCACCAGTAGGTCACCTCCAGTGGCACTAGGGCAGCCGGGTGCAGTGGTGTAATACAGCGTTGGGTGCCCAAAGTTAGTCAATTGTGATCGGTCCGGTAGAAAAGAGGCTGAAAGTTTGGATTGGGAGACCAGTCATGCTGAACTAACTGGTGCCGCTCGATGTCTTGCGATGCTCTGGGATGTGGGGACACCTTTGGTCCTCTTCTCCATGGGCCAGGGGTGAAGTGGGTGCAGAGGTGCTTTGAGGCGTTGGGCTTTCATCACTAGAGACACTCCCGGTTGAGGGGGCCTACACAGAGGCTGCAGGCAGAGTCAGGAAGTCCACAGCGGGGAAACCCGAGGTGGGCCTCATCTCTGGAGGGCTGGGGGACCACACTGGCACTGTTGGCCTACTTCCATTTGGGCTTGGAGCGACGGGTGCAGTAGTGCTGGCCGGTGTCGGGTTTACGCCATTTGGAATCCTCACCCTCACAGTTCATTTTTTGGTACCTGCAGGTTGCAGGGGAACAGCTCTGCTGCTCCTCTGGAGTTCCTGGGTTTTTGTAGAAGTGCTGACTGTCCTCCCAGACCTTTTGAGGCACTGCAGCTTGCAGGGCAAGTTGACATTTTTCAGGAATAGGCGAAGAGGTCAGCAGGGTTGGGGCTAAGTCAGTTGCTTCTTCCTCAGTTCTTGCTTTTTGCAGCTCTTCAGTCATTCTTCTTCATTTGGGTCAGCAGGATCTCCTTGCCTGGCGGCAGGGGCTCTCCTAAATACTAGATTTTGGGGCGTTAGGGGAGTGTAGGGTAGTAGTCAATAGGCTACTTACCCCTGGGATCACGACGGCCCCTATATGCCCACTTCCTGTGGGAAGTAGGCATAGTCCTGTCCCAGCATTCCTAAGTTTGCCATCACAAAGATTGCAGACTTCTGATTTTCGTATTCACTAGAGGTAGCCCACCTTTGGGGTGGAATTAGCCTAAAGCTGAACATGCCTCTCTGACTACTAATTTTCTCACCTTTCCAGGCACCAAATGGGCCCTGGACAAGGGGAGGTTGGCATCCTCTCTTATGAGGGAAGCCAATTTCACAGACCAAAGGCGATGGACTCATTGAAGCTCCCTGCCTTACAGGTCATCCTGTGTGAGGGGGTGTAAACACCCTCTGCCGGACAGGCTTTGTTCCTGACCCTATGAGAGTGTATGCCCTTACCCCTGGGGATTAGAAGCTCTTCTGTGGTGGCAGGCTGGTCAGGACCAGTCAGCCAGCACACTGGTAGTTGGTCGGTTTTCAAGTGGCACCTCTGGAGATGCCCTCTGGGTACATGTATTAATAAATCCATCGCTGGAATCAGTGTGGCCTTATTAATACGAGATGTTGGTATCAGTGAAGCCAACATGTAGCTTTGGAACTCATTTTTGACCAGTGCTCAGCACATGTACTTGAAATGGCTTCCCTGATCACTTGTACTGGCAGCAATTGGACTGACCAGCACTGGGGCAAATCTGCTCATGCAGATATGTCCTCACATGCAGTATTGTGCACCCTGCCATAGGGCTATAAGGACTGCAGGCGCGGTGCGTCCATTCGGGCGTTGGGGCGTAGCCCCCCCCGCCCGCAGCTCCCTCGGCGTCTTTGAACTTAAGTAAACTGAATCAGTTTACTTAAGTTCAAAGACGCCAGGAGAACTGACAATTCATGTCAGTCAGCATGACGTCAGACCGCCCACCCCCTTCAGAGTCTGAAGGGGTGGGCGGTCCGCGTCATGTTGACTGACCTGATTGTCAGACGGACCAGGGGCAGCAGCACAAGTGCGCATGAGTGGGGAAGGGCAGCGAATTTTCGCGCCGTGCCCAGTCATGCTCACTTGTGTTTGCACTAGCTACGCATGCCCATTAGGAGAGCGAGGGTTGAGCAAAGGCTCAAACCTCGGTCTCCTAATGGGCAGGCGGCGAGTACTAACCGTGCCCTAACCCGATCCTGGCGCTGCTGGCAGCGCCATGATTGGCTTAGAGGGGCTGTAGGCAGCGCGGACGGCAGACCTGCTGCTCAGGTAGGATTAAGGATTTCTTTTAATTATTTTAAAACTTAACTCCCCACCCCCGCGCGAACCCCCCGCGGGCCGCGACGATAGGGTTATGTTTAGTACATAGGGGTCTTCGGTGCGCTGAGTGCCCCATAAAGAGATGACCTTACGATTTGTTACCTCTTCCAACATTTACATTATTGCCGAAAGTATTGATTTTGGGCAATGGTAATAAAATAAGTTATTAGAAACACAAAGAAGGGGAGAGACTGAAATCCCCAGATACAGCAGATATTGTGGACTCAACAGCAAACTGTTAGGATATTTCAGTATTTAAAACCCAGAATCCGTGAGCGCTGCATTTACATCATACATAGGAGTGACTGCTGTTGGGCCATAAACTACACAGCGCTGTGTTTACGTGCAATACTTCAAGGCGCATCAGCGGGATTTAAAGTGCATTTAATGGACACCGGACTGAACGCCTCAGACTGCACTGACTTCCACCTGCCCTTTGTGGACTCCGCGCCGATGGAAATAACCCGCGTTATTGTTAGGGCTTTTGGCCTTTCCCGGGCAGTATTTACAAGGAATAAACCTGCAGCTTTAAATAAAACACGTGGGGCAGAAGTAGGTTTGTGCAGAATTAAAGGACAGCTGACAGTTAATAGAACACCTTAACTGCCCCTGAAAGCTTTCGGGCAAACTCTGCCACGCCCAGTGCGGGCAGCGAGGAGGGTCCGGCCGGATCCCGGTTCTGACAGCTTTGATAGAACCGGATCCGGGATCCTATTGGAACCCGTGAAATGTGCAGAATTTCTCCCGGTGTCATTTGCTGACACACTGGGGCACATTCAGCAGCGCCTGCACCGTATCTGATTTCCGTTCTCAGCAGCAACCTGCAGGCTCCAAAGCCACGTTTTCTTATTCGTATAGTGTAAAACAGGCTTGCACACAAAAAAAATCTTAGCTTTGAAATGAAAAAATAAAGAGAATTAAAAAACATGAAATCAGCCCATTCTCAAAACTGCCAAGTGTTGCCTTATACACCTAATGCGGGTTTCACTTTCAAGTATATCCCTAGAAACGTTTCTGTAAGCCTGAATACATTTGGGCCTCCATGAAGAAAACTGTAAATTACAGGCACACTCGACAACGTCACCGCACTGGCTTATGCTTGAGGAGTGAGTAAAATATAACGTCTTCTTTATCTGCAAAAGAACCGAAAGGCAAAAAGAGGTTTAGTTGTTTATACACACTACTTTAAGTCTGTAGAAGATACATTGAAGAAACCAGGAGGCTCCATCTCTGAAAAAATATACCAAACGAACCGTGGCACACTTTCCAAAGCTCTCTTGTTTCATATCGCAGATGTACAGCTCCCCTCCTTAGTCACAATGGGAATGGGTTCTGGAAGGGGTTGTATTCAAGGCTGGTTAAAGTAGCTCCACGTGTTAATGCGCCTGCTCCGCCAGAACTTTCACTGCCTACCAGAGAATTGGGATTCAAATTGGGATATTTCAGGATGAGGCATAGATGAGGCTTTTTCATTTAGGGGTTAGACGGGCGGCTTAGCGGGTAATTTATATCTGTAATGCCGAGAGTTACTAAATTGAGGCGGTTACGTTTGCAAACTACAAATGGATGTTTCTATTAACGACTAAATCGACTGCATAATCGAGTATAATTACTCTTTTTCGGCTACAAAATGAACCCATTTACACAAGTTACTATTACGAATTACTAGTAGTTTTTACATTATTTTTTTCAGACACCAACATGACAGTTTCATTATGTTGGGAAGGAAACTGCAGTTATATGACGAATTATGAAATGCATAATGTGATGTGTTTTAAACATAAATAGTATGCTTTCGTTAGATTTTTTGATTATTGTTCAAGAAAAATTCTGATACTATATTGAGCATCAGCGAAAATAGATAGGCTCCCGGTAACCTGGTAGTGCAGCTAGTCTGGTGTTTTTTGTCTGCTGCCATTGTCCACACAGCCGTCAGCTATATACGAGAGACCCTTCCTCTGCGGGATCAATACATTGCACCGACCCCGCTCTCATGCTGCAGTTTGTGGAAGGAGGCGGAATGGTCTCCTAGCGATTATCAGACCTCTTACCTGGGGCTTTGCAGTCTACTATCACACAGGGGGCTGGCTGGCGAACCCCACGTAGCGTGGAGAGGAAGATGCCTGGCCCTCATGGGGGTGAATGACTGGGACCATGGGGATCAGTCCAGGAGTCTGAGTCTACCGTCCCCGCTCACAACACGTGAAGCCTGAGCTCCGGGAGGTCACAGGATCAACGAGCAGAGGGAGGTACGGCTGCCAGGGCTACGGTTGGGCTGGTTTCTGAACCACACAATTAGAAGCCCAAAGCACAAGGACCCCAATGTATTGGGCTTTGTGAATGCTGCACAGCTAGTCCAGGGTGAACCAAATTTGAATTTCGGATTCATGAATCCCTTCTGAGTATCGTGGTCTTTTCTCTCTGTCCACCCAGCTCCCCATTCCTTTCTCTGCACACTCTCTCCTCTCACCCACATCCCTCTACCTTTCTAGGTCTCTGTCCACCCAGCTCCCCTTTCCTGGCTCTACATTCTCTCTCCTCTCACCCACCACTCTCTACTAGACTGATGATATCTATATTCTATGAGCGAGAAAGAAGCACCCATTCCTTGCACACAAGGGAACGCGCGGGCATCTTGAAAGCAAAACAGGCTTGTTTAAGTGGAAAAACACGATGTGCATGTGGCTGGAATTAAAGGTGCATGCTTTTTAAGCTACCTACATCATTATCATATGAAATCTCTTTATTTATTTCATAACTACACTTTCACAATTGCTTTATCAACTCTCTTGCTTCCTCAAATTTACTTAAATGCACCATTTGCCTGCTCTTTTTCCCCCAAATCTCCCGAACCCCACAATATGGTGGCTGGACTACGCTAGCTACACTCGCTCGCCTCCGGGCACTCATAGAAAACTTTTACGCCCTACCACTTTCAAATGTCACCAGCCGCCCCTGACATTGTGCATAGAAGACTTCGTCTTTCTGCTTTTCTGGCGCAGTTCAGTTGGAGACCGCTTGCGCCAAGGAAGGACTTAATAGTAGGCCACATGTCAATGCTCAGTGCAGAGCAATAATATATGCTCCCTCCAAGATTGCACTGTCCATCTAGAGCTCTTGCTGGTCTGGTGCAATCGCAGCCTACTGCCACCTGACTCAAGTCCCTGTTGCTCAGAGAGCACGGACAGAGTATAGTAAAGAAAAAACACCCTCAATATGCACAGGTTGTAATGGCAAGGCACCAGTACACTGCACCACATGCACAGGGATTTTCAGGCGACTCCTTTTTCTGCTTCTCTGGTGCCGGTCAGGCAGAGAGACTGTTTGTTCCAGGGTTGGGCCCAGATGGAGGCTGGCCACCAAAGAGGGTTGTCAACGATCCGTCCATAGTTACCGAGGGTGTGAATGAGCTGAAAATGGATAATAAATTCAGAGCAGGGGCCCACAAATTATGCTTGGCCCGGGGCTCCAAAATCCTTAAGATGTCCCTGCATACCATTGACCTAGTTGATTACAAACCCGGTTGATAGTGCAACGGTGTCCAGGTTATATAAACTATGCATGGAATATTGCACTCCGCTTAATCAGAAAGCCCTGGGAAAATGAGATACTGAGCTTGGGACAAACACTAGTTCTGCAGAAATGGGATTGGTGCTCTAACTCATTTCCATTAATTATATTTATAAATTGCTCCATTTAAAGTGTTCAAACAAACTGTACTGCACTCCCAGCTGTTTAAGTGAAATAATTCCTGATCGCTCCACCCAGTCTGCTAGATGTGGACGGGAGCCTGCTGATGAGTAGCTGGATGAAGGGCCCGCCACCCAAGACCACAGACTGGCCGAGGTATGCTGAGTTTAGTAAGAAAGCGCTTACAATTATACAGAATTACCGATCCCGCAAGTCCGACCTCGAGATATATGAGCACCCGTCCGCCCCACCAGGCCCTTCGCAAAGATGCAAATGATGAGGTTTTGGACAATACACCCTCTAAAAACAAGGGTTTACTTCTGACTTTTGTCTCGTCCTAAGATGTCCACTACAATATCATCTAGTCGGTGATCTGCACATGAAATGTGACCTTACAGGTTGATATCGATAAGCTATTTTTCAACATTTTCCCTATAGGTTGTTGTGTAATGTCAGTACTTACAAATGCTGCTGCTGGATTTGCTTTTCTTTTCTTTTTTGTAAAGTTGCACTTTAAAAAAAAAAAAAAAAAGGAGTTGTACGTGTCATGACCCAGTGTATTTTTGAAATGTATAATGGTCCCTCGTGCCTATCAGTGCAAGCAGTTGATAGGATGTGGAATAATACACCAAACTGCCAATAGAAAGAAGTGACAGGGTAATTCTTTGCTTGGCTTAGCTAAAGCCACTCTTTGTAAGTCTTAAAGAATTGGTAGTAACAGATCTTGCAGACCGTTGTGCTGTCAAGGCAGCCCTAAATATGATGTTTGCCCCTGGAAAATCTTTCCTGACACTGGTCATCACCAATCTTCCCATCCCATTCTCAAGCTGGCCACCCACAATGGCACTTGACTGGACGAAACAATGCGCAGTCTGCCACAGAACGTGCTAGTGAAATCATCTATTGGCATTGGGCCTTTGATCTGAACAGCATGTTTAAGAAAGATGCAGCTTTTGTCTAACAGATGCTATGGCGTACCCACCCCATCTTCTCCCAGTTTGAGCTGCTAAGAGATGATAGGGATCTGGCTAAAGATGTACATGCTCTTTCTCAGAGTCTGACCTTGTTGAAGTAACTCTCACCTACTTTACAACACACTGACCTCAAGGAGGATAAAGAGCCATTCAAATATTTTGTTTACTTAGTGTGAGCCTGTGCCAAAATATTGTCAGTGGTCCTGGTGTTTTGGCCAAGCCCAGTCTGGAACGAAGGAGTTATGTTTGCCTGAGAGGCCCAGTTTTGCAAGTCTTGGAGGACCAATGAAGCAAAGAATTTTGCGTCCACCTCAAGAAGGGCTTTCAATCGGTAATTCGCTGGATTGTCCCTGCCCCTTTTTAAGTCTCGGCTAGACGTCTCGAGACATGTTGTATATACTTTGTGGGTGTCAGCCCACCCATACACTTCCCATTTGCTGGCTCCTTCATCGCTCTCCTATTCTTTCTCCGCAGTTGTCCATGGCATGCGTTTGTCATGCCTCTTCCTGTGTTTAACCCCCTCAGAGAGCAAGTACTATATCAATCCACTGGTCACCATATTAGCCTCTGTTTAAGGAACTACTTTCTTCTTTTTAGAAAAGCAATTCACACGATCAGTCCTGTTTTCACTCCCTTCGAGCTATGCTCCATTTCTTTTAACAGGCCTGTAAATCTTGTTCTTATCTCGTCACATTTGTTGTGCATTCAAAGACTGAGTTCAAAGGTCCGACACTGTTTTCCGAGAGCGCCTGTTCCAACCCCTAAACCCCACCATTAACACAAGGTCAGATTCACACATGCGCAGCATAGTTTGAAATGTCCACAAATGACAATTAAGAGAATAAAAATGGTTTCCTAAGAGTTGTGATTTTGCCAAACTAAGAACATAATAAATTAGTTTGTTATACATTAATGCAACATCACCGCTGAATTCTTCACTTCCAATTGGCTGTGTTCCTGGAAATCAGAAAGGCTTTCAATTGAGCACAGGATTTTGGGAAATGTAGTCTATTTTGTCTTATATGCTGAAAACACTGAATTATTTCAAGATCTTGAAAGACTCCATCTCCTATCCATGTATGCTCGATGTCACACTGCACAGCTTAACTGGAGTAAAGAAAGGACTCCCATAGAAAAAATGAGGTAGGTTTGCCATCACCCAGGAGGATAATGAGCAATTTTTTAGCCTGCATATATGTGACGTGATTTCTGTGTTATCTTTGGGTGATATTTACATGCCTCGTGAGTGACAGTTAATGCAGGGAGCTTAACAGGTAAACTGGTGACTGAGATCCCCTGTTACTCTATTTTGCATCTACAGCCCTGTAGTTCTATGTGTAAAATTCAACTAGCAATACTGGAAGAATCAGAATGTAGTTGGTAAAAGACAATACCAATGACAACGGCAATACATCTCTGGTTGCCAAGACCAATTGGCTTTGCCAATGCTTTTTTGTTAATGGAGACGATATACAACCCCTGTCAGCTATTGCCAGATATAGCCACTTTGGATAAGAAGATCCAAATGTGTTCATGTGCCGCTTGCTTAGCTTCCCAGACTAACTTCTTGTATTGCTTCCGCAGTTGGCGAAGTTCTGCCTTATGTTGTTCTACACCTTTGGTTCCATTGCTGATTGATCTGGCTAATTTCGCTACCTTCCATTTCTCATTGCACAGACTAATTGTGCGTCATGATGTCACCCCATTTGCAGAAGCATCTGAAAAGTTATATTGTTTGTTTGTCATTTTGCTTAGCTCAGAGTGTACATCCGATATAGCACGCTCCCAGGTTGAAGGGCTAAAGGATTGATTATCGATCGCAATGGAGTTTAAGAAGTTTGTGTACTCATTCTGAAGATGTTCCTCCAGGCTGCCAGATGCTTTTCGGCGCTGAGGGACTATTTAATGAATTAGTGTGCTTTAATCTTGAGGAGGCAAGGTGTTTCTTAACTCTGTGCCATGAACTATCTTATAACCTTGAATACCTTGAATTTTTAATTCTTTCTTTTGGGGCAAGTGATCACTTTCCAGCAGATGGTCTATCTGACATTCCATCAGCTTGTAAAAAAGAGACAGAGATAAAAAGGTGTAGTCCAACATAGCCCTGTGTTTAGGGGCCAGGTGTATGTGGGCTGCCGGTCGGTCAAGGGCATGGTGTCCATTCAAAGGATGTAGCCCAAGTGGGAAAAAAAGCTTAAACTAAAGTGTCGCCTCAGGATTGAAAAGAGGTGAGGTAATGTGCCAGATTAAATCCATTTGCTTTGTGACTTCTAAGTTATCGCAAGAGTTGAAAAGATTCATGTTAAAGTCCCATGTAAGAATTAGTTCTGTGCCCGAGTTAGAAAATAGTGATGTTATGTAGGTGTGAGCATTTTGGTTTATTATATGGTATGGTTGGGTGACCTTACCATGTAATGCACTCGCAAAATTGTCTGTGTCCAGTCAGTCTCGTTTGTGAAACCTTTAGCTCAACCCTGCAGCAAGTCTTAAACAAAGGAACTAGTGTAAAGCATTTAGAAGCACCAAATACGAAAGTCACACAACACGAAAGAAATAGATTATAATGAAGTTTTGGACACCAAGAGGAGCAAAATCCACCAGAGGGTTCTGGAAATATATATTTTTAAATAAACCGTAAATCTCAGCTTCTAGTCCAAAGCACAAACAAGCATTGATAACCATAAAGTATAGAAACGTTTAAAAAGTCTCAAAGAGTTGTGATTGGCTACTCTGGCCGGAGTGGGGTGACCAAAGCCAAGAGGGAGAAGGTCAGGGGGGCCAATAAGGATTATATGGATGGTCACCAAAGCAGTCTCAAGCCCAGTTCCACACTTTACATCAAGACCGCTATAGACTTCAATGGAGTGGTCCTGATGCAGGATGCTGAAAAATTGCCTGGGTGCTGTGTGATTGACAGGGGGTGTCTTTGCGATTATTCCTCGGTCCAAGGGTAAGGAGGGGCAACTTTGGCTACAGGGTTTGGGGTCCCTCGAAGTCCTCTTTGAACCAGTAGAAAGCCAACTATGGCTGGGCTACCAATCTCAGTACACAGCGGGTCCAATGGTATCCTTTGGTGAAGGGTGGTGTTCCTCTTTGGCAACAAATTTGGACTCAGATGACACTCCAGGGTCGAGCAGACTACGGTGCAACTTTAGGCCAGTGAGGATCAGTCTCTTGAGGCGCCCGGGGCGATTCGCTGAAAGTGGCTACTGACTTGCTGGAATTGGCTGATTTAGCTTTGATGACCCTGGCGCTGGTTCAAGGGGGTCAGCCCACTGACCCTTGGCATCACTTCTTTGGTCTGGTGCTCAGGAGTGTCTTTTCCATGAGCCAAAAGCACAGTCCTCTCTTTGCAAGCCTAAGGTGTAACAGGTGCAGTCTAGCAGTCGGTACAATCTCTCTTGCCAGGTCCAGGGGTCAGCAGGTCATTCCTTCTTCGGTCCTTTCTCCAATTCTGTTGTGATCTGAGGTTCAGGGTGCCAGAGGTGCCATATTTATGCCCAGAAAGTTCCCCTGGGGGATGATGTGTTCACTAGCCAATGGGCTACCAGGACCCCTCCTACCCTCTGACGACTTCCCGCTATGTGTGGCATCAAGCAATCCCAAAGTGAACTATTCTGCCCACTCCCAAGATGTCTAAACCCTTCCTTGGATGTTAGGAGCTTGGTAGTCCACCTTAGAGGTGTGGCTACCTCTGGCTACACGCCCATGGGGAAACCAGTTTGGGCACTGGTATCCCCTCTCTGTTCCCACCGCCAGCCTGTCTACCTGACAAAAAGGCAACCCTTCAGGAGTGTGATCACCATTTACCAATGAAGGCAGCTTAACCTTTGAAATTCACCTTTTGGGCCAACACCCCGAGTGCTTCCTGCAAGGGGGAGGGAACACTTCTACCAGTAGCAGGCTTCTATTGTTCCTGAGCCTGGAAATCATACACAGTACTCCCCAGGAGGGCAGAAAGCTGTCTGCTGGCCAGAAACTGTGTGAGGCCACTGGACAAACTTGGCAACAGAGTGGCAACTTTCTAAAAGTTGCCTTTCCTTAAAAGTGACATTAAATTCGACTTGGGTTTCAAGTCGGGTTTAATGCCACAACTAATAAGTAGTCCCATTCAGAAGTTAGCCGGGTAATTCTGGATTAGGCAATGGGGCTACTAACTTTTCCACAGCAAAAACGACATTTTGGAAGTTTTGCTGACAGGACATATTAAAGTACATTTCCTACTTAATAATGTACAGCTCCTTGCCTTAGGGGTCCAATGACCTTCCTTAGGGGAGACTTACATATACTGTTAAGGGAATTTGGGGCTTTGCCATTGGTTTAAATGGCAAAGCCGAGCTAGCAATTTAAAACTGCTCTTCCAGACTGCAGTGGCAGGCTGGGAGACATGTTGTACTTTGTCACACACAAGGTGGCTGTCCCAGTGCTGCAGTTTGGTGTGACACTCTATCTTACATGCCCTGGGTACCCTTGGTCCCATATACTAGGGACTTATAAGTAAGTCCACTTATGCCAATCGAAGATAGCCAATTCACATACATTTTGTAAGGGGTTAGAACACCGGCACTGAGGTCTGGTTAGCAGGCCTCAATGTACCCTCAGAGTCAAAAAACCCAACAGTATCAGTTCAAAACATTTGGGCTGATCATGCAAAATGAGGCATTTTCTTACATCAGGTAATTTCTAAGATAATCCACTTTGGCTTGAAGAGTTTTTCTATCCGGGTTTAGATATATTCCAAACAGGAGGAGGTCGTGGCAGGACTTGTTTGGCAGTTTTATTGAAAACCCCTGTATCCATGATTTATGTGTCTTTTTTCACACTACTTTGCAGGTCAGCTTTTTACGGCATAATATGAAAAGACCCCGGCTAAACAGTCTTTTGGGCCTTTTTGGACCCTGGAACTACAAACGATTCATAGCCTGTCAATATGATTGGTTCACTGGACCACGTTTCTTATAGACAAATGAGACAGAATTGCCTTAGATATTCTAATGTGCCTTTTTGCACTTTAATTTGATCCTAGCCAGCGATGTTTCAGGAGCAGAGCTTTATGTCATTAATTTCAATACAAGGCTGGATATCCTGGCTCGGCATTGCCAATGTTCAGGAACTCTCAATTGCTGAATGGATGCTAGCTCTTTTTTTCTTCGTTGGATTGCACAGGGTTGCTGGGTGCCAGGACCAGTCATATTGCCCTTTAGGAGGTGCATGTCTCGATGTACAGGAGCGACTAATAAGGTTGCCCACAGTTACATTGATCTCGTCAGATTTGACCCTGCTTGATCTCATCAGACCGATGCCCCTCAGAGCAAAATATACTCCCATTGTGACGTGACTTGCATGTAGTCTCCATTTTAGATTCAAGTCCTTAAGTTGACATCTGTTTCTCGTGGTGCCCTTTGTAGGAAAGGGCCCCTTTATGACATGGTCACCCCCACTTTTTGCCTGATATCTGATGCAATTTTGACAGAAGTGCACTGGGTTCCTGCTATCCAGGTCACCAGTGCCAGATCTCTTTCCCTAAAACTGTACAATTTCCCCCCAAATGGCAATACCTTTAGCACCCCCTCAAGGTCCCTAGTAAGTGTTATCCCGGCACCTAGGACATGGAGGCTAAAAATGGTCCCCAAGGGCTGCAGCAGGTATTGTGCCACCCTAAGGGACCGCTCAGCACCAACATGCAAACTGCAGTTGCAGGCTGCGTGTCTTGGCGCAAAGAAAAGTGAAAACAGGACATGGCACACATCCCTGTGTGCCATGCTTGCAGACACTGCATGCTGTCTTGGTAAGCCACCCCTACAAGCAGGTCTTACAGCCCTAAGGCAGGGTGCACTATACTACATGTGTAGACATGTCTGTATGAGTAGATATTCCCCTGTGATGTCTAAGTCAATTCTTAGCTATCACAAGTGAACATTTTAGGTACATGTGCTGGACACTGGTAAAAATGAGTTCCCCAGCTAAATGATGGCTTCTCTGAAATCTATGGTTTTTGGAATCAAACACCTTGTATTAATAAACCCACACTAATTCCAGTGGTGGGTTTATTAATACATGCACGCAGAGGGCACCTTAGAGGTGCCCCCTTAAAACTTACCAGCCTCTAGTGTGCTGGCGGACTGGTGTTGACTAGCCTGCCCCCACAGAGAGGTTTCTAACCCCCCTGCAGGTGACAGCCTATGCTGTCTGACAGCAGAAACAATGCCTGCTCTGGACGGAGGTGTTGTCACCTCTTCCAAGTAGGATGACTAAGTAATCAGCATATCAAGGCAAGAGGCTTCAAAAGTATCTGGTACCTTTGATGTGTGATCATGGCTTCCTCAGCCAGGGGAAATACCAACCCCCTGCCCTGGGCCTATTTGACACAAGGACAGGCTGGAAATTAGATATGCAGGGAGGCAGGTGCACTACCAGGCTAGTCACACCTCTAATGTGAGCTGCCTGATATGCTGCCCTTTAGAGTAATTCCGCCATCTTGGTGATGGCAGAATTAGGAACTCTGGGACAGGGTTATGCCCACTTCTCACAGGAAGTGGTCTTATAGGGGGTGTAGTGACTCCAAGGGTAAGTAACCCATTGGCTACCACCCTTCACTCCCCTTAAGGCCCCAAAATCTAGTATTTTGGAGAGCACCTGACACCAGGACAGCAGTTTCTGTCAACCTAAGAAGAAGTAGGACACCAAAGAGCTGCAAAGAGCAGGAACTGAGGAGCAGCAACTGACTTGGTGCCAAACCTGCCGGCCTGCCTGCTGTCCCTGACAATTGCACCATAGATGACTCATCCTACAGCTGCTCTATCTCTAAAAGCCTGAGAGGAAGCAACCAGCATCTCCCGTGGAGTAGCGGAGCTACTTCCCTGCACCCTGCAGGCACCCAAGAAGAGCCATGAGGACTCCAGACCACTAAAACCTGATACCTGAAAGCACCACTACAACCGGGCCCCCCAGCCTGAGTCGAAGCAAGGCAATGGTGCCAACGCATTCCTGAGACCCATCAGAATCGAACCCCACCGTGGGTTTGCCCAGACTGGACTTTCAATCGTCACCTACAGCATCTTTGTACAGGCCCCATCAACTGTGAGTGTCTCGTACAGCACGGACAGACACCTAAAGACATCACTGAGCCTGAGCCCTACAGCCTGAGGAAAAGTGGACCGATGGTGTCCCTTGGTGTCCGAGCATCTCATGGACTGAGCCTCCCTGTGGGTTCAACCGGACGGCGCACAGTCCCAGCTTGCAGCCTCTTTTTCCCACGCCCTTTTCCCATTGAAACCAACGGGGCACCCGACCCCATAAAGCAACTCTGCTTCTGGTCGCCCCAGAGCCTACTAAGGTGACCTGTTGGTGCTGCTCTGGACCTTGCCCCATACTTACCTTAACTCCAGAAAATTGGTCCTGTAAGTTGCTGCTAAGTACCGATATGCAGTATATGGGTTTTTCCCCATAGGATAACATTACCGCATTATAGGCAATATAGGCGTATTTAACTGTTTCTTCAAAACTGCTATTTGAAAAAGTACTTACCCAATAGCAAAGTTCTTGGTGTTTAAAAATATATAAAAATACGTGCTATTTTTCTAAATTGGTGTGGATCTCCTTATTGAGTGTGTGTATCATTTATTGACTGTGTGTATGCAACAAATGTCTAACACTCCTCGTTGATAAGCCTAAGGCTTCTCGACCACAGTACCACAAAAAGAGCACCTTGGGATTGTTAGAGCAAGCCCTGTCCACTCATAAGGGATACCTGGACTCTCTACACAATATACCCCTTTTTGGTATATTATATAAACAGCCAGCTTCCTACATTGGTGGCGCAGCGGTGGGATACAAGACTTGACATTTGCTGTACCACTTGGTTAATCAGTGATTCCAATAAGGAATACAAAATTGTCTTTAGTTAAAAACATTTTTGTCAAACTCAATTTTTTTCAAATTTGTTCAAAATACTGTTAGGGCCTTGTGTTAAGTCCCCCAGTCCAAACTGTTTAGAATTTTAAACGCATACTAGTAGTTAGGCCTTTACAGAAGGTTGATAGATTTTTTTCATTAGCTTTTTAATATGGTCCCAATTGTTTTACAACATGTCTGAGACAGAGGGTACTAGCCAGGAGCTTAACCTGGCTCCGTACAGGAAACGTAAGTTGTCCCAACTTAAGGACCTCTGTAAGGCATGAAACCTTGCCATGGGACCTAAACCCAACAAGGCACATCTCCAAGAGTTGCTTTCTAAACACGATAGAGCCATGGCATTGGAAGGAACTTCAAAAGACCCAGAGAATGCAGATGCCAGTCATGAGAAGTCCTTGGACGACCCCCCCTCCACTAGAAGCATGTCCACTAGGAGTACTGCCAGTAGTATCCCAGAGGAAGTTGAGGAGGAGGGTCCTGAACTTTATGAACTAGCTAGGAGACTAGCTCTGGAAGCTAAAATGTTAGCCTTAGAAAAAGAGAGAGCTAAGATGGGCCTAGAACCCATCTCCAGTGGCAGTAAAGTTTTAAATAGGGAGAAAGAAGAAGCTTTTGACCCTAAAATCCCCAAAGGGATCGTTCCCAAATATGCAGAGGGTGATGATATCACCAAGAGCCTTTGAGGGGGCTTGTAAGATGAGGAGATTCAGCCAGAGGTATTGGGCTCTCTACTCTGGGAGCTGTTTTCAGGAAAGTGTAGGTATAGCCTCCTGACACTGGATGAGACAGATGCTGAGACCTATGACCTCATGAAAGATACCTTGTTTCAGGGCTTTGGACTTGCCACTGAGGAGCGCAGGATCTGGTTTAGGGAAACTCGCAAAAGTTTGAGTCAGACCTGAGTAAATTTTGTTGACTTCTCAGTCAAAAATCTAGGTGGCTGGTTAAAAGGTAACAAGGTGCAAGACTATTACGGCCTTTATATTGTTATTATGAAAGAGCGTCTGTTAAGCAACTGTATTTCTGAAAAACCAAGACAACTCATGGTGAAAGAAAGGAGTTGCTAAGTCTACCCCCAAACCCCAAGGGAAAGATGGTGAACAGTCTAAAGACAAAAACAAAGAGTCTTCTAAAGGTCCCCAAAAACCTGTTCAGGAGAGTGAGCACCGAGACAATACACAAACCAAGGGTGGGTACCAGGGCAAGAACTGGGATCCCAAGAAGGCATGGTGCTTTAAGTGGAAAGCAAATGGGCACCGAACTGGAGACCCTACCGGTCCCAGAAAGGCTCCCCCCAGTGCAGCTGCAGTCCCTAATGCAGTGGTAAGTCTTCAGATGTGATCCTTGGTGTGCCCTGACCAGGTCAGAGTGCACACTGAAGCAACTGTAGTCTCAGAGGGTGGGGTGGATGTAGCTGCCCTGGTTGTCTGGCTCAGTAACTTGGAGCAATACAGACAACAGCTACATATTAATGGGGTTAGAGTTGAAGTACTGAGATATATAGGTGCAAGTGTCACTATGGACTGGAAAACGCATATCCCCAGGACAGTATCTGGTTGGTGAGACCTTCACAGTCATAAGGTCCATCCCATGGCAATGGTGTCCTTAGAATGGGCAGGGGTTACTTGCCAAAAGAAGGTGGTGGTATCCTCTGCAATTCCTGTAGCCTGTTTGCTAGGACATGATCTGGAGTCCTCAGCCTGGGCTGAGGTCAAAATGAAAACCCATGCAGCCATGCTGGGTGTACCTGAATGGGTGTTTGTGTAAAACAAGAGCACAGTGCAGAGCCAGGGTGAAAAAGAGGAGTTGGAGCCTGGAATAATGGCCCAATCCTCCACGAGAAAAAGCAAGAAATCTGGGACCCAGCTTCTCCTCAGGGAGAAGACCTGTCAACCCCAGAGGGAACTGAACCCCAGGAACTCAGGCCTTACCTGGCAGAGCTCCTAAGTTTAGGGGTACCCTCTAGGGAAGAGCTGTGCCAAGGACAGAGGACAGGTCCTACTCTTGAAAGCCTGAGACAGCAAGCTGCTGGCCAGGAAAAGGGAGATATTAGTGGCTCCCACAGAACTTATTGAGAGGAGAGACTCCTATATACTGAGGCCAGAGACCCCAAACCTGGTGCCACTAGGATAGTGGCAGTGCCTCAGCAGTATAGAGAGTTCTTACTCTCCTTAGCTCATGACATCCCATTATATGGGCATCTTGGCCAGACCTAACGTGGAGTAGTTTAGTAACTCACTTCTACTGGCCATGTATGTCCCAGAAGGTGAAGGGGGTTTGCAACTCCTGTGCTACCTGGTAAGTCAGTGGCAAGTGAGGTAACCACCCAAAGTGCCCCGTAATTCCACTTCCAATGGTTTGGGTCCCCTTTGAAAGGGTAGGGGTTGACGTTTTTGGCCCCCTGAACAACAGCATTAGGGAACAGATTTATACTGGTGGTAGTAGATCATGCCGCCAGGTACTCTGACAATATCCCACTTAGGACTGTCACTGCTCCTGCAGTTGCCAGGGTCCTCTTGAGTATCTTTAGAAGAGTGGGCTTAGCGAAGGAGATGGTGTCAGACAAAGCTCGTAACTTCATGTCTGGTTACCTAATGGCAATGTGGGATAAATGTGGTGTTACTTACAAGTTCACTACCCTCTTTCATCCACAAACCAATGACTTAGTTGAGAGATTCAACAAAACTATGAAAGGTAAAAAACCAGGGTATAAAATTGAGTCTGAATCTAGTTAATACAAAATGATGGTGGGCGTTATTGACTAGCGAGAGGTAGGGTTCCCCCCTCAAACTTGTCAGCAAAACATGTTGACGCGCTGTGAGTTTCATGAGTTCCCTGTCTTCCCTTTTACCAAGCTGCCTGGCCAGGAACATATTTTGAATAACATGCAAATCACTAGAGAGTAATGGTTTTGGGTTGGTAAAAGAATCCAAACAACCTAACCTCGTCAGCTGCTCGTGAACGTATCCTATCCACGGAATACGTAGGGCTCCTTCGAGGGCACTACAGTCCTTTAATACGTGATGATTAAGGGTGAGAACGAATTGGACCAAATTCTCAGCCATCGTATTATTGGTGCCACGGCAATATGATCTGATATATAACCCACTCATAGCTCCTCATGAGTATTAAAAGAGGGGGTACTAATCGGAACAGCTAAGAGTCTGCACAGAAATGTGTTCTTTACTACCTGCAGTTCTCTAACGTCTTTATACCCTCACACATCACAACCATAACTTGCCATTTGGATACACTTTTCTTTAAAAACCTTTAAAAGGGCGGGCCCATGTTTAGCCCCTAAACTTTTGGCAAAGTCCATGGTGGCACCAACAGCCCTTGCCAAAGTGTTCTTATTGAGGGCTCTTTGGGCAACCCAGGAACCTCTATCATCAAACAACACTCCTAAGTAGGGGAAGGCTGAAACCTTAGTGAGCTCTGCACCCCTACAAAAGAACTTGCACCCAGCGGCCTTGTGACTCCCAATAGTCATTGTGTCAGATTTTGTAAAATTCGTGGAAAGATCCAAGCAATCCATAAAAACAATAAAATCATTTAAGAGATTTTGTAGGTCCACTGCAGTCCGTGCAAGCAACACCGCATCGTCGGCATATAATAATGCAGGTATTAATTTGGTGCCTGCCCTGGGTACGTGTATACAAGCCGCTGTCAAGGCATCCCCTAATTTATTAATGTAAAGGGTAAACTGTAGGGGAGCAAAATACACCCCTGCCTTATTCCTCTCTTGACCCACCAAGAAGCGGACCGGCTACCATTTGCGTCATACCTGGCTGAGGCAGTAAAATTAAGATGGGACGTGTGAAGAAAAGCCACCAAGCCTGCGCCCATGCCCAGCTCCAGGAGGATTGGCCAAAGCTTAGATCTATTTACTCTGTCAAAAGCCGAAGTTAAGTCCATAAAAGCAATATGTAGGCAACACTTCTTAACTATGGTGTATTTTCCCACTATCAATTGTAAGTTAACACACTGGTACACTGTCCCTCTACCCTGTCTAAAGCCATATTGGAGCTCCGAGATGACATTGAAATTGTCCAGCCAGGAAGTTAACAGCTCCAAAACAACCTTCCCCATGATTTTTGTGGCAGAACCAAGGAGGGAGATGGGGCAATAACAGGCTGGATCGTCCCTCGCCCCTCGCCCCTATTTTAAACATTTGTAAAATAATGGCTTAAGACCAAGAAACTGGGGACCACTCACACAGGCTGCATTAAAGACAAGTGTCAAGATCTTGGCCCAGGTCAAAGGGCCAGCTTTATAAGGATCGGGGGGAACCCCATCTGGTACCGGCGCGTTTCCCCATGCTGTACCCGAGATGGCTTTGAGTACTGCGTCAACATTAAAAACCAAAGGTGAAATTTCGGTTCCAGGTTCCCACAGGGTGTTAGACACCCCCTGGTCCTCTCCACATTACATCCCTTCTAAGGGGCCGATTCCGATTCAGGCCGGAAAACGTACCGACCGACTCGGTACGGGAATTTAGTCCGACCGACACGTACCGGCGCTGCCCGATCCGCGTAGTACGATGCAATGCATGTGAATTACGACCGACTCGTATGGAACACAAGCCGAACGACCGAACCGCACGGAAACCAGCTATCCGTCCGGAAAACCACGCTGAATCGAACCGACCGACACGCACCAGGAATGAACCCGACAGAAACGTACCCGCGAACTCCGACCCGCGCAGTACGATGCAATGCGTGTAAAACCAGACCGAGTCGCACGGAGCTCAAGCTGTACGACCGACACGCATACAAGCTCAAGCTGTACGACCGACACGCATACAAAACAGGGAGCCGAAGCAACCCAATACTCCGCGACCGACGCGTACGCCGCACATGAAACACAGCAGAAACACATCTTGAAAGACTCGGAGAAGCTCGCACGAGCCAACTGCAGCGTCCTACTCGGTCAGAAGAACGTCTCCTACATGCCCAAAAACTACAAAGGAAAAAATACAAAAAAAAAGGGCCAAACAAGCAATGACAAAGTCAATAAATACTGGGGAAAAAACATGGAACAAAGACACACCCACAACTCCACCCATATAAAGGCCACACATCCCTACCATGATCCTTTGCAAATTCAAATGACCTGCCAGCACAGAACACCATCAGACAGCAACCACAGACACACCCACAACTCATCCATCACACAAGCCACACACCATTAGCACCTCCCAAATAGCACCCTCACATACACCCAGCAAAACCTACACACACACACCCTCACCTGCACACCCACACACACATTAATCCCCACCACCACCCATCACCATGCCCCCAAAGAAGAATCCAAAGTTCCTAGACAGTGAATTGGAAGTGCTGGTAGATGAAATCCTCAGGGTAGAGCCACACTTGTTTGGTACATTGGTCCAACAGACCCCCATGTCGCAGAAAACCAAGATGTGGGAGAGGATCGTCGACAGGGTGAACGCACAATCACCATGTTTGCGCACAAAGGAAGACATCCAGAACAGGTGGTATGATGTGCGCAGGAGGGTCAAGGCCCTACTCAAGAAGGATTACACCTTGAGCCATCGCACCGGCAATGGCCCTCCTGCCAAACCAGTATACCTCAGGCCCTGGGAGGAGAAGGTGCGGGCCATCCTACCACCAGAGAGCGTACATGGACTATCAAACATCCCAGAGCCTGGTGAGTACACAACCAATATACCCAATATCGTGTGACAATACACACACATCACTGTCAAGGGGATAGTGAAACCATGCACCGTTAGCAAAGCCACAGTAACCAAAACATAATCATCCCAAGATGTGCATGTTAGTTAGACAAACACAATACCTGCCATCCCATAGTGATATGTAACTGTGTCATGACATGTACAAACCCAACAACAAATAGAGCAAGGCAGTGGCACAAATCTAACCAACAAACACTGTCAGACATTTTGCCACCACTAGAACACCACCTCACAGGGAAGCTCACTGAAAGGAAGGAATTCTGTGTATGCTGGTGAAGTCAGTGTAGCCAATAGCATGATGGGAGTTGTAGTCACAGATATTGGTCACCCTCACAATTGGCCCATCAACACCACTCTGAACCATGCTCACATCACAGGGAGTGGAAAAGAACTGACAAGATGGCTGACACTGGGTACTGCTGTGGGGAGCACAAGCCCCTGCTGGGAACTGTGCACCAACCAACAGCAGGACACCACTGACTGACATCCTGAAAGCAAACTTGCACTCCCTGCAATGGAAGCACGTTCCATGGTGGGATATCTGGCTGGGTGGGAAGGAGGACTGACAGCACTGACCATAGTTACCAGCAGCTTTTCTCACACATACCCTTAACACAAACTCCACATAACTCACCTGGGAGAATGCATTGCCTCACACTCTAATTAAATATCCCACAAAGAACCACCACCCTGGGTTATGCTGTGTGAAGCACAGGGACACTTTTGGGACTTGTAGCCAAACTAACACCAGGACAACACTGTCAGCCATCCTGTCAGCACAGGCACACTACCCCACAGGGAAGCAGAGTCAAAAGGAAGAAAGTATGGGCATGCTGGGAAGGGGGTGTAGGCAATAGCATGATGGGAGTGGTAGTCACAGCTCAACATCCCCACCCGCATGGCCCGGCAAGCTCACACTGAAGCATGCACACCTCACAGGGAGTGAAAAGCCACTTCCAAGATGTCTGACACTGGCCTCAGCTGTGGGGAGCACAAGGCCCTGCTGGGAACTGGGCACCAACAAACAACAGGACACCACTGTCAGCCATCTTGCCATTGCTGTCACACTCACACACAGTGAAGTCCACTCAAAAGGAAGGAAGTATGGGCATGCTGGGAAGGGGGGTGTAGGCAATAGCATGATGGGAGTGGTAGCTACACAGCTCAACATCCCCCACCCGCATGGCCCGGCAAGCTCACACTGAAGCATGCACACCTCACAGGGAGTGAAAAGCCACTTCCAAGATGTCTGACACTGGCCTCAGATGTGGGGAGCACAAGGCCCTGCTGGGAACTGTGCACCAACAAACAACAGGACCACACTGTCAGCCATCTTGCCATTGCTGTCACACTCACACACAGTGAAGTCCACTCAAAAGGAAGGAAGTATGGGCTTGCTGGGAAGGGGGGTGTAGGCAATAGCATGATGGGAGTGGTAGTCACAGCTCAACATCCCCCACCCGCATGGCCCGGCAAGCTCACACTGAAGCATGCACACCTCACAGGGAGTGAAAAGCCACTTCCAAGATGTCTGACACTGGCCTCAGCTGTGGGGAGCACAAGGCCCTGCTGGGAACTGTGCACCAACAAACAACAGGACCACACTGTCAGCCATCTTGCCATTGCTGTCACACTCACACACAGTGAAGTCCACTCAAAAGGAAGGAAGTATGGGCATGCTGGGAAGGGGGTGTAGGCAATAGCATGATGGGAGTGGTAGTCACAGCTCAACATCCCCCACCCGCATGGCCCGGCAAGCTCACACTGAAGCATGCACACCTCACATGGAGTGAAAAGCCACTTCAAAGATGTCTGACAATGGTGCTCTGTTGTGGGGAGCACAAGGCCCTGCTGGGAACTGTGCACCAACAAACAACAGGACTACACTGTCAGCCATCTTGCCATTGCTGTCACACTCACACACAGTGAAGTCCACTCAAAAGGAAGGAAGTATGGGCATGCTGGGAAGGGGGGTGTAGGCAATAGCATGAAGGGAGTGGTAGTCACAGATATTGGTCACCCTCACAATTGGCCCATCAACACCACTCTGAACCATGCTCACATCACAGGGAGTGGAAAAAAACTGACAAGATGGCTGACACTGGGTACTGCTGTGGGGAGCACAAGGCCCTGCTGGGAACTGTGCACCAACTAACAGCAGGACACCACTGACTGACATCCTGAAAGCCAACTTGCACTCCCTGCAATGGAAGCACGTTCCATGGTGGGATATCTGGCTGGGTGGGAAGGAGGACTGACAGCACTGACCATAGTTACCAGCAGCTTTTCTCACACACACCCTTAACACAAACTCCACACAACTCACCTGGGAGAATGCATTGCCTCACACTCTAATTAAATATCCCACAAAGAACCACCACCCTGGGTTATGCTGTGTGAAGCACAGGGACACTTTTGGGACTTGTAGCCAAACTAACGCCAGGACAACACTGTCAGCCATCCTGTCAGCACAGGCACACTACCCCACAGGGAAGCAGAGTCAAAAGGAAGGAAGTATGGGCAAGCTGGGAAGGGGGTGTAGGCAATAGCATGATGGGAGTGGAAGTCACAGCCCAACATCCCCCACCCACATGGCCCAGCAAGCTCACACTGAAGCATGCACACCTCACAGGGAGTGAAAAGCCACTTCAAAGATGTCTGACAATGGTGCTCTGTTGTGGGGAGCACAAGGCCCTGCTGGGAACTGTGCACCAACCAACAGCAGGACACCACTGACTGACATCCTGAGAGTCAACCTGCACCCACTGCAAGGGTGGCATGCTTCATGGTGGGATAACTGGGCTGGGGGAGAAGGAGGGCCGGATGTCAACCAAATACCACCAATGCTGGCCATGCACTCACCTCAACATTCACATTGAAATGCTTCAGGTTGGCAGGACAATGTGCTACACCAATATCAACCTCTGACTGTGACAACTTAGGACAATGCAATGTACAGGCCCGCATCCAGAGGTACAGTCACAACTGTCAGGTGTTTGAACCATTGATGCCTGTAGAAACATAACATACATTGTGTGTCTCTTCCAAAAACAGGTGATGATGGGGACACAGCAGCAGGTGATGAGGAGTCCCTGTCCCAGGCTCCGGGGGCCCCTGAGCTCTCTGGTGTGGAACACCCTCTGCCCTCCTCGGATGGCGAAGACCTACCTGGCCCCTCCGGTGTGAGTCATCATGCAGCACCAGCAGGACCACCATCTGCACCCCCTGCACCCACTCCTCCAACATCTGCCAACACATAGACCACCCCCGCCGACACGGACAGACCAAGGACCACCAATGACAACAGCACAGGGTCCCCGGCCCACCATGAAGCAACGGACAACAACCCCAGTACCAACCCCCAAGGGGGCCTAGGGTCACCTGTGCGTGCCACCACAAGTCCCGCACGTGTGGCCAGGGGTGGTGGGAGGGGTGGTAGGCAGAGGTCGCTGTTTGCAGAGGGGTCTGGACTGCATGATGACCCACAACTGGTACGCATTGCTGATGCGTACCAGAATAGCACCGGAGAGGTCAGCCAGGTAGTGGGGATCCTCAAGGACATTCAACAGCAGCAGGCTGCCCATCATGCCCGCTTGGACTCCCACATGTCCCGTGTGGAGACACACATGTCTCGAATGGAGTCCAAGTGGGACACATTGGAAGAACTGACAGCGGTGCATAGGGACATATTGACATGCCTCCGCCAGATTAGCACCAACATGGCCACACCTCCCTGTGTGCCCACAACATCTGGTGCCGCAACAACTGCAACTGCCAGAGGGAGGGAGGATGACTCTGGCGGAGAGTCCTCTGCACCGCAGCGGCCTGCACGTGAGGGTCCGCCCCGAAAGAAGAGGGGTCGTCCGAGGAAGGAAAACTGAGAGGCCGATGGCCATGTACATCCCCCAGGAACCCAACACCTGTTCTGGAATTTCTCCTTTGTGTGCAAACTGTTCACCCTGTCGAATGCTACCCAACTCTCCCACATGACATGGGGAGTTTAAGTTGGACCAATGTATCAGATGACTGTGGACTTTACTCAGGACATTTCTGCTACCAACACTTCCAACTCATCTGGGAACTTTGGATTCCAATCCCAATGTACAGCACCCACCATCCTGTGCACTATCCTCACACATGTATGTAAATAAACTCACTAATACACCATACTTGCCTCTGTTGTGATTCCAACGTTGTTTTTGTCATGGAGATGATGATCTGCTAAATGACACTGTGCATGCTAACTGCTACAGCAAGTTCAACACCGACATGTGAGTCATGGCGACGTGACACATATGAGGGAGACACACCACTAGGGCTACACAACACATACACACCAGGGCCATCTGACTCATCGCCTACACTGATGTTGCCAGGAAATACAGTGGAATGCACAGACACCACACCTATTCAGAGTCTTTGTTAACTAGCCCACAGGTGAAGTAAGCAAATGTCAGTCAGATGTGTGACCACAGACAACGCACATCCCAAAGTGAAGCACAGGTATATTACACATTTGCAACATGTTGTTTCCACTACAGATGCAAGGTAATCCCACGTGGCAGTGGCCACACAGTCACCAAGTGTAGAGGAAATAAAGTCCAGGGGTGTGTGGCACATCACCTGCAGGGAAACGACTGCTTCCACCCTGGAAGTTGAATCATGGTGTCGGGGATCACAGTTGACCAAACAACTCTGAAAGTACCCTGTGAAGGACAGACATGACACACAGTCAAAAGCACTGTAGAACAGGACAGAACTGCAATACTCATGCCCAATACATGTCACAAGATACCTACACAAAACCAAGTTAGCATGTCAACACTGTTGGGGAGTACAGACTACCTGTAAGGACACATCGCTGCACGCATACAGTCAAGTAGCACATGGCCACACTCAAACAGCAACAGAGCACCACCAACACATATCATGCAAACTCAAATCATTGACATACCAACTCTGTGTACTCACATTCAGCTGAAGAAGTTGGTGATGAGCTGTGTGCGGACATCCCCCTCATCATCATCATCATCATCATCATCATCATCACTGGCATCGTGGCCCAGGCCAGGATCCTCAACAGGTGGCGGATGTTGGTCATCACGTTACACGAAGAGTATGCTGTTCCCCAATAAAACGGTGTGGACAACGTGTTGCAGAGGTAGGAGGAGGAAATCCTCCTTTTCGAACTAGAGTCCTCACACACCAGCAAGCTAGGTGTCATGCTTCATCATATGGACTTGCTCCTCGTCGGGTCGGGCTGCAATACCGACGGGCACCCATAAAGGGGCTCTTTGGCGGAGATCTTCTGTTCCTGCCGTATGGTGCTGTGGGTGTGAGGGCCCTAGAGAACAGTGTAGATGTGATGTGTGTGAGTGACGTTAAAAGGTTGGATAATCCAAATAAACTTTTTATTAGGGTGGCTATCCACCTTATTAAAAGAGAAGTGGAGTGGCTGCTCTCTGGCTCAATGGTCCAGCGGAGCGAAGCTCAACTCTTACAATGTGGTCGTAAGAGTTGAGCTTCGCTCCGCTGGACCATTGAGCCAGAGAGCAGCCACTCCACTTTCTTTTAATAAGGTGGATAGCCACCTAATAAAAAGTTTATTTGGATTATCCAACCTTTTAACGTCACTCACCCACATCACATCTACACTGTTCTCTAGGGCCCTCACACCCACAGCACCATACGGCAAGGAACAGAAGATCTCCGCCAAAGAGCCCTTATGGGTGCCCGTCGGTATTGCAGCGCCGACCCGATGAGGAGCAAGTCCATATGATGAAGCATGACACCTAGCTTGCTGGTGTGTGAGGACTCTAGTTCGAAAAGGAGGATTTCCTCCTCCTACCTCTGCAACACGTTGTCCACACCGTTTTATTGGGGAACAGCATACTCTTCGTGTAACGTATTGACTGGGCACGTGTGCTGGACCCCGTTAACAAGCCCTATCAGTCCCCCTTCTTTGTTAAAGAAGGATGTTGGTCATCGTCATCCAGGATGAGAGGCAACTCCTTCCGCACTGCCAGATTGTGTAGCATGCAGCAGACGATGACAATCTTGCACACCTTTCCAGGGGCATATGGGAGGGCCCCTCCTGTCTTGTCCAGGCAGCGAAAGCGGCTCTTCAGGACACCAAATGTCCGCTCGATCACTCTCCTGGTCCGACCATGTGCCTCATTGTAGCGCATCTGGGCTGGTGTCACAGGGTTCCTGAGGGGTGTCCGCAACCACGGCATGTTGAGGTATCCGGAATCACCTACATACAGACAATTGCACGTTAGCTGAGTTGGAAAAGAGGGTGGAATACTACATTGCAGAACACACACAATGGTACAAAGTCAGCACACACCGACAAGCCAGGCACCCTGGTTCTGCATCTGTGACATCATCCTCGGGATGCGACTACTCCTCATTACGTAGGCATCGTGTGCAGAACCGGGGAAACGTGCACACACGTGAGATGCTCATATCTGCAAGACATACCACCAGGGCATTGAAAGAATGGTAATGTTTCCTGTTCCTGTATGCCTGCTCATGTGCCTGTGGTGGTACCAAAGCCACATGTGTCCCATCAATGGAGCCGATGACATGTGGCATCCTCCCCAGGGCATAGAAGTCACTCTTGACGTCAGTGAGTTGTTGACGTTTAGGGAAATAGATGTACTGGTTCAAGTATCTCAACATCGCCTCCAAAACATCGCGTAGCACACGGCTGAACATGGTCTGTGACATCCCACCAGCAGACGCCACAGTGTGTTGAAAGGTACCGGTGGCAAAGAAGTGTAGGGCTGCCATCACCTTCACCTTGGGGGTCAGCGCTGCAGGGTATGGCCAGCCAGGTTGCAAATGTGGGGCCAACTGCACCGCCAATTCCTCAATAAGCGGCCTGTTGAAGCGGTACCGTCGGATGCAGTCACGTTCAACCATGGTTGCAAGGTCAGGGAATGGTCTATGGACAGCTGGTGCCCTGCAGTGCATAGGTGAACAAAGAAAGATTGTCAGTCACCCCACATATGTGGCATTGACCATACTTAATATCACATGATACATCATTACGAGACACAAGTACTTGATGTGTGTGCCGTTCTGTATGGACATATATGGCACCTACATGGCCAACGTCTAACATCTCAGTTCAACATGTGTTGACAACAAGTTCCAGGTTGTGCTATGGGAATTCATTCGGCTGTGTCACAGTACCCATGTACTGCTGTCACGTTCCAAACACACAACACAGTGACAAGTGAGGACAGATGTGCCTCAGGCATCACAGCTCTTTGACAGGTAGATTCCCAGGGACCCTGTATTGCCACATGGACACTGGCATGACATGGCGTATCATGTACACGCCAGCAAAACAACCATGACTCCCACAGGTAGTGGCCCATGTTGCCTCTGCAGGACAGACATGGACGTCTGTGACACACACACGCACAACATCAAAGTCGATGCACAAACAACGTGGATGTGGAGACTGTCTCACATTGTGCACATGGAATCCGAGACATCTGAAACACAACATGCACACAGACTGTGGAGGGCCATCACAATTGTGGCAATGGGTCACCCTGTGATGTACATACCATCCCACATGGGACTCAGGGTGTATGTGACATAACATACACATACACAACCTGGAGATGTGACCATGCCACATGCTCTGAACTGAATAGTTGCACATCACAGTGGTCATGTGCACAACACACAAAGGATTCTGTCCCCATGAACACGTGCACAGCCTGGGAGTGGCTGCCCCCAAGTGCCACCCAACAAACCACATGTTGACCCCCATACACACACAGGTAATGTAGCCTTACATGCCTTAGGATACAGTGTGGACAGGCTGTGGTGTTGTAGGTGGGCCCCTGAGTCCCTGGCAAGTAATTGTGGCTGGCATACGTTCACCAGTGACAACCATGGTGACATATGCGAGTGAGTTGTACAGGGACGCGTCGTACAGCAATGGACCGATCGGTGCGCACGCATTGGCTATGGACTGACATGGTAACGGACGCGTTTTCGAAGCCTTTACGAGTCGGATGCAGTGAATTCAGTTGGCCACCCACAACAATGTTGCAAATTCATCGGTGTCATGAAGTTGAACTTTTGAAGGATACTGTGGGTGTGTATAAGTGGTGCAATTCCATGGATTGGCCAGATTCAGAAGATGCAAACGACTTGGACCTATCACTTTGGACACATGGGACAGTATCTGCCTCTGCAGCACACATATAATGCTGGCTGTTCCCCTGAGAGCTCACTTGCCTGCACTACATGCTCCAGGACGACATCTGCCACCACCACTGCTGCTGTTTCTGCATCCTCTGGCTACTGCAATGGCACGTACTGTGGAGAGAGCCCCAGCCTTCAGCACTGAGGAGAACCAGGCCCTGCTGGACAGCCTCCTTCCACAGTACAGCAAGCTGTATGGGAAACTAGGGGAGCAGGTGAGTGTGCTGTCCACTGCCTTACTAATTGTGCATGTTGTCTGACTAGCAAGACTTACAGTGTGTACACCAGTGGCTAGCATGCTCACTGAGTAGTTGTCACCCCCAAAGTGTGTAGTTACATGCACTGAACAGGTATAGTGCAGTAACAGTGCATTCCAACAAGGTTTTACTTCCCAGGCAATGATACCATTTAGTAACTGCTGGACAACTGTTCATAGCCATAGTTGCACTGCCTGTGTACATCATATGCCCCTGTGATTGAGACATGTATATCCAACTGTGTGATGCACGGATATGTTGCATGTGTAGTAATGGCCTTTTCACTTTGTCATCCTCACAGGTTGATGCCCACCAGAAGCAGGACATCTGGCTGACCATCGTCCGGGCAGTAAGATCTGTGGGGTCTACAGGCGCAGGATCCGCAACTGCCAGAAGAGGTGGCAGGACCTTCGTGGCTGGACCCGGAGGATCGCAAGGGTCCAGCTGAAGCTGTCGCCTCCTCGCAGGAGGGGCGGACACCGGACCCTGACCCCCACATGCTCCGGATTCTGGCGGAGGTCTTCCTGACCTGGATGGGCAGCTGAAGGCCAGACAGCAGCAAGGAGGGGGTAAGTGCTAGCCTTTTCTGTGTACTATGACTAACATGCTCTATGCACTCCTTTAGCCTGGTTCCACGTCCACAGTACAACTGTCTTGTCGTCCTGGACTCATGTCCCTCACTTGTGTCATGCCCCCTCCTCATCTGATACACATGTGTGGCCCTTACAGTCTGTGACTTAGGTCACTTGGGTACTGTGTACTTGCAGTTACCTGTGGTTCAAGTTGGGGACAGCATCAGTTACAGGAACTTTGTTGTGGGCTGCATGGGTGGTACATTTGCTCACACAATGCCTGTGATCTGACATGTACTCTGGGTATGGCTTCACAATGTGTTCCAATTGCTGCTCTGACTCACCACATGTCTGGGGTATGTGCCACACACCCATGCTGCAGCAGAGACCAAGGGGAGCCTCAGAAGTATGTACATCATGTGTGTGACACATGCATAGCCACCTGCCTAGTGTTCAGGGCAATACCATGTTGCACATGGACCAGGACTGTAATGCCTACACCGTACATCGAAGGCACTCTGTTCTCCCACTCCCGTGTGTCAGCATACATATTGGGCATTGTGAAGGGTGCACTCAGGTGTCTGCCTCTGTGTCACCGTGGTGTGGCTTTGCTTTTTTGACTCCTGGAGTGTTTAACAATTTGGGGTGGCCAGCCATCTGAGTTGTGACTATGGGATCTGCACATTGGTTAATGCATAGGTCTCTGATCCCTTGACTGTGCACAAAGGTGTATGAAACATTGAGGTGCAGGCAGCTTTGGTTCATTCTCATCAGACGGTGAAGTGCCCATGTGTATGGATTTGTGTTTGCAGTCACTCAAATGTCTCATTTGATTGACGTGGGATCATCTTAGTCCTCATGATGAGGGTGGCCAGGGGTGCACATGTGCACCTGTCAGCTACAGGGCTTGCATACCCAAAACTTCCATGATTGTGACACAGTGTAGACTGGTGTTGTGTGTGTGCACTGCCCCTGTGACAGGAGACAGTTATGACTGACTTGCCAGACAGGCCTGTGCCATGACATTCAACTCGCAAGGTGTGAACCAGCAGTAGTGTGATATGTCCTGCAAGCACACCATTGTCGCATTGTCTATCAGGACATGAGGACATCATTGTGTCTGGTGATGGAAGCAAAACCCGCATATCGACAGAGACTCTGCCCGTCACTTTTCCTGACACATGTACTGAGTCAGTGGCAGGAGATGGCATGTGTTTGGAGTGACACATTTCCACATGTTCTCTTGGATGTCCAACAACTGTGTATGTGGTGCATGTGTGCACATATGATTAGTCGCATACAACAGGCACCAGACAGATGGGTGCATGGACAGGTAGGATATGTGTGGCATGAATGACTGTCAGGTAGACAATGGGCTTCTTCAAATCAGTGTCAGCACTTATTGCAATGTCTAGCAAATGATGGCAGGGCTTGCTCTGTGATGTGCTGTACTTACTGTGGCGTGTGTGGTCAGTACAGGTGACTAATGTTGCTCTGTTTATCCTGATTCTTTGCAGATACATCCACGGCCACAGGAGGAGACAGCTCCACGGACCAGGAGGAGCGGCAGAGCCAGACTGGGTCCACTGCAGGGGAGACCGAGGGACCCAGTGGCACGGAGGGTGAGGGGAGCCCCACTGAGGAGACCTCAGCTACGACCACCTCGGCTGGGGACCACAGCACTTCCAGTGAGGACTCCCTTGTGGAGGCGAGTGTCAGCAGACCAGAGACAAAATCAAGCAAGTCTGCCCCCGCCACCACCACCATCTCCACCCTCCCATCTGCTCCCATCCCACATGTCCGTGGTGGCTCCCGTGTAGGGGAGCGTGTCTCCTTCATGCCAGGCACCGCACCCCCTGCCTCTGTCTCCCTGCTGCCCTGAGTGTGGAGTCTGTGGACTTGCTTAAACAGATCCATGTAGGGCAGACATCAGTGCTGAGTGTCCTCCATGCACACACGGGTCTGTTGACACAACTGGTGTCATTCATGGAGGGCATGTCATCTGGCATGTCTGCCCTACATCGGACCAATCAGTCCATGGCCTCCTCACTGACAGCAGCTGTGTCCCTCCTGCAACAGTCCCTCACCCCACCTACCTCTGCCCCATCCACAATCCCCAGCACCCTGCCTGTCCCAAGCACACACCCACCAGCACAGGCACCCACCAGCACAGACACAAGCAGCACACAGACACACACGCCAAAATCCAGACACACACGCACGCACAGTCAGGGGACTGATACCTCACTCACAGGGGATGGGGCCCAGGAACACACATACGCATCCACGAGCACTGCGCAGTCCTCAGATACCTCTCCCTCCAAAACCCCTTCCCTTGCCTCACCTGCAACCCCCCCCTCCCAGAAGCTCTTCCTCTGTGAGCTTGGCCTCTTCCCCACGGATCCATCTGAGCCAACGCACAGGCGGAAGAGGCGACCACCACACACAGAGGGAAGTGCCCCTCACACCCGGACACCCTCCCCCAGGCACAGGCAGACTGAGGACCCCATTCGGAAGTCCCCCGGACCAGGAAGGGCAAGACCACCACCACCACCACGCAGCTCCACCACACAGTCTCTCTCCTCCATCCCCCAGGCCACCACTACACAGGTTCCCCCGCCACACCCTGCCCCAGGTTCCCCCACACACCCATACCGCATCCCCAAAATGCTTAGGCCCTCCCCCTACCACTTGCTCTTCCACCCCCAAGCCAGACGCTCAGCCTGTTTGTGCCACTGGTGTGGAGACCGGGTCCCCCCTCTGTCCTGCCCACCTCATCTGCCCCCCTTCCACTCCCTTGGAGTTATGCACTGCAGTGGAGTCCACAACAACCCCGTCTGACTTGGGCACTGCAGTGGGGACCCAGTCCACTCCATCTGACCGGCCCACTGCAGTGGTGCCAGCACCCACACCATCTGACTTGTGCCCTACAGTGGTGCCGGACCCCACTGAGTCAGACACCTCCACTGCAGTTGCCGGTGACACTCCTGCACCCACCCCCCTTCACTGCCTCCTTCTGGCATCCCCTGATACTGTCCCTGTGGTGCCTGGCCTGCCCCTTGTATGCCCCTCCGAGGGGGATGTCCCCTGTCCGTACCAGTGCAGGCAAGCAATGGGTGACAAGTTGTCACATATCACCCTGTTCGGACTGTGTATATGGACTGGCTATTGGCCTTAGTTTCTTTTGGACTTCTAATTTTTCTTTCAAATTTGCTGAATAAAGCCTCTTTTTGTTTACTAGTGGTTTTTCTTTTGATGTACATGATGTAGATGAGTATCATCATGCATTTGCTGTTGTAATAGTGTTCAGATCAGGTAAATGAAGTATTGCTGTGATGGACTCCATGTGGTCCATGGGATATGTGTCCAAATCTAGTCTGGATCCATAGCATCCTTTGCTGCAGTCTGAGGGTGTAATGTTCTGCATTTGACACAGGGATGTACGTTTTGCATTTGTAAATTGACATCTGTGGCTTACACTGATGCACATCTGGTGGGCTTACCACTGTTCAATGTTTCTATTTCCCTGACTGTGTGCCCATCTCCACTGGACATGCAGTTTAGCACATCAATGTTGAAGGACTCATCTGTGTGTACAGTGCAACTTGCTTGACACGTGTTTTGGGTATATGCAGATGACTGACGTGACACTCCCGTACCCAGGCTGATGTGAGCAGAGCCTTCAGTGTGTTGTGATTGTTGACTCACTGACCGAGTGTTTTGCTGACATGTTTGAGTGGTGCACAGACAAGGTTTGGCACAGCGGACCTTCCACAGGAGTGGAGTGCCCTCATGGCAGTGTGTAATCCCGTGACATTGCCTGGGCCCGTGTTGTGTGTTGTGTAAGCATGTCTGTGTGTGTTCCCTTCCCTTTTCCTACACCGGCTGTGTCCCTACGGATGTTCCTGTTTGTGATGCTTGCTGAGTTGTCCTGTGTTCATCCAGCATCTTGTACCTGGTTTCTCCGTGATGTGGGTGCATGGCAAACTAATGTTCATCAGGTTGTCATCCCTAGTTGTCTTTGTTGTCAGGGCTGGGGATGTGGGCAAACGCAGATGAGACACAGTCAGGATTCCCCTTGGCACTTGTTGGTTACACAAGTCATGTAATTTACAGTTTGTGGTAGCTTTCAGTGATTGTGACACGTTGTGTGTGTGACTGCTGCCACTCCTCAGGGTCAGAGCTGCAATGTTGGAAGTTGTCTACGTGTGTTCTTTGTGGGTGACCTTGGCTTCTTCATTGGTGTGTGACTGTGGCCGGGATCCCATTGATTGGGGTGGAGTTCACATCATGCCCATGTACGGCGTACTGTGCAGTGTGTCAGACATTCACGAGTCTTGTTGACTGGCCAGGTGTGATGGGTTTCTGCACCTTAGTTCCCACAACCACCCCTGGGATTGTCATGGGTGCATGTGCAATGTCACCTGTCCATGTGAGCTTCACTGCTGCACATTGGTGGAGATCAAGGTGTGTGGTGTTGAGTGTGTGCAAATGTGAGTTGTTGCACGGCTAGACCCCTACCTCCATATTGGCCTTGGCTGACAGGCCGTGCTGATTGATTTGTGCTTGTGTAGGTGTGATGGTAGTTTGTTGCTCAGGAGACATGGCTGTCGTTCACAGTGTGAACAACATCTACCTTTGTCATCACAGTGGGATTATCATGCAGGCTAGTGTCACCACAATGTCGGGTCCCTGGGGGTAGTGCTGTGGTGGGTCTGTGTCTTGCTGTGTTAGTTGCTGTTCCTACAAGCTTGTGTGACATGTGTAATTTGGGCTCCCTCTCATCTAACAATGCCTGATTGCCCACATAGGGGAATCCGATCCATGAGTTACTTTTGTATGGCACTGTATACACATCTGTGTAATTGGAATTCAGGCCTCCTCATGTGTTGTGTGGTTGCCTGGGGACACTGGCACACCCCCATCACCTGTTGTGTTTGATATGCAGTGTGAGGCTGCCTGTTTGTGTTTGTGCATCTGCACCACTGCATTGGCATATCTTTGGTGTGCCATTGCCTGTATGTTGTTTGGAGGATTTCCCATGCTGTCCCTGGGACTCCTAGGTCATCAGTCAGCAGAATTATCATGGTTCGTATGTCCCATTGCTGCCATGGTATGGTATTTGTTCACCTCACATCTACAGTCTCCCCAGGATATCTACATTTGTGTGTCCATTAGTGCAGATATGTGGGTCTGCATTATGATGGTCACTTCTGGCATTGTGTAATTGATAAATGGAGACGATGTCAGTCCCCATGGGTGATGTTTGTCTGCACATGGCCAAAGGTATGTTTTATTTGCACTGCACTGTTTGCCTCACCCAATCTATGTTGCTATGGGACACAACCACTACTTTGCCACTGATGTGTTTGTTGTTCTGTGACCAGGAATCATCCATGCTGTTTGGCAGTTGCAGCTTTTTCCATGACAACACTTACCTTTTGGTCACTGTGATGATGGGGTTTGGAACCCATTGCCACAATGTTCAAAATGTGCTTCAGCTATGGACCCCACACTTACCTTTTGGTCACTGTGATGATGGGGGTTTAGACCCCATTGCCACAATGTTCAAAATGTGCTTCAGCTATGGACCCCACACTTACCTTTTGGTCACTGTGATGATGGGGGTTTAGACCCCATTGCCACAATGTTCAAAATGTGCTTCAGCTATGGACCCCACACTTACCTTTTGGTCACTGTGATGATGGGGGTTTAGACCCCATTGCCACAATGTTCAAAATGTGCTTCAGCTATGGTCCCCACACTTACCTTTTGGTCACTGTGATGATGGGGGTTTAGACCCCATTGCCACAGTGGTCATGGTCTGCTTGCATTGTGAAGGCCACACACATTTTTGTGTGACACATGTGATAGGGGGTCACATTGTATGTTCAATGTCATGTTCAGTGTTGTAGGCATTTGACACAGACTACACACTCTTGTCATGATGTTGGGGGGATGTCTTTTGCTGACATTCCTTATGTTGGAGTATGCTGGTTGTGTCATGCATTACACATCCTATGAGTGGGGATGGTAGTTGTGACAGGCATCCAGCCCCCCCTGAGTAGGGGTGGTGGTAGTGGTAGGCATCCAGCCCCCCATGAGCAGGGGTGGTGGTAGTGGTAGGCATCAATTCCCCTTGGTGGGGATGGTAGTAGTGACAGGCATCCAGCACCCCATGAGTAGGGGTGGTGGTAGTGGTAGGCATCCAGCCCCCCCTGAGTAGGGTTGGTGGTAGTGGTAGGCATCCAGCTCCCCCTGAGTAGGGGTGCTGGTAGTGGTAGGCATCCAGCCCCCCCTGAGTAGGGGTGCTGGTAGTGATAGGCATCCAGCCCCCCCTGAGTAGGGGTGGTGGTAGTGACAGGCATCCAGCCCCCCATGAGTATGGGTGGTGGTAGTGACAGGCATCCACCACCCCTGAGTAGGGGTGGTGGTAGTGACAGGCATCCAGCCCCCCTGAGTAGGGGTGGTGGTAGTGGTAGGCATCCAGCCCCTCTGAGTAGGGGTGGTGGTAGTGACAGGCATCCAGCCCCCATGAGTAGGGGTGGTGGTAGTGGTAGGCATCCAGCCCCCCTGAGTAGGGGTGGTGGTAGTGGTAGGCATCCAGCCCCCATGAGTAGGGGTGGTGGTAGTGGTAGGCATCCAGCCCCCATGAGTAGGGGTGGTGGTAGTGGTAGGCATCAATTCCCCTATGTGTGGGGATGGTAGTAGTGACAGGCATCCAGCACCCCATGAGTAGGGGTGGTGGTAGTGGTAGGCATCCAGCCCCCCAGAGTAGGGGTGCTGGTAGTGATTGGCATCCAGCCCCCCCTGAGTAGGGGTGGTGGTAGTGACAGGCATCCAGCCCCCCATGAGTAGGGGTGGTGGTAGTGACAGGCATCCAGCCCCCATGAGTAGGGGTGGTGGTAGTGACAGGCATCCAGCCCCCTGAGTAGGGGTGGTGGTAGTGACAGGCATCCAGCCCCCTGAGTAGGGGTGGTGGTAGTGGTAGGCATCCAGCCCCCCCTGAGTAGGGGTGGTGGTAGTGACAGGCATCCAGCCCCCCCTGAGTAGGGGTGGTGGTAGTGGTAGGCATCCAGCCCCCCCGAGTAGGGGTGGTGGTAGTGGTAGGCATCAATTCCCCTATGTGTGGGGATGGTAGTAGTGACAGGCATCCAGCACCCCATGAGTAGGAGTGGTGGTAGTGGTAGGCCTCCAGCCCCCCCTGAGTAGGGGTGGTGGTAGTGGTAGGCATCCAGCCCCCCCTGAGTAGGGGTGGTGGTAGTGACAGGCATCCAGCCCCCCCTGAGTAGGGGTGGTGGTAGTGACAGGCATCCAGCCCCCCCTGAGTAAGGGTGGTGTTAGTGGTAGGCATCCAGGCCCCTATGGGTGTGTATGGCATTGGTGATAGCCATCCCGCCCCTATGGTTCTGCTGTTGCTAGTGTACGTCATTTCTGCATCCCTATGTGTGTGTGACATATGTCGGGTACGTGTCGTTTGTTTGTGTAGTGGGTGTTTGACTTACCGTCTGCGCCGTACGCGTCCGTACCGGTTCCGGTAATAGATGTAGAGTATTGGTAGGACCTGCGCGATGGGATTCATGGTTGGTTCGTCTCGTTCGGGTTTCTCGTGACTTAGACTCGTACTCGTAGCTGGCTTGTTCGTCTCGTAGTCGTGGATCGTCTTGTGGCGCGAATCGGAGCTTATGTGCGGCTCTCCCGGATGCTCTGACGTGCTGGTAGGTGCTGTGTATTTACTTCCGTGCGACTCGAATCGGCGTTTTAGGATCCAGCTCGGTCGGGGAACTGGAGATGGAATGGGTACGTACGGCTCGTTCGGAATTTTAGCAGTAATGCGCAGCGTACTTGCTCGCTCGGATGACTGTTCGAATCGTTCGGGAAAAACGCGTTCGGCTCGTATTTTTTCCGAACGAATCGTATTCGGTGCGCTTCCGGCCGAGATCGGAATCGACCCCTAAGTGTTCAACCCATCTCTCTGGTGCAATGGTACAATCCACTCTAGAATTTACTGAACCAGAAAGAAAGGCACTGTTTACTATTTCCCAGAATTTTGAGCTATTAGCCAAAACACTTGCCTGACACAGGCCTTCCCACGCCTGTTCTCTAATGGACTTTTTCCTCTGCTGGATCGCTGTTCTATAGGCTTTCCTGCATGTCCTTATCTTAACCGCGTCCCTGGGTTGCTGTTTAAGTGCAGCCATTATATTCTTATGGGGCTTGGAACAATTCCCGTCAAACCACCTTTCCCCTTTGCTTACAACAGGCTTTCGGTGGGCAGTCTGGTTTTCAGCAAACTAATTGGTTATTTTGTTAAAAGCATCCAAGACTTGCATATCCTGTGTTCCACTATCAAGACATAAAGCAATATCATCTGCACTAACAAGAAATAAATTCTCTAAAAAAGCCTCTGGAATCATCATGTTCCACTTTAGCCTTCGGACTTGGTCCCTTGTGCTGATGGAAGTGTTGGAAATGCTCTTGCCCACCTTCCTGTTTATATCTAAATTCAAGGCCAAATTCAATGTTATAGGGTTATGATCACTAAAGTGATTCCAGGATACTCAGGGTAATAATGGCAGGGAACAAAGGGGCAGATAACATAATAAAATCAATAATGGATGAATAACTCATACCAGAAAAGTAGGAACAGAGTCACTCACCCCTGTCTTTTCAAGACAGTACAAATTATTGGCAGCTATGAGCTCCTCCAAACTATGGCCTTGGTCGGTGTGCTCAAAATGGGTGACATGGACGTTGCATCCGAGAAATCTTTCGCAGGGAACCATCTTGTTGACATAAATACACATTAAAATCGCCCACATTTATGACCTGACAATGTGAAGCTCTTGTCTCCCAGTACTGTTAAAAAAACAATCTAACTCAGCAATGTGTTCAATATCTGATCTTCTGCAAAAGGAATTATAAAAATTTAATACCAACAAGGAGGGATTATTTTTAAATGCCAACTCTACTGCCAAGAGATTGGGAGAATCAGTTTCCACCTCACTGGGTGTGCATGGGAGTTTATGTGAGACCAAGACAAGAAGGCCTCCCTTGGCATGTCTTGCTGGGGAGGGGGACACAACCTTAAACAAGCATTGGCATAGCCAATAGGTCTCGCCTTTGGGACCTTACAAGTGTTTAGCCATGCAGCGCATTATCCTGGGTGCTGTGCCACTAGGAATTGAATAGCTATACAATTACCACACACTGGGTCATGCAGTCTGATTCAGGAATACATTCTTGCCTGTCCCACCCGATTCTTCTTCCTTGGTGGCATTTGGGAATTAAAAGCTACAACAGGAGGGGAGGTTGGGGGGTCAATTGAAGCAACTAAGGGAGTGTGGGAGAGAACTGAAAGCAAAGTTGAGAGGATGAGGGGAATTGAAAGTAGCAATGGGCAGGTGGGGGTGGAAGGGGGTTGAAAACATGGTTCTCAAAACTAATGTTTCCAGCCTGTAGCAGATCACACGTGCATCAGGGCAACCTTGTGACTGGCAGATAGTGCGTTACAATTAGCACAGGGTATATATTATTAACAAAGACAGATGCAATGTGACATATACACTTTAAAAATGTTGTGGGCTACTTCTGGAAATCTTCATATGAAACTGCGCCTAACAAGATTTGATATTTATCTACAGTGGTTGGAATCAGGTTTGTTGGTGCTCTCAAAATCCATTAATACCACACCCATAAGCGGTGTACTAAAAGCACACACAAATGCAGTTAACTGTACAGCACATATGCGATGTTAGATTTTCGCATACAGCCAAATTATAGCATTTATCTGTAGACTATCAAAACTCCGACGTTGAGATGGTACATGTGCATCACAATATAACTATGCAGTTAATATAAAAGGACCACAACCAAATTAAATTAAAACAAGCAAATGTGAGTTACAGACCATAAAGCCAATGGTAAGCAATGGGCAGAAGGCATTCCTAGGATAGCTTTCTGAATGTCCCCGAGATGGTTTTAGCAAGCCAGACTAGGCTGCGACCTAAAAAGGGTGTGGAAGACAGAAGTAGAAAAGAAGGCTAGGAGAGTGAAAGAAATAGCGATGGAGATGAGAGATAAGTGAGTCAGAGGGAGTGAAGAGAATGATGTACCAAGAAGCAAAAAACCCAAAAGCAGAAAACTAAATGCTTAAAGTCGCAGTGTAACAAAGGCTTTACAATAAAAAGTCCTCCCAACCGGAAAAAAATGTATTACTAAATTTAGTGCCGATGCTATATATACACCTTATTAAAAATGGGACAGCGCTAGGCAAGAAGGGGGGGCACATCTCATATGCATAGTGCAGCATGGATAACTAATGTACCCTCAGCTATAGGTTGTGGTACTCTCTTTCACTATCAATTCCTCGATATGTAACCATGGTTTTTTTAGGTCTCGCTGAGCCAGCGCATGCGCTGCTCTGCGAGAAATTTAGTGAGTGGCTTTTGAAAGTGCTACCACAGGCTTTTCCTGGCCTCAAGCTTGCGTGCACGTGCGCGTGCACACGCGCAGCCACCATGTGGGTTTCTGTCAAGGCTCATTAAGCCTTGCGTGCCTCTCTCCGCGCTTCAATTCCCTCCCCCTCCCCCACCACAGATCGCGTCACTCTGCTGGCCTCCACTCCCCTCCCCCCGCCCCTCCCCCCCCCGTCACACCCGCTGCCACACCATCCCATCCTCTGTCCTGCTTTAATTACAGCCAACATTCCTCCCTCGACCCTTGCGTTGCTTGATTTATAACTCTCTGTCTCGCACTTTGATTCACTAATTGGCAGCCTCCGCTTTCATCTCTTGTTTCATGCCATCGCCGCATGTCACCTGGCCCAAGAATCACCTAAGCCTCGTTTTTTCACATTCCATCCAATTCCACCCTTCCTGCCCTTTCATCTTCCCCTGAATATTTACTCACTCGGATTCCTGAACTAACCTTGTTCTATTTATCGCCAACAAAATACACTTTCGACTGATTTCTGATCTGTTCATTTTTCTTTGCAACTTTCGAAAGCAGGTGAATGATTTTATAACTCTTGCTTTTATGTTGTGAGTCGTTTTTACTCCATGATTGACGGTATTTTCTACTACCCTTACTTTTAACACGTGGCACTACCTATTCCCTGTCAGTGCTCCCACCTGTGCATATTTGTATTTGCATTCATATAGCGCTTAGCGCTTACTATGCAACTTAGGCAAAGGGCATGTTGCATTTCAGTTCAGACGCCAACTAGGGTGCCACTAGCAGTGGGAAGCAGAAAAAGCGACACGGATTGCCCTTGTGGCCTTTGTGTGTGCCACTGCGGTGCTCACTGCAGTCCTGTTTTTAGGTATGTTGCTTTTATGTTATGATTTGTTATTTTGAGCTGCATCATGTGAAGTTACAGTGGTCATGTCACTGGATTTTCTGCAGATCTCATCACCGCCCAACCAAATATGCAACTAAGTGGCTACTGGAGTACTAGCAATCTAGCAGAAATCAGCCAGGCAACAGATGGGTACTAAATGAGAAATTATGTATACTAGTGTATTATCCACCTCCAGACTCACCAGACAAAGCCTAAACCCACAAAATAAAGGCACATTCCTTGGCCCTATTAAACTCGTGCTTGCAGCATAGTGATGCAAGGGAAAGCTTTAATAGCATGAGACCCCAAGCCTGTCCACCCATGCATTGTTTTTTCCAGTTTAACCCCTGGCTTTCCTGCTCCCTCCAGTGCCTACAAAAAGCGCTCCAAGACCACTTCGGGTCGAGTCCGCGCTATATAAAACTGCAAGAAAAGCTTTGTGTGTGTTTGAGGACATGCCCCCAGGGAGCTCCAAGTCCTGACAAATCAAGCAAAAGCTTATTGCTCCAACTGGGTATGTGTGTGCCTTCCATGCACTGTGGGGTTGACAGAACACAGAAGCGAATCTGCACATAGTAAACATCTGGTCCGATGCCTTCTAGCACTGAGTCATGGTATCAATACATTTCTGACAAAACAATCATTAGTACTAATGTGCTTGCATATTCATTTATTTGATGTTTTTTTTGACAGCATATGAATTGTCTCCCGCCATTGATTTACCCCAAACTTTAATATCTTAAATGACTAATGTAATAGATAATGTGCTGCCTGGCTAAAAACTTATAAGGGCCCAAAGGCGAGACCTATTGGCTATGCCAATGCTTGTTTTCCATCATGTTGGGGAAAGTCACCTTTGTGGCCCATCTGAGGGTGGATCGGAAATGATTAAGGACATTCCAGCCACGTCGCTTACCGTGCACATGCGACTCACGGAAGTCAAAATTAGAAACGTCCATCAGGAATCAAGCAAACAGTCCTTACAATCATGCGTCATGGTAGGGTGGTTTACATAAGTTCTTAATGCTGCTTTATCCATACATATAGATAATAGGCATACTTCGATGCTGAAATTCATTGAAACAGCGAGAACACAACGCTAAAGGAGTATTTCATTTTGAAACCATATACTGTCCTGGTGTGTCCTGCCTCTGGTGATGAGGGGGGTACCGGAGCTCGGGGGACGGGCGTGGGTGAGGGGGTGTAGACAAGTGTGCACATAAGGACGCAACTACCCTTAAATGTGGCTAAACAAGGGTGCGAGTACCCATATGTGCACACGAGCATATTGATACCCTTGCACGAGTGCGCACTAGGGAAGGTGTACTAGAATGTATATAAAGTGTTTGTGACCCTAGCCAAATATGTGCCACGAGTCATTCTGGCCCTAGACGGTGCAACAACGGCGAATATGAAGTAGGCGTCACCCCTTTTCAACCTTGGAACACGCAACACGGGAAAATCCGCACCCAATATGAACCCCGCCCAACTGTTGCATCAATCAAATGCCTAGTCAGTTACGAAATTGCATATGGCACACCACCTAATGACTGCTGAACGCGGGGCTTTCTGTGAATAAATACGCAGAACTGGTCAGTCATCAGAGCAATAGGCTAACTAGTAAATCCTTTTAAAGGTGCCTCGATGACATCGTTTACCATGAAAAATTCGAATAAACACTTACGTACCGATGTTTCCAAATTCTAGCCCCTGTTTCAGCGTGTTCAAGAATTAAATAAAAAGCCCGGCAGATCGTTCACAAGAAAGCGCTAAGGCTGCAATTTGCTCCCCCAGCAGGCCGAAGGCATGGTTTCTCGACCAAGCGGTGTCTGTGACTTGCAGATCTGCAGACACAGACAAGGGGTTATTCCTGGCACGGTTTCCAAGAAACAGGAGTTACAAGGCTGAGAAAGCAAGCGTGTCCGTGAAAGCGCACTCTTGTGGAGGTGGGGTGTGTCCCTTTCCCAGGGTGGAGGGGACGCGCCTTCTAATGAAAGCGGCAAGGAAACCTGACCCATAACAGATGGCCCCTGCGCGCCGCTGCTGGCTCCCGAGAGCAAAACGCTCTGGGAGTAAACATTTCACGAAAAGCTGGGACATCCACACGCCTTTGGCCAATTGCGTGCTAAAGCCAGACGCAAAGGCCAATAGCGTGTGAGCACCACACGCACGAGCTTGTAGGAAAGCTGAAGTGATTCCAAGAGGCCGATTTCCTAGTCAGAGCATGCGCGCTGCGCTAGGCTCGACCTAAAAAGGAGGAAAATCCGTCCATATAGAAGGATTTTTCAGTCTCCCATGTTTCCTGCAGAGCAACTATATGACAATCCCCAAGCATTTCTAGCCATCTTGTGTCATCTCTTTTGGTCTTCAAGCCTGCGATATTTCATAGACGAAATAATGGGGGGGAACGGGGACTACACGATTAGGATAAAATAAATACTGATCTATGGAACCCATTTGCCTAGGATTTGGCGACTTATACTGTTGCATCATTTGTCAATCATTATCATCTAACCCTATTAGGGGTGTTTACCTGTTGTTATTAAGTAAAATGTCAGTCCTGCCAATCTCACCCTTGTTTATCCCAGAGGTCCTGGAAATGCACTGACCACTGCTACTCGGGAAAAGAGGAAGAAAAGGATAGAAATAATTAAGGGGAACAATCTTAATCGTTATCCTTACCTCCTGAGAACGATTGCTCTGGACCAAGGCTTTACTGTACCTAGGATGACTTAGCTTAACCACAACACAATATCCCTCAAAGTTTTTCCTAACCCTGGAGCCCACCCAGCCCACTCTTCTTGCCATTATGATGTGAGGGGACAGAAGGTGCCCTTTTACTTTTACTATAGAGCTGTCACACCAGTGTTTAACTTTATGCATAAGATCTATGTGGGTGGACTCTTTCATACCTTGCTTGATAGGTGGAACACCCGTCAAAATAGCAACCAAGGGTACTGACTCTGGGGGTAGATGTAAAGAGGTGGGATCGCCCACTCATACCGTGGGGGACCTACTTGGTGTGAGTGTGATGGCACTACCCCTGGTGGACTGTGGCATGCTTCCAATAGAGACTGGTTGACTAGGGTGCTCAGCAACCTGTGAAAAACAGTTTGGCCTCAGCCCCCGGGCACCGCCTTGAGAGGATAGCTTGGCACTCTGGACCCTGGATGCTGAACAACTAGGCTCTCTAGGGGCCCTCCCCGAAGTAGAAGCATTCACAGTTGGGGAGCCCACCTGACAGGTGGATCCCACGACCACAGTCATTGCCTTACTATTAGGGGTAATCAAATCAGTAGGGGATAGCAAACAGAGCTTAGCCTCTATTCCTTCGAATGGGGGACAGCAAACTTCTAAACAGTGATTCAAGCCTGAAAAGTAGCTTGTCCATTACGATGTCTAGGTCAGAATTAACACTTGTAACCGGGGAGGCCCCTATCTTGAGCGACTGGGGTACTCTCTTACCCCCAGGCTTCTTCTTTTTGACCGATGGTTCAGCAGACGTAGTGTTGTCATCTGTTTGGAACTCCATCGCCTCAACATGAGTAGCTGCGGGGGATGTTAAAACTGCTAACGAAGTACCGGCTACTCCTTCATAAACAGCAGGAGGATGTGGTCCCTGGGTACTTCTCTCCGTCTACTGTGAAAGTCTCCTTTCTGTCAGGGCTATCTCATTTGAGAAAACGCTCACTACTCTGACCAAAAAGAAGTCTGTGCTGGTAACGGTATGTTGCCCGTTAAACGAAAACGCGAGACCAGATGAAGTCTTTGGCTTTTATTATGAGTATTAGGTACAGAATGAAAAAGTAAAGTCTCTTCCTCTATTCTTCGAGGACAGTAGTGTTTCTTGTACGGTATTCTCTCCGTCAAACATCCAGGGCGCAAACACCAAAAAAGAAAAAGAAACAAGATATCAGCGCTACGGGCTGTGACGTGCAAACTTTATAGGGAAGGGAGTGGGGGAAGATTCACCCGACCTGCATGCATTCCGGACAGTGTTGTGCAAGAGACCGTCACCCGAGGTGAAAGCAAAACAACCAGGCGGGTCTCAATCTGTGCCCAGCCGAGCGTGTCAGTGTGTTCCCCCTTGGAAAGACCGAGTCTTTTCCTCCATCCGCCTCCCACTCCCGAGGAAACGGGCACGTACCTGAGCAAGCCACGCTCCTCCTGGAACGTGGCTGGGCAGCTCATGGGGGTGTTGGCCTCCGGGCGTCTGTCTCGATATCCCGGAATCGGGCTCTGCTTTTCTCGAGGCCTGTTCAGCGTTCTCCTCTCTTCGGGACTGCTTCCCCTGGTCTTCAGCAGCTGGGTCACGAGGAACTGCTCCCTGCTCCGACGCGAAATTGCTCCTCTCTCCGCTGAGTCGCGCGCCCTCCTCTTCCGGTTCTGGTCTTACGTTTCTCAAGGGGGTGTGGCTCATGCCTCCCTCGTCGTCAGAAAACTGAACCTTAAAGGGCCCATAACAGGAAAACCCAGGGTCCTTCTCTGTCACATATAAGGCGTTGTCGATCAGGCATGGGGGCTGTAAAGAAAGCAAAGGTTCGGGTTTATGAGGTAGGGTCCATTCTTCCTTCCCGTAAGGGTCAGCAGGATGCAGAGCCTGACACGGTATCTCCCCTAGACATGCCGTGTTCATCTTCCTTTTGCCCATGATGTCTACGTTTTTAGGATATGAGTACTAAGGGGTACACCTAACTATAGTCCTTTAGAAACAATGGCCACAGACTAAATCACAGGGCCACAGAGACCCCGGAAAAAATAACAGCAAAAACAATTATAGAAAAAAGAAAAATAATAACAGTACCTTGGTTTTTGGAGATCTGAAAAGCAGAGCCAAGAGGGGTGGCCCTGCCTAGCCTCATCCAGCGATGGATGGACGCAGACGGGCCCTCTCTTGGCCTAGTCTTCGCCCCGGCCATGCTTGGGCGTGTCCCGTGCTGCGGGAGCCTCGCCAATAATTTATGCACCTCCGGGCGCTGCAGTGACACAGTGAGTGAAAGGGCAGTCTGGGTGTTGTAGTGCTCGCCCCCTGCTCCAGCTCCGGCAAGTGCTCATCTGCCCCCGCTGCAGGAACCTCGCCGATAATTCATGCCCCTCCGGGCACTGTGGTGACGCAGTGAGTGACAAGGCAGTCTGGGGGCTGTAGTCCTCGCCCCCTCCCCCCGCTCCAGCTCTGGCAAGTGCTCATCTGTCCTGCACTGTGGGAGCCTCGCCGATAATTTATGCACCTCCGGGAGCTGCAGTGACGTGGTGAGTGACAGGGCAGTCAGGGCAGTCTCGGGCTGTAGTCTTTGCCCCCTGCTCCAGCTCCAGCAAGTGCTCGTCTGTTTGGTTCTCACCTCCTTGTTCAAACTGACCACAGGCCTCGCAGATGGTTGATGCAAATGAAAGGTGAAGACCCCAAACTGTTGAGCTGGTCCATCTCCCTACAGGGTATGGGCTTTACAGTGGAGCACAGACCTGGGACTGACCATGCCAAGCAGATGGCCTTTCCAGGTTTTTCCACTTAAATGATGAAGACTCTCTTGGGAAAGGTTAGTCTCATTCTCTTTCGTTTGGTGGTGTGTGTGTGTGTAGGAAAGTGCCCCATTTTGACATTGTCACCCCCACATTTTGCCTAGTATCTGATGCAATTTTGATAGAAGTGCACTGGGTTCCTTCTATCCAGGTCCCTAGTGCCAAGTCTCTTTCCCTAAACTGTACAATTATTCCCCCAATACCGTTAGCACCTCTTGCAAGTCCCTAGTAACTGGTACCCCTGGTATATAGGGCAAGGAGGCTAAAGAGGGTTCCTAAGGGCTGCAGCATGGATTGTGCCACCCTAAGGGACCCCTCAGCACCAACATGCAAACTGCCATTGCAGGCTGCGTGTCTTGGTGCAGGGAAAAGTGAAACGATATGGCACACATCCCTATGTGCCATGCCTGCTGACACTGCATGCTGTATAGGTAAGCCACCACTACAACAGGCCTTACAACCCTAAGGTAGGGTGCACATGTGTGGACATATCTGCATGAGCAGATATGCCCTGTAATGTCTAAGTCAATTCTTAGATATCACAAGTGGACAGGGAAGCCATTTTAAGTACGTGTTGGACATTGGTAAAAACAAGTTTCCCAGCTACATGATGGCTTCAATGAAATCTATGGTGTTTGGTGTCAAACACCTTGTATTAATAAACACACACTGAATCAATTGGTGGAATTGTCAATACATGCACCCAGAGGGCACCTTAGAGGTGCCCCCTGAAAACCTACCAGTCTCTAGTGGCTGGCGGACTGGTGTCGACCAGCCTGCCACCACAGACAGGTTTCTGACCCTCTGCAGGTTAGAGCCTACATTCTCTGAGGGCAGAAACAATGCCTGCTCTGATTGGAGGTATTGTCACCTCCTCAAAGCAGGATGGCTAAGTAATCAGCATATCAAGGCAGGAAGCGTCAAAGGCCTCTGCTTTGGTATGTGACCATGGCTTCCCCAGAGAGGGGAAATGCCAACCCCCTGCCCTGGGCCCATTTGGCAGCAAGACAGGCAGGAAATGAGATATGCAGGGAGGCGGGTGCACTACCAGGCCAGTCACACCCCTAAGGTGAGCTGCCTGATGTTCCCCCCTTTAGGAAAATTCCTCCATCTTGGTGATGGCAGAATTAGGAACTCTGGGACAGGGTTATGCCCACTTCCCACAGGAAGTGGTCATTTAGGGGGTGTAGTGACCACAAGGGTAAGTAGCCCATTGTCTACCTCCCTTCACTCCCCTTAACACACCCCTAAATCTAGTATTTAGGGGAGCCCTGACAGCAGGAAAGCAGATTTTGCTGACCTAAGAAGAAGAAGAAAGACACGAAGACACTGAAGAGCCGCAAAAAGCAAGAACTGAGGAGCAGCAACTGACTTGGTGCCAGCCCTGCCAGTCTGCCTGCTGTCCCCGACAACTGCACCAAAGATGACTCGTCCTACAGCTGCTCTATCTCTAAAACCCTGAGAGGACTGCCAGCACTTCAAGAAGCAACCAGCATCTCCCGTGAAGTAGCGGAGCTACTTCCCTGCACCCTGCAGGCACCCAAGAAGAACCATGAGGATTCTGGACTGTGAAAACCTGACATCGGAAAGTACCACTTCACCTGTGTCCCCCAACCCGAGTCGAAGTGGGCCAATGGTGCCAACACATTCCTGAGACCCTCTAGATTCGAACCCCACCTTGGGTTTGCCCAAATGAACTTCCAGTATCCACCTGCAGCCTCTTTGTGCAGCTCACCTCAACCGTGAGTGTCTCCTGCAGCACACCTAAAGATATCACTGCACCTGACCCCTACAGCCTGAGGAGAAGTGGACTGACGGTGTCCCTACGTGCCCAAGTATCTCAAGGACTGAGCCTTCCTGTGGGTTCAACTGGACTGCCCCCCAGTACCAGATTGCAGCCTCTTTTTCCCAGGACTACTGAGGTGACCTGTTGGTGCTGCCTTGGACCTTGCTCCATACTTACCCTAACCCCAGAAGATTGGTCCTGTAAGCCGCTTCTAAGTACCTGTATGCAGTATATGTGTTTTTCCCCATAGGATAACATTACTGCTTTATAGACAATACAAGTGTATTTACCCGTTTTCTTCAAAACTGGTATTTTAAAAAGTATTTACCCAATAACAAAGTTCTTGGTGTCTTAAAAATATATAAAAGTATGTGCTATTTTTTCAAAATTGGTGTGGATCTCCTTATTGAGTGTATTGACTGTGTGTATGCAACAAATGTCTAACACTCCTCCTTGATAAGCCTAAGACTTCTCGACCACAGTACCACAAAAAAAGCACCTTGGGATTGTTAGAGCAAGCCCTGTCTACTCATAAGGGATACCTGGACTTTCTACACAATACACCTCTTTTTATTATATTATTTAAAGAGCCAGCTTCCTACAACCTTTGCCAAACTTTTATGCTAACACGTTAATGTGCTGTACGTCTATTTGCGATAGGCACTGGCGCACTGTAGTCTGTACAGTCAGCTCCAGGATCGTACATGAAGAACACAATACCACTGTTTTTCTTTCTTTCTGTGCTCGTTAGGAGAAATTTCATTTTAGCTAGATGAAACCAATTTAGCTGCTCTGCACCTCTGCCGCAGTTGATAAGAATCGCGTTTTATGATACAAATAGCTTCCATGCTAAGGCTCTTTGAGAGGAGCATCTCCATGCAGGGAATTATCTCGGAACCGCTGCAGACTGTGACTGAGATGAAGCCTTGCTGACTCTGACCTCTGTCCTGAAATGGAAGATAACCTGTGCTCTGCAACCGGCTTCCTGACACCTAAGACCGATGAATGGTAGTTAGGTTATTCCGACTGATCTAGCAGAATGATTCTATTTCTATGGACTCTTTAGTATTGTGTAGATACAGATAGGAGTAGACAAACATTTGCAACAATTAACATGGTTGAACGTTCATATTGTTCACCATTCTAACAATGCTGATTACAGTAACATGCACTCCTGCCAAGTACCACACATCAGCTGTTAGACTAACGCATTTTAATGCTGAAGTCCGCATCACCACACTAAGAGGCATTAGTGGCGCATTAGTCACGTATTATATCAACCCTTGGATGCCCCCACAAGGTGCCGTTACCGAGGATGCATTTAGGCAGGCAGCCAGCGCAATAAAACTGGCTTCTCAGACAGTGCCAGCGCTGATGCTGCTGCCCAGAGCCTGACCCTAGTCTTACAAAAATTAAATACACTTCATGCGCTGGCCCGGCTGTGTTGTATGAACTGGCACTGACAACTAGGCGTGAGCCCGGCCTTCAATCAAGCCCAGCATGGCTTGATAGTCTCTCAATGGAGCACATAGTCAGTGTCAGTGTGTGGTCACAGGAGTGAACAAAATAAACAAATTCTGACAGCACTTCTCTTCCCTCACAGGAAATGAGGTAAAATTGTGCTTTCAGTGTGTTTCTGTGACTTCCTTGCATTTTATACATGGGCAAAATACAAAAAAAAGCTATAAACAGCAGGTGGTGAAATACAGTTGCGCCGCGACACTAAAGCCACAAGAGTTGGCTCTCTGCAAGCAGAGGAATTAGTGATGCATATATGTAGCTCCTGGGCATAAAGCGTATTCCCTTTTGTGGGTGATTTAAGAATTTAAAGTCAAAATGTTTATGAGCCAGCTGCACTGATATTAAACACAGACTATGGTTCCCCAAGACTGAGAAACATTTTATTTGTGTCAAGGAACAAAGAAGTATATGAGGAACAGTGGATGTAGTCCAAGATGAGCTTTATTGGGCGAGTTGAATTGTACTATAACATTGAGAGTTATTATAGTTAATGGTATGTGCAGCGCAAGTGCTGCTGACGATGAGGCTTACAGAGAGCACGGTGTCTGTGCGCCCCTCTGACAGTCAACAAGCAGGCTAGTCCTGCACTGTGCTATCATCTAATTAAGTGCTACGCAAACAGATGATGGATGGATTGCTGAATGAATCATGTATTCACCCCCAATCTGAGATCTGGGTTAAATCCATTGTTCTTTTGCTCACCATGCCACCCCAGTTTAGACCCAGCCACATGCAAATCAGTCTTGACCCTGTTCTTCATGGGAACAGTCCAGCCCGAACTACCAAGCAGGTCCTCCCTGTACCGGAAACGAGCATCCTGGCATCGGTTTTGGGGTATTACCCCATCTCAGCCAGGCTAGCTTGAATCCAGTGGCACAGTGAGCAAGGGACCCACTTCTGGGCATGCCCATCCCACTTAGGGTGAAAAGTGCTACGCAAACAAATGGTGGACGGAATGCTGAATAAATCATGCATTCACCCCCAGTCAAGAGATCTGGGTTAAATCCACCTTTCTTTTGCTCACCATGCCATCCCAGTTTAGACCCAGCCATTAACAAATCAGGCTTGACCCCGAAACCGGTCCCAGGATGCTTGTTTCAGGTCCAGGGAGGACCTGGCTTGGCATTTCGGGCTGGACTGTTCCCATGAGGAACAGGGTCAAGACTGATTTGCATAAGGCTGTGTCCAAACTGGTGTGGCGTGGTGAGCAAAAGAACAATGGATTAAACCCAGATCTTTGTGACTAGAGGTGAATGTTTGCATTGTTCAGCATTCCGTCCATCATTTGTTCCTTTTGTCGCCCTGAGTAGGAAGGGTATGCCCAGACGTGGGTATCATGCTCACTGCGCCATTGGATTCAAGCTAGCCTGGCTGATGAGGGGTGATGCCCCAAAACCGGTCCCAGGATGCTTATTTCCTGTCCAGGGAGGACCTGGCTTGGCAGTTGGGGGCTGGACTGTTCCCATGAGGAACAGAGTCAAGACTGATTTGCATATGGCTTGGTCTAAACTGGGGTGGCGTGGTGAGCAAAAGAATGATGGATTAAACCCAGATCATTGTGACTGGAGGGGTGAATGTTTGCATTGTTCAGCATTTCGTCCATCATTTGTTCCTTTTGGTTATGATCTAATTAAGAGCACAGGTGCAAAGTACGCTCTACGCAAATGACATAAAGGCTGCCACCTGCCATGTTTCACGAGAAGCACGAAACCCAAATCTACAAGATGGTTCTGTGGCCAGGATGAACTCAGTTTAAGTCATGATCTCCTACTGTTGCTCTGACTTGCTATGCAATGAAAAATGTCTTTTGCTGGCACCGTCAGGTTGCTCAAATGTGTGTAATTTCTGATAGTTATTTGTTTCCCACTTTCCAGTGGTAGTAGCTTTGGCAGGAAGCAGCCAGTGCAACCGCGAGTGGGGAGTGCAGAGTGCGACGCGTAGTCAGTGAATTCTTAGGAACCATCGACCAAAAGTATAGTGACGTGAGACCGTTCACTGGAAGAACCTGCCAGTTATTTCTTGAGAAGTTTTATATACATCATTAGTAATTCCAGTACACGATTAAACAGTCAATAGAAAAACCTGTCCTTTCTAGTCCTCGGAATCCATCCTACGGCAACTTGGGCTCAAGTGCCGAGTGAGACTTGTGGAGAATCCACACATATTGCTTATTAGGCATTTTTCGCCTTCATCAGTTTGGTCCTTTTGTCTGCCTATGGAATCATTGTGACTTTCCTGAAGAAGGCGTCTAGTACGCCGAAACACGCGTAGAAAACAAGAAAATTCATCATTCAGCCATTTATATAAATCCTGGTGTATTTAAGTGTTCCTGTTTATTGTCAAGTTATAACTATATCTAAACTATTGTTCACTTTTGCACTTTATGTATGTTTGTCTATTGTATATATTTGTGTTGGTTTATTGTAGGAAGCACGTTGTAATTTCATTGTTTAGTCCTTTATGTCTGTTGGATTATTTATTTATTTTCTATGATATTATTATATGAAATTGTATCAATAAAATGTAGTTTTAATGAAATTTAGTGCAAACTGAGTTCATAATATCATGATTGTGTTGGAGTAGGTTTTGTTATAAGTTTGACCATTTGTTGCCCAGGGACGTTATTTTTTCGAATTGAACTCAGTTTAAGTCATGATCTCCTACTGTTGCACTGATTTGCTATGCTATGAAAAATGTCTTTTGCTGGCACTGTCACGTTGCTCAAATGTGTGTAATTTCTTAGAGTTATTTGTTTCCCACGTCTTCATTGCCTGATTTTGCTTGCGAGAAAGTCAATCAATCAATCAATCACGGCATTTATAGAGCGCGCTACTCACCCGGGAGGGTCTCAAGGCGCTGGGGGAGGGGGTAAGTTACTGCTCGAACAGCCAGGTCTTGAGCTGCTTCCTGAAGGAGAGATGGTCCTGGGTTCGCCGAAGGTGAGTGGGGAGGGAGTTCCAGGTCTTGGCTGCCAGGTAGGAGAAGGATCTTCCTCCGGCGGTGGCTCTGCGGATGCGTGGTACGGTGGCGAGGGCGTGGCTGGTTGATCGTAGCTGGCGGGTGGGCGTGTAGAAGGTCATGCGGTCGTTGAGGTACTTGGGGCCCAGGTCGTGGAGGGCCTTGTGTGCGTGGGTGAGGAGTCTGAACGTGATTCTCTTGCTGACGGGGAGCCAGTGCAGGTCTTTCAGGTGTCCGGTGATGTGGCTGTGTCGGGGGATGTCCAGGATGAGTCGTGCGGAGGCGTTCTGGATGCGCTGGAGTCTTTTTGAAGTTTGGCTGTGGTTCCGGCGTAGAGGGTGTTCCCATAGTCCAGTCGGCTGGTGACGAGTGCCTGGGTGACGGTCTTCCTGGTTTCAGTGGGGATCCATCTGAAGATCTTGCGGAGCATGCGCAGGAGTGTTGAAGCACGAAGATGAGACGGCGTTGACTTGTCTGGTCATCGACAGGGAGGAGTCCAGGATGAAGCCCAGGTTGCGTGCGTGGTCCGTTGGCTTGGGCGCGGTGCCCAGGGCCTGGGGCCACCAAGAGTCGTCCCAGGCGGAGGGTGATGAGCCCAGGATGAGGACTTCCGTCTTGTCTGAGTTCAGTTTAAGGTGGCTGTTCCTCATCCAGTCGGCGAGCGTCTCTCATCCCGTCGTGTAGGTTGGCTCTGGCGGTGGTTGGGTCGTTGGTGAGGGAGAGGATCAGCTGGGTGTCGTCGGCGTAGGAGATGATGTTGAGGTTGTGTTGGCGTGCGATGGCTGCGAGGGGGATCATGTAGACGTTGAAGAGGGTTGGACTGAGTGAAGATCCTTGTGGAACGCCGCAGATGACTTTGGTGGCCTCGGATCTGAACGGGGGAGGCGGACTCTCTGGGTTCTTCCGGCGAGGAACGAGATGATCCATTCCAGTGCTTTCTCTCGGATTCCGATGTTGCTGAGGCGCTTCACTAGGGTGCGGTGGCAGACGGTGTCGAACGCCGCGGAGAGGTCCAAGAGGATGAGGGCTGCTGTTTCCCCGTTGTCGGTTAGGGTTCTGATGTCGTCGGTGGCTGCGATAAGGGCGGTCTCGGTGCTGTGGTTGGCCCGAAACCCGGACTGCGAGGGGTCGAGGATCCATTCGTCTCGAGGAAGGCGGCAAGCTGTCTGTTGACGGTCTTCTCGATGACTTTGGCCGGAAACGGAAGGAGCGAGATGGGACGGTAGTTCTTGAGGTCGGTGGGGTCCGCCGTTGGTTTCTTCAGGAGGGCGGTAAGCTCGGCGTGCTTCCAGCTCTCCGGGAAGGTGGCGGTGTGGAAGGAGGAGTTGATGATGTCCCGGAGATGGGGTGCGATGGTGGCGTTGGCTTTGTTGAAGACGTGGTGTGGGCAGGGGTCGGTTGGTGATCCGGAGTGGATGGAGTTCATCGTGCGGGTGGTGTCTTCGGTGCTGATCGGGGTCCAGTTGCAGAGGGTGGTGGTGGCGGGCGTTGGTTCGGCGGTAGGGTGCGTGGTCTGTGCGTCGAAGCTGTTATGTATGTCGGTGATCTTGCGGTGGAAGAACGCGGCGAGTGAGTTGCAGAGGTCTTGCGAGGGGGTGATGTCGTTGTTTCCGGCGCTGGGGTTGGAGAACTCTTTGACGATGCTGAAAAGTTCCTTGCTGTCGTGGGCGTTGTTGTCCAGTCGTTCTTTGAGTGCCGACTTCTTGGTGGCACGGATCAGCTGGTGGTGTTTGCGGGTGGCGTGCTTGAGGGCGGTCCTGTTGTCTGTGGTCTGGTCGAGTCGCCAGGCTTTCTCGAGAGTGCGGCAGTTCTTCTTGGATTCCTTGAGTTCGTTGGTGAACCAAGGGGTTTTCTTGCTTCCGGGTCTGCTGGGAGGGTTTTTAGTGGTGCGAGGTCGTCGGCGCAGGCGGTCAGCCACTTGGCGAGGTTGCTGGCTGCTTCATTTGGGTCCGTTGTGTTGGTGGGTGTGTTCTGGCTGAGGGAGGCGGTGAGCTGCTCGGCGGTGATCTTGCTCCAGCTCCGGCGGGAGCCTGTTGCGGGTGGTGGTGGGTCGCAGTCTTTCTGAAGCTGAAGTGGACGCAGCTGTGGTCGGTCCAGTGGAGTCCGGTGGCGTGGCTGAAGGAGATGTGCTTGCTGGAAGAGAAGACGGGGTCAAGCGTGTGGCCGGCGTAGTGGGTGGGCGTGTTCACCAGTTGCTTGAGTCCGAGGTTGGCGAGGTTGTCCAGCAGGGCGGTGGTGTTTCTGTCGTTGTTGTTCTCCAGGTGGAAGTTGAGGTCCCCTAGGAGGATGTAGTCGGCGGAGGGCATGGCGTGCGGGCTGATGAAGTCTGCGATGTCTTCGCTGAATAGTGTGCATGGTCCCGGGGTCTGTAGATGAGGGTGCCTCGGAGGGTGGTCTTGGGGTCAGTGTGTATCTGGAAGTGTAGGTGTTCGGCGGCGGTGAAGGTCTCGTCGGAGTTAGTCGAGATGCGGATGGTGTTCTTGTGTACGATGGCGATGCCTCCTCCCGTCTGGTTGACGCGGTCCTTCCGGGTGATCTTGTATCCGTCCGGGATGGCTATGGCGATGTCGGGCGCTGAGGAGGCGTTCATCCAGGTTTCGGTGAGGAAGGCGACGTCCGGTGCTGTTGCGTCGAGCAGGTCCCAGAGTTCCACGGCGTGCCTGTGGACGGAGCGGGTGTTCAACAGGATGCATTTCAGGTGGTTGCTGCTGGTGCTCGACTTGGCGGAGGTGGTGCACGTCCGGGGGCAGGTGAATCGGCAGGCTTGGCAGGTGAAGGGTCCGTGGGTGCGTCTCGGTGAGGCTCGGTAGCAGGCAGGGTTCCGGCCGGCATTGAGTGCGGTGAGGGTGGCGGCGTCGTAGGTCCGTCGAGTAGTGTTGCATCGGTGGGATCCAGGGGTCCTGGCGCTGGGCGCGGGCCAGGCGCGGACGGGCGCAGACGGGCTTACCTTTGGCGCACCTTCGGCGCTCCGTCGGTGCTCCGCTGCGCGCGGCCGCTGCGCGGTCGCTCAGGGGCGTCATAAGTAAGGAGCCGGGAGGGAGGAGCAGCTGGGTGGCGGGAGCGGGGCGGCGAATGGAATCACGGGGGCGGGGCCGCAGGGAGGCAGTGGCGGGAAGTCCCAGGAGCAGCGGGCAGCGGGAAAGTCCCAGGAGCAGCGGGAAAGTCCCAGGAGCAGCGGGCAGCGGGAAAGTCCCAGGAGCAGCGGGAAAGTCCCAGGAGCAGCGGGCAGCGGGAAAGTCCCAGGAGCAGCGGGCAGCGAGCGAAGGAATCTCCAGGCAGGAGGCGGCAAGGCAGGCAGGAGCGGCAGCAGTGAGTGGGGCGACCAAGCCCTGTGGAGGGCTGAGCGGTCACTCATAGTCATTGAAATGTCACTCATAATTACACTGAGATTATGAAATTGCCACACATAGCAATCTGAAACCTTGGCAGCCAATAACATGTCACATCTTTGTAATAATCGTAGCTTCCGATTTTTATGCAAGAATACAATCATTCCAATAAATGTTTGAAAATCCATTGTTGTATCTTACTTGTGTTTACCTTGGGCATGGAAGAGTGACCAAACGAAAGGATAGATCTGTTTCCACAGATTCCTTGGAATCAGTGTTGTGTTCGAGGTTGCCAAAAACATATGTTACCCTGGTTGGGTTAGGGGTTAGATGTTGTTCTGTGAGCTAGCCAAAACCCTTCAACACTCACTGATGATATATGTGGACTGAGTCCCTATATTTTGAAGTTTGTGTTGGTCTAATACACAGTCCTGCTATATTTGTAGGAACCGTATAACACGATGTTGTGAACCGGGACTCAGCCACTGATAATTACACGGGCTGCATCCCAGTCCGTCAATATTTTGCACACCATGCTACCTCAGTTTAGACACAGGTATATCCAAATCAGTCTTGACCTTGCTTCAATGGGAACAGTCCAGCCAGAACAGCCAGGCCAGCTCCCCCTGAAACGGAATACAAGCAACCCATGACCAGATTTGCCCAAGTTAGGGGTCATCAGCCAGGTATAGCTTGATTGCAGTGATATGGTGTGAACGGGACCCACGTCTGGGTATACCCATACCACTTAGGGTGACACTCTAAAGTATACAAAAAAGTGATGGATGCAATGCTTTAATTAATCTCAGCCACTGGTAATTACTCAAGGCTGTATCCCTGTCCACTAAGCCACTGAAGCCTAGCAATACCTGGCTGATCAGCCCTAACAAAGGTGAAACCAGTCCTGGGATGCTTGTGTTCTGGTTTAGGGAGGACCTGGCATGGCATTTCGGGCTGGACAGTTTCCCTTGAAGCAGGGATGAGACAGATTTGCATATGGCTGAGTACAAACTGAGGTGACACGGTAATAATGATGGATTGGCATGTGGCCCCAAGGGAATACCAGCGGCTGAAATTATTTCAAGGTTTTGATCAATCACTTTTTTGTATACTATCAGTGACATTACAGCACACAAACTTTGGACTGATGGTGACATTAAAGTAAAACACATTGAATACGCCCCCTCTCACCAGTCACATGTCTTACTTTGATAAGCCAAAATGGAATGTAGGTCTCTCTCCCACACCCAAAATATTAATCTGTGCCGGTGGAAAACCTAATAGAAAAACATATTGTTTTCTCTCAAACTCTGCCGCTTGAATCAATATCAGTACTCATGGGGTTGGGGACATTTTTTACCATTACAGTGAGACTGAAGTCACAGGAATGCATTTTATGAAAGCTTTCAAGATCTGCTGCCGTACTTTAAAATAAAATCTGACATATGTTGTGGTCTAACTGCACTTTTCGGCCACCATTTTACTCATATATTTTTTTTAAAAAAGCAATGCCAATAGCTCTGCTTTAAAAGAATGGTGTATGGAAAGGAGAAGCATTACAAGCAAATAGCATAGGAATGAATATGTAGTTGTGTGGAAGCCAAGAACTGTAGAATAATATTGGTGTAGGTTAAAAGGTGAGGTAACAGTTGCACTGCCAAGCCAGACCTAAACATCCATGTAGATTTATGACGGCCCTCCTCCCATCTGTGCTGCTGCCAGAGAAAAACACCATACATTATCTGGCTATATTAGACACCTTATTAGCATCACAATGTCCTGTTGTGTGCCCCTGAAAGTTCAATTTCAGGCAGCTGGATAAATAAACAAAATGATCACAGCTGTGTGGAAGGCAAACACTTTTTTGTGGCAGTCCACAGGTTCTGCCCAATCAAAGCATACACTCCTGTCTCCCAACAGGTGGGTAGAGCCAAAGCCCCTCTCTAGTGATGATCACATAATTGTCTGGCAACAGCTGCGGGACGGTCACGCTTGTTCACACATGTAGCCTTGTGATTTTGTCTGTTGCACCACAAGTTTCAAAGTTCACTATCCGCCATTGCTCATAAACTTTTTTTTTCTCTGCATAAGCGGTTGTGATGACGTATTAGGTTTTGTGAGGTAAGATCATGCATTTATTGTAATGGTTGAAAATCAAGGCACACTTGTTGTTATAGTAGAATGCTTGTTAGAATGTTCCTTATGATGTTCTGTTACTATGGATGCATCCTCCTGCATCCTTGTGCTTTCTTTGTATTCCTTTGAATGTTGGCTTTTGTTCCACATTCTGAAGAGCAGTACTTCTTCAGTTACACTGCTGCTCTTCAGGAGGTGGATGCTCCATTAAACGACTCTTCAACTTCTCAAAAGACTCTGTGGATTATTGACCTACTACATATTGGCGACGACCTGGGATTTGTTTACCTTTCTTCATGTTGGAGCATCCACAAGCACATCACATTTTACCTGGTTTGCATTTTTCCTCATTTGAATCGTTCCATGCTGTGGATTTTCTTACTGTGCTGGGCAGGAGTTATTGAGGATTTGCATTCCTGTTATTTGCGCCTGCTGTGTTGTTGTTGGCTTCAAGCGGTGGTCGATCCTGAGCTGCCTCCTTTGTTTGCTGCTCTTTTGACCCCCTGTTCAGTGTAACTCTGTCGCATGCACCAGCTGCTGTTTTGAAATTGCGGCGACTTTTATGGATTCCTGAAGATTTGTGAGAGCCAGCTCTGTTATTATTGTTTGGAGGACTTGGTATCCTTTACATCGCTTGTTACACGCGTGAGCAGCGTTGTTTATTTTTGAAGCTCCAGACTGCAGACATCACTGCACGTCTTTCTACTTTGAAATCTCCAGTGACTTGTATTGATTCGCAGTTTTATCTTCCGCCTATGATTGTTGCGGTACTTTGAGGATTTGGAGCGCCGTCATTTTGCCCATTATACATGCGCAAGCTGAGAGCTTCAAGTGCTAGAGCTGTGAGCCGCGCTGCTGTTTATCTAAAAAAGCTCCAATCTTCTTGTCCCACGAGACGTTCATCACTGACGATTTCTTGGCTGACGCTGAACGTTTAACGAGACGCATTACATCATCACGTCTCCACCATTTTGGATCGGGTTTGTTTCTATCTACTCTGCGTGTATCGGTGACACGCACACCTTGCTAACTTTCTTTTCTTTTTGTGTTCCGGTCACACGCACACCTTATTGTTATTTATTCATTATTGTCATTATTGTTTAAATTGTCTATTTTATACTGTTTTAACATTTTTAAATGTATATTTAAAAATTCGTTTTTAGATTTTATAACACCATGAGTAATGTTTGTGGAAATCCTCCACCTCCATTTTATTCTGGTCCTAACCAACCCAGCATGAAATGGGAAAAATGGTATAGACAATTTAATAATTATTTGCTTGATATTAATGGTGACAGTTTTAATGCCAAGAGAAAAAAAGCGTTACTTTTAAACACGTTGGGAAGTCATGCAGAGGATGATTTTGAACATTTACCTCCATCTCCAACTCCAGCAGGAATGGAGAGTGGTGATTATGATTGTTTTACTGAAATGATAGATAGACTTAAAAAGATTTATTGAACAACCTCATATTGTGATGGAGAGATATAACTTTTATACTAGACACCAATTGGTTAATGAATCTGTTGATGCCTACGTTGAATGTTTAAGAGTATTAGCGGCAGAGTGTGATTTTGGGGCTCAAGTAGATAAATATATTAGAGACCAATTAATTATTCGTTGCTCTAATAAAAAAATTCAAGAGCAACTTTTAAGGCAACGCAATCCATCTCTACAGGAAGCTATTGAAATTGCCAAGAGCGTTGAACGCTCTATCACTTCCTTCAATACCATCAATGTTGACAATATAGCTACAGGTGTAGCTGCCATTAGTATGAAAGAGTCCAATGCCAAATCTGCTAGCTTTAAAGGTAAACCTTACAAGACTAGTACATCATTTCCTCCTGTTAAGCAGTTTTCCAACACTGGCAAATTGTTTTGCACTCGTTGTGGTTCAAAATCTCATTCTTTTCAATTTAGATATTGCCCAGCCAGAGGCAAAGAGTGCTACAAATGTAAAAAAGTGGGTAATTTGGTTCATTTTGCCAATCTAACAGGAGAGTTGCCAGTTTGGCTGATGAGGATGTTGTAGACCAAGTTAAAATTGAACCAACATTTGAAAATTCTATTATCTCTATAACAGAAGGTGATTTCCAAAGTCACAAGTTAGGTCAAGTTACTTACAATGTAAACAATGATATTGATTCTGAACCATATGTTCCGCCCATGTGTATCATTACTGTTGATGGCAAAGAAGTAGAAGTCATGGCGGACTCCGGTTCCCTCTATACCATCATTTCGGATTCCTTTTTCAATAAGTCTTGGAAAGATAAAATTCTTGAACCTAAAGATATTCGTGTTTATGGTTTTGGGGGTAAAGAAATTGAAATGTTAGGATATTTCGTGTCTGATATCTCTTTCAAACATAAAACATTAGTTGGAAAAGTTTATGTTGCTGTTGATGGATTACAAGTGTTGGGGTGGAGGCACCAAGGAAAATTCAATTTTACTTTGCGTCCCAATGCTAAAATACAAGTATGTATGGTTGAAGATTTACAAATTGCACATAGTGATTTTCAGAACAATGAAGAAATGGTTCAAGCAATTCTTGACAAACATAAAAATGTTTTTAGAAAAGAAATAGGAAAAGTTAAGGGCTTTTCTCATAAAATTGTGTTAAAAAAGAATGCCATTCCTTCTAGACATAAAGTAAGGAATGTTCCTTTGTCGGTGAGGAATGAATTGGCTGACATGATAAAAAAATTGTGTGCTGATGGGGTAATAGAGCCTGTCAATGCGTCAGAATGGATTTCTCCCATCGTTTTAGTTAAAAAACGGAATGGAGAGCTTAGAATGTGCACTGATTTGAGATCTGTAAACAAACAAATCGTTATGGAATGTCATCCTTTACCTAAGGTTCAAGATCTGTTAGCTAAATTAGATGGTACAAAAATGTTTACCACTATCGATCCCAAGTCAGCGTACCATCAAATAGAGCTAACAGAGGACTCTAGAGACATTACCACCTTCATCACACCTGAAGGAACCTTTAGATATATTAGAATGCCTTTTGGTCTCTCATCAGCTGCGTCAGTGTTTCAGAGATTAATGAATTGTTTATTTGGAGACACTGATGGAGTTGTTGCATTTCAGGACGATATCCTGATATTTTCTGACACTGTCAAGAAACATTATGCAACCGTTGATAAAGTTCTTTCTGTTTTGGATGATAGAGGTATGACTATTCGCCTTGATAAGTGCAAGTTCTTTTCATCTGATGTTGAATATTTAGGTCATCAGATTAATGGAAATGGTATTTTTCCAAAAAGGATCTTCTTTTGTCTATTAAGAATATGAATAATCCTCAAGATAAGGATCAACTTAAATCTTTTTAGGATTATGTGAATATTATTCAAGATTTGTTCCCAAGTTCCCTGATATAGTTCTTCCATTGAGGTTGTTGCTTAAAAAAGGTACTAAATTTGCCTGGACGAATGATCATTCACAAGCTGTTATTGCCATAAAATCTGCTATTATTGGTTGCAATCCTTTGTCTCCTTTTTCATCATCTGCCACCAACGTTGTTATAGTTGATGCCAGTGCTATAGGTCTAGGCGCTGTGCTCAGTCAAATCAAAGCAAATAATGAAGTTACCATAGCCTTTGCTTCAAGACCTTTGTCTACTGCTGAATCAAAATACTCTACAATTGAAAGGGAAGCTTTGGGTTGCTCTTGGGCAGTCGAACATTTTAAAACCTATTTGTGGGGCAAGTCATTTACACTTAAAACTGACCACAAACCTTTAATTTCTCTTCTTTCTAGCAATGGTGTTGGGAAAGCATCTTCCAGGTAAGTTCGTATTTTGGCTAAATTGTATGAGTATAATTTTGAAGTTATTTATATTCCTGGTTCTAAAAATTTAAGAGCTGACTGTTTGTCTAGGTTATTGTCTGATCCTCAAATCCCTAATCAAGCTGAAAGCTTGGAAGAATGCGTGGTTGCATCTGTTGATGATATGGTTCTTTCAATGTCTCAGGTTATCTCAAAAGAGGAATGGTCAAAAGCCATGGCTTTAGATGAAGAATTAATATTGGTGCAAAAATATATTGTTGAAGGATGGCCGTTAGAAAGAAGTCTTTCCAAGGAGCTTGCAGTATTTTGGAAAGTTAGAGAAGAGATTTCTATCAATGATACTCTCATTTTAAAAGGTGATTATTTTGTTCCTCCAGTTTCTATAAGAACAAAACTCATGTCTATTGCTCATTTAGGTCATTTGGGTCAGCCTAGTACTATTAAAAAGTTAGAGACTTATTTTGGTGGCCTTATATGGACAGTTGTATTATTGATTTTGTGAAAAATTGTCCTTTATGTGCTGATTCTGACAAAGTTTTGAAGTTACAACATTCAGATGTTGTACAGGTTCAAGTTCCTAATAAGCCTTGGGAAAAATTGCAATTGATGTTCTAGGTCCTTACGAAGGAATTGCAACAGAGAAATTATATATTTTAGTTGCCATTGACTATTTCTCCAAGTGGGTTGAATTTAAATGGGTCAGTCAATCTGATTCTTTAACTGTCATTAATTTTCTTCAAGAAATTTAAAAAAAAGGCTTACCATCAACAATTGTTTCTGATAATGGACCTCAATTTACATCACATGTATTTTCTACTTTTGTTAAAAATGCTAATATTTTGCATATTAATACTGCTCTTTACTCTCCAAACATGAATGGCCTTGTGGAAAGATTTAACAAAACCTTGGTGGAGGGTATTCAATTGGCCATTAAAGCTCGTGTTGATGTTAAAACTCATGTAGCGGAATTAGTTTGGTCTTATTTATGCACTCCACACTGTACTACTAAATTTTCACCTTTTGTTCTGTTAAAAGGTAGAAAACCTAGACAAGAATTATCTCTTTCGTGGACTAGATCTCTTGAAACTAATTTGGAAATGGATAAAATACACAAGTTGGCTAAACAAAACTGTTGTAATTCAAAAAACTCTGTGTTTTCAAGACAATCGACTTTGCAAATTGGTGACAAAGTTCAAATCAAACTTCCGGTATGTGTTAAAAAAAGCCAGTCAAAATTTTCTGATGTTTTTATTATACAGAAAATTGGAAAAACATCTGTTCTGTTAAATAATGGTTCTTGGTGGAGTATTTCTAAATTTGCCAAAGTCAATGTAACCAATTCAAAAGTTATGCATGTTCTTCCAGTCCAGATTTTTCTAGTGATTCGATTATTTTGGAAAAGGGAAAGGAGTCAAATGGTTCTTCTTCTTTAGAAAATGTTGATAATTGTGTATCTTCTTCACATTCTTCTATTTCAGCTGATACCAAGAGACAGAAGTTGTTACCTAAGAAATTCAAAGATTTTGTATTATATTAATGGTATTCTTGCTTTTGTTTATTTTATCCTTCTTTTGTTTTGTAAGGAAGGAAGATGTGTTATAGTAGAATGCTTGTTAGAATGTTCCTTATGATGTTCTGTTACTATGGATGCATCCTCCTGCATCCTTGTGCTTTCTCTGTATTGCTTTGAATGTTGGCTTTTGTTCCACATTCTGAAGAGCAGTACTTCTTCAGTTACACTGCTGCTCTTCAGGAGGTGGATGCTCCATTAAACGACTCTTCAACTTCTCAAAAGACTCTGTGGATTATTGACCTACTACACTTGTGTGTAGCGAACCGGATGGATTCTAGGGCAGACGGTCAGTTACTGTCAGTATCCAGGCTGGTCGGTCGTGTAACGGCGTGATCAGGCATATTGCAGAATAAAGCTTTCTAAACCTACCTTCTGTTTGAGGACCATCTTTTAATACATTTCGCAACAGGACTTGGTGGATCCTCTCCCGCCCACTGATGCATGGATCTTCTACATGCTAGCGGCTGCACCTTGTCATTTGCCGGCGTCCGCACCCAGCTGGCAGCACTTCAGCCATTTTGACCGGTGTCTGACCTGTCAGCACAGGTCTGGCACGTCACCTGGATATCTCTTGGGCTGCTTTTCAGGTACTGTTTGTGTACTGGAAGGCACTGTGCCTACCACATCAGTTCAAATTGCATCTATTGATTGGGCCTCCTCACACAGCCACCACCTGTAACATTCCTCTGCGCACCCAATCAAGTTTTCACAGCGCAAATCTTGACGTCATACGTGGCAGCTATATTGTATTGGGCAATAGTTCTGTGGTCGTCAACACGTCCTGACGTCATATGTGGTGGCCATATTGAATTGGGCAATTGTTCTTCACTAACGGAGTGGCGCACTGACAACATCACCATAACTGAGGCACTCCATGAGTGGCTCTGATTACTACGACAAGATACTTTGCTGTTTGGCACTATCGCAGCTGAGCACCAATGGCGTTGCTATGCCTGTGGCACTTCATTAACGGCTCCAAATATTAAAACGAGATACTGTTAAGTTTTACTCAATATTACCAGTATTTGTGTCACTCTCTTCAAGACTTTACTATTTCTACTTCTCAGCATTGGAATTTGTGCCCTTGCATTTTACAAATGTGCTTTCATAAGAATCATTTTGTTCTCTCTGGGTGCATTTTTTACTGCCATTGCTTTGTGTGGTTTCATTGGGTACCTCTATACAATTATGGCCACTCCTCACCAAATCACTCAGCCACCACCGTTCTTAAGTCGGCCTGGCAAACCATCCATAAAATGGGTTCAGTGGTTTAAACTGTTTGAAGACCACTTAATTGCTATAGATGCAAATGGTCATAGTCCTGTGCTCAAGTTTGCCCTATTGTTTGTCAGTCTGGGCCAGACAGCCCAACAAATTGTCAACAGTCTACCACCAGTACCTGCACCACAAGGACAATCTGGAGATGGCCAATGGAATGTATACTTAGAGGCTATTGCGAGACTGTGCAAACAGTTTTCTGATGAGCCTAGTATTATGCTTGAACGCCATACCTTTTTAAGAGCAAACCAACAGACAAGGAAAATGTGGAGGAGGATGTATTATCTCTTAGAGTGTTGTCAGTGACTTGCGAAATTGGTCTGAGCCTAGACACATACATTCAGGACCAGTTTGTTTTTAATTGTTCATCAAGAAAGGTCCAGGAGAGACTCTTAAGCTGCAGGAACCCAACATTAATAGAAGTTCTTGACCTTGCCTAGAACATCAAGAGGTCATTAAATTCATCTAAAATGCTCCATACAGAGTCTGCTGTCAGCATGGTGCCATCATCAAATGAGTAACATATGGAGTCGTTATGTGTAGTTAACACTAAAGGAAAAGCAACAAGGAACACCAACAAAAGACCCTTTAGCTCATGTAATAGATGCGGTTCTAAAGGTCATTTGTGCAAATCTGCAGGTTGTCCAGCAGTCAGCAAACAGTGCTTGTTATGTAAAAAATTGGGCCACTTCCAAATTGTCTGCACAAGTGTTAAAAACTCAGTGAAAGTTGGAAAAGTTTATATGAATGTATATTCATGTGCAGAGTCACTTAACAATGTTATTCTTACATTAGAATGTAAATCAGAGCGTACGCCTGTCAAGGGACCAATGTGTGAGGCGATCATTGACAAGGTTCCACTACAAGTTAAGGCAGACTCTGGGTCACTAATAACTATTTTCAGAGATACCACTTTCCGTGAGAATTGGGGCAAGAGTAATGCTTTGTCACCTACAGATGTAAACCCCAATGCATTTGGGGAAAGGACATTGAAATGCTGGGCTACTTTAAATCTTGCCTCAGCAGAGAGACCCACACAAAAGTTTACATAGCCATCAAAGGCAGAAACATCGTAGGGTGGCAGGACCTAGTCAAAATGGTTTATATTTGGTCCCTAGTTCGGACAATCCTGTAGTGGTTGGGGAAATACCAAGAGCCTAGGTAGGTGGTGTGCATGAGATGGTTGAGGATATATTGTCTGAGTTTAAACCACTGTTTCGTAAGCAAGTTGGAATGGTAAAGGGGTTTGAACATCAGATCAAATTAGCACGAAAGGCACAACCAATAGCTCATAAGGTCTGCCTTGTGCCATTAAGTTTGAGAGAGGAGCTAAAATAGACACTTGAGGATTTGTATTCGCAAGGCATTATCCAGCCTACCGATTCTTCGCAGTGGGTGTCACCCATTGTAGTGGCATGTAAAAAGTCTGGTGAAATCAGATAATGTGCCAATTTACGTGCCCTTAATAGGAATATTGTGGTGTACTGCCACCCACTGCCCAAAATCCATGAGTTAATGGCCAACCTGGGAGCCGCAATGTGGTTTTCCGTATTTTATATAAGGTCTTTTTACCACCAGGTTGCCCTAACTGCTAAATAACAGGATTTAACAACTTTTGTGATGCCATACAGTACTGACAAGTTCCTTAGACTACTGTTTGCTCTGGCGCCTGCTGCAATCATCTTTCAAAAACTAATTGACAGTCTATTTGAGGGCATCAGTGACGTACAGGCGTACCAAGATGACATCTTGGTTTTTGCAAAAGATTTGGAGGAGCACAATTAAATCTTGAGGAGAGTGATATCTGTCTTGTTAAATAGAGGTATGATGATCAGACTTGACAAATGCAAGTTTGCCACCAAGGAGAATGAATATTTAGGCCACACTGTATTGTGTTCTGGGATAAAACCCAAACTGTCCCTCATCAAGCCAATCGAAGATGCTATGGCACCTGTGGATAAGGGTGCTTTGCGTTCATTCCTGGTCTAGCGGAGTACTGCGCACGCTTTGTGCTGGGCTATGTCTAGGCTGTTGAACCCATGAGAGTACTACTGAGGAAGGGCCAGAATTTTGCCAGATGATTTGGAAAAGGCCTTTGAGAATGTTAAAAGGTTGATCGTAACAGCACCAGCCTTAAGTGCCTTTTGTGAAAGTTGTCTGTCATTTATAACTGCGGATGCGAGCATTCACAGTTTAGGGGCCGTGTTAAGCCGAAAAGTTGCAGGTACAAAAAAAAGTAGCCTTTTCATCCAGAACTCTGAAGCCATACGAATGCTAATATAGCACCATAGAGCGAGAGGCTCTGGCATGTGTGTGGGCTGTGCAGAAGTTCAGGATGTACATCTGGGGTACTAAGTTTGAGTTGACAATAGACCATAATCCGTTAGTACACATTTTTACAATTTGCAATGATAATAATACGTCTGCCAGACACATCAAACACATTTCAGGCGGAAGAAACAAATTTCAGGCGGAAATCATCAAACACATTTTAGGCGGAAGAAATTTACATATAGATTGTTTGTCTTGCATGCTGCTAGATGATAATGAGGACAATTTTCTAGCAGATGATGTGGAGTGTGTGCCACTGGTAGATGCAGTGTATGACTATGAATCGGTCATGAATGAACAAGATTGGACAGATGCTTATGAAGACGATAAAACGTTGGTGAAGGTTATTGAACACCTTGTGCATGGTTGGCTAGAAAGCAGGTGTTTTTTAATTGAAGAATTGAAGAATTCTCTCAGGTTGCTGAAGATTTGTCTGTGGTTAATGGTATAATTCTCAGAGGTGATTGTTTTGCGCCACCCACAAAATTATGCAGCGTCATCATCTCCAAAGCGCATCAGGGACACCTGGGTACCACTAAAATGTGCATGAAAATCATACAGCACTATTGGTGGCCTGCTTTAGATTATCAAATGAAGGTCAGGATTGACAGGTGTCCAGAGTGATTACTGTCAGATAAACACTGGAAGAACAGGCAAACACCGCTATACCCTACACCATTTCCTGAAGCTGCATGGGAAAAAGTAGGGTTAGATTTTTCAAGACTATATCATACTTTACCTAGAAACATGATATATATGGTACTTCTTATTGATTGCTTCTCAAAATGGATGTACCATTCATTTGTAAAATCACATATACTGAATCATTCATTAAGTTTTTAGAACAAATTATCTTCCTGAAAGGTTCTCCAAAGGTTGTGGTTACTGATAACAGTACACACTGTATCCGAACGTATTGAGGTTTTTTCATGTCAGGACATTAAACATTTGAAGGTAGATCTGTACTCACCCACTTTTAATGGTTTAGTCAAGAGTGGTAACAAGATCATCAAGGAAGGGGTGCAGACTGGCCTGGAGTCAGGTTGTATTTGTATTGTATTTAAATGTATAAAGTGCATTATGCCTGGAGGCGTCAAAGCGCTACCAATGGAAAAGAAGCTGCCGAAAGAAGATGCACTTATGAAAGGGAGAATAACCAAGTCTTCTGTTGCTTATGGAAGGCCATGTGAGAAACTAATCTGGCAATGTGGATTGGTAGCGTGTTCCACAATTTTGCCGCAGCCACTGAAAAGGTGCGACCACCCCATTTGGCCTTCTGGAACCTCAGAATGTTCAACTTCCTGAGAGAAGAGGATCTCAGATGTCTCTTAGGAGAGTACCAGAGGTTTAAATTTGGGCATGTTCATTAACCAGACAGTCTGGAGTTATAATACGTCTCTACATTGTACTACAGGACAATATAGAGAGAAATTGTACTTTCTCCTTTTTCATTGTTAAGAGGCAGAGACGTACATACACAGTTGTTTCCGTCATGGCTTAAAGAAAAAGGGCACAAGAATAACAAGATAGGACAGACTAGAGAAGATGTTGCCACAAATGTGTTGTTGCAGCAGACTAATATGAAATATAACTTTGACAAAAAGCAGTCAGTCAAGAGAAGGTCTTGAGGTAGGCGATTGGGTGCTGATTAGGAATCCCATCAGGGCTAGGAAAGGCGAGTTCAAATTTTCTATGCCAGTACAGGTGGACAAAGTCAGTAAGGGTGCGGCACTGATTGTGGGCAAAGACTGGTGGAATAAAAGGCAGGTGAAACTTACACAAGAGCAGGTCAACATCATACATAAAAAGAAAGGTTCTGTTCTTTATTCTGACTGGGCACAGTGGTTACAACCTGTGAGAAGACAAACAGAGTCAAGCAGCAATTCTGAGGATGTCCAGTTACCTGTCAATGAGAATTTTTCTACACCTGTGTCAAGCAGACTTACCAGTGAGAAATGATCAGGGACATCTAAGGATTTTGGGGGCACCGGGCCAAGCATAATTTGTGGGACAATGCTCTGAATTTATTATCCATTTTCAGCTCATTCACACCCTCGGTAACTATGGACAGATCATTGACAACCCTCTTTGGTGGCCAGCCTCCATCTGGGCCCAACCCTGGAACAAACAGTCTCTCTGCCTGGCTGGCACCAGAGAAGCAGAAAAAGGAGTGGCCTGAAAATCCCTCTGCATGTGGTACAGTGTACTGGTGCCTACTATTAAGTCCTACTTTGGCGCAAACGGTCTCCAACTGAACTGCGCCAGAAAAGGAGAAAGACAAAGCCTTCTATGCACAATATGTAGTGTCGCAAGTATGCCAACACCATTTGGTTATGCGGTGCTGATTGATTCTTTTGTTTATTGCCCTGCCTGTGCTCCATGAGACTGGTATTCTGTGTAAGGTGGCTGTAGGCTATTATTGCACTGGTGAGGCTGCAGTTCCACAAGGACATAAACTTTGCACAGGGCCACTCCCACTCACATTGAAACGCTGAACGCATGAAGCTGTTTGGAAGTTTTTGGCAGCAGCTTTATTTAATCTTGCACAAAATCACTCAGCAAAGCTTTAACGACAGGGGTCATAAAACATCCTGTACGCTCATAACTGTACATCATAGACACGATTTACCATAGGGCATTTCATAAATCACACAGCCTGGTTGACACCAGGTCATAAATCAAAGCGTAAATGAATCCTTACATCAAAATCAGGGTTCACTGACAAAACATCGACACCCAAAACATCCCCATACCACAATATCGAGTCATAAATATAGATGTCAAAAATATCGACCTCCTATATAAAGGTAAGTACAAAAATATTGAGAAAAAATATCGATGACATAAATATAGATGTAACAAATATCGTTTTTATATATATATATATATAAAATAAAATAATAAACATTAAATATATTAAATAATAAACTTAATTTTAAAAAATAAATAGATTTAATATACATTTTAACAAAAATAACAAATGAACTTAACCTAAAAAAGTTAAACACACCAATATAATAATTATTATATATATTTACTGTAAAACAATTAATAAACTATTAATTTAAATTTATTTTATCATTTTAAAAATATATAAAAATGTAACAAATAGATATGTATATACATCTACCAATAACATAACATTTATGTTAAAAAACATTCTATTATTAAGTAAAACATTAAACTATTTAAAAATATTTAAACTTAAATTTCCCATTCCAGTCAATGCAACAGTAGGGAAAGTGTTGGATAGCGAAGGGGTAAAAATTACTGTTCTCACTCCAGTGAGTGCAACAGTAGGGAAAGTGTTGGATAGCGAAGGGATAAAATTTGCTATTCTCACTCCAGTCAGTGCAACAGTAGGGAAAGTGTTGGATAGCGGAGGGGTAAAACTATTCCCACTCCAGTCAGTCAAACAGTAGGGAAAGTGTTGGATAGCGGTGGGATAAAATTTACTATTCCCACTCCAGTCAGTGCAACAGTAGGGAAAGTGTTGGATAGCGGAGGGATAAAAATTCTATTCCCACTCCAATAAGTGCAACAGTAGGGAAAGTGTTGGATAGCAGAGGGGTAAAAATTACTATTCCCACTCCAGTCAGTGCAACAGTAGGGAAAGTGTTGGATAGCGGAGGGGTAAAAATTACTATTCCCACTCCAGTCAGTGTAACAGTAGGGAAAGTGTTGGATAGAGGAGGGGAAAAAATTACTGTTCCCACTCCAATGAGTGCAACAGTAGGGAAAGTGTTGGATAGCGGAGAGGTCAAAATTACTATTCCCACTCCAGTGAGTGTAACAGTAGGGAAAGTGTTGGATAGCGGAGGGGTAAAAATTACTATTGTCACTCCAATGAGTGCAACAGTAGGGAAAGTGTTGGATAGCGGAGGGGTAAAAATTACTATTCCCACTCCAGTGAGTGTAACATTAGGGAAAGTGTTGGATTGGGGAGGGATAATAATTACTATTCCCACTACAGTCAATTCAAAATTAAAAACAAACAAAATATCAACAACAAAAAATATTTGAAAACCAAAATTAATTAAAAAATAAATAAATATGTTACAAATTAAAATGCAAATATATTTAATATTATACATTAAAAAAATAAAAACATTTTATAATGTTAAATATATATCACAAATACCTACAAATATTATATTAAATAAAATATAAAAATATTTTTCCAACAAACAAATATTTTTAGTTACAAATTATTTATAAACAAAAACATTACATACATTTGTTGTATTTACATCCTACCCTATAACACCACACAATTCACAACCCACATCTAAATTAAAAATGAAATGTACTTCCATAATTAACATAATTAATTATCAATTAAATAAATATTATTAATTAACAAACAAACTAAAACACATAAAATGTTTTTAACTTTCCACCCTTTACCCATATAAACCCCACAACCCACACCTAAAATTAATTACACAATTCCCATCTTTAATTTTCAATTAATGAAATATTATTAATTAACAACTAATTATTAATTTATTAAAAATAAATGACTTCCCACCCTTTACCCCTATAAACCCCACAACCCGCATCTAAAAATAATTACACAATTTCCATATTAAATTTTCAATTAAATAATTAATATAAATTAACAACATAGGGCCCGATTCCGATCTCATTCGGAAAGCCCTCCAGACAACTTGGATCCGGAGAGCTTTCCGAACGACTTGCGCTCCGGGAGTCCGAGTGACCGATTCTGATGTGTCCGTATAGTGACGGACTCGGTTCGGTCGGACTCCCATTGAACTCAATGGGAGCCTGTGTACCGAACGCGTACACAGGCTCCCAAAGGGGGTGGGGAAGAGCGTGCACCCTGTGGCAGGCACCCCATGGTGCCCGCCAGACTGTGCATGCATGAAAAGGGGAGACCTATGGGTACCCCTCTGCGACGGATTCGGAGGCCCCCGGGTGAAGGGGGGCCTGCCACGGCCGGCCGAAGTCTGATTCCCACAGCTGTTTCATCCCGGCAAAACCGAGTCGATACGGCTGTCAGAATTGTGCATTGTACTCACTCGTTCGGAAGCTGGCTCCATTGCACGGCACGATTCGGCTGCGAATGACTCGAACTACCAGGATCGGGTTAGGAAACGATTCGGTCGGCGCAGACGAGATCTTCGTATCGTACTTGGTCATTCGGAACGTGGGACGATTCGGATGAAACATATGCTCCGAATCAGATTTGCGTCTCCCGAATCCCGTTTGGAGCCCTTCCGAACGAGATTGAAATTGGGCCCTAATTATTAATGAATGAAAAATAAATTACTTCCCACCCTTTACCCCTATAAATCCCACAACCCGCACCTAAAATTATTTAAACAATTTCAATATTTAATTTTCAATTGAATTAATTGATATTAAATAACAACTAATTATTAATTAATTAAAAATAAATTACTTCCCACCATTTACCCCTATAAACCCCACAGCCCGCACCTAAAATGAATTACACAATTTCCATATTTAATTTTCAATTAATTAATTAATATTAATTAACAACATATTAATAATTAATTAAAAATAAATTACTTCCCACAATTAACACTATAAAATCTCAATTAAATAAATATTAATAAATAAAAATGTATCATTAATTTATTATAATTAAATTACTTCCCACCCTATTCTCCTACAAACCCACAACCCGCTACGGAACCCAAAAACTCAAAATGTAATTAAAATAAAATTGATAACTCCTAAAAATGTAACACATATATTAAAAAACATAAACAATACTTATACAAAAAAATACAACTCATACGTTTAAAATATATACTAAAATACATAACACTAATTTAAAAATCGATATTTTAAACAACTATATTTTTGCAAACGAAATTATTGACTTCTATATTTTTAAAAACGTTATTTCTTACCTTCAAATCGATATTCTTGACCACGATATTCTTGCTCTCGATATTTCTCACTGACGATATTTAGGACTCAATATTCCTGTAGTTCGAAATTTCCAACTCGATATTTTGTCTGCACACCCAAAATCAGCATGTCGTAAATCACACAGCCTAGTTGTCAACAGGTCATAAAACAAATTGTAAATCACACCTTAGTCATAAATCAAGCCATAAATTAAATAGCGATATTAATCAAGTCATAAATCAAACATACAGACACTTTTATCGCATATCATGAAAGTCCTTTTACTAGGCACAGTCCTTCGTTTATTGTTGTCACCTTGAGCCCCTTGAGCTGGAGCTTCACCGACTATGTGGGTGAGGGGTATTCCACCATCTTTTTTTTAGGCCCAATTTGCTACCATACTTATTTGGTGTGGTCTGCCGACCGGCGGGCCTGGGCTGCGAGTGCCGTGTTCTGGGATCCCTCCCCTCTCTGACCGCCTTACCCTGCCGTGAAGCATCCCAAGGTAAGTACGCGGTCTGCCACTCTGATGGTGGCCTTTCAAACTCTCAAGCTCCATTCAACAGACTCTTTCACCGCCGTGACTTCTTTACATTTGCTGCAAAAGTCTCTCGTTGGTTTGCTGGTGCAGGTTGTTGCGTTTTGCTGATGCCACGGTGCTGTTGTCCCAGCACAAACAGTGCCTGGGTATGGGCGCTTCCTTCTTTAATAGGGCTTTGATGCCACGCAGGTACAGTTCAAACCCCGCACCCCCCTCTCCCATTAACAGGCGGGTTTTCGTATCACTTTTCCTCCTTTTGGCGCTCTTTTCCCCCTACCACCTCTCTGCTGGTCTTCAGGGGGCAGGGTAAACGTCCTGACTTTTGTTGTGTCCCCTTCCCGGTGACCACAGTTCCCGGGCCTTTGGCGCCGTTTACCACGCCGGCCCCACTAGCCCCCTACGGGAGCGGTACTGTGCTAATACAGTCACAGAGGTGGCGCTCAATGCCAATCTTTACTGCACAGTAAGTGGCACATGCTGCAAAAAAGGCAAAGGCCTGTTCAGTTGGGCTGGGCCTATGCATTCTAAAAGGTCAAAGGGTTTGTTGAATCCATCCAGAAACTAATAGGTATTTTTCTTTATCCCTTGCTATCTCTCAGGTGGGGGCTGTGCTGGCTGGACAGCCTGGGCTGGCTCCAAAATATAGAAAAGAATGTAAGTAAACAAAATAGTTATTTTAAAAATCTGGACACTCGGGGACTGTCCTGAAATCTTAATGATGGGCCCCCTAGAAAGGTGGGGGGCCTGGCCAGAGCCCACTTTGCCCACGCTTTAAACCGTCTCTGATGATGTAAAGAGATCTATCGGGTCCCGTGTTAGAAAAAGCCCCAAAAGATGTAATGATTTCATTAGATATTGATGTCATTTGATATGTTGCACAGATATAGGCTTAGAGCAGTGGTTCCCAAACTGTGCGCCGTGGCACCCCGGTGCGCCACCAGAACTTGCCAGGGGCGCCGCGCACTTCTTGGGAACGTGTGAAAGGAAGCAGTTCTAAAACAGGTTAGTTGCATATTTAAAATGTGCACTTGCGGCCCGAGTAAACATGTCTTGCGGGGGAGTTTCGGAAGCGGCACCTGTTAGCCTCTGGAATGTTTTGGACCAGCGTATGACGTGTTGCAGGGCAGGCGCAAACAATCATGACCATGATGCTGAGCGTTATTGCTGCTCGTGCTCTGCAGTGACTCTAGTAAGGAAAATCGGGTAATCGTTATAGAAGTGAGATTGTTTAATTACAACTTTTGTATATTTACCAGCTTAGCTAATGTCTTCATCGCCCATTCACTCCCACAACGTGTCCTTCATGTGCATCCGAAGACATCCAGTGAGCGAAGGTGACTCGTGTGCAAAGAATGTCGAATGCAAGGAAAGAGAGGCCTTGGAAGAGGGGCGCAGTTGCAAATTCTTATGAAATTTTCCTCTGAATACACGATAATAATATCCTATTCATGTGTGCTGCTGATTTGCAGATCACTGAGCGCAGTGCGGTTCATTCAGGTTCATGGCATGCAGTCCCCCCCTTGAAACCGAGCACCGGACCTGCCACTTTCTGCCAAGAAAGAAACAACACACAATTAAATATTAATTAACTCCCTGCTCTGATAACAGCCAGAGAATAGCGCCCATTTTCTATCGTCTGGATCCAGTAATCAGCTCAACAATAAAATTAACTAAACTAAAATTATGGTGGTGCTTAGCAGATAGGGAAGTAAATCACACGTGTACTGTATATTCTTTTTCATTTGCGCACGAAAACCATTATATTCAAGACATTTGGGTAACATTTCCAAGCCCTTGCAGCTGTTTCTCTGTTGCACTTGGAAGCTAAGAGCGCTTCGAGAAGCCTTGATCTGGCATGGCTGAGAAATTAGAGATATTTTCCTAACCAAAACTATTGGGGTTTTATCACGCTCAGCTGTGAGTGTTCGTGAAGGTATGGGGGTGTTTGAGATGACACTATGTTGTGTGCGTTGTTATCTTTCCTGCCAATACAAACAAAATACCACATCGTCAGTTGGCTTATCTTCAAAAATTAAGACAACAACTTTCTTACGCTCCCTCCCCACTCTTTCAAATATTCACCACTCTTTAAAACATTTGGAACGTGGTAGCACTCGTGTGCTCATAAACACCTACTCATCTAAAGTAAAATACGCTTACACGTGTGACTTACGAATCAGCACGAGTCCGTTTGGAGGTGAGTTCACAGCACTGATGGCTCCACTGTTCACACTGGGAATGTTCGTGACCAAGGCCTGCTCCAGTGTCAGCTACAGGACTCAACAGACGGCAGCACTTTGCATGAAGGTGCTTACTTTAATTATTTGTCACTTATCAACACAGCTCGAGAATACATTTAAAAGTGATCTCAAATTATATTTGCTGTTTGAAGCATGTACAGATCATAAGGGCTATAAAAATACCAACTTTGGGTGGTGGTGTTTATTTTTGGACCAGCTGGGACTTAAAAATACCGGTGGTGCTGGTAGAAAACTGGTCAGGTGGCAACCCTAACTGGCTCGTTTATTTACTGTTGGGGTTTTTGTGTACATGCCACTTTAGCACAGTCTGTCTGTGATGCAGAATCCCCCTGTGTTTTATGAACAACCATTGCATGTCTTGGTAAGCAAGTGAACAACCACCGGACAAAAGAGGAGAAAAATGGAAGTACTCCAGAGGCCGGGCTTACATCCCCGCCACCCGAAAAATAAAATGACATAATGGGGAGCCGCGGACAACTGCCAATAGATAAAGGGAGCCACGGGTCGAAAAAGTTTGGGAACCACTGGCTTAGAGTATAGGAATTAGTCATAGAAATTTAGATTCTAGGTCAGATAGTCAGTTGCTGTCAGGATCCAGGCTAGCCAGTCGCGTCGCGGGCGGGCGTATTGTAGAAAAAGCTTTCTAAAACCACCTGCTGTTTGAGGACGATCTTTTACTACAGCGGTGGAAACAATTGGTTCATCTTGAATTGAATATAGAAATAATTTCTCTTAGCTCGGCGCAGAAGCAGTACTCCACCAGTCCATTAGAGGGCTCCCTCGCCTTTGCTATGCAGATAAAGAAACCACCGCTCTACCCTCCTCTTTGCAGGAAGTGAAACCACGTGAAAGACAACCAGGACAGGGAGTTCGAGTCTGCGACCAACCCGTTTTTTGTTTTTTTTAATCATATATAACCGAATAAGTGCAGTTGGTACCTCGTCTTGTCCGCCAGACTCCTGTGATGCTTTGAAGACGCATAAGCGTAGCACTTGTTCTAAGACGGGTTTTTTAATTTAATGAGCGATACCCCCATTTTATCCCGTTTTATTTCTTTTATTTTCATGGATTCCATGAAGAGGATTCTGGTCTACCTGTCCAAGGAGAAATCTCTGCCGCAGTGCGCTAAATTTATACAGGTATGTTTCGGATGAATTACGGAAGTCTGAACTTGTGATGGCTGCTATGTCATTTTCTGTTTGAATTATTGCACTTCTCTTGTTTTTCCTTCATTATAAATCCGGAACATCTACAACTAACGTCTACAACTGGGGGAGAGGATGTGGTCCGTCGGCTACACTGCCGACTTTGGTGCTGGAAACCAGGGTTCGAGCCTCGGGGTCGCGTCCACATCCTGTGATTCTGGGCAAGATACATTAAGTATCTCCCCTTTGATGAATGTGTAATGTAAATAAGGTGCTCATGTTAAGCGCTCCAATACCTTCGGGTCGAGTTCGCGCTATATAAATATGCAACCAAACTAGAAGTTCTCTGGAATAACATTTCAGCACATTTTTTTTTGTGTCGCTACCACTCCGCACGATTACAGGTTTCACTGTGTGCAGCATCTCTCCCGTTTTACCCGGTGAGATACTATATTCGGTAATAACTAACCAATAACGAAACTATTCCGGGCATATTTTTCATCAGCTGTAAACATTGTAGTAATTCCTGGTGCTGCATGACTTCCCGGGTACTGTGCAATAAAATTCGTAATCTCCTGGTAATGGGCTGGTATTGCCCGGTATAGGTGGTAATGCCAGGTCTATTGTTACCACTTCATTTTTACCAGGCGAGTCGTAAAGACGAGATAATACGCAAAATCCTCATGTTATTCCCCAGTAACTCGAAATGGGTGTTATTGATCGAATCTGATAAATAACTTACCCAGTGGTATTATTTATCAGGAGCGAGAAATAACACATAAAATTGTAATCAGACTCTTTAATAGAGTGCAAAGGGAGGTTAAGTGATTTAACAAGTGAGACACAGGTTGGGTCACATAAAGAAACCAGGGGAGGTCCACGCAGGTAGGTGTAATTTAAGTAGATTTATTGAAGTAGGTTACATGTAGAGATATGTTCCTGTGAAGCAGCCTCACCAGGAGCAGCCTGCCTGCTGCTCAGCCCATTCTCAACAGTCAGACTTCCCCTCACAGGCACCCAACATTCCAATACGCATCATCACTCCCAACATTCCATGCAGCACACAGCACATTCACACTGGCTGAGCAGGTGGGGAAAATGTCAGAACATTAACATGAGCAGGATACTACATATCCACCTTTCTTATACAACAGAAGCATAAGTCCTGTACCTTAAATAAGATATAACAATAAGAACCCGGGAAAGGGATAAATGAGAGGAACACTAATGCAACAGAATAAATGCAATAGAAATGAACAAATAGGAAAGAGCGAAAAGATATGTGGAAGAAAATGTAAAGGAAATGATGGATAAGTATACACAAAAGAATATGAACCATACTCTCTATCTATAGGTTTTAAACGAGTAGAATAAAATGAAAAGACAAAAGAAACCACAAATAAGCAGATGGACGAAAACGCACCAAAGGCAACCCCCAAACACACCCACTGGCCAGGAAGGCATGCAGGGAAGGAAGACATAGCACGATGCAAACTGAAGACAGGCTTTACACCCAGACACACAAAGTAGAGGAGAGGGGATCTCCTCATGAACATAGGAGAAAGAGAAACCACTACAATAAGGGAAAGGCTATGGACAAAGGAAGAACAACAATCAAATATAGTCCAGGTTCCAAGGATGAAAAGAAAATGTAACATCAAAAGGAGAACTGAACAAGTGAGAAAACAGAGAAGAGAAAGAAATACGAACAGTATGACTCATCCTCCCCATTTTCAAAATGAGAAATTATACAATGGTAGCATAACGTTACAAGTAAATGAACAGCAAAGTCTAGGCATAGACTAAAACAAAACTGTACCCCAAACGGGGATAGATAATGTAAAGGTTAATCACGTGAATATTGTAAAAGGGAGTAAAACCCAATAAGACACACCCTGTGTAGGGGTAATGATGTAACACTAGTACAGGAAGATGGGAATAATACACATGACCGACCCCTGACATAAGCTTGGTTAACTAATGTAAATGGGACTAAAACCCATGACCTGCCCCTGAAATAAGGGTGGTTAACTAATGTAAATGGGACTAAAACCCATGACCTACCCCTGACATAAGGGTGGATAGCTTATGTAAATGGGACAAACACCCAAGAAGAAACACCCTGTATAAGGGTAATTATGTAAAGAAAGAACGTGTGGATGGGACTGACACTCCAAAAAGAAACACCCTGAGTGAGGGTATTACTGTAAAAAAACAAGTACGTGACAATGGGAATGACACCCATATCCTACCCTAAGACTAGAGGGTGGGAAAAATTAGTGTAAATGGGACTGTGACCCATACTACGATGCCCTGTGTGAGGGTAGAAACCTTAAATAGCCCATGTGGGCAAATGTGCTATGAGAGAATGGGGCTGGAACCCATTCCGATCCCCCATGTAAGGGAGCGATCCCTCATGTAAGGTAAGAGAAATGTAAATAAAGGCGAAAAGAACCCAAGGAGCCAATCCCTGATGAAAAAGGTGTGTACCCAACTACCAGAAATGTACGGTAATGTTCAACCAAATCCCACCGAACAATCCCGTGAAGAATATGTGGGCAGCTCAGGAGCTATGTATGACATTATAAGTATGGCACGTACAATAGAGAATGTCACTAAACACAAAAACATTAGTGCCAAATGTCACAAGCACAGGAGATAAGATGTGAATAACACCAAAAGTCTTTGGGATATGGCGCAAATACGAATCTTAGAAGCTTTGCTGTAATCTTAGCCCAGTACCCAATAGGCTTATAGACGGAAGAACCATCACAAATGCTGAGAGTCAAAGTTTAGGGTGGTGTGTGTCACAGCAACCATGAATAACATGCCAGAGTATATAATCTGTAAAGATTGTCTCTTGTCGGTAAAGGAGTGGGAGTCACCGAAAACCAAAAGAGAGGCGAGGCAGGGTCCAAAGATAGAATATTGGCTTATCGTCTATTACTTCGAAGAAGCTGGCGATGTGAAATGAAAAGTACAAAGCAACTTTTTGTGGAAGTAGTTACAACTTACGACCCATCTCGGCGGCGTCCACTGTCCACTGTGCTTTTTCCATTCACCAAACAGTATGCGGCAAAGACGTGAGTAAACCTCTGTTGCATGCAAATAGAAAGTGCTTCGTAGCGTTTCACCCGATGATGATTTTTTTTTTTAAAAACATGGCGCCACGAAAAATGCACTGCGCCGGATGGCTCCCAGCGCGTACATGTTGTAAAACGTCAAAGAGCAGCTAGGTAAGCTGCCCTGCAACTGCAATGACGCAGAAGGCTTAACGCGGCGAAGAATGGAGAGGCGTGACATCACAGAAGCTCCACGTCCACGATCTGATTCGCGCGGCATTACAAGTGAGGTAAGAGGCACTCCTTGGTCCACCGCTACCTCAGTCATCGCGATGCGTGTGGAAAGGGAGTTGAAACACTGTTGAGTGTAGATTGACATGACAACAGGAAACTGACTCCACTAAGCACCGCATTTAAAAACAATTCAAATACATAGAGCTGTGAGGTAGAAGTGCTCAAGATCACATAACGTAGACGGTATAAGCGAACATGCCACACAGGGGTAGTTTGCGTAGTCCACATCGTCAGCGATACTTTTAACACTAAGCTGAAGGCACAAAGTGGTGAGATTTTCAAACAAGAACACGCCTTGATTGACAGATGAGCTGACACGCGTCTTGAAGATGACGTGATTCTAAAAATCTCATATGTTCCTTCAGGTAGTAGCCTCAATAAAATTTCCATGCGCTCACTGCTACACGAAATACCATAGCATGGGCAGTGTAGAATTCTGCCAGATCCTCCACAGAAACATCTTTCTAGCCCCAGCAGACCGACCTGTTGAATAGACAGCTGCCAGTAAGTTGTAATGAGGTTACCACAGACTGATGTGGAAAATCCAAAGTCCTTTTAAAAATATCTATGAGCGCAGCACGCTTAGACTGTGGCTGTCTGATGGAAAGACACTGGTGGGGCTGCAGGGCGTTGCGCTTCATTTTCTTTCTTTTTTTATTTTTTTTTATCCTCATTCGCCACCAACCTCACTTCAATTCACACTCAAGATGTCTGTACCAACACTCAGCTAGCTGAGGAACGTAGGCAATTGGAAGTAGAGACCCGCGTACAGGTGCCAGACCTTCCTGGGCATCAATGAAGAACCAACTGAGATAACTCTTCCGCCAAGCTCCAAGAGCTAGATGACACTCGTCGTGAAACTGCCAGGGGAAAACTGGAAGTAGCCGACTTAGCCCGAAGAGTATTAAGGCGGCATAATCATAGGACTCAAAAAAAAAAAAAAAAAAAATCAACTCTGAGCCCCATCTGAGTTGCAAGAGGTTCCAAAATGCTTTCTTCTTTTTGCTGCCTGCTCTAGCAAGATCTAACTTAGAGACCGCCAGAACTGAAGCCTGCCAATCTAGGAAGGAGGGGGGAGTTGATTCTGTCCATCTTATGCAAATTTGCCTCCTGGCTAGAAGGATAGCGTAGAAAAGCAGTAATCCCGCAGGGCCAGTAACTTTATCTGCAGAACCAAATATGATTAAAGATAAGTCGATGTTGATAGGACATCCCAAGGTGCTTGCCAAAAAGTTTCCGACGCTATCCCAAAAGGAGGCAAGGGCAGGGCATTCTTTGAACATGTGGATGTCCGAGGCAGAAACCTGCCCACATTTCTTGCAACTCACCGGTGGGCCTTTAATAATTTTTGACAGTTTATGTGGGGAAAAATAGGCCCTGTGAATAGTGAACAGGTGGTTCCTTTTTAACCAGGCCGGTTTTACTACTTCATTTAAGATCTTACAAGAATTCTGCCATAAATGAGCGCAATTGCGAGTAGGTAGGGAGCCACCCCACAGTTCCTCTGCAAGATTAAATTTGCCATCCACACCTTCGAGTATGGCCTGATACAAAAAGGAAACTTCCTTCTTCCCAGGGGGCTTAGTCACAAGCTGGCGTTCTAGGAAGCTGCCACAACCAACTGAGTTCTTACGATTTGTTTGTGGGTGTGATTGGGCCCAGCTTTCCAACTGAAGATATTTAAATCTAGAGAGGCCTGCTCCAACCTTGTCCTCAAGTTGTTCCCATGAAACAAAGGTACCATCAGGGAGCAGGTCCCCCAGACCACTAACCCGGCTTCTCTCAAAGGGATTGCCAGCCTGTCCCTCAAACACTCTGGAGCACCCGGGGAATCCCAGAGGGGAGCCAAATTGGAAAAATAGCCGAGTGCCACTGCACCCCTCAATTTGGTCCAAGTTTTGGCTAGGCCCTGAAGAACCTTCAACTTGACCTTTTAAAAAAACTTTGGGTCCCCGAATTTGAACAAAAGCCCTCCTCTGGTAGTTTGGCGCCTCTAAGCATAGCCAGGAACATCCCCCCGCACCAGTATTAACAGGCATTCTCAAAAGCATGCGTGAATGTGAAAGTTGGAAAGCCCAGGCATAAAGCTGGAGATCTGGTAAAGCAAGGCCTCCCTTTTCTCTCCTCCGCCTCAGCTTTTTCCAGGCGATCCTAGATGATTTATACGCCCAAACAAATGAGTTGATATCCCTCTTTAACTTCTCAATGGTAGATTTTTCAAAGTGAAGGGGGATACAATTAAAATGGAAAGTCGTTTTTGGGAGTATTGACATCTTAATCAGGTTGACCCTGCCTATAATGGATAAAGGAAGTAGGGCCCAAGATTTCATTAGCCTCTGGCACTCCCTTGCCACCATAGCTATATTGGTTTCGGCAATCTTAGTGATGTCTTGAAGAACATTGATTCCCAAGTATCTCATTTTGGAACTGATCTGGTGCTGGTGCTGAGTCCCTCCAAGATTCCAAGTCATGATTTCAGTCTTCGAGGCATTGATTTCATAGCCTGAAACCAAACCGAACTCCTGAGCGAGACTGATAACAGCTGGAAAAGCTGATTGTAAGTTAGCCGAAAGAACTAAGATGTCATCAGCATACAGGGCAACCTTCCTCTCCCACTCCCCATACTTAAAGGGCTGGATATTAGGGTCGTCTCTAAGCCGTTGAGCAAATGGCTCAATATATTAATCAAAAAGGAGAGGGGAGAGTGGGCAGCCCTGTCTGGTCCCCCTTGAGATCATAAAGGAGTCAGTAATGTTGCCATTAACAAGGAGTCTGGCAGATGGATTCTGATAGATCAACTGAACCATCCGACAGAAATTTTCCCCTAGGTTAAATTTCCTCAAGACCTCCGACAGGTAAATCCAATTCACTCTGTCGAAGGCCTTGGTGGCGTCTAAAGTCATGGCTGCTAATGGAAGGGAATATGTGGAAGCCAGATCAATCGCGCCGATAAAGTCATAAGTGAGGTCAGAGAGCTGCCGACCCCTGACAAAGCCCTTTTGATCTAAATGAAGGATGTCTCCCGCCACGAGACCCAATCTTGCTGCCAATATTGAAGTGAAGATTTTGTAGTCGGCATTCAAGAGTGATATGGGCCTACATGACCCACAGCTTGATGGAGCTTTCCCTGGTTTCAGAATCAGGATTATGGTAGCGTCATTCCACGAAGCTGGGAGCCTTAGGCTCTCCTCTAACACCTGATTAAAGAGAGACGTCAGGGTGGGAACGATCTTATCGCCCAACATCTTATAGATCACGGCTGGGAGCCCATCAGGCCCCGCCGCTTTCCCGTTCTTACAGCGTTGAATGGCTTCCCTGACCTCAGTATGAGTGAAAGCCTGGTCCAAATGTTGTTGTTGATCAGGCTTCAGGGAGGGAAGAGGAATGCCTTCCAGCCAGCTCTGGGCACTAAAGCTATCTACCTTTTTATCTTCACAATAGATGTCCCGAAAATAGGTCTGGAAGACATGACTAATTTCCCTATCTGACGAGAAGATATCATTACCACTACTAATTTCTTTAATGTGATTCCTCGCCCGATCTGATTTGGACTTCCATGCAAGGAGCTTACCTGCCCCTTCACCATACTCGAAGTGGGCAATTTTGCTTGCCTCCCATCTGCGAGTAAGCCTAGAATGCAGGATGTTCTCTAACTGACCCTTTAGATCATCTAACTTAGCCTGACGTTCTTGCTGGACTTCAGGGGAAGCTTGACAAGTTAAGACGGCCTCCGCAACCATTAGCTTCTCTTCAATGAACGAGATCTCTTCTTTGTATCTTTTATTTCTATAGCAAGACCTGCTGGTAATTTGGCCTCGCAAAAAAGCTTTTAGAGAGTCCCATACGTTTGTTATTGAAGTCGACCCTGAGTTCGTTTTCAGGAATCATTCGGTTTCTTGTAATAGGAAAGAGATCTCCTCTTCCTCCAGAAGTAAGGAGCGGTCAAACGACCATGTCCTAGTGGGGCTAGGTAATGGATATTCTAGACCAAAAAGAATACCTGAGTAATCAGAAAGATGGTTAGCCAAGTAAGAATTTTTTTTAACTCTGCCTCTTAATGTGTTACTTATCAGCACATAATCTATTCTAGATTGGTGTCGATATTTATAATTTCGAAACGAGATACCTGGCTGCTGACCTGATCTTTCCCTCCAAATATCTGAGAAAGCAAATTGCTTCATTGCCCCTAATAGGAAATTCCGAGATTTGGAAGGGACCATAGCTCTGTTGTTTGGAGTCTTGTCTAATAAGGGGTTCAAGATGATATTAAAGTCTCCAGCTAGGATTATTGGTTCTGGAAAGTCCAACAAGTGGGAGAAAATAGTCTTGAGACAGGAGGGGTCATCTTGGTTGGGTCCATAGTAGCCGACCAAGGTAAACAAAGTTCCCATTATCGTAACTTTAACGATGGCCCATCTGACACCTGGGTCCACTAGCTGCTGTAAAATGTGCGCCTTAGCTGATTTCTTAAATAAAATTAGAACCCCTCTGATATTTGCTGACTGACTAGTACAAACGTGTGAACCCACCCAACTTTTATTTTTAAAAAGAGAGACCGTCTCTTCTTTAAGAAGGTGCGTCTCCTGAAGAACGATGACCTGCGCCGATGAATCCTGGAGATACTGTATGATATTGTCTCTTCTCGGTCTAGTGCGCAGGCCATTAACGTTCCAGGACAAGATCTGTATGGAACTCATGGTGGGTCTAACCCGAGACCAATCACTAAAAAGGGAGTTTGAAACGACCCGCACCAGCACTTAAACCAACACAGTACCAAAGCCATTACTCTTAAAAATGAGATAGGTACAATCAGAAAAAGGGAGAATGAGGAATTTTTTACTTTTTTACTCTGCTGCACCCGCCCCCTACCCCTGTGCCCCCCCAAACCTCCCCCCACCCCTGGAGAATCCTTACCCCAATTATCTGGACAGATGGAGTCCAGGCAGTTGCATCCCGGAGGTGCCCACCCCAACCACTTAAATTAAAGTGAAGAAAAGAAATACCGAAAAAGGAAAGATTTTACGAAGAGGACCTTTTCGACCCTAAAAACAGTCTAGACCAATTTAAAAGAGAAGGAAAACAAATAAGTATGCACTTTTATCCCCCATTTCTCTTCCTCAATTTTTATCTTATTGTTTCCTCTTAATATTGGCCCCACCTACTTATAGTCACCTATTATGCTAACTCTTCAGCACAGAGGGAGAAAGAGAAGGCAGAACCCTCAGTTAACAATAACAACACTACCCCGGCCAAACGATATCCCAGGCTAAAACGATCCCTTATGATACCCCCTTGCTGATGCTGTCAAGTAGCTCATCCGCCTCCTGAACTGTTCTTAAATTGTGCATTTTATTATTGTGCATCACTTTCAGGAAGGCCGGAAATTTTAGTTGGGCTACTGCGCCATGTTTTTTGAAATCCTCCAACCTTCCACCAAGCTCCCACTGCCTATTCAAAGTGGACCCCGAGAGGTCGGACCGGATCTCAAACGAGAACTCTTTTGCCCTAACTGTTTTCAATTTCAATGCTGCATTAAGGATTTTCTCTTTTAGAGCAAAGGTAAGAAAATTGATAAGTATTTTCCTGGGTTTGGATCTAGTGGGGTTTCTTCGGAAGGGATCCCTATGCACCCTCTGTATATCGTGGCTTAGTGCTTCTTCTGAGCCCTCGAGCTGTAGGGAGGCCTTGAGTAAAGAAACTATGTATGGTCTAATGTCCGATCCTTCGCTGCCTTCCGGAACATTCAATAGGCGTAAGTTATTTCTACGCGCGTTATTCTCCAAATTTTCCAGTCTATCACTAAGATCTGCACGCTCTTTCTTTAGCAATAGAATGTCCGACTTCGCCAACCCGAGGTCTTCTTTTAGTTCACCGACACTATTCTCGAGAGTTACAGTCCTGGAGTTTAAGAGGTCCACTTTTTTTTCCAAAGATTCACAGAAGTTTCTGATTTCTCCTTGATTAACTGCAGATACCGCGAAGCCCTTCTTTATATCTTCAGATAATGTGGTGAAGAGAGCTTCCAAGCCTGAGGATGAAGATAAGAGTAAAGATGAAGAGCCTGCCTCTTGTTCCCCTCTGGATTCGCCGTTAGAGACTGCCAGTGGCAATGACTGTGGCTGTGGCTGTGTCTGTGTCTGTGGCTGATTCTGGGTCTGTGAGCAAGCTAGGGAGCCTATATTCGAGCCATCAGGGGCTCATGAAGGACCAGGGGCACCCCTGAATCGCCCTGGTAAGAAACCAAATCTGAGGTTGACTCCATATTGCTATCATCTAACATTGTGAATGGTGGTAACGATGTTATGGAGGTATTTAAGCCTGCTGAGCTCTGCCTGAGGGTTTCGGCTTGTGTGGTAATATTCAGAACCTCCGGTTGAACCCTAAAGTAGGAACGCAGCGACGGAGTAACCCTAACTAAGATGTTTGCGGGGTTACTTTTTGGCCTCTTGGGGTTTTATAGATCTGCCTTTAACCTGGTAGATCTGAAAGGCAGAGTTACTAATTGAAGCTGATGTAGCAACTACAGGAGGGGAGGGCTCTGGTCCCCCAAGGGCAACCTTGTAGGTGCTCAGATCTTGGACCAGCTCTGAGTCCTTACCGGAGTTATCAGTGCCAGTTGAGTTATTTTTTATCGTCGCCTTAGCCCGAACAAAACTCACCCCAGCGCCTTTCTTATGCTTCTTATAGCCCCTTCTGGCAGTAGTGGCCTGTTGCGGCGGTTTCTTAGGGAGAGAGACCTCCTGTGGGGGTTTAGGGGACTGGAGGGTTTGCACCACTTGGAAATGCCCTGATTCTTGATGAGCTGTCCCCCCAGTCTCTGCCCCGATACCTGGCTCCGATGTAACGGCCAAAATCTTACCGCTAGCTTCTCGCTGGGTCCTTTGTTCAGCAGCTCGAAAAAAGCCGCTGATGCTGACTCTGCCGTCGCTCCCCCGGAGATGGCCTCGCGCCGCCGCCTTGCGTCCCCTACGGAGCTCCAGGGCGGCTTCAGACCAGCGTGGTGGCGCGGATAGGCGTCGACCCGCCTCTCCTCTGCACATCCCCAACTACACGAAAGTCGGCAACGCTGACACCGCTGACCTCTCAGGTGCTGTTAACAAGAGGCAAAACAACCCGAGGAAAAGACTGGGAAAAGACTGCAAAAGGAGAGCAAGGAAAGCAGAAAACCTCCCGCCGAAAAGGTATGCCGGCTGCCGGTTGAGTCAATTCATTAGCTCGTTAGGTATGTTCCGTGGCTGGAGCGGGAGCTCCGAGAGCAAGCAACTGCTAGCCTGCAGGCGCCATGTTCCCCCGTTGCGCTTCATTTTCACTTGTTTCTTGCTGACATCTTCGTTATTCTGAAAGGAATATCTTGCTTTCTTCCTGTCGTCTTTGTTGTACTGTGAAGAACATCTTGGTTTCTCGCTTTTGCTCTTCTGTGGATACCTCTTCTTTGTAATATACGTTACGTTGCCAGCATCTGTAGACTCTGTTGTATTCTTCATCTTCAGGTCCTCTTTTGTTCGCCAAGACCCTGAATTCTTGTTGTAGCACGTAGGTTAGTCACCAACTCGTCGCCAAAATAATGTAGCAATAAGGTCCACGCAGGTAGGATGTAGTTAAAGTAGATTTATTGAAGTAGGTTACGTGTAGAGAAGATCTTGTGAAGCAGCCCCACCAGGAGCAGCCTGCCTGCTGCTCAGCCCATTCTCCAACTGTCACACATAACCTCACAGGCACCCAACATTTCATTACGCATCATCACTCCAACATTCCATGCAGCACACAGCACATTCACACTGGCTGAGCAGGTGGGGAAAATGGCAGAACATTAACACGAGCAGGATACTACACACAGGTTGGGTCACATAAAGAAACCAGGGAAAACGATCAGATTTCTCATTCAGTTAGAAACTGAGGTCAAGATTCACATTTCTGTCTTTTTTAGAGTTTCTTTTAAGTCAGACTTAGGGCCTGATTTAGGAATCCTTAATTGTAAATTTACAATCCTGATAAACCAATTCAGGTCCGGGAAAATCCAAAGCTGGAACACTGAGTGGATGTTTCCAGGGAAATGGTCCTTGCAAATGTGGTAAACTAAACACATAGAAAGTCATCCAGGAGCGTAATTATTCACGCGTGCCTCCAGCACATTTAGCGTCTAACTGGTAGTGTGACTGACTCTAAGGCATTTGTTTGCTTGGAAGGGAAAATGAAAATGGCCGTTTTTTTAGAATGTTTCTTTTTGTTGGGAGAAGGCGTTGCCTTGACCCCTATCCAAGTTCCTCTGCGAAGGAGGCACTGCGGACATTGCTGTTGGCTGTATCTCCTAATAGCACGACTAAAAATATAAATATACAAAAAATATTATAGCCTAAATATGGAGTATCAAAATATCTGGAAGTATGAATAAGTATAGATTTGCTATTCTTGACTCCATATCCTCATATATTGAAGATGTGTATATATATTAAATATCACTTAAAAAACAAAGGTTACAGGGCCGATATAGTTAGGAAATAAAAAACCTTTGGAATTCACTGAAAAAAACAAAGGTTACAGGGCCTCTCCTCCCCAAGCTGTTTTTGGCTCTGGGGACGGCAGGACCCGAAGAATTTTATAAGAGGAGGGGTCTTGCTGCCCCTCTCCCCAGGCCAATTTTGGCCACTGGGGAACCAATCCCCACTGGGCCAAATTATTTTTAAGCGGAGAGGGACACTTAGCCCCCCCCACCCAGACTGCTTTCGGCCCTGTGACCCCATCCCCTGGGGTCCACTGTATTTTTGGGGGGGAGAGGGGCTACGCGGCCCCCCTCCATGAGCCTGGTGTGGCCCTGGGGACCCCGTCCTTGGGGCCGCTAAACTTCTTAAAAGAGTAGGGAGATGTGCAGTCCCCCTCCTGCAGCCATTAATGGCCGTCGGAACTCCGGGCAGGGAAACTTGTGTTTGCTGCCATCTGGCAGCAGCATTTTTAAAACTGCCAAACGAGAGCATACACCAAGTGAGAGCAGACTTGAATTTTTCTTCCCTGCCTGCACTGATGTGGGCAGGGAAACAGAAAAAAAATATTACTGACGTCCAGAGGGCGCAGCATAAATAGATGCTCCCTGCGGGCAGGAGGAATGCGGCTCCCGCAGCATGCGGGGAGCTAGCAGGGGCTCGGGGGCCCTGGGGCTTCTCCTGCAACCTCCAACAATGCCTTAAAATCAACATAGATTTGTCACAGTTCATTGCACAAATACAAAATCATAATGCTCCACAATCATTGTAAGGTCAGAAAACGTGATACTCAATTTAGAAGCTTTATACCACAAATCTCTTGGATATGGCAATTAACTTGAGACTAAAAAATGCAAGACCCACTTAAAGTAGATTAAACGCAATCTGCACTGTCTAGAGGCCCCTAGGGTTAAACTCCTCAAGTAGTCTGCCAATTGAGTCAATCACCGTAAACCGTTTATAGCATGGAGGTTTAAAGTGCAAGAACTTCCGTTCAACATTTAGAATAGACTGTGTGATCGTAAGAACCATGAAACTTTACAGTTGGATAAAAAATGAGCAGTGCAATTAAAACAAGAAAAACATCCTCTTTTCACTGAGAATTCAAAGTAAATTGTACAGTTTATGAAGTATCAGCTCCTCTTGTGGAAGCATACACCATATATTAACTGTTCAATTTAGACACTCAATCTAATTACGTACATTTGTGCTTAATCGTACTACAATATAAAATCAGTTTTAAAGTATAAATTACATTTTGAAATTTGAAACCCCTCTGCTTCCGCACAAGCCCTACAACAAATAGATGGCTTCTCAAGCTGGCCAATGCTGGTTAATGCTTCAAGATATTGCCTGAAACCTAGACAAATACATTATGGACGTTGCCATTTTTAGGTTGAGCCTAGAGTAGCGCGCAAGCGCTGCTTCTGGCGAAGCATTATGTAGGGGTTTTCAAAGCTGACCAGACGCTCGTGCGTCATGGCCTTTTTCGGGCGGTTACCCGCGCGGCCGACATCTGTTTCCCATTATCGTGCCCAGACGCGGGCGCGATAATTGGAAACACATGCCGGGAAAAGGCCATGACGCACGAGCGTCTGGTCAGCTGAGCAGGCCTGCTGCGCTCGCTCGCCCCCGCTCCTCCATTGTTGTCCTTGTTTTTTAGCTGTTTCTAATGCCCTCAAATCCTCTATCCAGTGTATACTATCATTTCTGACCCCAGCATGCCCACGCCAATTGCACTGAAGCATGTCCTCTTCCCTGTCATCGCGTCTCCGGCAGCCCAGCTACGTTCCTCGCCAGCTAGCCCTCCCATTCTTCTGTTCAGCGTACCCCGATCCTCTCAGCGTGCCCTTCGCTCCTGCCTCCATCCAACATGCCCTTTCCACTGCCTCTCCATAGCCATGCCCTCTACTCATGTCTCCTTTGCTTGCCGGCTCTCCCTCAGTCATTCTGCCTTGCCTTCGCGTCCGTAGCAAGCATGTCCTATCCGGTCTCATACAGCTTGTCCTCGTCTCGCCGAGTACCCAGAAATGCCCACTCCCGTTTGCATCATACACTCCCGAATTTGCCCCTCTCCCTGACACCCTTGTTCTCCGCTGCGCCTTTCTGTAACATGCCATTTCCACGCGACTGAACAGAATCGTTTTGACTGAAATGACTCTCCTACACTTCACTCAAACTTCGGCCGGTCTCCGTTCACCCTCTCTCCATCATGCGCCCTTTCGTCCCCGGTGTCTCAGTTGGTGCCCTCTCCCTTCTCTGCGTCTACAGGCAGCACACCATTTCAACTATTCTCTCCCAAACCATACTCTCTTAGTTCCGGGTTCTCATGGAGGTCTGGGCCTGTGTGCTTTTTGTCCACTTTCCCTGGCTTTTTAATTGCACGCCTCCCGCCCGCCCCCAAGCACTAGTTGCACCCCCATCCCGGAGCTCTGCTCACCTTCTGCCGGATCTGTCCGGAGGTGGACACCTTGCGGATGAGCTTCTGAGGGGCTCCGGGCTCGGACTCCGGGTCACTGTCCGAGGAATCCTCCGGCGGCAACGCCGCCATCCTGCAGCTGTGTCCGGGGTTGCGTGGCCCGGCAAGGGGCGACGCCTGCCGGGGAGCTGGAACTACTACAGCCCGGTGATCCGAGGCCTGCTTGCGAACTTGCCCCTCTGCCGGTTGACTGGCGCTATTGCAGACTGACATTCAAGGATTACAGGATGGGGGAAGTAGCGGCCTCGTGTGGGGAATATCGCTTACTGCAGCCAGTGACTCCAGTACTATATTCTTATTTTTTTATTAGGTCTCGTCCTGAACCAGCGCTTGCGCTGGTCTCTGGCGAGACCTATAGTAGTGGGGTTTTAAAAGTGCAACCACAGCTTTGTGTGGCATGGCATACAGTGTGCGATTACGCGCACGAGCAAAGGGCCATCTGGCATTCCTCTCGCTCGGCCAAGCGTGCGCGCCTCGCTTCAATGCCCCTCCCTCTCCCCCACCACAGAAACGTCTGCCATGCTTCTGTTGTGACCCTTTTGATGCACGGCATTGGAGGAAAACATGGGCATTTTGTTGTTTTTTTCACGTTGTAAGTTTTAACAGACACTTCGAGACTGTTCTTGGCATGATGTCAACCTGCGCCTCTTTCAACTTCAAAAAGTTATTTGGTAGCTTTGCAAGGAAAGTTATATCATCAAAGGAATCTGCAAATATACCTTGGCACAGGCGCTTGGTGGTAGCCACAATACACATATCTGCACCACCACTCCACCACTCAGCATCACTCCACCACCTCAGCACCACGCCACCACCTCCGCACCCCTCCACCACTCCACCACAACTCCACCACCTCAGCATCACAACACCACCACCACTCCACCACCTCAGCACCACTCCACCACCTCAGCACCACTCCACCACCTCAGCACCACGCCACCACCTCCGCACCCCTCCACCACTCCGCACCCCTCCACCACTCCACCACAACTCCACCACCTCAGCATCACAACACCACCACCACTCCACCACCTCAGCACCACTCCACCACCACTCCACCACCTCAGCATCACTCCACCACCACTCCACCACCTCAGCATCACAACACCACCACTCCACCACCTCAGCATCACAACACCACCACTCCACCACCTCAGCATCACAACACCACCACCTCAGCATCACAACACCACCACTCCACCATCACTCCACCACCACTCCACCACCTCAGCATCCCTCCACCACCACTCCACCACCACTCCTCCACCTCAGCATCACTCCACCACCACAGCATCACAACACCACCACTCCACCATCACTCCACCACCACTCCACCACCTCAGCATCACAACACCACCACCTCAGCATCACAACAGCACCACTCCACCACCTCAGCATCACAACACCACCACTCCACCACCACTCCACCACCTCAGCATCACAACACCACCACCTCAGCACCACTCCACCACCACTCCTCCACCTCAGCATCACTCCACCACTACTCCACCACCTCAGCATCACACCACCACTCCACCATCACTCCACCACCTCAGCATCACAACACCACCACTCCACCACCTCAGCATCACAACACCACCACTCCACCACCACTCCACCACCTCAGCATCACAGCACCACCACTCCACCACCACTCCACCACCTCAGCATCACTCCACCACCACTCCACCACCTCAGCATCACAACACCACCACTCCACCACCACTCCACCACCTCAGCATCACAACACCACCACCTCAGCATCACAACACCACCACCTCAGCACCACTCCACCACCACTTCACCATCACTCCACCATCACTCCACCACCACTCCACCACAACACCACTCCACCATCACTCCACCACCACCTCAGCATCACAACACCACCACTCCTCCACCACCACTCCACCACCACTCCACCACCATCACAACTCCACCACCACTCCACCACCATTAAACACATTGGCAAAGTCAATAGCTCTGCCTAAACACTTATAAGGCCCCAAAGGCGAGACCTATTGGCTATGCCAATGCTTGTTACTGCTTGGCCTTGCATATGCTAAGCAAAAAAACTGAATATGTGCAGCTTTTTCTTTGATATTCATGTGGCACATAGTACAGATACCATCTTCTGAGTTAACACAGCACTTTTTCCATTGCTAAGTGTAGGACCCAATTTCTAATATACTGTAACAGAACTTTATGTACAGCGCCTTGGACAGCTGGGACTGGGTGGCATCCAGAAACGTTTTGAAATGGGGTCTGGGCTTGATTTCCAAAAACTGGGCTGACAGACTCCCCAGCCTAGAGCTTTGATGTAAACCAGCAGTAATATATTCCCAAAAGGTGAATTCCAGTTGGTTTTTGGAGAGCATAGTTAAGGAGTAAGGGTCAGTCCAAAATGTCCTAAGCCCCAGTTTGGTGGACCAAGATTCAACATGTCGGAACCATGAAAAAGTGGTGTTCTCATCGAGTTACAAAAGTTCCCTCATACCCTTTTTTATATGGCACAAGCTCCTGTACTGTCCAAATTCTCATCCAGAAGAGGAGGGGCCTTAAAACTGCTACATGCTCTACTCTCTTGAGTGCAACATCATGGAACATAAGGATAAGGGGAGTACTTTTGGGGAGATGTAAAAGGGACCTTACGAAATTGTTCTCTCTCAGGGTCATCTCTGCATTAATTTGACCACAAATTTCAGCACCTTATATGGCAGCTGCATGTGCTTTTAGCTTATAGAGTTCAAAGGCAGGAAAAAATTGCTCTGGACCGCGTTGACTGGTGTTGTTTGGAGATTAACCAAAGCCAACAGAGTATCCAACCCAAAAAAACGAGAAAATAATACGGTGGTGGCCTAATTTTCTATACAAGATACAATGGTTGTGCTACTACCATTAATGGGAGCACCACCTCTTTGTTAAATTCCCTTACACACTCTAATAGTGTCATGCTTCATCATAGGGCACCCTGGCTCCTAAAGGCCAGGGTGGCTCAACCGTTTTCAGGGAGCTCTTGCAGAAAAGGCAGGGGTTTTAAAGATTAAAACGCTATCCCCTCCAGGTATCCCTTTAATATGGAGAGATAGTGGTTATTAAAAACAAGAAAAAGGGTGTCTGTAGGATTCAATGGCCCTATGACCTATGCATGCCAACATGTTTCAGCCACTATACGGCCCTAAGGGTCCATGGCTTTCATCAGGGCATAGGTGAATTTGATATCCTCCCTACAATATAAAACCAGAAAGATAATATGAACAATATTCAATATATCAAGAGAACATCTCCTGGATATACTTATCCTACTTTGAACGTTCTCAGAATAAGGTGTCCAACCAGAACACGGAGGACTGCACGCCTCTCACGGGGACAGGGAAGAAGGGGCCGGTCTTGTAGTCAAACAGTCATCAAAGATCCGGTCCCGCTCGGCTACCTAGTTGGTTCCGTCCCCCCGGCGTGAGGCGTGCAGTCCTCCGTGTTCTGGTTGGACACCTTGTTCTGAGAACGTTCAAAGTAGGATAATTATATCCAGGAGATGTTCTCTTGATATATTGAATATTGTTCATATTATCTTTCTGATTTTATATTGTAGGGAGGGATATCAAATTCACCTATGCCCTGATGAAAGCCATGGACCCTTAGGGCCGTATAGTGGCTGAAACATGTTGGCATGCATAGGGTCATAGGGCCATTGAATCCTACAGACACCCTTTTTCTTGTTTTTAATAACCACTATCTCTCCATATTAAAGGGATACCTGGAGGTGATAGCGTTTTTTTAATCTTTAAAACCCCCCTGCCTTTTTCTTGCAAGAGCTCCCTGAAAAACGGTTGAGCCCACCCTGGCCTTTAGGAGCCAGGGTGCCCCTATGATGAAGCATGACACTATTAGAGTGTGTGAGGGGAATTTAACAAAGAGGTGGTGCTCCCATTAATGGTAGTAGCACAACCATTGTATCTTGTATAGAAAATTAGGCTACCACCGTATTATTTTCTCGTTTTTTTGGGTTGGATACTCTGTTGGCTTTGGTTATTGTTTGGGAGGACGTATCCGTTCCCACTTCCGCTGTGGAAGTACCTCTCTACCCTTGAGGCCCTGGGGCCAGTATTGGACAGTTTTTTGGAGATTGCCATAGCTCTGTGTTGGAGCACTGCTCTTCGCTTTTGAATATGGGGAGTCCAGGATAATTTGCTATCAAGCATAGTGCTCAAATACTAGGCATTAAAGCCTCTTCTGCCGCAGACATAAAACCCCTCTGAAGGGCTTATGAGTTCTGATCACCATAAATTTGGTCTTGGTAGCATTAATCTCCAGACCCTTGTTTTCACAATAGGCATTAAAGTTGTCCAATAGCTGCTGCAAGCCTCTGGATGTTTGTGATAACAAAAGGTTATCATCTCCGAATAAAAGTGCAGGGACTAGGGCCCTATCTAACTTAGGAGAGCCAGTATTGCATTGAAGGAGAGCCTTGATAACGTCATTCACGTAAAGTGATAAGAGTGTGGGGGCAAGGCTCCTGGCCCTGACGCCGTCTCTATAGATCTTTTAAAATATAACCCCGTTTTTGGGCACCTTTATTATTAAACATCTTTAACAGTCGTGCCTTTGCCCCCGCACCTCACAAGTGGTCTAATTCTATAATTGTGACCACTTTTAAAAAGGGTGACCGCTCCCTGCCCAGTTGTTATAGGCCCATATCCTTAATTGACACCCTAAAAATTTTAGGCCGGGTCCTATACAATCGTATAAAGGAGTGGGCCAAAGAGAAGTCCATACTTTATCCCAACCAATATGGCTTCAGAGTAAAAGTTGGCACAGTAGAGGGGTGCCTTAACTTAAATCTGATAATAGGTAAATACAGTGTAGCCAAAAAGTCTCCAATTTATCTGGCCTTTATGGACCATTCCACTGCATTCGACCGTGTGAATCGTTCAAAGTTGTGTGCCATTCTAATATCCATTGGACTGGATAAAGCACTAGTGCACTTTCTGGCATATTTGCACAGTGGCATGAAAGCGAGAATTAGAATTCATACTCGGGGGGGGGGGGGGAATATCCGGAGATGTTAGCATCCCTAGAGGCTTGAGGCAAGGATGTGTTTTAGCCCCACTTTTTATTTTGTATATAAATGACCTCCTCCCATTTTTACTCACTATCAGTTCAGTTGTCCCTAAAGTTAAAGGCTCTCTTTTACCATCACTACTTTATGCTGATGATACTGTGTTGATGGCCTGTACTCCTAATTCACTTCGGTAGCTAGTAAGCGGCTTCGTAAATTTCATGGCGCTATTAGACCTGTGCACAAATTTTAATAAATCATTCATAATGTCTTGTGGTCCAAATAAGTATAAACTGGCTACCCTGAAAGTGGGCGATTCATTTCTTCAATGCACAAGCACTTTTTCTTACCTTGACATGATCTTTTCTGATAGTGGCTCTTGGCAAGCCCACATCGCATATAGCGGGAGCAAACTTTCTAGAGCCATAGGCTCACTACTCAGTTTGCCTCGCCCCAAGAACAGAGGAGCCTTAGTCCCTTTATTGAACATCTTTAAGACACAATGTCTCCCAATTTCCACTTATGGGGCTGAAGTATGGGGCATTGATAAATGCCCCCAAATCCAATTGGAGGAGCATAGATTTTGTAGGAAAATTTTGGGGTGCCGATCCCAAGCTCAAACTTTATAAATCACAGTGAATTGAATATTCCTTATGTTGAGGATTACATTAGCGCTCGTCCACTGCTCCTATGGTTAGGACTTTGGAATAACATGGAGGGAGATCTCACAAGAGACATTATAACAGAATGTCTCTCTTGCGATAAAGGTAGAAATATTCCGTGGCTGGCGTATGTAGAATCCTGCATGTACAAGATAGGCTTTCAACAATTGTTCGAGAATCCAGATGGCCCTCATACTACCAGTAAAACACAGTTGCGTACTTCCTGGTTTGAATTCACACATGCAGAGAGACTGAAGAATAAGCTTGGAAAATCAAGAGTGGAAGCTTAACTGAACATGAACCGTGATTGTGCCCCCATTGAAAGGTATTTGATAAGCCCGATTGGGCAGTGGGAGCGCACTCTGCTGTACCGCTTTAGGGAAGGTACGGTCAAATATCTGTTAAGCTTCCCATTAGGTTTCCAAGCTAACTTAGACTCTCGCCTTTGTCCGTGCAACGGGAGGTCGAGTCAATCAATGTTAAAGGTTTTACTGTTTTGTGACTTTTATTCAATGTACACTAAAAGCATTTTATTACCATTAATTAAGAGGCATTGTATCACAGATTTTAAAGAAGCTTACAACATCTTGCTCCAGCTGAATAATGAGGAATGCATCTTTCATGTTGGACTGTTTTTGAAAACTGCAGTGAGGGCCCGACAAACAATGACTGTCTTCTAGTGCTCAGTTTTTAGTGGTATTATGATATGGAGACTGTACTGATTTTATTATTTTGGAATGGATATGATCTAGAGCACAAGTCTATTTTAATTATTTTAACTATTTTATGTATGTTTGTACTTTCATGGCTACTTGAGTAAACGAATAAAAGATCTGTGAACTGTACTGAACTGAGTTCAAAGGCAGGGGGAAATTGCTCTGGACAGCGTTGCCTGGTGTTTTTTGGAGATTGCCATAGCTCTGTGTTGGAGCACCGCTCTTTGCTTTTGAATATGGGGAGTCCAGGATAATTTGCTATCAAGCATAATGCTCAGATACTACGCGTTCAAGCCTCTTCTGCCGCTGACATAAAACCCCTCTGAAGGACTTATGGGTTATGATCACCATAAATGTGGTCTTGGTAGCATTAATCTCCAGACCCTTGTTTTCACAATAGGCTTTAAAGTTGTCCAATAGCTGCTGCAAGCCTCTGGATGTTTGTGATAACAGAAGGTTATCATCTCCGAATAAAAGTGCAGGGACTGGGGCCCTATCTTATGAGAGTCATTATTGCATTGAAAGAGAGCCTTGATTTCGCCATTCACGTAAAGTGAGAAGAGTGTGGGTGCAAGCACACAACCTTGTTTCACACCCCTACGTATTGAGATACGATCAGTAAGTAGCCCCTGAGGTCCCCGACGGACTTGGGTATAAGTCTCATGGTGTAATCTTATTAGTTAGGTAAGAAGGTCCTCGGGAACTCCTAGCTCCTTAAGAGAAGCCCATAGTGAACCCTTTAGGAATAGATCAAAGACTGCCCTTAGATCTACATAAGCTATGTTATGTTATGTTATGTTAAAAGCATTTATCAAGCGCACGTTCACCAAAGGTTTCTTGGCGCTGGGAGAGTGAAAAGGTGGCATCAGGAATGGATGGCTTAGGTTCCATACGCCTGTGCGAACAACCAGGTCTTTAGCTGTTTTCTGAATAAGGTGAGAGAGGTTAGGGACCTCATCTCCATAGGGAGCGAGTTCCAGAACAGAGGGGCTAAGACCATAAATCTGGACCCTCCGTGTTTCTTGCGTTTAAAAATAGGAGTAACCAATAGATTCTGATGGGAGGAACGCAGATTGCGAGAGGGGACATAGCGAAAAATCTTAGAAGCGATGAAGGCTGGGCTGTTGCCATGAAGAGCTTTAAAAACAGTACATCCTAGCTTGAATGCACTGCGCTTGGCCACTGGAAGCCAATGAAGGCTTTTCATCAGTGGCTTGACATGATGCCATTTAGGTTGCGAAAAATCAGTCTGGCAGCTTGATTCTGGACCAGCTGAAGGCGTCTTAATTGGTAAGCCGGGATACCGACATAAAGTGAGTTGGCATAGTCCAGGCGGGAGATGACCAATGCCAGAACAACTAAAATCAAGGCTTCCCTGGACAAGAATTTGCTGATCTTCTTTATTCTCCGAAGTTGGAAGAAACCAGCGGAGACAACGGCGCTGATCTGAGCTTTCATGGTCAGATCGTTGTTTATCACTATACCCAGACTTTTGACTGAGCTGGCCGGTAGAGGGGGACTACCAAGGGTAGACGGCCAAAAGTTGGATTTCCATGGGTTGGCAGACCCTCCAGTAAGGATAAGCTCAGTTTTGTCGGGGTTAAGCTTCAATTGGTTGTTATTCATCCATTCACTTATAAAAATCATCGTGTCTTGAAAATGAGACACAGAGGATGATGAGAGATTGATGTCAAAGACCAATTGAAGGTCATCCGCATAATTATATGTTCCCACTTTCCTTTCTCGCAAGGAAGAGATTAAAGGGAGTAGGTACAAGTTAAAAAGGAGCGGGGAAAGAGAGGAGCCCTGGGGAACCCCACAAGTCAGTTCTATCTTGGTAGAGGAGAAATTGCCAAGACGCACTGCTTGGAACCGGTCTCTGAGGAAGGAAGAGAGCCACTTCAGAGCCAGGCCCTGGATCCCGGCCTTGTTGACACGATCGATCAGAATGTTATGGTCGACCGTGTCAAATGCTGCAGACAGGTCCAGGAGTACCAAGGCCTGGGTGAGGCCTCTATCTGCCCCCCCTCTGAGTTCGTCTAGGACTGTCAGAATGACTGACTCGGTAGAATGGGTGGGTCGGAACCCAGCCTGGTGAGTGTCCAGAACATGAGACTGTTCAACAAAGAGACTAAGTTGGTTTGACACATGAGCTTCTAAGACCTTTCCAAGGTAGGGTAGCAGCGAGATGGGGCGGTAGTTGCTAAGAATGAAAGGGTCCGCACCCGGTTTCTTTAGAATGGGGATAATTTCCGCGCTTTTAAAGAGGTTGGGGACTATGCCAAACTTGAGTGAGTTATTAAGAAGCAAAAGTGGAGGGTCTGGACATCTGGCGAAGATTTCCTGAAAAACATGAGGGGGGCAACAATCAGTCAGGGAGCCTGATCCGACCTTTTTTAGCAGACCCAAAAAGATCTCATGGGAGATGAGGGGAATCTGAGCCAGTTGAAATGGACACTTGTAGGTATCGGAGGCAACTGTGGGAGAAGTGGGAGTAGGGATACTGGCCTTGATTGCCACAATTTTCTCCCAAAAAAATAGGTTAAGGGAATCACACAAGGACTGTGAAGGGGCTGATTTAGGCGTGACTCTATCTAATGTAGACAGATCATTTACTATAGAAAAGATTTCTTTAGATTTATTTGTTGAGTTAAGAATCCTATTCAAAAAGTAGTCTGCCTTAGTTTGAGTAATAGACTTCTTGTATTCTTTCAATAGAGTAGAGTATATTATCTTTCCTTCTTCACAATACTGGTGTCTCCACCTGCGTTCAGCTTGACGCAACGCCAGCTTCTTAGTTTTGAGGTCATCAGAGAACCATCGCTGCGCATCATGAGATCTCACAGTTTTAATGGTTTTCATAGGAGCAACACAATCACAGGCAGATTCGAGCCAAATTTTGATACTCTCTGCCTGAGTTTGAAACGGCTCCAACAGAGGTGGGGCTGAAGTGGTTAGAAGTGAACAAAGGTGATCAATGTTAGCACTTCTCCAGCTTCTAGACAACTTGTTCTTAGGTAGTTGGGCTTTAGTGGGGCACACCTCGAAATTGGTGAATGCAATGGAGTGATGATCCGACCAAGTACAAGGGGAGACCTGAAGGGTCGAAATCTTCAGGTTAGCTGTCCAGACTTGGTCCAGCGTGTGTCCTTTTATGTGAGTAGCTTCACACACATGTTGAATACAGTTCATTCCAGAAAGGAGATCTGCCAGTTCAATTGAACTGGTGCTCTCCTGTTCGTCATTGGGCCAATAGTTAAAGTCACCAATAATAAGAAGTCTGGCATAATCGATAGCTAGATGAGAGATCATTTCGCCCAATGACTGTGAAAAGGTGGGCATATGATATGGAGGTCTGTACAAGAGGACACAGGTAAGGGACAATTGGGGGGATTCAAGTCTGAAGACTAAACCATCAACAGAGGGAAGGCCAGTAACCCTTAATGGCTTGAACTGGTAGTCCTTATTGATAATTGCGGCAACTCCCCCTCCCACTTTCCCTGAGGGCCGGTTAGTTTGCAAGATGTCTGGTACTGACGCTAAGATATCAGGGGCAGAATCTTCAGTGAGCCATGTTTCTGTGAGGAGGAGTAAGTCAGGTCTTTCCGCCTGTAGAAGTTGGAAAATTTCGAGTCGATGTTTCACCATGGACCGAGTGTTCAGGTAATAAACTGAGAGACCATTAACTTCCTCGCACTGGAAAATCTCAGGGATAGGTGGTATCGTGGGAGTAGGAGGAGCTGGGAAGGACTCAATTTCAGTAAATATAAGTCTCGGCTTAAAGATGCCCGACTCAATCAGGCTAAGACGGGTCCTATCCGTGATTTCATAGTGCCCCTGCAGCTCTTTTAATTCCATTGCCGGGTAGTTTACAAAACGGGCATAGGGACTGGCCCCGGACGGGCGCAGACGGGCTTGCCTTGGGCGCGCCTTCGGCGCGCCGGCGGCGCACCTGCTGCGCGGCCGAGTCCCCGTCTGCATAATATACCCAATTGAGCCGGCAGGAAGTGACAGAGTGAGGGGGAGGAGTCGCGTCCCTCCGTTCAACCGGCACTAGCAAGCCGTGACGGAACGGGGACAGCGACCAGGAACAAGTCAGAGCAAGTGAGTAATTTTTAATAGAGCACCATTAAAAAAGAAGTTACAAGCGAACAAAGCGCCGTTAAAAAGACAAATTTAAAAACATGAAAAATATCAAATTGCAGCCCAATATAAAAATGTGAGGTAGCTTTCACCACGCGGCGTTAGCTCACACTTCACTGCGCGGCCGAGTCCCCGTCTGCATAATATACCCAATTGAGCCGGCAAGAGTGAGGGGGAGGAGTCGCGTCGCTTTGTGTATTTCCAAATCATGAGAAGGAGCCTAAACACCTGATCAGTTGTGCTCACTTTTGATCTAAATCCCGCCTAGTAAGGTGAGATGTTGTTATTGTCCTCTATCCATTCTGTAAGTTTATTCAGAATCTACCCAGGTTATATCGGTCTCCTTTTTCGTATCTGATAATTATCTCAGCACCTTTCCAGGTATCAGGTATTGGGGCTCCTGAAGCTTGGAGTTGCACAGCAGGTTAACGTATGGGGCCCATATTAATAGATCATGCCGCAGTAATTCCCCTTCGATTTGATCTGGCCCATGGCCTTGCACATTTTAATGGCCTCAATGGCCAGCTTTGTCACCTCCAAGTTAAAGTATGATTGTGTTGACATGTCCCTTGTTAAATGACCACAGGAAAGGTTAGAAGGGGCTGTGGAGAGTGGGTCATCATCATCATCACTTCCATATGATTAAAGATTAGCAAAGCGTTCCATCCATTTGTTTGGATTCAAGTAGCATTCAATCTGTGAGTCTGACTCCTTGCTTCAGTGAGCTATATAATTTTCCTAAAGGACCTGTTGTCTCCAGACTTTGCTGCCTCAACTAAATCCAACTAATTTGAATCATCCCAGTTACTCTTAGCTACTACCAATGCTCTCTTGTACTGCACTCTGGCCACACGTACCTCACACAGAGATTTCGATTTTAAGCTTCCATTAGGACATTTTTCGTTCTGCTACAGTCATTCGTATACCATGGATTGCTCAATTATTTTTTTTGTTGGAAGTATAGTTGAATTTTAAACTGGTGCTTTGGTTAAAAGTACTTTTAAAATACCAGCCAGATTATTATGTATATCAACTATAGTAATATAAGTAACAGAAAGGTTGATAAAAGGAGCCAAAGCCGGTGCGTGGCCTGAAGCGTCAAGATGCCGGTCGCACTCTAAGAGTGCTCCGGACCCCTCTGTCATCCGCTTCACATCCTACTGCCTACGGCTGCCATCCGTACCTTCTGCCTGCACGCCGAGATTCCCTGAGGCTGGCGCAGTGCTCCGGTGACTCCAGACTGCGGCTTCACTGAGCCTGACGCCTGCTCTGACTCCGGGCCCTCGGGCTGCGACATGGTGGCCTCCACTGCGGACTGCCCGTGAACCAGGCGCATCAAATTGCAGCGTGCCCGCCGGCGGTGTGGCTCCTACTCTGATCGGGGCCCCGCGCGGCGGGTCGCTTGTTCCTGGGGGGCGCTGCCCTGCCGGACCGGAGACCCGTCCTGAGTCCAGACCCTCTAAGTGCCCAGAGACACAAAATGGCGGCTCCCAACACCCGAGGCCTGTGAGCCGGGTGAGACCCGCGGCTGACTGCAGCCGGACCCGTGGGTGTGGATCCTCTGTCCGGGATGCGGCGTGAGGAGGTGCTGTGCTCCGGAGCGGACCTGATCCCTGTGCTGAGGCTGAATTTATCCTGCTGGAGCCCGAGGCTGGGACCGGTTCTGGCGCCACGTGAGCAGTGACACCGGGTGAGTGGGGCCGGGGATCGGCTGTCACGTCGGGCAGCGGCGGGGAGGATCGCTGATCAGGCTCCCCCCCCCCCCGGTGCTGTGCTGAGAGAGGGCCTGCACTGACCGCCGCGGCCGGGGTGAACTCCACAACATCCCGGGCCTGTCGCTGTCTGGCGGTGTGCAGACTCGCTCAGGGGGGCGGCGTGGGGCCCATCGGCTGTATACACCGAGCAGCGGCCCCTCCTTTCTAACGGCCACTGATCCCGGAGCCTCGATCTCGGACCCTGGCGGTATCCCGCACTATCGCTTAAGGCGCCTGATCGCCCTCGGCTTGCAGTGGCCCTCGTGCCGACCCCTCTTGGACCCGGAGCCTCTGCCAGGGTGGGGCTTGTCGTCCGCCATGGGGAAAGACCGGACCTCCAAATCCGCGGCCACCCACACGCAAACAAAGATGGACCAATTTACCACCTCTGATCACGAGCCCACAGGACAGGGTGAAGGCAGCCCCCCCCCTCCCGGGTAAAGACTTAACCGCCATCCTGCAGGCGATCAGCGCGTCACAAGCATCAGTGGAGGGGAAGATCGGGGAGGTCAGGGTGGACGTGTCTCTTATTCGGCAGGACCTACGAAATGCTACTGCCCGAATTACGGAAGCTGAATCTCGCCTTTCCACGGCGGAAGATGATATCCACCAATTGAAAGACCAGGTGGCCAGCCTGCAGTCGCACACCAAGGAGCTTCATCTGCGTGCGGAGGATGCTGAGAACCGAGCACGTCGCAACAACCTCCGCCTGGTGGGTTTCCCCGAGGGGGCTGAGACGAATCAGGTATCCAACTTCATCGAATCCTGGTTCTCTTCATGGATGCCCCAGGACGCACTCTCCGCGTGGTTCGCGGTGGAGAGAGCCCATCGGTCCCTGGCACCTAAGCCGCCACCCGGGGCCCCACATTGTCCCATCATAATTAGAATCCTTAACTTCAAGGACCGGGACGCGATCCTGCGCGAGGCACGCTCTCAGGGACCCCTAAAGTTCCAAACCCACACCATCATGGTATTCCCTGATTACACCAGGGAAGTGCAGGACTAACGCCGCTCCTACACGGACGTCAAAAAGAAGCTGCGGTCCCTCGGCCTACAATACCTTCTCCTGTTCCCGGCCCGCCTCCGCGTCATTTTTCAGGGAAAGACACAATTCTTTGAATAGCCCCAAGCGGCCTGGGCGTGGTTGATGGAAGAACGTCCCCTCGGACTACGACCAAACCTGTCTCCCGCACCTCAGTCCGCGCTGCCCCAGTCTCCCAAGCAACAGCGCCGGAGGCGAACACAATCCCGCAGGAGGCGTCAATCCCAGAGAGCAGGACCCAGATCGTCGAGCCTGGTAGCCCACAGGCTCAGGGACTCCCCTAGCTCCCCCCGGGCTCTTCACCTCGCCACAGACATCATTCGACTGGCGGCTCATCTAAAGACCCTCCGTCACCGGCCCATCGGGACTTGGCGGCCGCGGACTCAGACTTGTCCCGTAGCCCGACAATCTGACACTCTTGAAGACGCGTCTCTGGTCTGGGGGATGACGCCACTGCCCAGTCTGAGGTACAGTCGGTGAACCCTTACACAGCGGACTGGGGGTGCTATTGAATGTCTCCTGTGGCCGCTGCTGGCGAGGACCCTGCCGACGATCTGATGCGTGCAAAAACAACAGTTGATGGACAGAATGCAGAACAATGTCATACATTCACCCCAGTACAGAGATCTGGGCCTAAATCCATCGTTTTTTTGCAATAGGACTCCAAAGGGAACAAAGACACTGGGATTGAGGGGACAGGGCAGGGAGGACGGATGTAGAGGAGACGGGAGAGATGGACAGAGTGCCAGGTGCTGGGAGTGCAGCAAAAAGCAATGGAGAGAGTGCCAGGAATAGAGAGAGAGAGAGAGAGAGAGATGTGGGTTAGTGGCCAGCTCCGGAACTATGGACCCTGCGGGCTGTGCCCAGTGTTGACACATGGAAAACAAGCATTTTTATGGAAACACAAAAACGCCCATCGCTTGAATTAAAATGGCGACTGTCTGACGCACTGAATTATAAGAGGCAAACTAAAGATCACTGGGACGGATTTGACAGTTTTCCATCAAATACGGCACCCCTCCCAACTGCCCCCATTTGGAGACGACCGGCCCAAAAGCTGATATGTTCATTCTTACACTGACGTCCCATTTTATGGAGGCGAGTGTAGAAAAGAGGTGTTCCCTCATTCGCCTAGTTGAAGAGAGGGAGGGTAGAGGTAAGTAAAGCGAAACGAATAGTACATGAAATCTACATATACAAACAATTGGTCATAGAGACATCAAGACGCCGCCATGAAATATGCATTACACATCTTCTGTGCTGTTTTCCTTCCCCCTCAAGTCAAATAACCCGTTTGTCTTCCCTGTGGCGTGGCGTAAATCATTGCGTTTATAGCTGCCGTGTGACCCTTGGCTCTAAAATGTCCACTCAGTAACTGGGACATCCAGACAGCACCCATTTTAGAGACTAAACAGACCCCTTATGTGACGGTGTCGGGAGTTTGTAGGCTTGAGGAGTCTTAGGTACGCAAAGCCCAAACAAGTGGGAGAGGAGGGGGAAGTGCTGGGAACAGGCGCCCTCGGAATGCCTGTGCGCCGGGCTACAAATCTGCGCCGTGGGTTAGTGCACCTGCTGGAGCGATAAGTGTATAACCTAAAGATTATATGTTTTTTTTTTGTTGGTAGTTTTATATTGCGAACTCGACCCAGAGGTATGAGAGCGCTGCACCAGGTGTCACATTGATTTCTAGGCACGGGGAGATTAAGTGATTTGCACAAAAACACAGGATGCTTGAGCCTCCCGGACCCGAACCTGGTTCCCCAGCTTCAAAGTCGGCCGCCCTAGCCGTTAAGCCACACCTTGTCAACATACTGGTGACATAGGTTAGTGAGTTAAAGAGCATATTGGAAACATCAGAATATAACCTGCAGGTTAAATGTTAAAATACGTGAGGTATCGCTTAGTGAGTTAATACATATACTGTTGACGTATTTGGGTGACCTACAGACTAAACATTCACATATTTGGGGCGCAGTAGCATGATGAGTTAGTGCACTCTCGGTAACTTTCAGTACTTAAGTTGAACTCCCAAAGGGCTCGAGTCCGCTTTTCATTTTTCCAAGGTGGAGGCTGACTTGTGTAATACCACTTATGTACCAGGCCCCGATGTTGTCAGGCTGCAGTGTTGTGTGCCACTAAAAACAAGGGGGACGAGAGGGACGCGTGACAGTGAGCCGTCCTGACACCTCCGTGGGGTTTAATGGCCTGCCCGCGCAGGGAAACACCTCATCAATATGGACGTCCCGAGGAGTCAAGCTGAACACGAGGAACAAGCGAGGCTTTTAAGCGCGTTGTCCGGGCCATTTGGTCAGCTGAGCGAGCGGCTTCGGAGGGGGGGACGCGTGCATTTTGACCGCTCCCTGAAAAGGACTAATGTGTCTCAAACTGGAGGATGTTATGCCTCGCCCGCGTCAAGGGGAGCGTTGCTAATCTGAAGGCTGCCATCGCGTGCTGGGGACAGTGGACAGGGCGCGCGGGCTGTTATTTGCGAGGCTTTTATTTAGGGCCGCGGTGGACCTGCAAACAGGTACTCCGTCATTAAAAGTGACAGTGAAAGTATAAACAAGTTACCGAAAGAGCGCGTGCATATGTTTTGTCCTTAACAACAAAAGCAGAGCGCGTGCATATGTTTTGTCCTTAACAACGAAAGCAGAGCGCGCGTTGTGCCTCACAGAATGCTCAGGACATTGCGCAAAAGGCTCTGAAGCCCGCGAGCCGCCGTGCATGTGCACATCTGCTGTCCGGCGCTGGGCGACGTCAGTTGCGTGGCGTATGGGCGGCGCATGGAGCGCGCGGCCGGAGATGTCCGGGGCTCCCGTGAGCTGAGGGAGCCCCGTGTGTTGGAGAAGTGAGGCGGGAGCCCACCCGCAGAGGGAAGTCCGGCGGGAGCCCACCCCGCAGAGAGAAGTCCGGCGGGAGCCCACCCTGCAGAGAGAAGTCTGGCGGGAGCCCACCCCGCAGAGAGAAGTCTGGCGGGAGCCCACCCCGCAGAGAGAAGTCTGGCGGGAGCCCACCCCGCAGAGAGAAGTCCGGCGGGAGCCCACCCCGCCTTCGTGAATGCCGCATGGTGCGGCCGGAGCAAGATTCAGCGCTGAGTCCCCACAAGAGCCGGTGAGTGGGGTTGAGCGGGAGGCATGCTGGGTGCCTGGACAGGACATGTGCACGCGTATGGTGCGAGCAGGAGTTGTAAAAAGACGCGAGCCGTACGCGTGCACATCTCCTGTCTGTTAAGCTTGAGCACAGACAGTCGATGTGCACGCGTACGGCTTGCGGCGTTATTACCACTTCTGCTCGCACCATACGCGTGCACATCTCCTGTCCAGGACTTGCCGTACGCGTGCACCTGTCCTGTCCCGCATCGGAGCAAAAGTCGGCAACAATAGATCTCGCATAGCGAGCAGCGCTTAGCGCTGCATCGCTAGGCGAGACCTAAAAACAACAGTTGATGGACAGAATGCAGAACAATGTCATACATTCACCCCAGTACAGAGATCTGGGCCTAAATCCATCGTTTTTTTGCTCACCATGCCATTCCAGTTTGAACCCAGCCATATGCAAATCAGTCTTGACCCTGTGCTTCATGGGAACAGTCCAGCCCGAACTGCCAAGCCAGGTCCTCCCTGGACTGGAAACAAGCATCCTAGGACCGGTTTCGGGTTTCACCCCTCTTCAGCCAGGATAGCTTGATTCCAGTGGCATGGAGAGCACGGGACCCACGTCTGGGCATACCCGTCCCACTCGGGTGACAAATGCAAAAACAACAGTTGATGGACAGAATGCAGAACAATGTCATACATTCACCCCAGTACAGAGATCTGGGCCTAAATCCATCGTTTTTTGCTCACCATGCCATTCCAGTTTGAACCCAGCCATATGCAAATCAGTCTTGACCCTGTGCCTCATGGGAACAGTCCAGCCCGAACTGCCAAGCCAGGTCCTCCCTGGACTGGAAACAAGCATCCTAGGACCGGTTTCGGGGTTTCACCCTCTTCAGCCAGGATAGCTTGATTCCAGTGGCATGGAGAGCACGGGACCCACGTCTGGGCATACCCGTCCCACTCGGGGTGACAAATGCAAAAACAACAGTTGATGGACAGAATGCAGAACAATGTCATACATTCACCCCAGTACAGAGATCTGGGCCTAAATCCATCGTTTTTTGCTCACCATGCCATTCCAGTTTGAACCCAGCCATATGCAAATCAGTCTTGACCCTGTGCCTCATGGGAACAGTCCAGCCCGAACTGCCAAGCCAGGTCCTCCCTGGACTGGAAACAAGCATCCTAGGACCGGTTTCGGGGTTTCACCCCTCTTCAGCCAGGATAGCTTGATTCCAGTGGCATGGAGAGCACGGGACCCACGTCTGGGCATACGCGTCCCACTCGGAGTGACAAATGCAAAAACAACAGTTGATGGACAGAATGCAGAACAATGTCATACATTCACCCCAGTACAGAGATCTGGGCCTAAATCCATCGTTTTTTTGCTCACCATGCCATTCCAGTTTGAACCCAGCCATATGCAAATCAGTCTTGACCCTGTGCCTCATGGGAACAGTCCAGCCCGAACTGCCAAGCCAGGTCCTCCCTGGACTGGAAACAAGCATCCTAGGACCGGTTTCGGGGTTTCACCCCTCTTCAGCCAGGATAGCTTGATTCCAGTGGCATGGAGAGCACGGGACCCACGTCTGGGCATACGCGTCCCACTCGGGGTGACAAATGCAAAAACAACAGTTGATGGACAGAATGCAGAACAATGTCATACATTCACCCCAGTACAGAGATCTGGGCCTAAATCCATCGTTTTTTGCTCACCATGCCATTCCAGTTTGAACCCAGCCATATGCAAATCAGTCTTGACCCTGTGCCTCATGGGAACAGTCCAGCCCGAACTGCCAAGCCAGGTCCTCCCTGGACTGGAAACAAGCATCCTAGGACCGGTTTCGGGGTTTCACCCCTCTTCAGCCAGGATAGCTTGATTCCAGTGGCATGGAGAGCACGGGACCCATGTCTGGGCATACCCGTCCCACTCGGGGTGACAAATGCAAAAACAACAGTTGATGGACAGAATGCAGAACAATGTCATACATTCACCCCAGTACAGAGATCTGGGCCTAAATCCATCGTTTTTTTGCTCACCATGCCATTCCAGTTTGAACCCAGCCATATGCAAATCAGTCTTGACCCTGTGCCTCATGGGAACAGTCCAGCCCGAACTGCCAAGCCAGGTCCTCCCTGGACTGGAAACAAGCATCCTAGGACCGGTTTCGGGGTTTCACCCCTCTTCAGCCAGGATAGCTTGATTCCAGTGGCATGGAGAGCACGGGACCCACGTCTGGGCATACCCGTCCCACTCGGGGTGACAAATGCAAAAACAACAGTTGATGGACAGAATGCAGAACAATGTCATACATTCACCCCAGTACAGAGATCTGGGCCTAAATCCATCGTTTTTTTGCTCACCATGCCATTCCAGTTTGAACCCAGCCATATGCAAATCAGTCTTGACCCTGTGCCTCATGGGAACAGTCCAGCCCGAACTGCCAAGCCAGGTCCTCCTGGACTGGAAACAAGCATCCTAGGACCGGTTTCGGGGTTTCACCCCTCTTCAGCCAGGATAGCTTGATTCCAGTGGCATGGAGAGCACGGGACCCACGTCTGGGCATACCCGTCCCACTCGGGTGACAAATGCAAAAACAACAGTTGATGGACAGAATGCAGAACAATGTCATACATTCACCCCAGTACAGAGATCTGGGCCTAAATCCATCGTTTTTTGCTCACCATGACATTCCAGTTTGAACCCAGCCATATGCAAATCAGTCTTGACCCTGTGCCTCATGGGAACAGTCCAGCCCGAACTGCCAAGCCAGGTCCTCCCTGGACTGGAAACAAGCATCCTAGGACCGGTTTCGGGGTTTCACCCCTCTTCAGCCAGGATAGCTTGATTCCAGTGGCATGGAGAGCACGGGACCCACGTCTGGGCATACCCGTCCCACTCGGGGTGACAAATGCAACAAGCATTTGCAATGCAATAGGTCTCGCAGTTACACAAGTTAAAGCTATTGGCATTGTAAATGACAATGCCTTTTATTTATGTTTTTAAAACGAAAACAAATATAAAAGGCATTGTTATTTGCAATGTCAATAGCTCAAACTCACGTAAATGCGAGATCTATTGCATTGCAAATGCTTGTTCTTTTTAGTTACCAATCGAAGTTGGGGAAAAAAGCTTGAAAGCGTTCTTTTATCTTTAAAGAGAGTGGCAGGGAAGTTACAAGGGGCTGGGTCAGGTGAGGGAAACAACATGGGGACGAGGGGTGGAAGAAACACCGGGCGTGGGGATGAATGGTGCTAAAGAGAGGAAAGTATAGCCGGTAGTGAGAAAGCACACGAGCGAGAAGGCAACACAAAGAGAATGGGGAAAAAGAACACATGAAAAAGTGAGCATTGTAAGGACATAGCAATGCACACATGCTCCAGAGTCGGGACAAACAGAAGAGGAAGGAAAGCCTTCACATCTAGCAAACAAATTAAAGTGACAATGAATTATTTCTTTAATCCCCGTCTGTTAAGCCGGCAATGGCAGCCGCTTGTTGGCTCTAGTGAAAGGCACACTTCGGCTGCTTTGTAGTGCTAAGAAGTGTACGTTTCTTCAGTTTACACTAGGCTCCCGCGGAGCGTCTGCCTGTTGCTCTGGTGTTGTTTTTGTGCTCAGACTGCTGCCCGCCCCTTCTCACCTCTCTGAGAGCCAGTGCCCCCTTTGACCCTCTACCTGCCGCCCACCCCGCCCCCGCCTCTTCTCTCGGTTCACACCTTGGTGCTTTCACACTTAACGTCACCTCCAGCTCGCATTTTCAGAGAGGGACCCCGGGCTCCCTATTACAGCCCCAGGATGAGGAGGAAGAAGAGAGAGAGGAGACAGAGGAAGACTTGGTGGGGGCGGGGAGACAGATACGGTGGGAAGTGAGAGTGAAGAAAGAGGGGGGGATTGAGAGAGAAGTAAGAGAGAGAGATCCAGTGGGGAAAGAGACCGAGAAGTAGGGAGAGATGAAGGAAGAAGAGAGAGCAAGTGGGAGGGAGGGAATGGGGGACAGAGAGGAAGAAAGAGAGGGGGGAATAGCACCGAGGCAATAGGACTCCAAAGGGAACAAAGACACTGGGATTGAGGGGACAGGGCAGGGAGGACGGATGTAGAGGAGACGGGAGAGATGGACAGAGTGCCAGGTGCTGGGAGTGCAGCAAAAAGCAATGGAGAGAGTGCCAGGAATAGAGAGAGAGAGAGAGAGATGTGGGTTAGTGGCCAGCTCCGGAACTATGGACCCTGCGGGCTGTGCCCAGTGTTGACACGTGGAAAACAAGCATTTTTATGGAAACACAAAAACGCCCATCGCTTGAATTAAAATGGCGACTGTCTGACGCACTGAATTATAAGAGGCAAACTAAAGATCACTGGGACGGATTTGACAGTTTTCCATCAAATACGGCACCCCTCCCAACTGCCCCCATTTGGAGACGACCGGCCCAAAAGCTGATATGTTCATTCTTACACTGACGTCCCATTTTATGGAGGCGAGTGTAGGAAAGAGGTGTTCCCTCATTCGCCTAGTTGAAGAGAGGGAGGGTAGAGGTAAGTAAAGCGAAAACGAATAGTACATGAAATCTACATATACAAACAATTGGTCATAGAGACATCAAGACGCCGCCATGAAATATGCATTACACATCTTCTGTGCTGTTTTCCTTCCCCCCTCAAGTCAAATAACCCGTTTGTCTTCCCTGTGGCGTGGCGTAAATCATTGCGTTTATAGCTGCCGTGTGACCCTTGGCTCTAAAATGTCCACTCAGTAACTGGGACATCCAGACAGCACCCATTTTAGAGACTAAACAGACCCCTTATGTGACGGTGTCGGGAGTTTGTAGGCTTGAGGAGTCTTAGGTACGCAAAGCCCAAACAAGTGGGAGAGGAGGGGGAAGTGCTGGGAACAGGCGCCCTCGGAATGCCTGTGCGCCGGGCTACAAATCTACGCCGTGGGTTAGTGCACCTGCTGGAGCGATAAGTGTATAACCTAAAGATTATATGTTTTTTTTTTTTGGTAGTTTTATATTGCGAACTCGACCCAGAGGTATGAGAGCGCTGCACCAGGTGTATTACAGAGGGACACATTGATTTCTAGGCACGGGGAGATTAAGTGATTTGCACAAAAACACAGGATGCTTGAGCCTCCCGGACCCGAACCTGGTTCCCCAGCTTCAAAGTCGGCCGCCCTAGCCGTTAAGCCACACCTTGTCAACATACTGGTGACATAGGTTAGTGAGTTAAAGAGCATATTGGAAACATCAGAATATAACCTGCAGGTTAACCCCTTCGCTGCTAGGCCTTTTCCCCTCCTGTGCTAAGCCTTTTTTTGGCTATTTGGGGTAGTGCGCGCTTAGGCCCCTGTAACGTTTTGACCACATAAGGTATCCATGCCAAATTTGCGTCCTTTTTTCTAACATCATGGGGATTGTAAAGGTACCCAGGGTTTGTGGGTTCCCCTGGAGGGGACCCAGAAATTAGTCAAAATACAGCTAAATTTTGGTTTTTTTGGGAAAAGGCAAAAAAAGGGCTACAGATGAAAGCGTCTTGATTTTTCCCTGCAAATGGCATCAAAAAAGGGGTTGTGGGGATGAAATCACCATCTTCCCAGCTTTCAGGGACAAGCAGACTTTTGTCAGAAAACCAACTTTTTTACACAGTTTTGGCATTTTTCTGGGACATAGCCTATTTTTGCTATTTTTTGTGCTTTCAACCTCCTTCCAGTTAATGGTAGAAATGGGTATGAAACCAATAATGGATCCTGGAAAGCCATACATTTATGAAAAGTAGACAAAATTCTGAATTCAGCAAGGGGTCATTTGTGTAGATCCTTAAAGTTTTCCTTATAGAAACTAACAGTTAAATAAAGGAAAAAATGAAAATTAGTTGAAAAAAACAGCCATTTGTGTCAACGTTTTCACCTGTAACTTCTTCTAATTATGACAGCTATTTGAAGGCAATATACCGTTATATCCGCTGGACCTTTCTGGTTGTGGGGATATATAGGACTTGTAGGTTCACCAAGAACCCGACGAACCCAGAGCCAATAATTGAGCAACATCTTGCAATGATTTTTTTTTAAGTACCGGGTATATAGCAATTATTTTGGGAAAATGTATACATGGAAAAATTGTTATGAAAGACACCTATGTATTTCTGAAATGGGAACAAAATGTAGATTTTAGAAACAGTAGATATTTGCACATTTCCGAAATTGGGAGTACCCATACTAGCATGAGAATTATAGGTCATTTTTCAAAATGACTTATTTTTTACACATTGTCTTTCATTTGGAAGGCAGAAATGCATCGAAAGTCCATAGGTAATAACAGTTGCTCTACAATTCTGTGTTACCCTAAGTCTCCCGATAAAAATGGTACCTCACTTGTGTGGGTAGCCCTTGTGCCCACAACAGGAAATGGCTCAAAATGCAACGTGGACGTACCACATTTTCACAATGAAAAATTACCCTTTTTTTGCAAAGTGCCTAGGTGTAGTTTTTGAACCCTAGCTCTGCCGGCACCTAGGGAAACCTAGCAAACCTATACATTTTTGAAAACTAGACACCCAGGGGAATCCAGGATGGGGTGACTTGACTGCCTCCCACCAGGTTCTGTTACCCAGAATCCCTTGCAAACATAAAAATTGTCAAGAAAATCACATTTTCCCCACATTTCTGTGGTGGAAAGGTCTGGAATCTGCGTGGATCCACAAATTTCCACCCACCCCGCGTTCCCCAAAGTCTAACGAGAAAAATGGTACCTCACTTGTGTGGGTCGGCCTAGTGCCTGCGACAGGAAACGGCGCAAAACGCAACGTGGTCACACCTCAATTTCGCAGTGAAAAATGACCCTTTTTTGGCAAAGTGCCTAGCTGTAGTTTTTGAACCCTAGCTCTGCCGGCACCTAGGGAAACCTAGCAAACCTATACATTTTTGAAAACTAGACACCCAGGGGAATCCAGGATGGGGTGACTTGACTGCCTCCCACCAGGTTCTGTTACCCAGAATCCCTTGCAAACATAAAAATTGTCAAAAAAACCACATTTTCCCCACATTTCTGTGGTGGAAAGTTCTGGAATCTGCGTGGATCCACGAATTTCCACCCACCCCGCGTTCCCCAAAGTCTTACGAGAAAAATGGTACCTCACTTGTGTGGGTCGGCCTAGTGCCTGCGACAGGATACGGCGCAAAACGCAACGTGGTCACACCTCAATTTCGCAGTGAAAAATGACCCTTTTTGGCAAAGTGCCTAGCTGTAGTTTTTGAACCCTAGCTCTGCCGGCACCTAGGAAACCTAGCAAACCTATACATTTTTGAAAACTAGACACCCAGGGGAATCCAGGGTGGGGTGACTTGACTGCCTCCCACCAGGTTCTGTTACCCAGAATCCCTTGCAAACATAAAAAATTGTCAAAAAACCACATTTTCCCCACATTTCTGTGGTGGAAAGTTCTGGAATCTGCGTGGATCCACAAATTTCCACCCACCCCGCGTTCCCCAAAGTCTTACGAGAAAAATGGTACCTCACTTGTGTGGGTCGGCCTAGTGCCTGCGACAGGAAACGGCGCAAAACGCAACGCGGTCCCACCTCAATTTCGCAGTGAAAAATGACCCTTTTTGGCAAAGTGCCTAGCTGTAGTTTTTGAACCCTACCTCTGCCGGCACCTAGGGAAACCTAGCAAGCCTATACATTTTTGAAAACTAGACACCCAGGGGAATCCAGGATGGGGTGACTTGACTGCCTCCCACCAGGTTCTGTTACCCAGAATCCCATGCAAACATAAAAAATTGTCCAAAAAACACATTTTCCCCACATTTCTGTGGTGGAAAGATCTGGAATCTGGGTGGATCCACAAATTTCCACCCACCCCGCGTTCCCCAAAGTCTTACGAGAAAAATGGTACCTCACTTGTGTGGGTCGGCCTAGTGCCTGCGACAGGAAACGGCGCAAAACGCAACGTGGTCACACCTCAATTTCGCAGTGAAAAATGACCCTTTTTGGCAAAGTGCCTAGCTGTAGTTTTTGAACCCTACCTCTGCCCGCACCTAGGGAAACCTAGCAAACCTATACATTTTTGAAAACTAGACACCCAGGGGAATCCAGGATGGGGTGACTTGACTGCCTCCCACCAGGTTCTGTTACCCAGAATCCCTTGCAAACATAAAAATTGTCCAAAAAACACATTTTCCCCACATTTCTGTGGTGGAAAGTTCTGGAATCTGCGTGGATCCACAAATTTCCACCCACCCCGCGTTCCCCAAAGTCTTACGAGAAAAATGGTACCTCACTTGTGTGGGTCGGCCTAGTGCCTGCGACAGGAAACGGCGCAAAACGCAACGTGGTCACACCTCAATTTCGCAGTGAAAAATGACCCTTTTTGGCAAAGTGCCTAGCTGTAGTTTTTGAACCCTACCTCTGCCGGCACCTAGGGAAACCTAGCAAACCTATACATTTTTGAAAACTAGACACCCAGGGGAATCCAGGATGGGGTGACTTGACTGCCTCCCACCAGGTTCTGTTACCCAGAATCCCTTGCAAACATAAAAAATTGTCCAAAAAACACATTTTCCCCACATTTCTGTGGTGGAAAGTTCTGGAATCTGCGTGGATCCACAAATTTCCACCCACCCCGCGTTCCCCAAAGTCTTACGAGAAAAATGGTACCTCACTTGTGTGGGTCCGCCTAGTGCCTGCGACAGGAAACGGCGCAAAACGCAACGCGGTCACACCTCAATTTCGCAGTGAAAAATGACCTTTTTTGCAAAGTGCCTAGCTGTAGTTTTTGAACCCTACCTCTGCCGGCACCTAGGGAAACCTAGCAAACCTATACATTTTTGAAAACTAGACACCCAGGGGAATCCAGGATGGGGTGACTTGACTGCCTCCCACCAGGTTCTGTTACCCAGAATCCCTTGCAAACATAAAAAATTGTCAAAAAACCACATTTTCCCCACATTTCTGTGGTGGAAAGTTCTGGAATCTGCGTGGATCCACAAATTTCCACCCACCCCGCGTCCCCCAAAGTCTTACGAGAAAAATGGTACCTCACTTGTGTGGGTCGGCCTAGTGCCTGCGACAGGAAACTGCGCAAAACGCAACGTGGTCACACCTCAATTTCGCAGTGAAAAATGACCCTTTTTTGGCAAAGTGCCTAGCTGTAGTTTTTGAACCCTACCTCTGCCGGCACCTAGGGAAACCTAGCAAACCTATACATTTTTGAAAACTAGACACCCAGGGGAATCCAGGATGGGGTGACTTGACTGCCTCCCACCAGGTTCTGTTACCCAGAATCCCTTGCAAACATAAAAAATTGTCAAAAACCACATTTTCCCCACATTTCTGTGGTGGAAAGTTCTGGAATCTGCGTGGACCCACAAATTTCCACCCACCCCGCGTCCCCCAAAGTCTTACGAGAAAAATGGTACCTCACTTGTGTGGGTCGGCCTAGTGCCTGCGACAGGAAACGGCGCAAAACGCAACGTGGTCACACCTCAATTTCGCAGTGAAAAATGACCCTTTTTGGCAAAGTGCCTAGCTGTAGTTTTTGAACCCTACCTCTGCCGGCACCTAGGGAAACCTAGCAAACCTATACATTTTTGAAAACTAGACACCCAGGGGAATCCAGGATGGGGTGACTTGACTGCCTCCCACCAGGTTCTGTTACCCAGAATCCCTTGCAAACATAAAAAATTGTCCAAAAAACACATTTTCCCCACATTTCTGTGGTGGAAAGTTCTGGAATCTGCGTGGATCCACAAATTTCCACCCACCCCGCGTTCCCCAAAGTCTTACGAGAAAAATGGTACCTCACTTGTGTGGGTCCGCCTAGTGCCTGCGACAGGAAACGGCGCAAAACGCAACGCGGTCACACCTCAATTTCGCAGTGAAAAATGACCTTTTTTTGCAAAGTGCCTAGCTGTAGTTTTTGAACCCTACCTCTGCCGGCACCTAGGGAAACCTAGCAAACCTATACATTTTTGAAAACTAGACACCCAGGGGAATCCAGGATGGGGTGACTTGACTGCCTCCCACCAGGTTCTGTTACCCAGAATCCCTTGCAAACATAAAAAATTGTCAAAAAACCACATTTTCCCCACATTTCTGTGGTGGAAAGTTCTGGAATCTGCGTGGACCCACAAATTTCCACCCACCCCTCGTCCCCCAAAGTCTTACGAGAAAAATGGTACCTCACTTGTGTGGGTCGGCCTAGTGCCTGCGACAGGAAACGGCGCAAAACGCAACGTGGTCACACCTCAATTTCGCAGTGAAAAATGACCCTTTTTTGGCAAAGTGCCTAGCTGTAGTTTTTGAACCCTACCTCTGCCGGCACCTAGGGAAACCTAGCAAACCTATACATTTTTGAAAACTAGACACCCAGGGGAATCCAGGATGGGGTGACTTGACTGCCTCCCACCAGGTTCTGTTACCCAGAATCCCTTGCAAACATAAAAAATTGTCAAAAAAAACACATTTTCCCCACATTTCTGTGGTGGAAAGTTCTGGAATCTGCGTGGATCCACAAATTTCCACCCACCCCGCGTTCCCCAAAGTCTTACGAGAAAAATGGTACCTCACTTGTGTGGGTCGGCCTAGTGCCTGCGACAGGAAACGGCGCAAAACGCAACGTGGTCACACCTCAATTTCGCAGTGAAAAATGACCCTTTTTTGGCAAAGTGCCTAGCTGTAGTTTTTGAACCCTACCTCTGCCGGCACCTAGGGAAACCTAGCAAACCTATACATTTTTGAAAACTAGACACCCAGGGGAATCCAGGATGGGGTGACTTGACTGCCTCCCACCAGGTTCTGTTACCCAGAATCCCTTGCAAACATAAAAATTGTCAAAAACACATTTTCCCCACATTTCTGTGGTGGAAAGTTCTGGAATCTGCGTGGATCCACAAATTTCCACCCACCCCGCGTTCCCCAAAGTCTTACGAGAAAAATGGTACCTCACTTGTGTGGGTCGGCCTAGTGCCTGCGACAGGAAACGGCGCAAAACGCAACGTGGTCACACCTCACTTTCGCAGTGAAAAATGACCCTTTTTGGCAAAGTGCCTAGCTGTAGTTTTTGAACCCTACCTCTGCCGGCACCTAGGGAAACCTAGCAAACCTATACATTTTTGAAAACTAGACACCCAGGGGAATCCAGGATGGGGTGAGTTGACTGCCTCCCACCAGGTTCTGTTACCCAGAATCCCTTGCAAACATAAAAATTGTCCAAAAAACACATTTTCCCCACATTTCTGTGGTGGAAAGTTCTGGAATCTGCGTGGATCCACAAATTTCCACCCACCCCGCGTCCCCCAAAGTCTTACGAGAAAAATGGTACCTCACTTGTGTGGGTCGGCCTAGTGCCTGCGACAGGAAACGGCGCAAAACGCAACGTGGTCACACCTCAATTTCGCAGTGAAAAATGACCCTTTTTTGGCAAAGTGCCTAGCTGTAGTTTTTGAACCCTACCTCTGCCGGCACCTAGGGAAACCTAGCAAACCTATACATTTTTGAAAACTAGACACCCAGGGGAATCCAGGATGGGGTGACTTGACTGCCTCCCACCAGGTTCTGTTACCCAGAATCCCTTGCAAACATAAAAATTGTCCAAAAAACACATTTTCCCCACATTTCTGTGGTGGAAAGTTCTGGAATCTGCGTGGATCCACAAATTTCCACCCACCCCGCGTCCCCAAAGTCTTACGAGAAAAATGGTACCTCACTTGTGTGGGTCGGCCTAGTGCCTGCGACAGGAAACGGCGCAAAACGCAACGTGGTCACACCTCAATTTCGCAGTGAAAAATGACCCTTTTTGGCAAAGTGCCTAGCTGTAGTTTTTGAACCCTACCTCTGCCGGCACCTAGGGAAACCTAGCAAACCTATACATTTTTGAAAACTAGACACCCAGGGGAATCCAGGATGGGGTGACTTGACTGCCTCCCACCAGGTTCTGTTACCCAGAATCCCTTGCAAACATAAAAATTGTCCAAAAAAACACATTTTCCCCACATTTCTGTGGTGGAAAGTTCTGGAATCTGCGTGGATCCACAAATTTCCACCCACCCCGCGTTCCCAAAGTCTAACGAGAAAAATGGTACCTCACTTGTGTGGGTCGGCCTAGTGCCTGCGACAGGAAACGGCGCAAAACGCAACGTGGTCACACCTCAATTTCGCAGTGAAAAATGACCCTTTTTTGGCAAAATGCCTAGCTGTAGTTTGTGAACCCTAGCTCTGCCGGCACCTAGGGAAACCTACCAAACACACACATTTCTGAAAAGTAGACACCCGGGGGCTTCCAGGTAGGTATGGCTTGCGTGGATCCCCCAACGTTTCCTTACCCAGAATCCCCTGCAAACCTCACTTTTAGCTGGAAAAAAATCACTTTTTTCACACATTTGTGTGTGGGAAAGTGTGGCATCACTGGCCTCACACAAATTTCCTACCACCCAGCATTCCCCAGGTCTCCCGATAAAATGGTGCCTCACTTGTGTGGGAGGCCCAAGTACCCGCGACAGGCAAGGGCCCACAACGTAGTGAGGCGACCTCAAAATTGCCTATCTCAAAACCACCTGGTTTTGCAAGAGGTCACCTGGGTTTTGGCCCCGTGCTCGGCGGTTATCTAGGGAAACCTACTAAACCCACACATTTCTGAAAAGTAGACACCCGGGGCTTCCAGGGAGGTATGGCTTGCGTGGATCTCCAACGTTTCCTCAGAATCCCTGCAAACCTCACTTTTAGCTGGAAAAAATCACTTTTTCACACATTTGTGTGTGGAAAGTGTGGCATCACTGGCCTCACACAATTTCCTACCACCCAGCGTTCCCCAGGTCTCCCGATAAAATGGTGCTCACTTGTGTGGGAGGCCCAGTACCGCTGACAGGCAAGGGTCCACAACGTAGTGAGCGCTACCTCAAAATTGCCTATCTCAAAACCACCTGGTTTTGCAAGAGTCACCTGGGTTTTGGTCCCGTCACGGCGGCCATCTGGGAAACCTACCAAACCCACACATTTCTGAAAAGTAGACACCGGCTTCCAGGGAGGTATGGCTTGCGTGGATCCCCAACGCTTCCTTCCAGAATCCCTTGCAAACCTCAATTTTAGCTGAAAAAATCACTTTTTCACACATTTGCGTGTGGGAAAGTGTGGCATCACTGGCCTCACACAAATTTCCTACCACCAGCGTTCCAGGTCTCCCGAGTAAAAATGGTGCCTCACTTGTGTGGGAGGCCCGGTACTCACGACAGGCAAGGGCCCACAACGTAGTGAGGCGACCTCAAAATTGCCTATCTCAAAACCACCTGGTTTTGCAGGGAGTCACCTGGGTTTGGCCCATGCTCGGCGGCCATCTAGGAAACCTACCAACCCACACATTTCTGAAAAGTAGACACCTGGGGCTTCCAGGAGGTATGGCTTGCGTGGATCCCCAACGCTTCTCTACCCAGAATCCCTTGCAAACCTCAATTTTAGCTGAAAAATCACTTTTTCACACATTTGTGTGTGGGAAGTGTGGCATCACTGGCCTCACACAAATTTCCTACCACCCAGCGTCTCCCAGGTCTCCCGATAAAAATGGTGCCTCACTTGTGTGGAGGCTCAAGTACTCGCTGACAGGCAAGGGCCCAAAACATTTTTTGATAGGCAATGTTGATGTTGCCTCAAAACGTTTTGTGTCCTTGCCTGTCGCGGGTACTTGGGCCTCCCACACAAGTGAGGCACCATTTTTATCGGGAGACCTGGGGGAACGCTGGTGGTAGGAAATTTGTGTGAGGCCAGTGATGCCACACTTTCCCACACACAAATGTGTGAAAAAGTGATTTTTTTCAGCTAAAATTGAGGTTTGCAAGGGATTCTGGGTAAGGAAACGTTGGGGGATCCACGCAAGCCATACCTCCCTGGAAGCCCCCGGGTGTCTACTTTTTCAGAAATGTGTGGGTTTGTAGGTTTCTAGATGGCCGCCGAGCACGGGGCCAAAACCCAGGTGACTCCCTTGCAAAACCAGGTGGTTTTGTGAAAGGCCATTTTGAGGTCGCCTCAATACGTTATGGGCCCTGCCTGTCGCGGGTACTTGGGCCTCCCACACAAGTGAGGCACCATTTTTATCGGAGACCTGGGGAACGCTGGGTGGTAGGAAATTTGTGTGAGGCCAGTGATGCCACACTTTCCCACACACAAATGTGTGAAAAAAGTGATTTTTTCAGCTAAAAGTGAGGTTTGCAGGGGATTCTGGGTAAGGAAACGTTGGGGGATCCACGCAAGCCATACCTCCCTGGAAGCCCCCGGGTGTCTACTTTTCAGAAATGTGTGGGTTTGGTAGGTTTCCTAGATGGCCGCCGAGCATCGGGCCAAAAACCCAGGTGACTCTCCTTGCAAAACCAGGTGGTTTTGTGAAAGGCCATTTTGAGGTCGCCTCAATACGTTGTGGGCCCTTGCCTGTCGCGGGTACTTGGGCCTCCCACACAAGTGAGGCACCATTTTTATCGGGAGACCTGGGGGAACGCTGGGTGGTAGGAAATTTGTGTGAGGCCAGTGATGCCACACTTTCCCACACAAAAATGTGTGAAAAAAGTGATTTTTTCAGCTAAAAGTGAGGTTTGCAGGGGATTCTGGCAGGAAACGTTGGGGGATCCACGCAAGCCATACCTCCCTGAAGCCCCCGGGTGTCTACTTCTTCAGAAATGTGTGGGTTTGGTAGGTTTCCTATGTGGCCACCGAGCCCCGGGCCAAAAACCCAGGTGACCCCCTTGCAAAACCAGGT